>BDMB01000011.1:3843572-4477733 GCA_016859785.1 Macrotyloma uniflorum
AGGGAGAAAAAGGGCCCCACAGTGCAGAAATGGAATCATACCATTCATCAAAATACTGTTCACAGAGTCTCATCCTCACTGCCAACACAAGCAGGCAGCACAACAAGAACTACCAGACCTAGGTAAGTACATTTCTCTGGGCTACCTAATACAAGTTATAAGTTTTATACATGCCAGATCATGGTAATAAAGACACAAATTTACGATATAGTTCTATACATGCCATATATAAGACCATCGTTATGAAAACTCAAATTAAGCATTTTTCATTTACACTAGTTGCAGACTGACTTCTACAGAGCAAATAGTACGTTACAGTAAATTGCATGTGAGTCATTAACCTATTACAAAAATCAAACCAGGAACTTTCCTAAATAATCACAAGGGGACGTTTAGAGTTTAGTGAGGTAAATCAGAGTTGAATGCACAACATATTCATAAAATTCCATTGAAACCACACCTCTTTTAAAGTAACAGAGAAAAGAAGAACAAGGAAGACAGCAGAAATCCCAGAACAAACAAAACCCCAAAAAAAAACCCAACATAAATTCAGTTCACAAAACACAGCGCGGGCGAGTCACACTTTATTTACATTCCCACAATTTATTTGCCCCGTGTCACAATTACAAACTTGCATTGTTTCTCAAAATACTCTGAAGTACTTATATTATTTTTTACATGAATCAGCGTGCAAGAACACGATCCCCAATTCCCCTTCAACCACAAACAGGACAAGTGCAAGCAAAAGAACTAATAAGACACTCCACTAACCTATTTTGGATAATTTGCACGAAGTCCTAAGTTCAAACTTAGTTTCTGTCACTGTACACCAAAAAAAAAACTCCATAATTTTTTTAAAATAAAAGAACAAACCTGGACTTAGCGTAAAGTCCTTCCATAGAAGGAGTGGCGGAAGTGACAGTAAGCAGATGAAGATCCCAATCGTTTTCCAAATTTGGAAACAAGCCCAACAACTTGGAATAAGCGTGAGAGGTTTCCGCCACTCCCAGCAAGGAAACCTTCTCGCCACCAATCTTTAGCAACCTCGTTAACCCCGAAACAACAACCCTTACAGCATCAACATCCACATCCTCCCCTACAAAAACCTCAACCTCCCCGAAACTAACAACAACCCCAGAACCAGTACCAGAACTAGAACAACTCTCGCATTGCTGCTCCAACTCCTTCAACTTCAAAGCCACCACCTTCTCTTCTCCACTCCCATCCCTTTTCACAAATTCCCCAATCTCTCTCTCCAAACAAACCACCCTCAACTCCGAACCCAAAACCGAACCCCCTCGACCCTTTTGAACCATCTCAACAAAACCCCTAAGAGCACTCTTAGCATAAACACCCATCAGTAAAGGGTTTCGCTTGCTCTTTCTTGACAGTACCTCCGCGATCCTGCGAATATTCTCGTCGGGCCGGTCTGGTTCGAGGTTGCAGAGAAAAACTGAAGGCCCCCGGCCGAACCGGTGCTGAACCGGAGGAAGAGGGGGTTGAAGCAGCGCGAGTTTGATGTCACAGCTTCGAAACCCCGCTTCCGCGAAAACGCGACTCACGATTGGATCGTCGAGGATAGACAACACGAAGTGCTTCAGCTCCACTTTCAGAAACGACGCCGTCCCCCCATGCTGGTTCTGCTGGAACGCGTGGAAGCTCTCCGGCTGCCGCCGCTGGTTCGCCTGCGACCGCTTGATGGCCGCCATGAGCGAGTTCGACACCGGCGGCTCCTCTTCCCCGCCGCCGCCTCCCTTCGACGACGGAAGCCGGTCCAGTGACACGCCCACGGAGAGCTCCAGCGCGCGAAACTGGAGGCGCGGCGAGTACGCGCCGGAGAATCTGGCGGCGCTCGCGCCGGTGCGCGCGCGGCCGCAGGCCTCGCGCAGGGATGAGGATGGCAGCGCAAGCAGGGCCGAGACCGCATGGAGCGACGTGGTCTGCGCGTGGCAGCGGCGGCGCGCCACGGCGACCGCATCATCGAGCGCACGCGCCGCCTCGTCCGTCAAGCATTGCCTTGCTATGCTGACCGGCGTCGGCATCGCCGGCAAGCATATATATAATAACAATAATAAATTGAAATAAATGGAGTGTAGTCTAATAATTAATTAATAATATTGTACTAGAGCGAGGGGAAATAAATAAAAACTGATAAATAAAATGAGTAATAAATAAAATATAGCGTTATCTGGGAAGCAGGTGTTTGGGTTTGGACTTTAGTAGAGAAAGAGGTTGATGATGAAATTAAAAAATGAAGAAAAAAGAAAGACAATAGAAAGTTTGAAGAGGTTTTAGTTGTTCTTGGGATTGTGGAATAATAATTTAATGGAGGAGTGAGTGAGTGAGAGAGTGAGAGGAAGAAGAGGGAGAGATGGTGTTTGGTGGTGGTGGTGGTGGTGGTGGTGGTGATGGTGGTATGAGAGTTTTAGAGGATGGTGTTTAGTTTTAGTGTTGTTGGTTGTAAAGTGATATTATGGTGGAGTGGATTGTTTTGTTGGGTGGGACCCTTCTCTTTGGCGATTGATTCATAGAATGAATGATGGAATGAAGAAAGGAAGGAACAGATGGTGGGCATAGATTCTCTTTTCTTTCTCTTTCTCTTTCCTTTGGGCAGAAGAAGTGAAAGGTGTGCATAACTCCCTGTTTCCATTTACATGGACCATCCTCTCTTTTGGTTTTTCCTTCATCTTTTTTATTTTAATTCTTGCCCAAACCACTCATATCCAAAGCTAACTTTTTAAAAGTGGACTTCTTCTTAGCCATGTTATCGACACTCCAAATACTCATTCAAGCTTATGCTTCATTTCAAACCATATCAAACACAATAACTCTTAAATCATCCTAAACATCATATAAAACAATCATTCTCTATCTATCTACTTCCTCAAACACTCTTTAATTATTTTGTCTCTATCTCTATTTTACTACTCACATTTTTCACCATTTGACACAATTCACATTCTAAAAATACATCATTTTATAATATTATAAATCAAATCTTATTTTATAATACAAAAAATTAAATCTAATATACATAAATATAAACCATGGTAATTCTATAATTTATTTCGCGTGGTTTTTTTACTGTTAAAAAAAAATAAAAAATTGATTTTGCCTTTTTTTTTTTCTTTTTATCAAATGTGATTTTTGTTTTATTAAAAAAAAGTAGATGGTGAAAGTATTACATAAATTTGATTTCACTGTGTCAAACATATCTATATTTATAAATAGGGCCTGCAAGAAAAGTAGTCTGACCCACTTGCCGGATTGAGTGAAAAAAAATAAGTTCCTACTCTTGGATAAAGAATAATTTTGATCCAATCTAAACAAATTAAAAGCTAAAAAATATTTAAAAAATAATTCTAATTTTAAAATGTTTATATATATATATATGAAATATTTTTTTTTAAATACGTTATATTAATAAAATCGATTTCAATTTTTTATATATTTTAGTTTAATATATAAATTTAATTAACTATTATTATTTTTATTTTTTAAAATTTATGATTATTTTTAAAAACAGGTGTAGTCTCAAAAAATATTAAATGTTGTCAAATTAATGTTTAAATAATTTTTTAAGTATAATTTATCAATTTATTAATTTAAAGTTAAAAAAATGTGATTTAAGTGATAATATTTATTAATATTCAAGTAAGTAGTTAATTCTAGAAATTTAGATAAATAACTTACTGTACAGTCTCATGAACCTATTAAAAGTTTTCTTAATTTCATATATTAATATTTTTTTTGTATAAAAAATAAAAAAGTATTAATATGAAAATACATATACTTTGAAATAAAAAAATAACCTCAGAAAAAAATAACGATTTATTATTTTTGATTGTCATATTATAAATATGAAATGTTAATGAATTTTTTTTGGATATTTAAATTAATTTTATTGGATACTTAATGATTTTTCTTTATTATTTTTTTCTTGAACTCTCCGAATCTTGTTTAAGGATTTAAATTTAATTTTATTCAACTAATTATGGATATAATTTATAATTATTTTGAAAAACAAGATCAAAGAAATAAAATACTTGTTTAGTTAATTTTAAATGAATAATAACTACATACTTTCCAATTTATTTACTTAATATGATGAAATCCAGAACATTATGGTTTGAAATATTTCTAAGAATATTGAAATTATTTTCATTAAAATTCAATTCAATTTGTATTTTTTTGAATTGAAGTTCAAGCTGTGTAAATTATAATCTAAAGAAACATTTTGTATATCTCTGATAAATTATGTTACCGAGGTCTAGGTATGTAGATGTTTAAATTATGTCAGTTTTTGTTTTTTAAAATAAACTTTTTTTTCTTTTTTTTGGAAATCAGTATATATTATATTTGAGTTTAGTTTAATTTAAAAAAAATCAAAATTATCTTTATAATTTTAAATATTATTGATAATTATACGCAATCATTATTTTTAAAAATTAAAAAGTCAACATCAATTATTTTTCTTCATTTTTTTTTTCTTTCTTCTAGTATTAATAATAAAAAAATGTTCACAAGGTTCATTTAAGAACTTACATTATTGTTATTATTATATTAAAATAAGGAATATATAACAATTTTTTTTCAGACATGAAAAATTATTTTATAAAAAATGAAAAATATAATATCGAAAGAAAAGTAGTTAAACTTGCTATGAATGAGAGCTGTCACGACCATGGTTGAGTTAGAGACAGATGCCTTGCCCACTTAACCAAATCAAGCCAAAATCAAGTCAGTGTCAAGCTTTTTGAGTCTACAGTCACATTTTCTCCTTCTTTACTCTTTTTAAATCTCTTAATTATAACTTAAACATTAATATTTAATTCTTTAAAGATTAGTACAATGCTGTAGATTGTAAAAGTTGAACTATAAAAGAAAAAAAAAGATGAATACTGAGAATAAAATCTAGCTGAAGAAAGAAAGATATGCATGAAAAAAATGAAGAGAATTTAATAGTAAAAACAGGAACCGGGAATCTTAGATAATGGTAGTTTACACTTGAGGTTCTGATAACCTTTGATAAAAGAAGAATTATATGTATACTAAAGGAAGCAACTAGGTGGAAGTGATTGAATGTTGCTTGATGAGATGAGTTGGAAGAAGAGTAACCACAAGTGAAAAGAGGAAGATAAGTAATAAAAGACTTGGTTTGAAGAGTTTAGGAATGAAGAAAGATAAAAAGGAAATGGTTAATGGAGAAATTGATTTTTATAGCTGTCAATGTCATGTCAATGGTGTTTGTGATGGGAATCATCATTATGGTATTGCTTAGTGGGGGATATTTGTTTGACCAACAAAAATCCTATTATATTTCTACATCCACATATCTACAGTTTTTATCATTAACTTTTATTCTTTGATTTTCTCTACATCTAAACTCTACTTCCTCACTCATGAATGTGAAAGATACGAAAGAGACGAATTTTGAGTTCCGTTTTTTATTTTTCATTCTCAAAGTTGTTGACTGCATTGTTTGTAGGAATTCCACTTAGAACATGACCTCTTGAGTTTGGTGAATTGTCGGTAAAATTATTGCACCCAACTAAAAAGAATAAAAATTTATTATGGATGAAAACAATTCTACCTCATATTTAGCTTATATTGAGTTTGAGTTTGAAAGAAGTGAAAACTTCCACAAATTTTTATTTAAATTTTAATACGAAAGTTGTTTTTCGTAAAATAAAATAAAAATTATTCTCATTTTTTAATTAATTTAAGATTTTTTCAATACTCTCCTCTGACGTCGACTAAAAATTTTAATTATCGAATGTGATTCATTAACAAGTGATTTAATATGTTAATAATCAAGATTTTACATAATGATTCATTAACAATTACAACTCCTCAAATCATGTAAAAGATGATCATAATCATCTATTAACAGGTGACCTTGTGTCTAATAATCTGTCAATCAAAATATAATATATTAATAAATGGCTCAATGTATAACCATGTAAAACAGGATCATAATTATCGATTAACAGATAATTTTGTGTTCAATAATCAATCAATTAAAATATAGTATATTAATAAATGACCTAATTTAGATTCAACAATTTTGTTAATTAAGTTTTAATATTATGTAAAAAATAATTATAGATTTAATTCAAAAACTGACTCAAAAATGAGATCTTACTTATATATTATAGTTTAATCTTATTTTTTATTATATATTATAGTTTAATCTTATTTTTTATTATATATTATAGTTTAATCTTATTTTTTTTTAATACGAGATTTTTCAAACCTAATTTATTACTGATATAAGATTTGTAGTTATTTATATATTTTAATTTGAGGATGGAGGTGTGGATGTCGAACAAATTCAAATTATGTGTGTTGAATAAAAGAAGTTATAGGGTATAGTTAACAGACACGTGTCATTGTGATGGATGGATTCATTGTTTGTTTCCATTACTTGCACATGTTTGTGTTTGTTTCCATTACTTGCACATGCTTGTGTTTGTTGAAGAGTAAAGAGAGAGTGAGTGAGTGGAAGGATTAGCAGAAGCAATGAAAATGGAAAGAAAAATGAGTTTGTTCGGCAGCTTCATTAAAGTTTATTGACAAAGTGGAGATTTCTTAATTTGGAAAAAATCCAACTTAATTTACTTTCAACTCTGCTACCCTTAAACTCTCCATACTACCACTATTTTAGGCCAGACCAGAGGTGCCTTATATCACACAACAACTTCCCTCTCTTATTTTTACCTTCAATTCTACTTTTCATTTCTTTTACTTTAATATGTAGGGACTATTTTTTTATCTCTTATATAATTGGAAGAGATAGAAAATTTACTTATTTATAAATTTTGGAAAAGTAATTCACCCATTTTAATAAGTATAAAAATAAAACATAAATTTATTCAAAAGTGTAGGAGTAAAAAATATCTTATATAAAATAAACAAGAATAAAAATTATAAATTATCTTTATTTCTTGATCCTTATCTTTTGTTAGAAAAAAAATAAAAAAGTTGAAGAAAAACCGGAAGTGATAGAAAAGAATAAAATGATTTTTGTTTTCTTTTGTTTGAAATGTGTATAGAAAGACAGAAAAGAAAAATTGTATTTTGACAAGTTGTGCTTAAAATTTTCATTCTTCCAAATTATAAGAAAGGGCAAGAAAAAGATTAAAAAAAAAACTCAAAAATATCCTTTTTATTTTCTATCATTTTAATATAACTAAATAATTTAAAAATTCATCTTACAATTTTTTTTCTCATTCACTTTTATTTTATGATAGGCTTTTATAGGATTAGGCTATTATAGATAGCCTCCAAAAATTCAATAATGCAAAAAGATAACGAAAATTAAGCATTACTCATTTCTAAAGTTAAAATTATTACTCAAGTAATCTAAATTACATTACTTTAAATTTTAAAAATTATTCAATTTTTTTAAAACAATTAACTTGGTACTAAAGTAATGAATATTTAATACTTATAAGTACTTTCAAATATATATCACTTTCCAACTTTGTTTATTTCTAAATCTTATTTATAAATGAAAAAGTTCATATTAAAAATAAGAGGATGTAGCTTATATTATAACCACAAAAAGTTCTAAGAAAAAACTAAAAAGTATAAACTTTTATTTTTTTCTTTTGGTACCGAACTATAAACTTTATGTAATTCATCGCTAAGTCGACAAGCGTCACGCTTTTTCTATTTTAGGCACTATTTTCCTCCCATCATTTTATGATTTGATTCCACTATCATATGAAATTATTCGGAAAAGTTATTTAATATTAATAAAAGTTTTGCTATTCATAATTTTGTTTTGTTCGAAGTGAGAAAGAGTGTGGAAAATATGCACATTAAATAGTCAATATCTTGAATATAATTGTTATTAGTTTCGATGATGAATAGGTTATAAATAAGAAAAAAAAGTTTATAATAATTGATGGATGGTGATAATGTGAGGAGTTTTTGTTTTTGTTTTTGTTTATAAGCTATGCCACAAATTGAGTATTGAAGGATAATATATGGAATTTGGTTTTATGCGAGTGATTGTGACTCCTATCCTCAACGTGAAAACACCTTTAAATGGTGCCAAAAGATGTCATAAAAGGAAAGAAAACGAACACAACTTGTTTTGGGACCATATTTTAGCTTTAAATAAATCTATTCTATGCTCTATGTTACACACCAATTTTTATATTTTTTATTTAAAAAAAATAATTATAAGCTATGATTTCAATCGTTTAAAATATGTCTAAATTGTATCTTCTTACATGTTTTCAAAATAAATAAATAAATGTCTATTAATTTAAGGTGATGGGATTTATAAGAAAGAAAATGTAGTCATTGTTATATAATAATTGTTTGGATTGAAAATAGGCATGAATTTGTGAAGTTCCTTATCATCATTTTGCTTTGTCGTTCTTATTATTGTGATATGCACTTGTCAGCTACTGGTTTGGTTTGTCCATGCAAATTCCTTTCGTAATTATCTGTTACTATTTTTGCTTATGGATCATTCTCTCATAACCTTAGCCACCCTATCTTCTAAGCTTTTCCAATTCATTTATTAATATTTTCCTTATAATGATGATGATCATTCAAATCACTTCATGAAGATTTATAAAAACACATCATGAAATGTATCCTCTCAGAGATACTTCTCCTTCGCAAAACTATGAATTTATTGAGTTATCTAGTTTCAAAATTTATCCAAATAATGTTCTATTCCAAAGAGGTGAAAGGGCATTAGAAGGATGAAGAAGTGATAAAAAAATATTAGTTTTATTTATTTGTTTTGAAATGTTATAATATACAAAAAAAAAAAAAAATTGTATTTCGATGAGGTTTATCTGAAAATTGAATAAGTAAAGAAAAAGGTGGGAGAGAAGCAAAGGAAGTGGAATGGAATATCCTAGAAAACAAGGTATTTTCATAGTGTATTCACTTTTACTTATAATGGAATGGTCAACTTTCTTTATTTTTATTTTTTTATATTTTCATTTTTTTCTATATTTTTAAAACTATTTTTCTAGATTGTATGTTTGAATGATAAACATTCATTACATTTAAGTTTTTACTACAAAAAATAAAATAAAATAAAATAGAAACAGGTCTTTCAAGTTAATTAAAACACCTTTATAAGATATGTCCCACAATATTTATTTCATCCCATCATTTTTGCTTCCAATTTCAACTAATAGTATTCCTCCATCTTTTCATTTATTTTTCCTATAATAATGACATCTCCTATTGGAACCAGTTTTTTCTTTCAATGCTATTATTCACATTTGACCAATCATCCATGGAATATTATTAACCAATAATTCTATTTCAATCCTAACAATAATCATCATAATAATAATAATAATGATAGAAAAATCTTACTCTCACTATTCTAAAAAAGAAAAATAAATAAAAGAAAAATTCTTATTTTTTTTAATTTATTTTTAAAATTTATTTTTTTATACCTTAAAATTAAATTATACATTAATTAATTTTTAGAAAATCTTTTGTATAATTTTTTTAAAACTTTTATTTTTAACTTGTGCTTAAATCAATCTTAATTGATGAAAAAATTAATTTCATTTTTTTTATTTATGAAAAAATATCCTCTAGGAATATAGCTTGAATTTTGATTAAAAAAAACTAAAAAAATCGTAAATAAAAGTCTCTAACTCCATTTATTATGCATTATAATTAATTCCTTTTTTAAGTTTCACTATATCAATTTTAAGCCTAATTATACTATACAATTTAATAGGCCCAAAATGTGCTTGTAAAGGCCCAGGCCTTATAAGAGGGTCTGTGTTAACTTATCCACTTGATAAGGCACGTATTGAGAAAGGAATTGTGAAGAGTGTTGAATAACTTACAAATATATGACGAATGAATTGAATCTCTTATCTAATGTTTAATATTTAAGAGAGATTGATATTTTATACTAATAAATTTATTTTTTAGTTAAAAGTTTAGTGGAAGAAATTTATCATGAATAATAGTCTAATTTAACTTTTAAGAGAGAGATTGAGAAGCATAATATATGAATTAATTTTGTGGGAGACAATAGCAGTTTTTAGTCCATAAAGAAATAAACTACATTTATTTTTGTGATATACGAAAATGATTGTGTTTGATTAAGGAAGAAGATTAGGAAGAATGGTTATGTGGAACATCAAGAAAATGAAATTGGACGAGAAGTCTTACAGACTTGTAAAGTTCGCCCTTGCGGTTACGCAAACGAATTGCACGAATGCCTTGTTTGAGTTGAGAGACAGGTAGACATGTTTGTCCACCAAAGTCATGACTCCCTGAAAAGTCACGCTCAACAACTTTGATGTATAAAAGTGCCAATTCTGGAACTCTCAATGGGAAATTGAACTCCTCATTCCACACTGGTACCCAATCATCTTCAATTGTCTTTGTTTCTTTCATATCTTTATCTGCTGGGACACCATGAATACCAATCTGCACAAACATCATCATTAATCTGTTTATGTTCCACATCATTCTGAGGTTTTCTCATTTTAATTACTACTTTTGCAGTGCTACAACAGTGATGTTTCTGTACTTGGAAGGTACAAAACAATGCTGATTTCAGTGATTGATCAAAAGTATTACCTCTACACGAAAATCAGGAGGAGAATAAAAGTCAAAATGTGTTGGTCCGAAATCTGAACGCCACCCATCACCCATGTATACCATCACCTGCTTTATTCATATTTAGATTGGATTGAAAGTTAAATCGATGGTTTGTTTTCTAAATATGAACAGATATGTCTGTTTCCTTCGTCACCTGAAGAATTTTCTTAACTGGTCGAACTGCTTTTGGATCAAAAACCTCATACTCATTCAACAATATGTCTGGTTTCTTAACGTAACCACAGCCGCCATTGGCTCTGAACATTCCTTCCATGTACCTAAGATGGTGCCCTCCTCCCTTTAAGCAAAAGAAAACAAGTTGCAAGCCAAATCAAACCCTCCATGGTTTACATTCATAATTCTAAATAAGGGAAAGTAGAAAACCAATTTTGTTAGCATTATGATTTTTGCTACTTTCAAAATTATGGTGCATGATATAATATCAAGAATACTAGTTTCTATCAAGTATTATTTAAACTTTCTTTTTTCACAAGGTCGTCAAGTTTACACTTCACTTATATATTATATATTATAATTCGGTCTCATTTTTATTTAATATGAAATTTTTTCGAATTTGAACCTAATAATCTTGTTAATCAGGTTATAATATTATATAAAAAGTGATTATGGTACTTAACTCATCCCAAAACCAACCTACTCAAAAAGTAAAATTTATATCTTACTTATATATCATACGGTATATTTTTAATTAACGTGAAACTTTCAGACAAACAACCTCATAATTGTCATAAATTTTTTCAGTCTCAATTGTGAAAGATATGTAGAACAGTCTAACCTGCATATTAAACGCTACCATTTGAGCTCCATGCATCCATCCAATCATGGGATCGTAGTTAGACGAGTCCAGACGAGTACCCTTTGGATATATTCTAAGCAAATTTCTTTGGGTGAATCTGTATATATATGATGGAACAATATCAACAATTGTGAAGAATATCAACAATATAAAAAATGTTGAAATTAATCACCTGACAATGTCAGTTCCATGATATTTGGCGATATATTCAAGCTCTTGCTCACTCAAGCTTACGCGTCTGACTTGTTCATGATCAACCAGCCAACTTTTAAACTTACCTTTAGGCTTCCCTGCACGAATAGAAATTAAATCCCTGTATTTAAGAGTATCATCCTCCTCATCCTGATAATATGAATCATCTTGATTATCTGAATAATCCTGACAACAAGAAGACAACATAAGAAATTTGACTACAGAAAGCTTGTAACAAGCACATGTTTGATTCAGTTTATTTATGAATTTGTTTTGTCACTCTAATATTATCTATATCAACAATTTATTTTGTATTTTTTCATTTTTAAAATTTGAAAGCATTTGTGTAATAATTTTAATTTTGATTCTTGTACTTTCTTCTTTAGTTTTTATTTCTCCAAATTTTTAAATCATTATTTTTAATGTTTAGTATACATTTTTAAGATAGATAGATATATAAATCATATTTGCAAACCAAAACTATTGATTTTAGAAGAATAACGCCAAAAATAATTACTTATTTTAAAAGTTATTAAAAACGAAACAAAAGCAAAAAAATGATTTCTTCACAACAATATAATCAAGTGCACTTATCTAACATAAACAAAATTTTATTCAAATTATTTTGACCTTGTAATTGAATCTAGATCTGTCCTCATTGTCCTCAAGCCTCTGTGCTGCTTCCTCTCTACGATCCTGGTTTTCAGAAGACTCTGGTGGTTTAGTTGAAATCAGAACTTTAAACTTCAATGCTTCTGGAGAAGGGAATTGCCTCATTTGCTGTGGATTTTCAGGGCAAAATAACATATCTCCAAATATGTCAACGACCATCTGTATTCAAACATGTCCATTTGCACTAAAAAATGTTATTAGGTTTTTCAAACCATGATAGTGACCTAGCCTATATTTCACGTAACATGAGTTAGATGAACCTTGGCCACTTTGTCTTGAAGAGATGGAGTGATATGGTCTTCAAAAGTTATAACAACAGGATACGGAGAGGCAGAAAATGCATGGTCCTTAATGGCATTCAGACAAGCTCTGAGTTTCACTGAAGAAGTCAAAGTCCTACACTTCTAAAGAAAATCAATTAGTTTCAGATATACCAACGTTGAAAGTTGCAAATGCACGTGACACAAAATCTGCATACATATATACAGGTAGGATCAAAGCATTTGGTTCAGTTAAGTTAATCTAACTAAAGGAAGAATTTTGATTACTGGATTAGTTTTTCTTGCAGGTTTGCTACAAGATTTTGTTGATTCAAAATGGGCACTGAATAGAATGTGTGTGAACTTACGAAGATTGGAGAAATGATACAAATAATGATGGTGTGGAAAATCTTCTTAACGTAACATAGGATCTAGTTGGCAAATAAATCTTCACTGTTATAAATGCAACTTTGTTAATGCAAGATGATTTCTTAACAATTTCATCCTAAATAATATAACATAATGTTTTGAGGTAGATCAATCCTAAATTAAGTATATATCCACCAAATATACTACTAAAAGTATATAAATTCATACCCTCCATGATGAACTAGAACATCGTCGCCTCTGGAATTTGGCCATAAATCTAGCTCAATTACTCTAACTCCTTTCTTCAAAGCCTTTATTATCGGGGAAGTACTGCTAGCACTGCTAACTTGGTTTCCAGTTAAGTAGGAGTTGTGGCCTGTGTATAAGAAATAATGAGCCAAAGGAGAAGTCATGTCATGGTGCACCTGGAGATCCAAAACCAGAAAATGAGAAAACTTCAAAAGATATATAATTAGAAGATCATTACAGTTTATTTATATGTTATAATTTAGTTTTGTTTTCAATGCATGTGAAATTTTAACAAAGATAGTAATTTTCAATTTCGAATCATGGTGAACCAAATATATGATACCTCAGCGAGGGGACCATTAAGGTCACTTAAGAGGTAACGGAAGAAGGCATCTGCATGAAGGCCTCTCCTCTGAAATATGTTGAGATGCTTGAGACTGTCAAAAATGGTTTGAGCAAGTGCATAGACACCTTCCTTTTCTCCTTGAAATTGACCTAAGAAATCGCACAAGTCATCCATGTTCATGATGCCACTACGTGAATAATCTTCAAAAACAAAGCTGATTTCGTCAGGGGGTTCAGCCACTTTGAGCCTAAACATTCTCCTGAAACAGAAACAAACTTGGAAGTGCTGTTTAGGCATTTTATGAGAGGGATGTCTAGTTGTGGTGGCCATATTGTTTTGGATAATGTCAATTGAGGGGGAGACACACAGAGATAATAGACAGAAAAGCAAGGTGTATCAGCTTTTGAAAATGACCAGGAATGACTTGGACCCTAAGTTTGAATTTATACTCATACAATGTTCATAAGGAACATGTACAAAGCACTTGAAATAGATTGTTTTTGTTAACTTTATCTCTGTAACCAAGAAAGAGATTGCTTTATTTTATGCATTGTGCTTTCTCTTAAGCTACATTTCAATAATAAACATCTCGAGGTAGCACTGTATAATCTTATTAAACGTTAGGAATATTCATAGTGAAGTGTAGGTAAAGCTATCTATCAGAAGAACAATATCATATACTAGAAAGGATAAAAGTATGTCGCATATTTATACGTAACAAATTGGTACAAGTTATATGCAGCCCGTGCTTTGATTTAAATTTGCTTCATCTAACTCCAACTCCATATCCTGTTTCATTTCATTCCTATCTACTTCATATTAATTATAAGTTATTTATTGTTATCTATTGTCATTTTACTCTTATTATTGTGTCTTCGTTAGGAAAATAGTAAAAAAATATATATCATTACTGAAGTCATTCTTCAGCTATTGGACACGAATTTAATTTCTGCATAAAAAAAATCAGTTTGAGTTCCACAATTAATAATTTCATGTTCAAATTAAAGCCTTATGAATTTGAAGTATGATGAAAAAAAAGAATCATTTTAATCGGATACTTATATAAAAAGATATAAATAAAATAATAAGTAAAAGTATACGACTATAAATATAGTTAAAAAGCAAAAAATATATTTATATGATTAAATATGATAATTAACTGAAATAAGAATATTTAGAGAGTATGTTTATTATTTATGTGTAACAACAAAATAAATTATATTAAAGAATTACGTAGATATCATTAGACTACTCACATGTGTTTAGAGTCTGACAGATATAAAATTGATTTGTTTCTTTATTTAATACTTATTTTGAAACTTAATCTATGGCTAAAATAAAATGTGTTTAACACTATAGTTTCAAAGTTGAGTGTTCACTATTTGAACAATATGTCAATGAATTAAATGCATTTTTTATCTTAAAGAAAGTTCAATAAGTTGATGTTAATTTGATAAGGTAAAAAAATTTAAGGTAAGAATAATTAATTGATTTTTTTATTTTTAATATATAATATTTGATAATCATATATCTTTTATACTAACTATTATTTTTTTCTAACTTTTTTACATAGATAAGATGAATGTTCAAAACTATATTGATTGAATTAGGATAATATATAATAAATAAAAGTGAGACGACAAATTTTTTTTGAAAGAGGCAATCTCATCAATCATATATGGTATTATGTTATATATTTAAAAACATAGTGAATACAATGATTTTGAAAGTGAGATAATATAATAATGAAACTCAACCCTATTATATTATATATTTAAACTTAGTATAGGATGTTTAAAAAGTTTAGAATCACCTTTAAAAAGCTTGAATTTTATTTTATTATTAATATTATAATTTAAAAATTATATAATTAATTATGCTATTTTATAGTTATGAATATGGTAATATTTATATAATTATTAATATTCAATTAATTATTTTTAATGCTATTAATATTGTAATCATATTTCAATAATATGACTTGTAAATATTCAAATTAATATATTAATATATCATACAATATCATATAATACATTATTTAAACTAATTTATGTTATTATTATTGATTTTGGTATTATTTAGTAATATTTTTTTATTTAATATTTAAATTAATTTGAATAATTTCTATTCTTAATATTTAATATAATTATTTTTTCTTATACTATTATTTTATAAATCTAAATTAATAATAATAATAATCAATTTATTGATTTAATAAAGTTAAACCAAATAAAGGTTCAATTAAAAGATTGATCTACAACTTTCCATCCTAATTTATTTATTGTAAAATCTGAAATATGAGATTCTTTTATTTATTGCAAGGCCTAGAACATTAAGTTCCTGATTTCATTGGAAATCCGAAAGGTGAAACCATTCAACTTTACTTTGGTTTTTTATTTATTTTTATTACTCTTTTCTCTTTAAATGCTACATACTTTTACTTATTATTTAGTTATTTAGATATTATTTTTTTCTTTCTCTCATGATTTTCTATCAAGTTATAATAAACAATACTGAAAATAGTGAAAATCGCATGGCAGTTACCTAAAACATTCTCGAGAGAAAAAGAAAAGACATGTCTTGTATGAGAAATTGATGCTTATAAAACATGCATTTTCTTTTTTTCTGAAGAATGCTTCAGGGACTTCCGATGCGATTTTTACTATTTTCAATATTTTCCATTGTAACTTGATAGAAAATCAAGAGAGAAAGAGGAAAAGAAAGATAAAGGTAAATATCTAAATAACTGAATAATAAGTAAATATATGTAACGTTTAAAAAGAAAAGAGTAATAAAAATAAAAGTAAATAAGAATAAAAGTAAAGTTGAAATGTTTGCTCACCTTTTAGATTTCTAATTTTCAATGAAACCGGGAACCTAATGTTCCAAACTTAACAATAAATGAAAGAGTCTCATATTTCGGTCTTTAGTTGCGCCTTCAATGTGTCCAACTTTATTAAATATATTAAATCAAAAAATAAATCAATATATTGACATTTAAAATTAATTATTGATTATTATTATTATTAATTTAGATTTATAAAATAAATAATAATAATATAAGAAAAAATAATTATATTAAATTAAATTAAATATTAAGAATAGAAATTATTCAAATTAAATTAGTTTAAACATTAAATAAAAAAATATTACTAATACTAATAATACCTAAATCAATAATAATAACATAAAAATATTACTAATTCTTTATAACATTAAAGTCTTCTCCTTCATAGTCTGAAACGTATCTGAAACTATGAATCCCAAATAAAAGTGTATATAATCTGCTAGGATCAGAACACCAACACATCCAAGGAATTGAAACATGCCAAGTAATGCAACGGCACAAGTGTCCATTTACATCAGACCATTCTGTTCAGCATCCATAAGCTTTGGGCAAATGTGGCGAGACTAACAAACAAGAAGATTATGAACTAGTATATTTAGGTGTTATAGTAACACCTATCAAGGAGAATTATAAAAACTTGCCATAGGTGGTTTGGCTACATGTAAAAACAAAACTAGTAAGGGGCATTGAATTATCCATGTAAACAGCACCACTACGACAGAAACTCATCGATGGTGGGTAGTAGCTAGGTAGGTTTCGTTTCAGAATTATTCAGTTCACAGAAATCCCTCTTTAACAACTAGTTTTGCTTGCATTTAAGCTCTTACATATTTGATGGCGAATTTCTGAATTCATATATCAACACTATCAACCAGTAACTATCTATGCATCATCAACATGTTCGAATAAAGAATAATAACAACAATAACAAAGACATTAGACAGTGAGCTAGTAGCTCACATTGCATTGACCGTGACAATCTTTACCATGGTGAACACGACACACAGGTTCAATCCTTGTCCTGTCCCCTTTCCCCTTCCCTGCTTCTAAGTTCCACAGGGCCTCCTTGAAACAAAAGAATAAAAAATCAAAGCAACCATGAAAAAACAAAATCAAACATTGACATAAATACCTCATATCTGCGGGTGGATAATGTTCTATGCATTCCCGCATCCATCAATTCAATCATCCTTACAACAAAGAAAAAACAAACACAACTAGGAATAAGCACACAGATAGATTTCTCAATATTCAAGTCACCACCTCCCCCACAAACAAACCTAGAAAATGATCAAACTCAGCTCATTATCTTTCTCCAAATATAATCACAAGTATAACTCATACAAACACGAACCGAATCCCTCTATTCAAATTCCACCAACTACCTCGCATGATACCATAGGATTCATTGCACAACCCAATAACAATCATATAGCATATACGTGGTAACAAATAATTACTCCGATTTCTCCAGCACGTGCTCCACGGAATCGTCCTCCGAGTTCTCCTCCTCATCTCCATCCTCTTCACGGTCGCCGTCGTGATTTCGGTGGTTCACGGCGGCGACGCGGCGCTGGCGAACAATGTTCGAGAAATTCACAGATAAATCGGAGTAAATAGAGCGAACCTTAGAGATGTTGCCGTGAATCTGAGTAATGAGGCTAACGTTCTTCACCATGTTGTCAGGAATCTTCGACTCGTGGTTGCTGTTCACTTCCTCGATCAGCGCACGGTTCTCGTCCAGCACCGTCTGCGCCTTCCGAAAGCTCCGACTGAGCACGTTCCAAGCCTCGTCGTCGTCGTCACAGTCTTCGTCCTCATCCTCGTCCTCGAAGTCTTCGGTTCGCTCTCCGGCGACCTTAGAGCGGTTGTCGAGCCAATCAGGCTTCGTCGTCACGGCGGTTTCGTCCATCTCCGCCGAATCTCAATTTTCAAGTACGATCAAACATTTCGTTGTTCACACGATGAGAGAGTGTGAGGATTCGAGAAAAGTGTTAAAATGAACTTTGTTGTAGCGTTTCTTGCGGCATAGAAAACTTGGAGGCATGGGGCATTGACCCAACGATGGCGGTTAACATTGGGAATTTGGTAGGTGATATTAGATGGTGACTGTCCAATGAGGGTCGAGTAATTTGGAGTTGGCGAGTGGAGATTGCAGACTGTGAGGGAGTTTGGTGACAGACAGTGGGGAAAGAAGATAAATATCTTATTGGGTTTTGATTAGGAGGAAAAATAAATGAATAAAGAAATATCTTGCTGAATTGTCCATATTTTGAAGGAATAAACTATTCACAAAAATAAATATCTTCGAGCTGAGATGGCGCGTTGGATAGGACGGCACGAGAAAGTGAAATTAGGCGAGTGCCAACTGTGCTGTAATTACGCAAAGCAAAGCGTAAAAGTGCATTTTCTTTTAATTAAAAGAAATAGTCTTTTATATGCACTTAAAATATAGGTTAAATTATATTTTTCATATATTCTTTTTAATAAATTTTGTTTTGATTTTTTAATTAAAGTTCCGTTTTATTACTTTAACTATCAAAATTATGTAGATGATGTAATTTTGAACAACTTTTGACGGGTGATAAAACTAACTTCTTACCCAACTTAACCATTTGTTTATCATCCTATCTTGAACATTAATTGGATTTCATAATTTTTGTGTAAATAGATTTTATTAAATCAATTTCATGCTTTAAATCAATAAAAAAATTTCAAAATTACACCCTGAATTAAAAATAATCGTTGTTTTAAAAGAATAACATTATCTCACATTTGAGAGTTAAAAACCAAAACAAAACTTCCTAAAAGATAAAGGAACAAAACAATTTTTTATTAAAAAGTATAGGCCAAATATAGTTTTTTGTAGAGAGAGAGGTTTTTACATTGAGAGTTATGCTGCCAATTGCCGCCACAGTATTTTTTCAGATGAATATATTTTATAATATTTTTTCCATAAAGTGTTTGTGTTGTTTTCATAAGACGAATTTTCCAAACAAATGTAAAAATTATAAGAAATAATAGAGAAAATAATTTTTATTAATTTTTCCGTTTTAAATTTCTAATTTTTTTTCTAGTATTGAAAATAAAAAATAAATAACAGTTTTATAATATGAAATATTTAGAAAGAATTTATAATCTGTGAAAGCATAAATATTTTAGAGGTAAATCCATGAGCTTGAAATGATTGAAGGTAAATTCAAACATAACCTAGCCCAATTGTTTATTAAGAACAATTCTCGTCAGTTTGAATCATGTTAATTTATAGATCGTGTTTTAGGGACAAACCTAAAAGAACTAGATGATCAAGCTGTTTAGTTGTATTTCAATATACTTTTTCATTTCTCTTACCATAAATTACCTACATCCTTTTTTAAGTGACAATTTTTTAGAAAAAAAAAAAACTATTTTTTTTTTCTTATTTTAAAGTTTAAGAATAATTATTATTTGTTAAGAATTCCTACATATATCTTTTAATTATTTTACATTAAAAGTTTAAGAATAATAAATGACCCAGAAAAATATAATAAAAAAACAAATAACAAACTAATAAAAAACCATTTATATTTTTTACTTTCTGTGATAAATTTTTAAACAATATTTAAAAAGAAATGGAAGGAGTAAACCTCCTTTGTAAAAGAAAAATATTTATATTTCTTTTGCTCGGCTAATTTTACACAAGTTCCCAACAAAATATTTATCATACCTTAGCCATATAATATTTTGCTGGTTAGTACATAGTATACTTCGATTTTTAATCCCAATAAATGTGAACGAGATATCAATCTCTGCCTAGAAAGACAAGAGGAATGGTAAAAAAAAATCAATTTGCTTTCTATATTTGAACAAAACCTGAAGGGTCTGAAATACCTATATGAAGTATGCAGTTCAGTCAACGGCTCAAATTGCTGTGCTAAATTTATAGAAGAGGGATTTTCTACTGCCAGTTGAAGCAAGAACAAGGTTTGTAAAGACGGGGCAAAGGCAAGAGGCAGAAACGTTCACAAATCGTCCAAACTAAGAGTCTACTTGGCTAGATTCAAAGCCAGAAAAGTTTTTTAAGAGCTTCTCTGCTGAAAAATGCTCAATACTTCCAGGAGAGAAGTTCTCAAAAACACTAAGAAGTTATATCCAAACAGGTCCTTAGTCAAGTTCCAGTTGGCTGTACAATACGTTGAAATACGATATACACTCTGCATTTCACTTCTCTTCAATTCAACAGTATTGGCATTTATTTCCCATTTTGTTCTGTCATAAACCTAATCTATCCTTCAAGTCAACTAGAGCTACAAATGTTACCTACAAGAGTGTATTCATATATCTAGATCATCGTCCGGGTCCTCATCAGAATCTGGCATCTCGTCATCTGAATCACGAAAATATATAATCTCACCCATGCTAGAATCCTCCTTTTTACCACTTGAAATGGGATTTGCCTCACTCTTGCTCTCTTCAAGGGATCTTCTACCATCATAAATTTGTATTGGTTTACCGTTTCCTTAAAGAATAGAGAGCTTAAGTTTTATATATAACTGAAACAATGTAAAAAAAATGAACAAATGCAAATCAATTTCATACCCTGGTGTTCAAAAGGAAGCACAACATTTGACCTATCAATTCGCTCCTTCTCTGACAGCTGGAGATTGAATTGTACCTATTAAAACATACCAAAAAAATTCTTATTATTTATTTACAGTCAATGAAAAGGAATCATCTTCATATTACAACGCATTTGTCACTTGGTCTCTTCTCGTAGTTACCAAATAGGTTATTCCGTCTTTGGTTATGCATATGCAAATATCCTCTGTTATCAAAAGTATCTTCATGCATGTTTCGAGTAGGTGAACAAACAAACAAAGTCCTTAGCATGTATATGCATTTCTTCAGTACATGGGATATTTCCAAAGACTTGAGCATTTTATCATCAGTCTTTGTGCAAAATATAACATATAAATATGCAATGTTAGAAGTCATAAGCACTTAAAATGACGAAGTGATAACCAATCCGCACATTGGGAAGTAGTTAGCACTTGGACATTTATGCTTAATTTCATCTTTCCTAACATCTAAATTTATTATTATCTGCTGGAAAAGGCCTTGTGAATGCTATGCACTCCATTCAACAAAAGCAGAAAAACCTTAGAGTGAAGACGGAATTCAACAAACGAAAGATCTCTTTTGTAGATCGTTTTCCTTTCAAAAATAAAATACTTGATTAGAAAAAGGTTGTTAGTACTTTGGCTTTTGATTCTAGTGACAGAGACATAAATTCACACTACCACTTTTCCATCTACAGGAAACTATAGACTGACCTTTGGCAGTAGGCCTGCAATGGTGGTTCCATCTACTGATGAAACAGACGCAAAGCTGATTCCTCCAGGCTCAACTTTATATTCTTCACACTGGATAAAAGTAGAGTGATATCAGTGCATCAAATTTTTAGATTAGCCATTCCAAATAAGCTTACAAACCGGAAGAATGTGATCACCGTTACTCTAACTCGTCCATTTCTACGTTTGGACCTGACATTAAACTTTCCCTTGGTACAGTTTTGCTCAGAAAAGGAATTTTCTAAACATCCTTTCTGACCATCTGCAGAATGATGATATGGGTCCACACTGGCCACCATGGAGGACATGTACTCGATAACAGCCACAGCCCTCTCCTCATGAAGGTCAGAATGCAATAATCCAAAAATATTTGAAATTTGATCTGCAACAATAGAACAGCAAGAAATGTAAGGAAGAAATTGTTGACGTATCAAGTCAATCCATGCCACAATTTTAGCTGACATAATCAAATATCACACTTGTTCGGATACTTTTAAAAATTTACTCAAATAAAAAAACACCTGATTACACAATACTACGAAAGGAACTTCACTAAATATTTAAAGAGGGAGGAATACCATGGCTACGCAGATCGCTAAGAAGTCCTGCAACTGACTGCAAAGATGCATGCCTCAACAGTTCACTTAGCTGATAATATCCGACAAAAATCCATTAGGATTACAGGTACACAAACTAATAACACAAGAGAACCCAACAAATCATAAAGTCTTACATAGAATATTCCACATAGAATCTTGAGCAGGACATTCTTTTCTTTTTCACGTTAAAGTTTCAACTTAGAAGTCATTGTAAAATCTTTTAGCACAAGAATCGTAGGTGTAAAAGGAAAATCTGAAACTTACACGCACAAATAGATTAGATTGGGAAAAAGATTGTAACACAACAGTTTTATAACAGTTTAACAGTTCATTTATTTCCAAGAAAATTTGCAAGGTTTAACAAGATAAATTCATGCATTAGATTCGTGATTTTCCCCCCAAGCCTTTTAACCTTGAGGAAGCCAACTTTAGAATTCAAATCATCCGGTAGTTAAGGTTACCATGCAAAATGAACTGAATAGAAAATTAAAATATCCAAGAGCTCTGAAGTCTGTCACCCAGTGTTGGCTCCATGGCTTCCCAGTGTAACAGGCTTCGAGGTTACTGATGACATGCTTGCTTTCTCTTACACAAGTGTGGGATCAAAGGTTTATGAAAGTGGATTAATGAGTGAAGAGGTTCATTAGAGGGTTCTTATACTTATAGGTAGATGATTGGGTTGGTTGAAAAACGTAAAGCGTACCCTTGAGGGTTGGTTAGGTTAGTTGACAAATGAATCTTTCACGTTGCCGAAGTTAACAAGTTCCTCTGAGCTGAATTAATAACTACTGAAATAGCATGAATCTTAGAACGTAAGCCCACATACTCCATGCAATGCAATGAGAATCTATTTTTCAAATTGTTATAATAATCATAGATATAATGAAATTTTTATGGCCAACTGAAGAATAGATGTGCTTGTTCCAAGGTTATTTGCATTAAAGGGGAAATGGAAACAAAAAACATTCTCATAAATTTCAGAATCATAAAGTATTCAGGTATTTATTCCTCCAACATGTCCAGCATTGAGGCACAAAGAATATTCATTCCCAATACACCATCGAACTAAATTCAACTTCATTTAGTGATATATGCTCTGTATATCTTTTCTCTTATTTTGACATTCACATAATGAATACGTACCGAGTCTATGCCAACAGAGAAGCGGGCTTTATTTTCTCCTACCAATCCTGCAGGTATATGAATTAGAAAAATTATTCAAAACAGAAATAACTTTTTCAAAAACCGTAAGCATGAAACCCATTAACTGATGCAAAACGTTTATTTAGCAAAATATAAAAGACAAATTATAAGCTAACTTTAACTATAGAACAATTTATCGGCAATACCTCTACCCAGTTCAATGATTACCGAAAACAACTTATCCACATCCTTCACGGTTTTAAAAGAACTAGTAGCAAGCGAAATTTGGTGAGAACAATCTGCAACATTTACAGATTTCCTAGCCTTGTCCTTCCAACCAAGAGGATCTGTATAACAATCCAAAATGTGAATCCTGCAAAAGCAACAGATCATTCTGAATTCAACAAATCCAAAATTTAACCAAGATTGAGATGAAATACCAAAAAAACAATGGTAAGACACAAGAAATGCAGTTAAAACAACAAAGAGACATTATAAACAATTAGGCATAAAAATTTACCATTTGTTTGAAGAAGCAACATCCACTCCATTCATGTTTAACAAAGCAGCGTAAGACGATGGACTCCGAGAAAGTGCAACAATTACTATGCCCCTATACAAGAGAATACCAAGCTTTGAGGTTAAAAATATGAACTGTGAGACAAAAAAAAAGAAGTTTCGGGGAAGTAAACTGACTGTGTCTGGGATTTTTGAGCGATGACGTGTGATGAGAGTTGAAGGAGAACGTGAGAGAATACATTGAAGGCAAAAGGCGATGCGAGAGAGTCTTTGATTGTGAGAGTGGGTGCAAGCTCTCCCTCTAACGCTCCATCCCTCAGTGTTCTACAAATCGAATCTGCCATCTCTGTGGTAGGGAACAACTGTTACAGCGGAACGGCGGGAACAACTGTTACAGCGGCACGGCGGAAACAACTGTGAGAAGGAATATGTAAAGTTCACAGTGAGAAGCGGCACGGTGGCGCAACCGCTATAAACAGATTTAGAGAAGAACAGAAATAAAAAAGGGGGAAAACAAAAGGCAAAGGGTTTGACCTGTCCCTCCCGACCGATTTTCCTTCGCTGGTTAAACGGAATGCCGAAGGCGTTAAACGGGACGCCGTTTTGGTATTCAATTCAGTGATATTTTTGTTTAGAATGTGGTAGAATTAATTTTATTTAAATTAAGTTTAATTTCAAATTTTACAGTAAAATGTATAAGCTACAGTTTCTAAATGGATTATATGGACTAAAGTTTATCAACGAAGAAATCATCTTTAAGATTATTTCTAAAATTCGTTTTTTTAAAATCTAGCAAAATCATTTTTTAATATAATAAAAACACAAACACAATATATATAAGTCACATTTTTTTACAACTATCAAAATTAAAATAATAGCTATTTTTCATTAGAAAGACAATTAGCAAGAGGAAAATTGTATAATATATATATATATATATATATAAAATAATTAAGAAAATTTATATCTTCTTTCTTTATTTACGGTATGTTTGGTTTAAAGAGTGGATTTGAGGGAGTGGAAAAAGAAAGAAATGAAGAGAAAAAAAAGAGAAATTGAGGTTGTTTTGATTAAGAGAAGGGAGTGGAAATTAATAGAAAGTAAATAATATTTTTTATTATTTATTTATTTTAAATTAGTTTTAATATTTTTTAAAAATTATTATTATTATTATTATAAAATAAAAAAAATTATTATTATTATTATATTTTAAATTATTTTTAATTTATTATAATAAAAGAAATAAGAAAAGAAATAAATTATTTTAATATTATTAATATTTTGAAATTATTTTTATTAAAATAAAAATAAATAATTATTAATAATTTTATTTAATATTTATTATTAATAATTATTTATTATTTTAATATTATATTAATTTATTATTATTATTATTATATATAAAATATATTAATATTTTAATATTTTTAACTCATTACATACAAAATTAACACGTGTCTTTCTTCGTGTTTCTTCACAAATTGGTGAGATTAAAGAGTTGAAGAATTTTTTTTCGAAAACTGTGTTTTCTTGCATTGTTTAACCCACTTTCTTCGCACATCCACTCCTCCTGCATTTCCATCGTGCAATCCAAACAAAAGCTTAGAGATACAAATTTTTATAATATTTATATGTTACATATTATATGTCAAAGTTTATAATTAAAGGTACGTACATTACTTTGATATTTAAGGTCACATATACAGAATACCTATGATGCACGAATACTTTAAATTTGTCAACCTATCGTGTCGGATACATATCCGATACTCCATACTTTCAGATACTTCTAGATACTCTTCAAATCCGTATTCAGAACGTATTAATTTAAAAAAAATTTAAAAGACGTATCCGAATCGTATCGATCTAAAAAAAATATAAATATAAACAATAGAATAATAGAATAGAAAATAAAACAGAATAAAGATGAAGAGACTCCAAATAGAATCCCACCACATGAGGATGAAGAGATTTCTAGGGAGAGGAATAAGTGTTTGAAAAAAAATTTCAAAACTAGTGGGAATAGGAGAAATGTTGCAATTGAATATGCTAACTTCTCATCAAAATCAAATAGCTTTTCTGAATTTGACTCGATTGAAGATAGGTGGACATTGGATTCTAAATCTTGGTGGGTGATGCATGGTGCTGCTGCCCCTCTCCTTCAAAAGTTGGCATTGAAACTTCTTGTACAACCTTGTTCGTCATCTTATTGTGAAAGAAATTGAAGTACCTACTCATTCATTCATTAAAAAGAAATAAATTGAATTCTAGAAGAACAGAAGATTTGGTTTATGTGAATAATAATTTGTGACTTCTAGCTAAAAAAAATGAAGAATATAATGAAGGAAGCTCTAAGATGTGGAACATTGGTGGAGATACATGGAATGGCTTTGATCGTGTTGAAAGTCTTAGAATAACAACATTATCTCATGAAATAGAGATAAAAAATATCTTATTTCATAATGATACTGAAGAAGAACATGATTAATATTATTCTTATTTTTTATAATAGATAATAATAGTTTAAATTTTTTTATTTTATATTTGAATTTATTAAAAATAATAATTTATTAATTTTAATTAAATATATTTGATATATTCAATTTTAATAATATATAATAATATTTTGTATAAATTTATTTATAAATTATATATATAATATATACGTATCCTCTTCTTAATGTCCTCTTAACGTATCCTATATTTAACTATACTATATTTAAGATAAGACGTATCGCGTATCTGTGCATCATAACAGCATACAAAGATCATAGAAGCATACAAAGAGCCAATCAACCCGACCACATAAATGATACTCTGCTAAAACTGATAGTGCTAAGCTGTGTCATGTCCCATTGCAGTAAACGACTTTACCTACATATTGTCTCTTTGTTCTCTCTTTTCTTGGAAGCGAAACTCATCAAAAGAAAAAAGAAGGGCACAAATGTAGATAAGGCAAGACATACAAACATCAATGGAATCAATCTCTTGATTTTTTTTTTTTTTAGAATAATTTATTAGTAATTTTTAGTACAAGTAAAACTACAAATTAGGCTGCACGTGAGACTTGGTGTACAAAAGGCACCATAAAATGAAAGATTCCTGGAAGCGAGGCGATCTCTACACTAGTTGAGACAAAATGAAGGGCACAGGAGAATTGCACTGAGATATGGAACTCCATTCATCCTATATTAGGTTTTTCCATCAACGCTTGGAATTGATTCCTCGCACACAGAATTCAGTGGAAGTATTGCCTTCACATTAGTTTGCTCCAACACTATATGAGAGGTTAGTAGAACCTGTTCAGATTCTTGACTCTGACACATAATTATGTCTTTGGCAGTAACAAGAGATGCATGGAACTGGTCTTGTTCATGTGGCTTCCAAATCCCAGGGCACTCATCTCTACTTTCTAAGCAGGGAACATCCTGCACCTTCCTTTTGTGCATCTCATCCTTAACCACCTGAAATTTTGTATTATAATAACAAAAGTTACATCATTACATATATTTTACTTTGCCAACAGGAGCAGATGAATATATATAACCAAACACCCTCAAGTCTCCACTCTTTCAATACAGATACATCTCTACGAGTACATGATTACAGCACGAATTGAGTGGCAAACACAAGTAATCTGCTACAAATAAAATCTATTCAGGCGTATGCTTATGATCATTAACCTCTATTTATTGCCGCCATAAATTCTCTCTCCTAAACTGTTCCTAAAGTAAAAAAATTAAGTAATCTCCAAGTAATAGAAATCATGATAAATAATCCTCCGAGAATTGAAAACTCCATCAAATTATTCCGTGGACATTGGTAAAATATTCCAACTTGAGGAGCTAAATTGATGGTTTATTCTTATTGCTGCACATTGCAGACACTTTGATTTTCCAAGTCTTTTTTCCCAATCTCCATTCAATTCTTCTATGATATTCCGTACGTTCGACTAAGGGCATGGTAACCATAGAAAAGAAATAACTCAAACAGGTGTTTACATTAAATGAATTCGACCAATTCAGACAGACTCTACACATTGGCTCTAATACCACACTAGATTTTTGCCCTTGTCCAAGAGTGAATGAGTGTATACTACTGGGCTTACCTTAACCTATTCGCTCAAAAATGACTGGGCACTTTAGAGTTTGGACTCATAGCCCTCTTGCTTATATTACCTAACTTGTTTTTGGCTATACATGTGCATTAGAATTATACAATATCACATGTGTTAGGAATAACATCTCCAACATATGTATATGTATGTTTGCATGTCGTATTATTCTAAAGACACAGAAGCAACCATACAAGGCTTTAGAATGGATGTACCTATGTTGATGAGAAACAGGGATCCAAACATGCTGATAATCAAATAGCTTTTGTCTAATTGTACATTGTCCATGATGAACAAATTTTTTCATTCCTTGTAGAATAATACCAAGGAAAACAAAAGGCAACACTCATATGTAGGCAATGCTGACATGACATAGCTAGCAGAATCACTCAATAATAAGTAGCAGATAGCATATCCTAAGTTTCCGACAAACTAACAGTCTGCATGTAGTAGTAACATTGATAACTATATATATATAGATTGACATGAAACAAACTCACGATATTTTTAAATGGAACTTCCATTGATAAGCATAGCCAGCTTCCATACAAGTCATGACTAAAAAGTTCAAATTTCATTCAGCTCCACTTTATCATCAATCTATCAGTATCAATGTACCACATTCAACATTTTTAAATCAGTTCGACTAAAATATGAAACAAATCGACACCAAATTATTCTTACATTAAAAAATAATTCCTTGTTCATTTCATTTCTATTTCCTTTTAATTGTCAACCTCCCAGATCTTCATCTCTCGCTATTAATTATTATATGTATAATGTATGTATCCACATTACTTACAAACTTCTGAAAAGCAGTACGACAAGTAAACAACAAGATGTACACAGAAAAATAGATGTAGTACTCCTAAAGTTTTCTCAGCGCTCAAAATATAACTACCTATCAAATTGCCTTGGGCGGTTGTGCCTTCAACTGGGAACAAATTTTAGAATCACTAACATCACATACTCAGCTAACAAAAACAACAGAGAACCCCCTATCCTACCCCCAAGGGCTACATTTTTCATTAACCAATTACAGTTCTGTATATGCTAAACACACTTATTCACTTCTATGAAACTACAAATCCAATAATCCAAAACCACCTGTCAAACTAACCATTCTCTACCTCACATTAACCCAAAGATCAAATTACACTAAACAACATCATCATTAAACCGATTGATGAAAAATCATTGTGAGAAAGAAACCTGAAGCAAGGTGGAGTCAAGAATGGGGGGACCCACTTGCGCCACGGCCAAGGACCCAAAGAAGTTCCCCAACAGAGCGGCATCATGCACGTTCAAACCCCTCACAATCCCAGCAGCAAACCCTCCGAGAAAACAGTCGCCGGCGCCGGTGGGATCAACCTGATCAGCCTCGAACGGAGCGGCACGAAACGCACCGTTTTTGCAAAAAATCTCGCACCCATCCTTCCCGTGCGTGACGATCACGCAGCACCACCTTCTAGCCTCCTCCACGTCGATGAACGAGGCCTCGTCAGCGGAGGCCTTGAGGAACGCAACGCGCGGCAAGAGGTGGAGGAACCCGCTCTCGCTGAGCGCCACGTGGCTCACGCGACCATCGGAGGGACCGAACCTGCGAATCAAACCCTGGACGTCAACGAACACGCGATCGCAGATCTCGAGCATCTTCTCAAGGGTCTCCGGGAGAATCTCCCCGCCGACCCCAACAGCCAGGCCGAATGCGAACCGGGTCTGGACCGGGAGGTCGTCAGGTCGGATAGGGTCGCAGGAAACGACGCGGTTCAGGAGGCGGTCCGGGTTGCCCGAACCGAAGTGGGCGTGGAAGAGGGTGGTTCGCGATGTGGGGATTGTTAATGGGGGATGAGAGGATGTGGCAGCGGCGTAGGCGAATTCCGGGCCTACCTTGGAGACGGTGTGGAAGGGGAGGGAGAGGGCGTCGAGGATGACGGAGATGAAGGAGGCGGCGCCTCCCAGGGTCTCAGCAGCGATGCGGCCGTCGCGATGGAGGACGTCGTGGCAGTAGTTTCCGACGAGGAGGCCACGGCGGGGAGTGGGTTTGGAGTCCGTGACCATGAGGAAAATGGAGGGTCGATCATGGGAGGGAAATGAAAGGTTTTTTTTTATGGGTTGTGATCGTCCTTGCAAATTCCACAACAAAAAGAATAAAGAATAAAGAAGAAGAAGATGAAGGATTTTATTATGAACTGTGGAGATGGGAAAAGACGAGGACGCGCGCCATAATCAGATTTTGGTGTCACTTTGTAGTGATTCCACCGCCGACACGAAGCACCAAATTATTCTGAATGTGTAATTGTTCTATTCCTCTTTCTCATTTTGGACTATTTCAATATTTGAATTCCACGTCAATTTTGGAAACTATATGTTCTTCGGTAAAGATTAAGTGATTGTCTATCATGCCTATTTATGTTTCTCTTTAAAACATTGAAATAAGTTGAATTAAGTTTTAAAATAATATTTAAATTGAAGTGAGTTAATTTTCTCATTTTTCAATATGTAAATCTAAGGAATTTAAGTTAAGATGACTTATATATTTATAAGTCAGTTTGGTAAAAAAACATATATAATTTAAAATAAAATTTATATTTTTTTATTAAAGCATTTACTTATATTGAATTTTATATATTTAAAAATTAAAATTAATTTTATTTATATAATTTAAATTTAAAAAATTATTTTTTTAAGTTAAAAATATTTTTTAATTTTTATTTTGAATTGGACTGATATGAATCATTAATTTAATGTAGAGTCGTATCAATCCAAATTTAGATCAATCCATCAATTTTCATTTGACTCATTAGAAAAAAAAAATAATATATTGTTTTAATAGTAAGAACTGAAAAAGTAAAGACACGGAAAATCGTAATAAGAAAAATAAATTATGACAAAATGAAATCAAATATCATTTTTAAAAAAATAAAACGAATGGGAATATACCACTTTTTCAAGTATTTGATAACTATAGAAACAAAACCAATACTCTTAAGAATATTATTGTAATAATTATATCATTGCCTTCAAATTATTTAAAATTAAAATGTTAATTTAATCTATTTAAATAATATAATATAGTAATTGTAATTTATATAAATAAATTGTGAGCAATTAATTTAATTTATTTAAAGAATATAATACAGTGTGCTTGGCTGCAATTTAATTTATTTAAAGTTATAATATAACTATGATCTTTTTTTTTTATATCTAAAGTAAATATAACAACTTAAATACATTTTTTTTAACTTGATCTAATCATAGCACATTTGGGCTTAGCCCACAAAATCTTAAAAAAAAAAATCTTTGAAAATCAGAATTTTATCAAACTTTGGGTTTCATTTTAGAGGTCCAAACTTAACTTGGGTTTTGTTCGGCCTTGCCCACGGAATTCAACAATCTCTGCACCATTTGACATTTCTAAATTGTTACGTATTTAAAATTAATATATTTAATTACAAAATTAATGTGATTTTTAATTAAAAAATAAAAAATGTGGTATGTAATTTTTTATTCATAAAAAATATTTTACAATAAGTCGTATCAATTTAACTAAACACACTAAACTACAGAATGTAAACTTAAATAGAGATTATACCCTTAAATTTAATCTAATATTTATAATTATAAGTATATAACTAACTATAAGTGGGTGAATGTGTTTAAATTATTTGTGAAAAAATTTGAAAAAAAAAATATATTTCTAAACTTAAAGTTTCAAATTACACCAAAATAGTATAAATAAAGTATATAAATAACTCTGTTTCCAAACTTAAAAGTTTTAAATTACAAAATATGTAGAAGTAAAATGACATGTATGTGATATTAATTAGCTCCATGAGAAAGCTAACAACACTCCATTTTTAATTAGTTGAAATTAATTAGAAATTACCTATTTTAATAGGTTTTACTTCAAAATCAAGAAAATAGTGTTAGAAGATAAACAAAACCAACAAATATTGATTATTATAATTCAATTTCATCGAATTATAAGAAAAATAAAGAAAATATGGTTAACATTTCTAAAATCTCCATTTAGTTTCAGTTTAGAATCTGAAAATAACGCATTCCCATCTTCTTCACAAAATGAACATCCTTGAGATTAAGCTAGAAGTACATGTTGTTCTTCCATGAAAAAAATGACAAAATGGTAGGAAACTTCACAAATCTAACCATTTCTTGACTCAACAAAAAGTAACTCCTTAAAATTGAATTAACCAGACTCTAACAAAAAATTATTTAATAAATAAATTTTTTCATTATAGATAATTTTATTGAATATATACGATAATTAGGTTGAATATCATTATTAAGTATAAGTAAATAGTCATTAGGTTAGAAAAACATGATTAGAGAGTGTTAAAATTCTCACACTGTTATTTGTGTTGTGCATTTTCCATTATCTAGAAGGTATGAATTCAAAATTTAAAAAAAAAATATATATTTTGGGGTGCATCTTGACAAAATAAGTTGATTCCAATAAAAAAGCAAATTCTGGGGGAAGAATTTCCATTGTGCAGTGCAAAGTTAAGCAATTCAATGCAAAATGACAAAATATACAAACAAAACTGAAATAGTAGTGGATAGATGTACTAAACATAGGAAGATTCATGTTCCATCGTTAATGGCTCATACTAAATACTTTTCTTCTTTTTTTTCATCTCTCCAATTAATCTTGCACTATCCAGAAACAATGCTAATACAATTAAAACAATTTTAAATTACACAACCAATTAACAACTCTTCTTAATAATATAATAATAATATTAATTTCTTATATAACAACACAGTAAAATACAGTTTTTATTTATCTGATATACTAGTTTTTTTGGATTTTCTAAAAAATTTTATCCGATTTATTGATTTTTACACCAGTTCAAGATTGTAGAGTTTAAAGACACTTTTAACCTATGGTCGGGTTTTCAAATAATGAACATAAACCAACACCCCATAACACACTCATCATCACTATACGTGGCTCATGCAAGCAAGAGGAAGCGAAAATTCCGAGAAGCTTCATTGCAGTGCATGGCTACAGACATTGGAAAGCCACCATGGCACCTTGCTTATGTGTATACAATGAAACCACCAAAACCTTTTCCCTCTACGATACAACTTATCATCGTACTCCATAACACGTTCGATTCAATTCAATTCAATATTAACCTTCTTGTCCTACATATTTAATCTAACTCACTCCACACCCCAATAGAGAAAATAAGTCCTAACCTTAAAGTTTTTTTCACTCTGAAATTAATGCACATGAGCACCTACTCGGAGGGTACCACTTCACGACCAATGGCACCGACCATGAACGATGAAGATTTGGAGAACAACACTGAGAAGACAGCAATGGTGAGAAAGAAGTCAGAAGTAGTTGTGGTGGCAAGTATTAATAATGGTCGTTTCGAAATGCTTAGGAGTTTGATGACGAATTTGCAAGTGGTGTTTCTTGGCACCAAGCTTCTTGTGCTTTTTCCAGCAGTCCCTTTGGCTGTTGTTGCAAGTTTTTACAGCTTTGGAAGGGTGAGTCTTATCATTCATGCAAACTAAATGGTTTATATCAGTAGAATAGTTATCAGCATATATTTTTCAAAAGGGTTTATCATATCAAATATGCTTTATTCATCATAAAATCTAATTTCCTTTTTGCGATGTAGCCCTGGATTTTTGCTTTCAGTCTCCTTGGACTTGCTCCTCTAGCTGAACGTGTCAGCTTTCTGACTGAGTAAGTTTGCAGTCACTTCCTAACTCTTCAGAATCTCTACACTTTTATAAGTGTCTCTAACTTGTTTTTTTGTTACTCTTCAAGGCAAATTGCATATTTTACTGGTCCAACAGGTACCATAATTCAGACTTGTATATACTAGAAACAGAAGAAATTTATTAGTTATGCAGTGAGATTGAGTTTGAATATTATTGTGTGGTAATTCAGTTGGAGGGCTTCTGAATGCAACTTGTGGGAATGCAACCGAGATGATCATAGCATTATTAGCACTTCATCAGAACAAAGTAAATGTTGTGAAGTTGTCCCTGCTTGGTTCCATTCTCTCAAACCTTCTCTTGGTTCTTGGCAGTTCACTCCTCTGTGGTGGTTTAGCCAATCTCAAGAGAGAGCAAAGATATGACAGAGTATTCATCATCACTTCTTCATTTATTTAATTTCTAATATTTATATTATCAATTACTTTTTATTGAATGATTTTGTGAAAAATAAAAAGGATAATATAATATTTTTAATTCTTGAAATTTGAAGAAATCTGATTTTGATTTTTTTTAAATTAAGAAAAACTATTTAAATCTCTCAACAAAAGGATTTTAATATCTAACATTAGACAAATGATATAAGTAAAGGAAAGTGAAATTTTAAGATAATACACCTACCATTTGACACATTCATTTCCAAACCTTTCTTCTGAAAATTTTCAATTGGAGAAAGATACACATATAATATGTATATGTTTTTTTTCTCTCTCTAGCATTTAACTTATTTGTATGTATTTATGGAATGACTCTAGCTTTTGTTTCAAATTTTTATCAAAAAAATATTTAAAATAAAAATAAAAATTAAATATGATTTAATTTGATTGCATTTTAATTTAATATACAAATTAAACAAGTATTTTGTAATTCTTTCATTGGTTTTTGTTATCATAAAATTTGTAAAACAAAATTCTAAAAAATTATTAAATAAACATTTTAATATTTATTTTTTTATATTATTGTTGTCATATGCATAATTTTTAATTTTTTTCTTATATCTATAAATAAATTATATAATTTTATAATTAAAAATTATAGTATACACTTATTGCAATTTTTTATATATAAAATTTAAAGAAAATAGTTAGTTGAAATCAGCTATTTTTATTAATTTATAATTATATTTTAAATTAGTTCAATTTTGAATACTTAATATTTAAAATATATATATATATATATATTCCGAAGAGAACACATTATCAATTTGTTGAATATAGGTTTCAAGACTAAAGACAATATTCTTTAAATTAGAGAAATTGAAATGATTTTTGAATTTATAAAAAAACCTATTCATCCTAAGACTTAAAAATATAATTAACACATCTTTACATTGTTTATCTTAACTATTACCCTAAATAATTTGTTTTGTTATTTAACCATTGATGAACAGAAACAGGCTGATGTAAACTCACTGATTCTGTTGCTGGGGTTGCTGTGCCATTTGCTGCCATTGTTGTTCAGATACGCCTTAGGAGAGTCCCATCATTCCATAGCCACTAACACTCTTCACTTGTCCAGAGCAAGCAGTGTTGTTATGCTTCTAGCATACATTGCTTACATCTTCTTCCAATTAAAAACTCATCGAAAATTGTTCGATGCACAAGAGGTCATTATTTATATTCACATATAATCTTTTTCCCTCACATTTTAAAAGAGTTTTATTTTAATACATTGTTAGTATATAAAATATAATATATTGTTTAACTAAAACTTAAGACCTATAATCATGCTTAGGTGAGGGTTTTGTTTGTTCTACAGGAGGAGGAAGATGAAGAGAAGGCAGTGATAGGATTTTGGAGTGCATTTACTTGGTTGGTGGGTATGACATTGGTCATATCTCTACTTTCTGAATATGTTGTGGGAACCATCGAGGTATCTATCTATCTATCTATATATATATGATTTAATTAATTATAATAACCATGATTTTCTTTGAAGGCATGAGCCAAGCATAATTATCAGTTCTTTTTGTACTTAACTAGGCTGCTTCAGAATCTTGGGGCATTTCTGTAAGCTTCATTAGCATAATTTTGCTACCAATAGTTGGAAATGCTGCAGAACATGCTGGTTCAATCATATTTGCTTACAAGAACAAGTTGGTAAGGTTTGTCAATTTGATAAATATAGGCTCAAGCTTATTAATTGGCTTCAAACTTAATGAATGGCACTATGTGGTTAATATTATCATGCAGGACATTTCTTTGAGTGTAGCTATGGGATCTGCAACTCAAATTTCCATGTTTGTGGTAAGTCTGAATAGTATAACTATAAAATATGATCATGCTTGGAATAAAGGCTATGATGATGATTAGCAACAAGTTTTGATCATGTAATGACTAATCAATTTCAGGTTCCATTAAGTGTGGTTGTTGCGTGGATAATGGGGATAAGAATGGATTTGGACTTCAGTCTTCTTGAAACTGGTTGTCTTGCTTTTGCAATTATAGTTACAGCCTTCAGTTTACAGGTATATTCATAGTATCTTACAAGAAAATATCAGTAACATTCTTTCTAAATATTCTTTTACATATCACACGATTTAATGGATTTCACCTTCGTGTCTTCTGTTTCTTTTAACAATATGATTTGTACTTTTTCCTTATAGGATGGAACTTCACACTACATGAAAGGAGTAGTTCTTACTCTCTGTTACATCGTCATTGCAGCATGTTTTTTTGTTCTCAAAACTCCTCTAACCGGTAATATACATATATTGAATCAATATTTAAGACTTCAGATAAAGAGATTCTTGAATTAACATGGTTTTAATGTGTTACAGGCCAAAATCCTAGGGCCAGTTTTGGAGCTAAACCATCGTTTGAAGCCATCACCACTTGAATTACTGAGATTAAAGGAAAAAAAGAATCACCCTATGGATAACTAAACCTTGTCTCGGGGATCAATTGCAGAAGTTGGATATTTTGATTCATTGTGTGCCTTTGACTGAGGCTTTGAGCAACATCATGAACTACAAAAAGTAGAGATTAATTTCAATGCTTTTATATAATAATTCTTTCTTCACAATAAGGTTTAACAATGGCGTTTTGGGTTTGAAATCACGCCTATGTACTTTTCCTTTGTTTTAATTTTCTGGCTTCCCTTCTTCTTACCTTTATAGATGTGATCATCTTCAATATGCATGAACTTAATTCATGTACCAATGAATAAGAATTTCTTTTTGCATAAGATGTAAAAATATTTTAATAAAGTTGCTTTGCTGTAATTTTTTATCTTTTTTATGTCTCCTTAATTATTCATAAATTATAATATATATATATATATATATATATTTAAACTATTTTAATTTCTACCGTATAAATTCATATATAATGATTAAAAATAGTATATAGTATAAGGACTGAAAAGTAAAATGCATTAAACTATAAGGACTAAATGTGTAATTAAAATTTATTATTATTTTAAAGTTATAAATAGTAATCAAATTAGTTTTTTAACATTTCTTTTATACTGATTTAAGAATTAAAAATTACTTATTAACTTTTTTAATTGGTCCAATTTACAAATATTATATCATAATTGATAAATTAATTTTGAGACGAATCATCTTCCTATCTTATGACTAGTTTTCATTTTTTTTCGTGTAATATATTTTTTCTTTGTCTCAGGTTTTCAATATGCTTTTAGTTTTAAGTATACGGGTTAAGACAAATCAAATATATTGAAGATTTCTCATAGTTTATTTTTAAAGTTACAATTTTTTTAGGATGCAATATTTTTATCTTCTATTTTTCAACTATGAAAAATAAACTATTTTTCAATGATTATTGACTACTATTGTCCTAGAAATAATTTAGCGAGTGAGAAAGTTTATTCGAATTAAATTGATTTTTGAAATATAATTAATAAAAAATTGTAAAAAATAATACTATTAACAAACATACCAATTATTAATGCAAATTTTGAATTTTGTTATAGAAAAACTTATTGCATCTTAAAGATTTGGTATGATTTTAATCGTTTGTAGAATTATGTTTTAATAAAAAATATATATTCAATTCTTAATAAATATATTAAATTCCTATTTTTCAGTCATAAAAAAATAAATATATCAAGTTCCACCAACTCGTAGAATATATATTACTATTTTTAAAGTTATTATGAACTTTTTCAAATATTATTTAATACTCAAATATGAAAAAAAAAAAGAAGATCCAATGTGTTTTATTTCTCGACTGGTCGAGTCCATTATAAATCTAATTAATGTATTTAACATTTAAAAATAATTCAAAATATTTCTATCGTTGAACTAATTTTATTTTATAAGAATTAAATTAAAAAGAAATTTTAGATAAATAAAATTTTATTATGAATGATAATTTAATTAAATTTTTTAATAAATATAAATAGAAAATTAAATATTTTATTTTTTTATTTTACTCATTATTCTTTTTCTATTCAATTGAAATTTTAAAATTTTAAATACATTAATTTTTTTTCCTAAATTTTCTATTAAAATCTTGGATTGTTAATTTACATCGAGGTTTTAGAATCCTTACATGTACGTTTTCATTTTTAAGATTATTTTATACTATCCCGAGTTATTAATGATATAATTAATTTGTGAATCTAGTATAAAAAAAGTAAATTAGAGTATTTTTTTATTTAACTTTATTGTAAAAGAAGAAAAATAGAAAAATAAGGATTTTAGATAAAGGAAATTAATATAATTTAAATTTTTTATAGAATTTTAGGATAGAAAATCTAAATGTAAAGTGAGTTGGTCACATATATCTTTTAGGAATTGATTTGGTAGAAAGTATAAAATTGCAATTAAGATGTAAAATTTTTTTATGTTGAATATGATTATATAAAAAATTACGATGTTAAGATTTTTAGTCTTAATAATAAAAATAGTAAATATTAAGAGAAATTAGGTTAATATATTTATTTATTTATTATAGAAATTGAATTGTTTAAGGGAAGAAAAGGGTATATAATGAAAATATTGAACTTTGTTGGGTTCTTTTAGAAGTAAAAATTATAGTAATACTTAATTCAAAAATCACATAAGTTAAAGTGTTATAAAACTTAAGTTAGAGTCAATCAATTGAAACTAGTTATTTTCACAAAGAGTTTCATTTTCTACATAATTCATTCAACATTTAGAATTAATTGTCCTTTATATATATATGCCGGTATAAAATTTTTGGGAGGTGATGAATTAAATATTTAGACTTTAATTATAATTGGAATCACATAAACAAATAAATTTATATTATATATCTTTGAATTAAGAGTTATCATACATTTATTTTGTGTGTGGAAATTACTATAATAATAAAAGAGTTGAATTGATTTATTCATAATTAAATATTTAATAAATATGAATAGGTATTAATTATTAATATTTAGATTTTATACTCATCTTTCAAAAAGTAATCTATCATCTAATTGTTTATATAAATATTTTTATAGACAAATATATAATAATTTAATTTGTGTGTATGAATTTTTTTTATATTTTATTTTGTTAAATTTGTTGTTATCTTTTCTTTCGTATACATTGAAATTGTGATAAATCTATTTAATATCAGAATAAATAATATTATAAGTGAAGATAATAAATAGAAAATTTTCGATTATATAATTACTTAAATATTTTATTAATTAATATAATCTATGTAATAATTCTTAAATACTTTATGATAAATATGTAAATTATAATAGATAATTAATAATATATTCATATTATATTATATTTTTATTTAAGAGAATAACAATAATGGATTTGATATAGATTTTCATCATCAACCAACCTATTTTTTCAATGAAATAAATATCCTTTATCATCATTATATAAATCAAATTAATTAATATAATATGTGCATAAAATTAAGTTAAGAGTTTATTATTTTTTATATTATTAATAAAAATATTTTATATGATAAATTAGTCAAAAATTAATTTATATATATATATATTCACTTATTTCAAAAATAAGAAATTGAGATTTATTTTTTATTTTTATTATTATTTTTTAGTAATATAATAATAAAATATTTTAATTTTAAGAATAATTAAGATGAAAAGTAAAAAATATTTATATTTATTTTTAAAGTAAATAAATTCTCTTTCATATTATATTAATTATATATATATATATATATATTATATGAAAAAAATATACTTATTATAAGAATAAATATAATAAGTTATTTTTAATCACAATCTTCTATTTTATTTTAAATTAGTGATTTAGATTAATTTATTTATAAACCTGATTTTTTATTTTCTTAATCCATAAATTTTTTTAAGTAATATTAAAATTTGCTCTATAATAATTTAAATAAGTGTGAGATAAATTTCCCATCTTCTCCTTTTACAATAGTTTTTTTTTTTTCATCCATTATCCATTCTTTTTCTAATTACAAATATTCTTATAACTAGGAAGTAAAATCAAATGCTCCATAAGAATTTATGGACATATGTGATAGTGAAATAAATAAATAAATAAATAAAAGAAGTGATAGTGAAAAACATAATTAAAAAAAGTTTAAAATATATATATATATATATATATATATAATTTTATTTCCCTTTCTCAAATTTTAATAAACATTTTGTACCATTGTTATATAACACTTAAAAATTATAAATATGAAAATTTAAAGTTTTAAAATATAAAAATTGAAATATGATTTGAATAAAAATGAAAAATTCAATATTTATGTATTAATAAAATTAAAAAAATATATTATCATTTAATTATAAATTATCATATAAATATGTGAAATCTTATTTTTATGAAAATGTTATTTTGATGCAAAATAAATTAATTAAAAAATTAAAGAAGTGGAAAAAATTAGTGAAAATTAAAATTGTTTTGGTTGAAGTACAGAGTGGAGGAAGAAATAAATTATAAGTATAAATTATTATGTATTTAATTGAAAAAAATGAAAATAAAAGAATAGTAATTCTTAATACAGATAGATTTATCCTTTATTCATCATATTTTCGGAATAAGCAGATAAAAAGTTAATGAAAATTTTTCACTCACTCTCAATTTTTATTAGCAAGTTTTGATTTTATTTGAACAAATTTTATAAACTAAAAAGATTAAAATTATCCTAAATCACTAATTCAAAATAAAATAGAAGATGTAAATTAAAATAAATTCATTATATTTATTCTTAGAATAAGTAAATTATATATATATATATATATTAATATACAATTTAACATAAAAAAAATATATTATCTATTTATTTAAATTAAATCTTGTATCTTTTATATAATAAAAATATTATTTTGATTATTATATATTCTCAAGTAAATATTTTACATGTTCAACACATCAATATATCCTTGACTTTTGATAGAGCTATAATAAAATTTGAGAAATTTAATTACTATATATTATGATTTGTAAATAAATGATACCGAAAAAAATATATAGATTATATAATAGTAATCGTAATATAATTATGTATAAATTGTTAGAACAACTATTTTTATAATTACATAGCGACTCAACTTCTTTTATAATATCAGATATCTTCTTCTTTTTTTAACTATTTTATTATAAATTTTAATTGGTTAATATTTATTTTTTTATTTTCGTATAAAATACCTCCTCATTTATATATATTACTTAATAGTTGTACTAATAAGTTACCTGAATAAAATGAAGATAGATAAGATATATTTGTAAGATCAACTACTATTTTTCTTTTATTGTAAGATTTAAGATGATAGTATTTTATTTTTGTTTGATGATAATTCATGTTTTTTTTGTTACATTCTATATTGTATTACTTTTTCATGTGATTTATAGACTTGCCAAATTAGGATTTGATGTTTTTTTTTTACCATTTTATATATATGACTTTTGGATATTATGAGTTCACAACTCACAAGTAATGTAGTATTAATTGAGTGTAATATACACAGTTAAGTTATTGAGTTTTTAAAGAAATGAGAAAAAAAAAAGCAAAGGAATTAAAAAAAAAAATCTTTTTAAATTAAAATAATTTTGTAAATTTAAAATCCAATCCAGTTTGGATTTAGATCTAAATAATTCAAACTGTTTTCTTGTAAAAAAAATGAATTTAAAATAATTCAATTATTTAAATTTGGATTGGATGTGTATTGTTAGTAACAAGCCTCTTTAGGCTTTCAGCACATATTCAATATTAAAAGAATTTAGTGTTATAACGTCTGAGATTAAAAAGAAAAATTGAAATAGGCTCAGTTTGGTGGTAAACAAGAGTGTAGAATATTAAAAAGAATGATAAGAGAAATTTGTTTAGTTTGTATTCATAAAAGCTGCGCTGTAAAGCTTTTTTTTGTCTTAAACTCTTCTTCTATGTATAAACTCTACGAGTAGTTTTTTTTTGTTTTTTCTGTAATCTATAGTATGTATGTATATGTAAGTTTGATAGATATAGAAACATATTTTTTTTCTTAAAACATATACCCTTATTTTTTAACTATTTTTATAGTTTTATCAAAATCCTATTTTTACATCTTTATTTTCTTCCTATCAAACAACCCTACATCTGAAAAATCCAGCTTCAGAACTGGAAAAAAAGAAAAACTCATTTGCTGGTGAATGACATTTATTTATTGAATGAAGAGACACCTGTAACTGATAAAATCACCAACCTCGGGTATTTTGGACAGAGCTAGGTACTGTGATGTTAAAGAGCTACTTCATAAATTCTCTGATCTTTTCGAACTATCCACTTTATCTCTTCTGGAAATTCAAGATTTTGACTGATACAGCGAAAGAACCAAAGAACAGAATAATAAATCCCAGAAGCACAATCACTGAAAGGCCCACAGCTGAAACTCCGTTGACGTCAGTTTCGAATCCAAGACTAACGGCTAAATACTCTTTCACTGTACCCTCGAATCCAGGTCCTACTACTTTTGTTTCCACATCACCAAGCTGAGATGTTATAATACCACGTAACGTCCATGCAATGGGGCAGATATAATAGAACCAAATCCACCACCCGGGAATATACTGAGACATTGCAACGAGTGAAGAGGCATAAGAGTCCAAGAGAGAAACCACAACATTTCATGTTTAAAAGAAGAATGAAACTACTTGTATTTTAGCTGCAAAGATTCATTTCTCTACTTCTTTCTGGAATAGTACATGTAGAAGCATGCATGGAAATCAATAGATAATTGCTCTCAAGAATAAAACATACATACAGAAACATTTTACCAATTATTGCATTAACAGGATCAAATTGTACTGCAGAATCAACTAAATAATTCTGGGTTAAAAGAGGAAGTTAAGGGGGGGTGGTTAGCTAAATGTTCTGCAAGTATGACATCGCTCACCGTTTTTGGGATGAGAAAACCTGAAAGAAGATTCCACAGGGAGTAAAATGCTGAAGATATAACAGCGGCTAGATGTTGGGAAGGTGTAAGACCAACGGCCATCATGCCGTAAAAGGTGAAGTAGGTGAACGTTAAGAACATGAACAGGAGATAGAGAAGAAACTTTCCTGCAATAAATAAAAAATTATCCACTTAATGATACGTTATATTCATATTTAACATCCAAATCCATTTCTGCCTTCTCTGTTTTTTTTTTTAAAGAAAGACAGATAAAAAATTAAATCTCAAATGCAAGTTATAACAAAATTTAAATGTAAAAATGTCTATCCCCAATAAAATTAAATAAAATTATCGCATATTCATGTTAGATTGATATTAGAAAAATTAAATATAAATATAATGGAACTACTAAAGGGGAACTTCAATAATCAGATATTCAACTAAAAATAAAAGGCAATCCTTATTTTAAGTTTTTACACTTCAATATTGTTATTTATGAATCTTATCGGTTGGCTCATGTTGAATTGCTTTACTGTCCTCTTATTAGATCAAAATCAATAATATTTATGGAATGACGAAATACTTTAGGTTTCAAGTGTAAAAGTACTGTAAAAAAAATTTGAAACCATGTATGGAAACATATCTTATTCACAATTTTTTAATGGAACTGGGTCTAATGAAGTTTTCACTTTTGTCAATAATCAATCTATGGATGCAAACGAGAACATCAAAAGATCTATGTATTATGACTGGAAGGTAAACAATTAAATTACGAATTTCACCAAACTAAAATCGATTTTAGGTGGAAGGAGGGGTGATGATCCCTGTTTGTATCACTAAATTGCTACTGGATTCCAAATTTATATAGAGCAATAAATATCTACATAAGGAAAGCTGAAATATTACCAGCTGTCCTTTCAAAATTGATCATGAAATATGTGATGATACCAAATACTATTGTCTGCACAGCAATGTATGGTACCTCTATGAGCCCCTGTCAATAGTATTAAGCAATTATTACGAGCAATGTGCACAACACATCTAAACAAGGCTTTAATTTTCAATATTATAAGACTTACCTGGGCTGCCGCATAAGCGATTGGAGAGTACATACCAGCAGCTTTCTCTCTATAAAACACTGTCCTTTCTATTGAAACAATTGGCTGTACAGAAGACGAGTTGTTTACCCCAAGAAACATGCATGCAGAATAAAGAGCTCCCATAACTACCATCAGCTCTTGAGTTGATTCCCTACCAAATAAAGATGGCAACTGTTTTATTAGTACAGGGGTTAGAGATTAATGATTCATATCTTAAAAATTATATAATAATTCAATATTATAAAATAAATTTAAAATAAATACAATTATCATTTATATATTTTTTAAAATTTTATCTTATATTAAAATTATTTTTTAAATAAATATAAGACAGATTTTAATATCATTTTAAAATATAAATTAGGTCTAATTTATTTTTAAAAAATCCATTTATAAAATAAAAATTATTTTTATATATATCTTTATTCAATATATACTTAATATTTTTTCCAATATTGTAAATAAACTTATATTTATATCATATTAAGAACAAGAAATTTATAATGCCTTAGAAAAATCCGATTTAAATATATGAAGGTTAACTTAGGATAATCACTAAACAGTGTAGTCTATTGTGTGCGATTTTTTCTTTTCATTATTAAATTAAAAGATCCCAAGAAATATTCATTTCATCAAATCTCAGTCCTTTTGTCTACTTATGCAGTCCATATATTTTTTGGGTCTCTGCTTTAGTTTAATGTTATATTTTAATACAATTACCTTTACAACAGATGATAACATAAAAGAGCGGTTACCTTTTTGAGCCAATATCCCAAAATGCGGTACCAAATATCAGAGCACTTATTGTGGTGAAGTATAACCTCATTGCATTATACGATGGACTTCTCCAGTACACAAGATTTTGTTTCCATAAGCATCGTAAAAATTGTGAAAACAGGTCTTGTGAATACATTGTATCAAACTTCAGTGGTTCAGATCCTGCAGGAGGATGTTCAAATTGCAAGATAGAAGACTCCACGCCCCTGAGAAAAATATTGACTAAACAGTTTAATCTTGCATCTAAAAAGAGATTTTTCAATTCTACCACCTCTAGCTTTAGGGTTGTATAACAGTATAGTTTTATTCATAAAAAAAAGGGAACGAAAAATCGACTTCAGCAATAGCACGTAAGAAACTATAAATTAGAAGTACCTGAATTGGTCCGAATTCTTGTAAAGTTCTGCAAAATCTACATTAAGTCTCTCTTCAGTATCAGGTGTAGTAACCTCAAGCACCCAGGTAGCCGGATTATAGCCATTTGGAATGGGTGTAATTCCATTGATTCCCTGCAGAACGGATAGGAAAACAACCACAAACCAAAATATCAAGAACAAACGAAACACATGCATTTGTTATAACAAAGAAATCCAACATAAAACAAGGAAAGAAGAAGAACAATTAGGCAGAGGTATTCTAGTGTTATACTCGTATTGGTGGATATCTTGGGTTATTGGAAATGCAATCAAGAGCAAATCTAGTCTAAAAAAGATTCCATATTCTCTTTTTTTACCTTTCTTCTGCATCACATATTCATCCCAATAGATCTAATTCCTGTCAATTAGTATGGTCTTACCTACTCGACTCGTGGCTCCTCCTTTTATATTAAATTAAATAAAAGCTAGAAGAATTACCAAGAAGAATATTCAAACATAAAGTGTAAAAATTGTAAGTATAAGCATCTAACAGGAAGAATTTCATATTCATACAAGAAAGACCTAATTTTTCTATTGCATTAATAAAGAAAAGTGTTTGATGGGAAAAATGGGATGCTTCCATTTGGACAAACAGGCATAGACAGCAATGAAAGAAATTACACAATATGAAATATCACTCTTAGCAGCAATAACAACAGTAACAATAATACAAAACTAAATTCCAACCTCACCTGAAAGTAGTCTATCATTATCTGTGACTGCACACCAAGCTTTCCCCCATATATTACTCGTCCGCCACGTTTCATAAGAAGTAACTGGGTAGAGCAAAAACTAAGCTTTAGATTCTGATAGAAGCTAGTGCATCTTTAGTTATAAAAACAGAAGAAAAAAGCTGTAATTATACTAACATCATCAAATGCTTCAAATATATCAATACTTGGTTGATGTATGGTGCAAACGACGGTTCTACCAGTATCAACAGTATTTCGAACAGCTCGCATAACAATAGCTGCTGCACGTGCATCAAGTCCAGAAGTAGGCTCATCCATAAAAATAATAGAAGGGTTTGCTACAAGCTCCACTGCTATTGTTAATCGCTTTCTCTGCTCCGTTGATAAGCCAGAACTACCTGGCATACCAACCAAAGCATTTCTCAAAGCATCAAGCTCAACTAGTTTCATCACTTGTTCAACAAACTCCTGTAGAATATTTCAGCGAATTAAAAGTTTGGAAATAACTCATCACAATAAGATCTACAATGTTCATGAAACAACTTACAAGTTTTTTAGCAACTCCAACCTCCTTTGGAAGGCGGAGAGCTGAAGAAAACAATAGTGACTCCTCAATTGTTACTTGAGGAGAATGTATGTCATTTTGTTCAACATATCCTGATACTCTGGCAAATGTTCGTTGCTCTTTTGGGTAACCCGAAATTTTAATTTCCCCTTCTATGTACCCTCCAGTTTTCCTACCAGCCAGTACGTCCATTAAAGTTGTCTTTCCAGCCCCACTAGAGCCCACTAATGCTGTAAGGACACCGGGTGAGAAAACGCCGCTCACGCTTGTCAAGAGCTGCAACCGAGTTTCAGGTACCCCTTGCTTGCTTATCTCCTGAAAAAAAAAAAAACATTTCTTTTAGGCTAGTTAACGGAAATGAGATCTCACCAATATTTTGTGTTGTAGTCACAAAATAGCATAGTCAGCAGTTGATAAAATTAGAAATTGTCAAATTACAAATCCCCCCACCTTTGGCATATCAACAAAATAATTGACATTATGGAATGTCATTGTTAGTGGTTGAAATGGAAGAATCATTCCTTTACTGTCGTCTCTCGCGGATTTCGTACGGGTACTCATTTCATATACCTGATTACTACCTGAAGAACCACGTAATGGATAGTGGAACAATTTTGGTCAATAATACTTAATACATCATCAATCTTTGACTCTGGACAAGTATTCATGCAAAGTTTGGCGGATCGTTACCGTCTCTGGAAGAATTCTTTTCCTCATCGTCCTTAGGAATAACTGTTCGTGCTTTTTGTAGTGCTACATTAAAAGTTATAGGACAAAGAAGAAAAGGTGGATTAAATGAAAATAACATAAAATATTTATGACTGAACAAAGCAAAGGGAATAGTAATTAAATTTCAAGACTGAAAACATGCTTTTAAATGGAAAAATATATGGAAATATTACTCAAAACTTACGATTCAGAAAGGTCAAGGCCACAGTGACCATGTTGTTGAAAAAACCCGCATAGACAAGTAAAACTACAGCACTAATCCAGTACCAGTAGTCAGCAGTTGGTAGGCTGTTTGAGACGAGGACATTGTAACCAACTGTGTTCTCCCCAGTTTCGGATTTCTGCAGATAGTTAACAATGAAAACCATAAATATATTCTATAAAGCCTTGCCCAATAAAAGACGATAAGATGTTCCACACCTTCATTTTAAGATTTTGATGAGTTGACTCAAGAGGGTATTTAAGTCACTACAACCTGGTGATAAAAAAGTTTACCTTGTTCCACTCATTCTTCTTAATTAAATCAAGTTTTAATACAAGTTAAGGAAGTCCTATGCCTTTACCGTTCATAACAGCAGCCAATAAAGCTATTGTGTGAGAGGTTCTAGACATAAAAAATTATTCTTCACAGGTTAACTCTTGGGGTAGGGTCAACACATGAATTCATAAAGTAAAACCAAATGCAATACCTTCATCCATCTTGTAGCAGTAAATTCATTAACTGTAATAGCACGTTGTCCGTAGTTAAGGGGTGACAACCAGTAGCCCCATATCCACCATGGTTTAATCAATGCTGAAGCAATAACAGCCAATCACTACTAATAGCAATATTTTTAACTTTTTCTTTGCGTACAATTTACGTGCTGCCTACCTCTAGGTATTATAAAGCCTCCCAGTAAGAATACAACAAGTAGTGAAGCTGATCCATATGTATTGGCAAGAACCATATCTCGTGCTACAGCAGCCATCATACGAAAGATACCTAATGCCATTTGATGCATTAAAAAAAGTAAAAGCATGTAGCGAAAAAACCTGAAATGTTTAACAAAATTCAATGATTACGAGGATTAAATAGAAAATATGCAACATAAAAGGTTTAATAAAATTAAGATACCTTCCCGCTGATGGAGCAAACCCAACAGTATAATATACAACAATAGTCCATATAACAGACTCAACGAGGGAATAGGGTACACGGAGAAGCCAACTGGTAAGAGACCACGCCCATGCTGGATAGAACAAATTATCTCTTTGCTTATAAAATACTGGAAGCCGACTTATCAAAAGAGATAGCTCAGAAAACCCATTAAACATCATGTGAACCATTCCAAAAAATAGAGCAGAAAGATAAAGCCGTCCGTAAACCTCATCTGTGGGATGTAACCTTGTTCGCAGGAATACCGTACATGTGACAAATCCAACAAAAGCAACCTTTGGCAGCCAAAGAATGTAACAAATACATAAAAATAATTAAAAGAAATTGAATAAAATAATGAGAACTTGAAAATATTATAAAGTTTGATATTATTCACAGTGAGTATAACAAATATCAACAAATTAAAATTATAATTAATATAAAATTTAAATAATTATTATAAAAAACTAACAAACTTGTAATCATGTACACCACCTTACTTTTGGATGAAAACATAAAAACACTCTATATTCTTGTATTTGACATATGCACACAAAGCCAATTGCAGTAAATATAATTTATGATGAAACTATTTAAAATATTATTTTCTTTGTATTTTAAAACAAGACTTAATATAAATAATGTTTTTAATTATTATAAAAATACAAATAAAAAAGTATTTTCTTACATGTTGAAGACATCCAAGATTTTTTGTTTGTCTAAAACTATTTTCTATGTTCCTTAACAGAACTGCAAAACAAAAAAATAATTTTAATTATTTATTCGATATCTATATTTTTTTTGTTTAACTTTCATATTTAAAAAAGTTGGATTTTACAGATCCTTTTTAATCCTTTGTCTCCTATATATCTTTAACTCGTTTTACCCCCTAAATAAAGATTTAAAAATGATATATGTAATGACCAAAAAATGATTTAAACAAGTAGTTAAAAAAATATTTTATGTTTAGGTTTAGATTCTACATATACCTTATTATATGATTTTAAATTAATAGACTTCACACATATAAGAATGATATAGATCTTTCCTATTCGGGAATGAAGAGAAAGAATTCAACTAATTAATTTAAATACTATGATCTAATGTTCAGCGGTACCTGGCAGGTTCTAAAAATATAAAGAAAGCTATGCCTTCTGATCAAAAGGAGTTCTCGTGCAAAGCATGCTCTAACAAGATCCCATCTCGGCACAGCATATTTACTTCTAGCCAAAGCTGAAGGATGACATTTTGATTTATCATAGGGATGTTCTTGCAAGGATTCGATATACCTTCCAAATTTGGAATTTCTAAAGGCTCGTGCAATATCAGGAACTGAGACGAACGTATATGGTTTTGAAGGATCAGCCCAGTATTGTGCTTGATCCTTTTTAGAGGTCACCTGACAAAAGAAAAGAAAGTACTCGAACAACAGTCAAGGGAGGGATGTGTTTGATTGATCATGAAAATATGCCAACAAGTATACCTCCTGGAGAAAGTCAGCGATCCCCTTACGAGGTGGAAGTTTAAAGCCTAACGACTCAAAAAACTCGAGCACGTTTTCTCGAGGGCCTTCATATACCACGTACCCTTCTGACAGAAGCACCAGATCATCAAATAGCTCGAATGTTTCAGGAGCTGGCTGAAGGAGAGCCATGAGTACTGTAGCATCCATTTGATGAACAAAATTCTTTATGCATTTTACTATCTGGAACGTAGTAGAGCTATCAAGACCAGTTGATATTTCATCCATAAATAGTGTTTTTCTTGGACCAACAATCATTTCTCCTAAAAGATGCAATACAAGAAGTCATTGTTTGCTGCAAATGCACGGACTTTAATCAGAGTTATCACCGTGTTTGAAGTGCTCCAGTACAAATGCAGTTAAAATAATCATAAAATTCGTCATTTGTGCACTATCCAGAAACTCCTTATGAATCCAAGAAGCAAAATACTAACTAGTAACTACGAACACTATTAAAAAAATATTTGCGTCAGTTCAAGCAACACGTAAAAGTAGCTTCAACAAGTATATGCATTGTTACCCTTTCATCTGATGCTGAAACAGAGTTTTAACAGAAATTTCCATTTGTTTGCCTCAATGATACATTACAATTATGATTAGAAACATTAAATTAACCTTAAAAAAGAAAGAGGAAAAAAAGGGAGGTCCTGGGACAGAAACAAAGAAGAAAGATTCTAAAGAAGAGAGAGAGAAACCTGTTGTAACTCTCTTCTTTTGGCCGCCAGAAACCCCTCGCATCATATCGTTCCCAACTATTGTGTCTGAACATATATCGAGACCAAGCACTCTCAAAATGTAATCTGTATTCACGCTGTGTTTTTTACCTTCGACGGATGATGCCTGTGAAGTTAATAAATTTCATAGACATCAGGACAGCCCATAATAGACACGTGAAGGCATGCGTCATGATTTTCATACTAGACATTTAGGATGATAACCTTCATAAATGCGTCAATTTCTGCACTAGGTCGTATATTCTTTTCCTTCTCTAGGCGGCCCAGTTCACTCGTATACGCTGTGAGAGTTATGCACATTTATTATAGAAATTTAATTGTCAAATACATAGAAACTCTTAAAACATAATTAAATTAATGTTTACCTGCAAAACCTTCTTCAGCACCCTGACATCTAGCACCAAAGTCCAAAGTTTCTCGTACTGTCAGTTCTGCAACGTGATTATCTGTTTGGCTAATGTATGCAGCAGTCCGTCGAACATAAAACTCATCAATCTCGTGGCCATTGTATGTGATACTACCAGTTTTCTGTAGAAACATAACAGCAAAAATAAAGTATTTTAAAGTAAGCACGGTTTTTTAAAAGTGTTCATTTTTTTAAAATATATTTTTATCTCAGTAAAACAAGTAATATATTAAAATATTTTTTATAAAATTTTTCTTCTTAATTTTGTCTTATAATTATAAAATTTAAACATATTTTTTAAATTTAATTTTTTAATGAATTTGAATGAATAAGACAAACCAAAATAAGGAATTACTGATAGATCACATGTCATAATATCTATTTAGAATTTCGTTCGTAATGTAGATATATATATATATATATATATATATATATATATATATATATTAAAAAAATTTAAATAAAAAAACATATTAAATTTTATAAAAAAATAAATTATAAAAAAATAAACTAACACAAAAAAAGTTATAAAAATTATTTTAATATATTATTTATTTTACAAGAATTAAAAACATATTTTATCATTAAAAAAATATAACTAACCAATCAAAAATATAAATGAAAAATTTTAAAAAATAGCGATATTGTTTATTAAAAACTTTTATTATAGTTAAAATTTGTTTAAAATTATAAAACTTTGGAGATCTCAGTTTCTATTTCTTATTTAATGAAACATTACAATTTTATCTAATAATAAAAAGTAAAAAATCCTAATTAATTTTTTTTTCTATAAAAGCATATAAATAAAAAAAAAAAAAAACTCTTTGTAAGTTAAATTAAATTGTATATATAAACTAAAAGTTAGCTTCTAGATAAATTAATATTAAACTTATTCATTATTTTTTATTTTTTATATTCTTCTCTACTGATAAATTTGTCCAACAATAACTATGTTACTCATTTTATTCTATCTTTCTCTTTCCCACAGTAATGAACTATGTTGCTAAAATAAGTTGTGGGAGTAGGAATTATACAAAACGGACGAGTTCAGGTTTTCTTTCCCTCACTTATAAGTTTATTAGTAATATTTTCTCACTAAGAAAATAGAATTCACTTATCAGTATTTAAAAAATATTAATGATCACCTTGAGGTTATTACCAAGCTTTTTGTAAATTTAAAAGTGTTTATATTTCTGTATTTAAAACTATATATTAGTAATCACCTTGAGAGTTTTATCAAGCTTGCCAGCGAGAGCCAGAAGTAAACTGGTTTTACCCGCTCCCGGAGGTCCTAATAGCAAAGTCATCCTGCAGTACAGCGAAAAAGTAGGATAACGGTTACAGCAGAGCGCGCGCACATGAAAGCGCTGAACCTATCAAATAAAGAAATATATACCCGTGATACATTTACCATCAGGTTGCGCCCTAAATCCAAATTAACTACTATTTTACGCATTCCATGATATCTATCGGAAAAGGTAAATAACTCGATTTTCACTCCATCGGTTGCGTAAAACAACATTGACGAGCCGCGGACGAAAACGCACGAAAAAGGAAGAATAAGCACTGTTACCTTCCAGGTTTGATGACCCCACTAATATCATTCAGTATGGTAAGGGAATGCCGTGTAGGTTTGCATAGTCCCAACTTGGTAAGGATATTCTGCGCACAACCACATGCAACAGTTCGTTAGTATTGTAACCAAAACTGCATACCTGTTCGTTTTGAGATACATACGAGACTAAAATGTTATATGGAGACTAACGATACGAGTACTCATAAATTGATAAAAACAAAATAACGAAAAGAATGATAAAGACAAAATTAACCTCAAAGCAATCACGAGTGTAATTAATCAAAGTAGGAAGAGCTCTGGAACCGATTTGAACATTGGCAGAGACGTTCAGGTTCTTGAACCTCACCTCGACCTTAGGCACCTCCAATCCAACCCTACCACAATCGAGAAACAGAAACAGGAAAAGCAATTTTCAATTATGTATAAGTAATTTCGAAAAATCGCAAGAGCGGAAAACAGAAAGGAAAAAAAAAAAAAAAAAACTAATCAATCACGTATTGTCGATTAGAAAGCGGAACCTGTCGAAGCGTTCTTTGATGGCGCTGAGGAGGCGATAGTTGTCTTGGCTGGTGGTGGCGAGAGCTTTCTTAACGACGAGTTCGCGGTGAGAGCGGCTCAGTTTTCGGACGTCGACTAAGTTGTCGGAGCTTACTGTGGGAGGTTGCGCACGGGAAGAGGAGGCGCGGAGGAGAGCGTAGTTGATGCGCTTCTGCGAGGGCAACCTGGAGAGAGCCGCCCACTGCAACTCCTCCTCGTCCTCCGTGACGGTCTCGGTGTTGGAGGCTCTGGCGAAGCTCTCACTCCCGATCGATGCTATTTCGAAGTACTCGCTTCCATCGGAAGCCGCCATTCTTTCGCTAGCTTTCTCTCTATCTCTCTATCTCTCTCTGTAACAGTTTGGTGTTTGGGAAGGTAGGAAGTTGAGAAAGTGAAGGAAATTGTGTATTTGTGTGTAAAGAAGAGGGAATAGGGTGAGTGGTTTAGTTTAATGGAAAGATTTGGAAGTGTGGTGAGATTAGAGAAAGGACCCGAATTTGGCGGTGACAGTTTGTTATACCACTGTTGCTTGCATGGTTAATGTGCGTGAGTCATTGTTGTCCTATTCTTCCGAATTGAAGCTTCCAATAATTTTTATATGTTGGTATTATATGAACCATCTTCTACGACTCTCGTCTCCTCTTATTCTCTCCTTATTCTACACTCTTCCTCGCTTTTTCTTATTCTTTAATTTTATTATTTATTTATCACTATAAATACATAACTTTTCCAAATTACAAATATTTAATACTTTGCTTATACAAAGACTTTTTACTAACATATTAGGAAAAGAAAAGAAAATTGCTTCAATAGCTTGATTAAGAAAACAAAACTATTAATACCATATTCAAAAACATGTTCACTGGTCTACAAAAAGAATAATATTAATAACATTTGTCAGACAGTTTCTAAATACAATATAAATAACCATATGCAGTGAACATGCACTTTTACGATTTTGAATAAATTTTAACTATTAATAAAAGTTATCTCCTATTCTGTTCAAAGCAATTATGGTATTTCGTATGTGGTAATCAACATTTAATTTAAACAAAAAGAAATATATATATATATATTATTCATATATTAAAATGTATTCTAGAATTATTATATGCTTTAATATTTAATTTTATTTTTCCTTCCATATATATAAATGGAAAATGATACATTAACTTTCACTCTTTTTCAAGACACATATGGAATACTTATAATCCGCTCAATCACTTATAAGACACTCATAATAATAGCTATTATGGTGTTGAAAAAAAAAGAAAGATGTGGATGTATCATTTTATATCCTAATAAATATAGATTAAATTATCTAATAAATAAAAAATAATGGATGAGTTTGTTTAAACTTATTGTTGTAAAAAAAAATATTTTTTTAATAAAATAAGTAGATTTTAATTTTTTTAATGTGTTTATTTTTTAAATATTTTTGTAAATATAAAATTTTATCTTCTCTTTAAACAAGAAATTATTTTTAAAATTAGTTATTTAAAAAAAAAACTAATTTTTAATTTAACCAAACTGACCAATATTTATGTCTGTATCTTACCTAATCTTTTCAAATAAATTTAAGTTTTCATCTTTTAAAATAGAAAAAACGTACAATAGCCTAAATATTGAAAAATAAATAAACTATTTACCGATTCCATAACTAATACTCAAATGACCATAAAAATCTTAGTCTCTACGAGTTTAACGTTACGAAAAAAAAAAAAACTAAAGAGAATTAAAAATATGTAAAAAAAGAAAACGGATAAAAATTAACGTCTAAGAATTAAAATAAATTATTCTTAAGCATCGATACAAAAAGGATAAAGTTTGTATTATAGAAAGTAAAACAAAATAAAACAATCTTATATGTAATCTGGTTTAGTAATTAGGTGTACCTAAGTACAAAAAAGAAAAAAAGTACGCACATATAATTTTCCACTCTTTATTCTTAATATAAGAATTAGTTTAGATAAAATTGATTGTCATTTTCACAAAGTATTTTATAAGTTCTAAGAAACATTAAAAAAATTTCCTTGTGTATCCCTATCAAATATTATATAAATGACTTTTTTTTACTAATAAAAAATAAAATAGTGATTTTAGAAGTAATTTATAATAAAGATAAATTTAGTTCATTAATAATAGTTTTAAAATTTCAACAACAAAATGAACATATTATTGATGGATCTAGCCACATTAATTAACAATGACAGTAGTAGGTTAGGGGGGAGGACGCAGTAATAAGGTAGCCAATTTACAAAGCTTTACCCTTGAAACAAGCTTGCATCTTTTGCACTGAAGCTTTGATAGAAAGATAAGCATGGAGATAAGATGTCAATCTAAATTAGCTTGAAAAGACTATACCATACAAACATCTGCAAAAAGGTATAATCCAACAAAACATATAACTATATCCTAAAATACTATAGAGCATTTTCTTCTAATATGATACAGTAGAGCACTACAAACTACTAAAGCCAGAATGGTGGCATAAGGCTTGTATGTGGTACAAAATCACGAGAAAAACATCAAATCTTACAATCAGAGAAGCAAGCCAAGAATGTTATAACAGCACCCATCCAATTTCCAAAAATAACAAAACAAGGAGGGGAGGGGTTTGCCACCATTCAGGGTTAGAAGTTGATGAAAGAAAATCCTCACAAAACTCTGCAAAGGCTGACTGACTTTATGATTCAGCGTTTATCCTTAGTAGAACGGCGAGACAATTTCCAATCAATCTTTGTGGACTTCAACTTCTTGGACTTTGACATGACTCCTTCATCGTCAGATTCATCGCTAATATCGCCACTTTTCTTACCACGCTTCTTCTCAGCTCTTCCACATACCACAATTTTCCTTTCATCCTTCTCCTCAACAAGCTCTGACTTCTCTTTGGGCTTCCAAATGAACAGAGATCTGAAAAGTTATGCCAGGTAAGTCCAAGTAACCTATATGACAGCATAGCTGGATACTATTGCTTTTTACTTCCACCATTGAAGAAGTCAAGTTCTGAATCTAAAAAAATTAATTGGGTCATCAAAGCAAACATTTGATGGTGTTACAATATTGGACAATTTTCACAATTATACTCATCTAACCTTGGTTGAGTCTGAACTGTTTAAGAGTTGAATACAATTCATATGTATCATCTTGAATAACAATACACATTGGAGGAAAAAAACAATGGTTCTAATAGAACTAGGAAGAAAACTTGTAAAATTCAATTTCTTTCTACTTTTAAAAGTTTCATCGTAACAGAATATTAAAAGGTTTCAATTTCCATCCATAGACAAGTAAAATCTCATCAACCAAAAGAATTCACCATTGTGTACTTTGTCAAAAGAATTCATCATTAGGTCTTTTGTCATTCTTATTATGCAATACTTTAGGATTAAAAAGATAAGCCAAACCTGGAACTCCCAGTTGCCAGGATATCTTCACGTGGATGCAACTTATTCACTGGACTGATCGTTGTGATGTTTGGGTCAATCACTTCAGCTACCAATTGCCCTGTACTTGTATCTATAAAATCAATGGGATGGAGGGCAGCTCCATTATAATTTTCACTTATATAACGACCAACAACAGCAAGGGACTCTGATGGATCCTGCAATTACATAAACAATATTGTTTCTATAAGGCAGAGACAGAGGGAGACATAAAATCATAAACAACTGGAAGAATAAAATAAAACCACCTTTGGATCCCATTCAGCTTTAAAGGGTGTCAAATGCCGATTGAAATCATGGCTATGTACAATTTCTCGGCTAGGAGAGTCCATATTACCAAAGATAGAATCCCATATACGAAGACGGTTGTCCTGTGATGTAGTGAGAATTTTGGTTCCTGATAATGGAGAGAAATATGCTGAATTAACGACGCGATTATGCTTGAGCTCATAAAGAGACGATCCAGCTTCTATATATCGCAGGTCCCATATTCGAGCCTAAAATACAGAAACCATTCACATTTCAGCAGTTAGCATATCCAGCAAGCAATGCAAATTCAAATATCAACTGAACAAACTCAATATATGAATGAAACTGAAAAACTCACAAAATGATCATTTCCACAAGTCAAAAGGATGTCTGGTTGAATTGGATTGCAATGGATACCGACAACTTTTGTTCCTTTTTTGTGGATCAAAATTGCATCACCATTAATGTGGTTGGAGCGCATGTCAACCCTACAAATGCCACAGGATGTTATGCATACTTAGGTAATCTGTTTCACGAATGAAAAAGCATAACTACGAATTACATAGGACTACAATTTGCATCCCTGACCCAAAAAAACCCAATTATTGAAGTTCTAATCTTACTGTCTCCCACGAAATATTTTAAACCATTTATAATGAACAAAGTCCCGACATGCTGTATGCAAATATCAAGTTCTCTAATACCTTCAAATTCTTAATCTACTCATTAAATAATAGGATATTGACATGGTGCACCCGTAAACAAGCTCCTAACAGATTCTGTGCAGCAATTACATTGCACTTTAACTGCTAACCTTCACAAATGGCCATGCAATGAAAAGAAAATCAGAAATACATGTTCAAAATTTATAGCAGGACAAAAGTTGGTGTGAGAAAAAATTTCAATAAAGAACTACGTGCACACCTAGAAAGATAGTAAAAACATGAGACCGTGCAAATTGAGCATTTAAATATTAATAGATCCTCTTACAGAAAAGCACTAAATACAAGCATAAAAACTAAATAATTTCAAGGGGAGGGGACCCAAAGAAGCTACTTACATGTAGAGAAAACCAAAGCTATCAGCAACAAGAACAAGACCTTTCTCACAGTTAATATCCATGCCATAGATCATTTTCCAAGTGTTTGGACCCTAATAAAAAAAAGCAGATACAATTAAATTTTGCGGCCAAAAGTTAAGACAAATTTTAGAGTATAAGCTAAATACAAAATATAATGCTGTTACAGATCTTTCGAATTAAAACTTAAAAGCCGAAAGTTTACCTACTACCCAGCATCCCCATCCAAAAAAAAAAAGTAACACCACAACCATGAAACAATTACAATCTTGAAGCAACACAACTAGAACATCATGATAGGTAAAGTGCCCAAATATGAAGATGTTACAATTCACAAATATTGCTCCAGCAGAAAGACAATGGACATATCCAAGTAGCGTACACAATTAAAGAGAGAGGTCATGAAAAAAGAACAAAACCTAAGAGAAAATTTTTACCTGCCATCCACCAGGGTTCAGGTTCATTGGAGAGGATGATAGTCCTGTCTCCAAGTCAGTATAGCTAATGGTTCCATCTGAGGATGCAGAATAGACCATACAATCATTTGTAGGATTAAACCTACAAAATTTTCTATTTAGAACCTTATCTTTGAACTTCAGGCAAAGACTAAGACATAAAGTAAATCCAAAGATGAAAGAAGGCAAAGGAACAATTACAAGAAGACCATGGTTTCATGAAAACAACTTACCTCATATTGTTCAGTATACAAGAATGTATGTTCCCATAGACCACCTTCTCATATACTTTTCCAAAATCCCATACTCCAAGTTGCCCTTTCTTTTAGGATTAAAGAAGGAAGACAAATAAATCAGTGGCTAAAAACAAAAGCAAGTAGGCAACCATAAAATTAATATCAATTAATGTAATTTACTGTAACAACCTTATCTCCAGATAACAGGATGTTATTCTTTGTCGGGTGAAACTCCAAGCATGTTACACGTCTACTGTGATATCTGATGACAGCACAATTCACTTGATCTGGGATCACATATTTGGGCTTGATCTAACATAGAAAAGAAAAACGAAAAAATTATCGTAATCAGAACCCAAAAATACTACGATATGTGATAAATAACCTTTAACATAGAAACATAAGCATTGTGGAGTCATAGATTGCTTTAGTGCCAAGAATGTCCATAGAATATTATCAACTGTTGCAACTTGAAACACATAATTTACTACACAATTCGCAAGAACATTATCTGGGTAAAGCCAAAAATGATATACTATACTCTCTCTTGAAGCAAAATTATGCCAAGGTGAGAATGTAAGAAGCAACACAGTTATAATTTCCTACAAAATGTCAGAAACAACCACAAGGATAACAGATAAAACTGGGCAGATCAAGGTTGCTTTAGCATAATTTCAAAGTTGTAATTAGAAGTTGAAAACACTGACTAACATTTCGATAGGAAAAGTTCCCAACTCACATGTGGTGGGTATTACATTCACAAGTCAAGTACGGTATTACTTGATCATAGTAACAAAGTAAAGAGGAAAATGAACAACATACGCAACCAACTCAATTATCTGCATTGAGCAAGCTAAAGAAAAAAAAAAGTTAGACTTACTGAAGGAAGGGATGGCCTTAGCTGGCGTTCAAACACGTATTCCAAAGGTTTACACGTTTTCTTACGGGGTGCTGGGACAACTCCATGCTCAGTTGAGACACGATGTGGGCAGGTCAAAGTGGTGTGTCCTTCAATTCAAAAACAAAATAAGCGTTTATTTTCTATGCATGGTCAATCTGACAATGTCAACAAATAAAGAATCATGATCATTAGAAATCATGTGATTGTAGTATGAAAACCCTCTTATACTGAGATGCATACACTATTTACTCTAAATTCAATGGCCTAATAAGGTAAAATCATGCCAGAGAACACAACAATTAAACAAATGACAAAAAAATAACCGTCATAATAGATAGATGAAGAGTGACACAATACTCACCAGGCATCTTACACAGAAAGCAAGGCTTCATGGGGCAATCAACATAGGTGGCACCCTTGAACCCTGCTTCATGACCATGCTTCTTACACACCTGCAACACCACCCAACCTCCATTACGGTAAAATCGTTCCAATAGTGAGAATAAAAAACAGAACTTTATAACAAATAAAAATTAAAAAAAAAGTAACCTTGCAAACTTTTTTGAGACTGATAGTTATTGGGGCTTTCCCTTTTCTCTTTGCGTCCGAACCCACTTCCAGATTCTCAGTCTTCTCATTTGCAGTCGTAACCCCATCATTTTCTTCTTCTGCTTCAAGTATTTCTTCTTCAGGTATTCCTTCATCATCTTCTTCGGATGAACTCTGTTCTGAGTCAGAGTCCCTCTCAATGAGAACCTTAGGAAACGCGGTTCTTCGAGTAAGCGGTGCCATTAAAAAAGGAGAAACCTTTGCGATGACTGTGAATAGAAGCGGGAAATAGAAAGGCGCACGATGATGAGTCTGACACGGAAATGGACAAAGCAGTTATTTTATTGGCTTTGGATGACACACGTCGTGCATAACCACAGCTACAGAAATGTCTATGCTTCTCACCTGCATTGCTGTTTTAGTTGTTATATTTATATAATTTATTCAATATTATTGATTATATTGTTAAAAAATTTAAATAAATCCTTCACTTTTTAAATTATTACCAATTTTATTTTAAAAATATATATATATATATATAAATATAAGAAAAAAATTATTATTTTTTTATTATCTATAAATATTATTTTCATTTAAATATGTTTTAAAAATTTATAAATAAAGGAGTTCTGAATTAGATAAATTTCTCTAAAACACTTGTAGAAGAAATAAATGACTAAATTAACTAATTATATTTCAAGTTTATGGATAAATATAATTTCATCTTATTTTAATCTTGCAAAATAAAAAATGATTTTTTAAATATTTTGTAATTCTTACTATTAGCTACACATAGCTTAGTACTGAAAATAAAAACATTAATTAAAAATTAAGATGGTAAAAATAGTTTAAATTATTTTTTAGGTATTTAATTCAATTAAATAATGGATACTTATAAAAAAATAGAGTAATATATCTCTTGTTTTCAATAAATAAGATAATTATTATGATTTCTTTTTAGTATTTAATATATTATGAACAGTGATTTTCGCATAGATGATTATTATTAACATAAAAAAGATTATATAAGAAAATTATGTATAATTTTTATTCTATATTATAATTAGTTAATGTATTTTTCATTTAATATATAAAAAAAACAAGTAATGACAATGTTATGAATAAAATTATATTTTATATTATTTTTCAATTATGCACTGATAAAAGAAGAAAAATAATGATTATTTATTATATTTTAATAATTTTAATATATCATCAGTAGTAGAATTGTAAAAAATAATCAGATTTAATATATTTATTTTAGAAATTTGTAAAATAGATTAGGTTAAGGTAAAAAAGTTATAACGTGATTGAATAAATTTAAATATGTTTAGGTAAAATTGTCTATTTTGTAAAATAGTAATTATATTTCTAAAAAATAAATATTTAGATTGCGTATGTAATAATTCATCCTCACGTGAAAACCCTAACTCCTATTTCCCCAAAAGCAGCTCAGCCACTCCTCCTCCGAGCGTGACGCTTCGGAACGTCGGAATCTCACTCGAAGGAGAGTCACCGGAGCCGCTTCCAGCAGAGCTGATGCCAAAGCACGTGGCGGTGATGGTAGACTGGCAAGGGAGGTGAGCGAAGTTGAGGGGTCTGCCGGCTTCGGTGGGGCACCGAGCGGGGGTGGAGCCGCTGAGGATGGCGGTGAGGTTGTGTTGCAGTTGGGGAATCAAGGTTCTCACTTTTTACGTGTTCTCCACTGAGAATTCCTTGTTGTTTCGCTTAGTATAGTAATATATCCGACACGGGAAATCTACCTACTTCTTTTGACCCACGGAATTAATGAGTTAAATTACATAAATAATAAAAAATAAAAAGTTAACTACAAGTTTTAGTTATTGAGAGGAGAAGCCATATTCAACCGATTTTGACTCAAGTATGCAACATTGTCTTCTTTTATAAAGAAAGACGCTCTCAGTGTTTTCCACAGACTCAACAAACAAAGGGAGTAGCAAGTGAATTCACCAACACAATGTTCTCTTTAACACTCCCTATTCCTCTTTCTCCAAACACCGTTAATCCTTCACTCACTTCACATTCTCATTCTCATTCTCATTATTATCCTCTTCGTTTCCGCTCACCCACTGCTCCTCCTAGCGTCGCTCTTCGGGACAACGGAACCTTACTCGCTAGAGAGTCCCCGGAGCAGCTCCCGGCAAAGCTGGTGGCAGAGCTGATGCCAAAGCACGTGGCGGTGATCATGGACGGGCACGGCAGATGGGCCAGGGCGAGGGGGTTCTCGGTGACGGCGGGGCACCGAGCTGGGGTGGAGTCACTGAGGAGGGTGGTTAGGTTGTGTTGCAGTTGGGGCATTGAGGTTCTCACGGTTTTCGCTTGCTCCACTGAGAACTTGTCTCGCCCCAAGGTCTTTCATGTCTTTTCATTTTCACGTGCATGCATGCTTTTTCGTAACCTAGTTTTTGTTTTGTTTTGTTTTTCGTAACGTATTTGTGGTGAGGTGTGCAGGTGGAGGTTGACTTATTCATGAAGCTTTGTGAAACAACAATAAACTCTGCAATTGAGTGTATGAAACTGTGAGTGAAACATAATTAACTGATCAAACAAAATTAAATACAAAAATGAGATGAAATTAACAATATTAATCATATTTGACATTTTGACTCTACCTATATTTGATTAACTTTTTGCCGCTTATAAACTTGTCACAGGGAAGGAATTCGAATGTCTGTGATTGGAGATTTATCAAAGCTACCTCGGTCTCTACAGAGAACGATAGCTAGAGCAGAGGAGAATACAAAACATAATTCGAGATTCCAACTTATTGTGGCATTAAGCTACGGTGGAAAATATGATGTTTTGCAAGCATGTAAAAGTGTAGCGATGAAAGTGAAAGATGATGTTCTTCAGTTGGAGGAGATCAATGAAAAGATAATTGAAGAGGAATTGGAAACTAAGTGCAGTAAATTTCCTAACCCGGATCTACTAATACGAACTGGTGGCGATCTCAGAGTGAGTAACTTCTTGCTGTGGCAATTGGCCTACACAGAACTTTATTTCAGTCCAAAACTGTCGCCAGATTTTGATAAGGATGAGTTTGTAGAAGCCTTAAGATCATTTCAGCAGAGACATAGACGTTTTGGTGGACGACATTCGTAACCATTTGTCAACAATATATAGGTTTCTATTCGTACTTTTTAATATATCTGATGATTAAAAATATTAGAATATCTGACGTAATAATCTGAAATATCTCATATGTTTTAGAATATGAGTGATTACTTTAACGTAAATTTAGATTCATTAATATATATATCTGTGATTTAATTTTAAAGTCCAGAATATACCAAACTCCTAATATTACATATATCATGTTATTTTTGTTAAATATTTTATCTCCACACAGCATATAATAAGACATATTTTATGGACAGAGGTATTTAATGCACAAAATTTACTACTCACTATTCATATTCTTACAAAATCTAATCTATTACTTATATTTATTTATTTTCATAAGATTCACCATTTACTACTTATATTTTTTAATGTATAAATTTCCCTTTACTAAGTAACTATTTTTAAATATATAAATAAAGCTTAATTGTCAAAAAAATATTTATTTTAAATATTCGGATTTTAGTATTCAAATATCTTTTCAGAGTATTTTTTGTCAAAATACTCATCTTTACAAAGCTTCCTCGATTAACTCTGGTAGAAGAGTGGCTGAGTAAGTAGTGAATGGTGATGCCTTTCCCATTCAATAATAATAATAATAAAAGATAAACAGACACCTTTAAAACACGAACACCCATTCATCACTTTTTTTTTTTTAAGTAGTTTTCTTTATTATTGGGAAAATATTTTATGAATTAAAACTATTCTTCTGAAAAGAAATAAAATTATAAAAAATATGATAAGAAAAATAAATCGTAAAAAAAAAAAAGGTTTTTGGGACAAAGGGTTCACTTTCAAGAAAAAGGAATCAGTTGAAGGCTTTCTTGGACTACTTACGAAACATAGAGCCATGACCCCTCTTTTAGCGTAATTGGAGGACAAGAAATAGAAATAAAATTTTTACAAAAATTGACATACCTTAATTTCTATTTCATCTCAATTAATTTTTAAAATTTATCTAGTTGTAAGTAGAATTTTATATTAAATTAGTGTTAGACTAATAACAAAAAAAATTATTTATTTTAAATTACAATATTTTTTATGAATGACTTTCTTAACATTAAACAAAATAAAATTTATACTTTATCAAATGAATTTGATTTTTTTTTTTTACATCGTTATATTTTTTCTACTTTAATATATGAAGAAATAAATTATTTAAAAAATAATAAATATTTTGATATTTAAAATAAATAATTTATCTCTAACTTGATGAAAAAAAATGTAATGATGTATATTGGAAAACCATTAAAGTTTAAAGTATCTATTTATAACAAGAGTAAAACTTAAAGATTAAAAAAATATAATTAAGATAAAATTTTAACACTATTAACTAAATTAATCTATTTTATTAATCATGATGATAAATTAATTAATTCAGTCTTGTGAAAAAACAAAGAAAAATAGTATGTAAAATTGAATTTAGGTGCTACCTTATTCCTTTATAGGCCATTTAATATTTTTGTACATAAATAATATAATTGATCTTGTTTTCCATAAACTATCATGAAATTTATTATTTTTCATTTTTTATTTCATAATAATTTCAATTTTTTTTTTCTTTTTAGTTTTATGATGGATGAATAAATTAATTAAAAATTAAATGAACAATTAAGCAATGTTGAGAAAAATAGACCCAAACTGCATTCACTCTTAATTTATAATGTATTTAATAGCTTTAATTGAATTTTAACACAGATTTAAATATTTTTTCTTATTTTCTGAGATTTTCAATCGATTTTTTCGTAAAATTTAGAAGAAGTTTATTTTATACTAATTTTTATACATTTTTTTTAAATTATATAAAATATAATTATTTTTAATGATGAATAATCAACATTAATTCATTGCCTAGAGCTCTATTCGTTTTACAGTATTGAAAAAATACAGCTCCGTCATGAAGTGAGTATTTAGATTAGTTTTTTTTTTCATTTAATTTAAATATATTCACATTAAAAAAATGTTATTATTCAATAATAATTGTCGTAATAAAATTATTAACTTTAATAATATATATTGGATTGCAGATTTGAAAAAGACCATATATATAGACTTAAAAATGTAAAGAAAAGTTTTAGTGGACCAATTTAATAAATAAATAATTATTTTAATTTTATTTAGAGTTTAGTCTTTAAGTTATACGAAAATTTTAATATAACATTAAAATTAAAGTAAATTAAAGTAAAGTATGTCAAAATAATTTTTATATTTTTTTATTTTAAATAAATTTATAGATATTATGACTAAAAAGGTATATTAAAAAGTAATTATTCACTCTTTGGAGATATGTACAGTAAAAAAAAAAGTAGGGATGACCATGCTGTTTGGTACTCATTTAGAGGAAAAATTAAAGGATGAACCGATTAAGTGGTTACATTCATTAAATGATAAAAATATCTTTATTTATGTCACGTGTGTTATTTGGGTTATTTATGTTACTTTATGCATTTATTTTATATGTTTTGCATAATTAAAAAATAATTTATATGTATCATGTAAATCAAATTTTTATAATCATTTCCTTTCTCATCTGTTTCAACCAAACATTCATACTCTTTTATTTTCTATATATTTCATCCTTTCTGTTGTTCCTTCATGTTCTCCAATGTTTCAGATTAAACCATACAAAATATATCAACAATAATTTGAATAGTGAAGAATGTGGCTTGAATGGAGAAAAATCGTTGATCGATAAGAAAAAAATTGTTTTTTAGCACAAGAAACTAGTTGAAAATAGATGAATTTGTTGGAAAATTCTTCAATGAAGCACAAAAAATTTGAATATTCTGTTTAGACCAAAGAATTGAAGAGAAAAACAATTTGACAGAAGAAACAAAACTCGTACCCATCATCACCTAACATGAGCCAAGCATTTACACTCTTAAAAAGAAAACAAACGTGGACCATTCATCCACTACACTTACCAATCCTGCTAGGAAACGGCAGCGTTTCGTCATGAAGCTATTAAGTGTCGCCAACACACTCATTCATATCAGAGTTTAATGTTTACTTCTTGTATAAATGAAGACATCTTAAACACTTCCCAGAAACTCAAACAAACAAAAACAAACTCTTGTTCCAATTCTCATATCGGGTTAACCGTATCCCACTTCACTAACAACAACACAAACACAATGTTTTCGTTAAGATTCCCTATTCCACTACTTAACACGCCTTCTTCTCCTTCTTTCTATTCTCACTATTATTATCCTCCTTATTACCGTTCCCAAACACCCCGTACTGTTGCTAAACGCGGTTCGGTCGCTGCTCTTGCCAGCGTCGCGCTTCGCCACGACGCGGCCTCGCTGGACGGAGGAGAGTTGCCGGAGCCGATGCCGGAGGAGCTGGCGGTGGAGCTGATGCCGAAGCACGTGGCGGTGATTATGGATGGGAACGGGAGGTGGGCGAAGTTGAAGGGGCTGCCGGCGTCGGAGGGGCACCAGGCGGGGCTGCAGTCGCTGAGGAGGGTGGTGAGGCTGTGCCGCAGTTGGGGGATTAAGGTTCTGACGGTGTTCGCGTTCTCCACGGATAACTGGGTTCGCCCCGAGGTCATTGATGTCTTTTCACATCCGAATGCGTTTCGATAATGTGGTTAATGTTGTTATAGTGAATAATGAGTGGCGGTTTGTGGTGGTACAGGTGGAGGTTGATTTCTTGCTACGGCTGTTTGAGAGGACCATAAACTCTGAAATCCAAGCTTTTAAGAGGTACTGTACTTCTTTTAAATTTAGTTCCTTGTTTTCAAATTGATATTAATTATCTTCTTCTTTCTTCTTCTTTTTTTTTCCAGTTTTTTTAATAGCTATAAAGTATTATGTAGACCTAATTATTTTTTAGTTAAAAATATTTATGGTTTTTTTAGTTTACGAATCTATTTAAGATCAATTATGTAATTTTATTTTTAAAAGTAAATATAAGTTTGTTTCAAAAAGAAATCTTGAATATTTTTATCCTTCAAAAATTTAGAAATTTTGTATTTTAGTCCTTAATAGCTTTCTTATTATTAATCCCTGAAACATACGATACTTTGCCGTATAATAGACAATATCAATATATTGACCAATATAATTAAAAAACTAAAGATAAATAAATATAAAAATATATGTCAAATTATTTAAAAAATTTAACAATAGAAACAAAATATGAAATAATTATTAGAAAATAAATACAAAACCTCTAAAATTTGTAAGAACTAAACATATTTAAAGCTAAAAAGGTTATAGATTTTACACCTAAAATTAGTTTTTGTCACAAGAAAACTTCAATATTTTTGTTCCTTTCAAAATATTCGTCACAAAATGAATTACTAGACATGTTAAATTCAATTATTGACGTCAATTTTTTCTTAATCCAGATTTATAAATATCTTAAAAGGATTTTTGGAATCTAGAAATATGTCTGACTCTATTAACTTAAAAAAAAAATATGTCTGACTCTATTAACTTAAAAAAAAAAATGTAATGTGAGTCTTTTGAAAGATTTATGATATTAAAATTAAAATTAATTAAATTACAATAGCTTTCATATTTTGAAACGTGTAATTTACCATTATTATTATTTTTATGGTTCTGCTAATTTTAGTAGAAATTAATAAATCACTCTTAAAAAAAGGAAAACGCACAATAACCTTAACTTTTAATAATATAATTTTTATATTTCATTTCTTTTTCTAACCATAAAAGCCAATCAATTATTATAATTAATAATAATAATAATCGTAATTATATATGTATTTGTTTCTTATTAAATAATATTCCCAATTAAACTAATATTTATGATATAACTATTCCTTTTTACATATTTTATATTATAAAATTTGTTAGAAAAAATTATTAAATATTTTATTTAAAGAATGATCAAATAAAAAAATATGTTATAAATTTTTTTTTATGATTTTTTATATTTAATTTTTATATTTATAAATAAATTATATAATTTTATAATAAAAAATAAAATCTAAATTTATTATAATATTTTGATAAAAAAAAATATATTATAAATAAAACATAACCAAACTTCGTATATACACAGTTTATTAGTTGTCAAATTAACTAAATATAATATTATAAGGGATTAGGTGAATTTGATTTATTATTTTTATTTTTAATCGTAAATCTCAATTAAATTATTTGGTTGAAAAAATTATATCAATTTTCATTTTTTTTAAACATTTGATTTTTTATATAAATTTGTTAATTTTTTTTATCAATTTTGAATATTTATTATTAGTAGTATAGTTTGATCCAGGAGTAATAATAATTTTTCTTGAAAAGAAAACTTTACAGCCTTAACAAGCGTCACTATACAACTTAAAATTATCTTAGTCAGGGAGGGTTCTATTTTTGTATCTTTCCAAGTTTTTCTTTGCAGTCCATACATTACATAGTAGAGACGGATTTTGCTTTTCTATTTCTAGAAGTATCCTCTTCTGCATTACATCATTTTAGAAGCTGACAACAGACATAATCTTTTGACAAGATGTTGATTCAAAAATATTTCATATACAGGTGAAACTTGACAGACTTATGATCATAATCAATTCTTTGTCCTTTCTATTATAATAAGGGTATCCCACAAGTTTTAAAGACCTATGGGATACACTTTCCACATGATCTACAACTCTTATATAAATCCTAGTTTTCAATAGAGGTTTTTGTACCTAGATTATATAGGTTACGAGAGGAATCACCATATCTCATATTTTAGACATTAATTGTGTCATGATGTCTATGTCAGTGTTGCATATGGGGGGTTGTAAGCAGTGTTTGATGGACTTGTCACTTTACAGGGAAGGAATTCGAATATCTGTGATTGGAGATTCATCAAAGTTGCCCGAGTCTCTGCAGAGACTAATAGCTAGTGCAGAAGAGGATACAAAACATAACTCAAGACTCCAACTTATTGTGGCATTGAGCTACAGTGGAAAGTACGATGTTGTGCAAGCATGTAAAAGTGTAGCCAAGAAAGTGAAAGATGGTGATCTTCATTGGGATGACATTAATGAAAACATAATTGAACAGGAATTGGAAACTAATTGCACTGAGTTTCCATACCCTGATCTACTAATAAGAACTAGTGGTGAGCTTAGAGTGAGTAACTTTTTGTTGTGGCAATTGGCCTACACAGAACTTTACTTTAATAGAGAACTGTGGCCAGATTTTGGAAAGGATGAGTTTGTAGATGCATTAAGTTCATTTCAGCAGAGACAGAGACGCTATGGTGGACGACATTCATAAGCATTTGTCTGCAGTATAGTGGTATTTCCATAACATATATAGTTAAACATCATAAAACATTGGTAGTTGGCCACGTTTTAGGCATAAGAAAACATCATGCAAATATACTTATATTTTTTTTATATTGATCAACAACTTGTTAAGAGGCATTTAGAGAAAAGAAAAGATAAATGTTATTGTAGGGTTATTCTATTCTTAAAATATTCTATAATTCACTTTTTTTTTCTTTATTTCTCTTACTCATTTTGTGACTTTTTTTTTTCTCATAAGAAAACATTATCTATAATCTAATGAAAACGCATGTGTTTCTATATTTTTGTTACATTTAAAATAATAATTATTATAATAAAAAAATTACTAAAAAGAAAAAAGAAAAAAACACTCTCAAGTTATAATATTTATATCAATGAAGATAAAAGTGAAATATATATATATATATATATATTTTTTTTTTTTTTCATTTCAAACTTTAACTATTTTTTTTAAGTTTCAAGAAATAAAATGGCTTATTTAAAGATTTGTTCTTTCTGATTTTTGGTTTTGGTTTTGAATAATATTAATATGTGTGTAAAATTTGATGGGAGAGGTGATATTTTTCCTATTTTAATATTCTCAAAATCATATTGTTAGATAGAAATTTAATGAATGCCTTAAACGTGCAAAAAGTTAAAAAAATTAATGGGTAAATGAGCATTGGGTCTTTAAATGTTGAAACACTATCGATTTAATTATTGAAAAAAACGAAAAAAAAAAACTTATTTATTTTCTAAACATGTAAAGTGTGATAGTTAGGTGTTGATGTTAAGTTATGTTAAGTTTCGTGGACTATCTTATCATTAAGATGTAATTTTAAAGATTGATTTGACACTAAATCATAAATTTTATTTATTTTAAAGTATAATATTTAAGAACTAATTTGTATTTTTCACATATTATTTTTTTAATAAGTAAATTAAGAATGATTCGTATATTTATGTATGTGCTCAATAAATCATTTACTTAAATTTTCTAATAATACGTGAAATAAACTTAACGATAACAATATAAACTTTTATATATATATTATTTTTAATATTTGTTACACGTTTAATATTTATTACATATAGACTTCAAATAAAAAATCACATTCAATTATTTCTAAAAAAATATTTGTTATCAGTGTATTCAAATTTTGAAAGTTAAATATGTTATAATAATATATAATAATGATAATATTTTAAAATTTCATCTATACCAGGTAATAACATAAGTAAAAAAAAAATTAATTAAAATATTATTTCACTAATAATTCAAATATAAGTAAAAATAAATATTTCTTACTCAATTCACAATTATATACATATTCCATTAAAATAACACGCAATCAAAATAGTATAGGTTACATTCGCATTTCATTATTTTTTATATTATTTAAATAAAATTTAAATATTTCTAAATTTATTGTACTATACTCACAAATATATCATACAAAATCATTTTCAAAAACAGTGAAAGAAAAATAATTTTCAAAAGTTTGTGTTGAAATAATGAATTTAAGGATAAAATAACTTTTTTTTTTTTTTTGAAAAGTTAGAGAGGCATATATTCTAGAAGAATAATGCGTTTATGAATTTCCTCTCGAAAGAATTAAGTTAAAAAAATGTACTCATCAATTCAAATAATTTCCTTGGAGTTTCGTAAATAATACTAATATAAAAATTATTTCAATAACTTGAAATTTTTAAATACAGATCTTATCCTCAATCTTTCACAATTTTACAAATTTTGTTAGTCTTACCTTTTGCATTTTTTTATAAACTTACTTTTTTCTCATATTTTATCCTAGTAACGTTGAGCAATCCACTTATATTATAGATCCATTTATTTTTTAAAAATATTTTAAAGTAAATAAATAAATTCTATTTTTTTAGGTATTTATTTAATATATTTATTTCAAAAATAAGCCATTTATATTAATAATAAATAAATTCGATTTAATTTTTAAATAGTTTATTCTTTAAAAAATTTTATTTAAAAATAATTATTTATGAAATGTGTGAAATTATTCTTAGAATAATTATGAAAGAAAAAAAAGTTAATTGAGAATGTTCTCAATATTATAAAAGAGCCAAATTATGCGCGATCCTTATTTTTGAGTCAAAACTTGTTTGCCCTAACAATTTCCCAATTTCCCTCTCTGTCTGCTTCACTGGTCCGTTTCGAGCAGAGAGAGAGAGAGAGATGAATCCGTTAACACTGGTGAAGCGCACTCAGAACATCAACGCCAGAGAAGCTGCACTCGGCATCAGCGAAGAAGCTTCGTGGCACAACAAGTACAAAGAATCTGCCTATGTATTCGTTGGTGGCATCCCCTTTGATCTCACCGAGGGTGACCTGCTCGCCGTTTTCGCTCAGTACTTATCTTCCCTCTTCCATTTCAATTCATCAACTCTTTTTATTCTCTTAGCAATTTTTTTGTTTTCAATCTGAACTATAATTTTATTACGCAGATACGGGGAGGTTGTTGATGTTAATCTCGTTAGAGACAAAGGAACCGGGAAATCAAAGGGTTTTGCGTTCCTTGCGTATGAGGATCAAAGAAGCACAAATCTTGCTGTTGGTGGGTCTCTGTCTTCTGATTTTGTTTTTTAATGGGGATAATGGTGAATTGCGTTTTGATTTTTGTGTGTGTCTCAGATAATTTAAATGGGGCACAGGTTATGGGGAGAATTATTAGGGTGGACCATGTTGACAAGTATAAGAAGAAGGAGGAGGAAGATGAGGAGACCGAGCGGCAGAAGCGGGAGGCACGTGGCGTTTGTCGTGCGTTCCAAAGGGGTGAATGTACTCGTGGAGCTAGCTGCAAGTTTTCTCACGATGAGCAAGTAAGATAAGCGTTAAGGTCACAGAGTAATTTGTTTTTATTTTTTATATGTTATGTTTTTAGATATGTGGGTGCTAGTTCTATTAGCTCATATGACTTGAAAACTTGGGCATTAAGATTTTATTTTTTGTAAATTTAATTTTAGTGTTCGTATGCAGTGCTCTTTGGCTAAGTGGAATTAGTTAACACTTTGATATTATTGGTTGTATAGCATACTACACCTAGAACTGGATTTTTTTTGTCTAGGTTGTAAATAAGTTGTTTGGTCGCATAAAGTTTAGTAGTTCAGCTAATATGTTCTTCATTTTTAATTAGATGCTATGACCTTAACAGCAGGCACGACTTAGCGATTTTGATGCTCGTGATGGGGTTACTAAAGGGTGTTTCTTGGTCGTACTTGCAAAGAGACTGGGTTTTCCTTTTTATGTTGGCATATGATATTTTTATTTATGAAAAAGTGGTATTGTTTGCTCTATCAAGACTTACTTTGCCTTTTCCTCTCTCAACTTTGTCGCTTGGAGTGCTGAATCTCTAACCCCATCATCACCGAGTGCTGCATCTCTTTACCCCCAATCTAGTATACAGTCCTGCTCAAATCAGCCAAACTTCAGCTATCCATGAGTGACCTCTAATTTCATTTTACCTTCTTGTTGCATGTGCTTGTTCTATCCTCCTGACTTTCCACAGATTTATGGTCATATTACTTTCTTCAAATACATACTTATCAGATATTTTGTTTCTGCTTGCTTAGTGGTAAGGTTTTGTTCTTCCCACTTTCTCTGTAAATGAGCGAGCACTACACCTTTGTCATGTTGGACATCCCTTTAAAAAGTAATTTTTGTCGACTTAGACACCTCTTTGGCACATCTTCGATAGTGTGAATTGACAACTGTTCTTGACTAAACACTTCGCAAGCACTCCTATCATAAAAGAAAGTCAACTTAGATTATAAATATTGCAAAAGCTTCTAACATTTTTTTGTGAGGTTCGTTTCTATAGAACCTAACTAGCTATTTTAAACTATTATGAGATATGTTTCTTAATACTTTCTCTCTCTCTCTCTCTCTCTCTCTATATATATATATATATATATATATATATATATATATATATATATAATCAAAATGACATGTTCTCTTGTCCTATAATTTGGATATTAGCAATATACAGGTCGGAGTCCATGTTTCTTAGACTATAATGCGTTGTTTGGTCCAAAGGAGGGTAGATGAGGGAAAATTAACTAATTTACTATTATACATATAGATGTTCCAACATACCTATTAAATTAAGGTCAGTTTAGTCCAATTAGTATAGAAGTGTCTCTCCCCTCCATATCCCTCCAATTTTTTAGGGGAGTCAAAATTGAGTGAGTAGACATTTTTACCCTGCCCTCTCCACTCCAAAATCCCTCCCCTCCATTTCCAGTACCCCTCCAACCTAACACTATCTAAGAAGGATCCCTTATCCTGCAAACTCATTCAAAATTATTTTGAATGAGTATTTTGTATGTCATGACTGTAATGTAATATTGTAATGATTCTAAATTGATATTTGATTAAGGTTGTGAGTTTACTTATTGTAATGTATAAATGGTAGATACACCTGATGTTCTAAAATGAAATCTGTATTTATTTTTAAGTGTCATCCTGTTGTGTAATTGTTGAGTAAATTACACTTTCATTACCCAACAAATGTTTAAGTGACATTGCATTTCTCTCTATTTGTAAAAATTACATTCCTTCGTATGGGGATGAATATGCATCATATGGAAACAACATTTTAATATAAATGAGCTTGGATTTCCCCCTCTTGCTATCACTGTTGGCATCATCAACTACTAGCTTAGACCTCCACTATCAAATTTGGGATATTAGCAGAAACTTAATTATTAAATTTAAAGGGAGGGCATTGTAATCAAACATATCTTATGGAAAATGAGTGTAATTTATCCATAATTGTTTGCTGCTTGTTTATTGTCCAGATTTTCCGGTTTGAATTTCTTCTCCTTTTTGCTTTGCCTATAGTTGAATTTCTGAAGTTGTGTTATAAAATGTGCTAAATTTTGGAATAAGATCTTAAATGCAGCTACATTTTCATATGTTTTGACTGAATTCTTGACTGTATTTGTTGCCTTGATCCAGAGAGGTGCAAATACAGGTTGGGGTCGTGAGGAAGACAATCCAAAATGGGGTCACGACAAATTTGAGGGTCCCAATAAAGAGAGAAGATCTGGCAACAATCAGTCAAAACATATTCCAGAAACTAGAGACAGAGATTCACGTTCTAGAGCCCGTGGCAATGATGCTGGATTAGACAATCAACCTAAGAGAAGTGATAGAGAGGAGAGGACAAAGCGGTGGCATCGTGATGATGATAAATTTGAGGGAAGAGAAAATAACAGTAGAAGAGAGGAGAAGGGATCAAGAAGGTATGGAGATGATGAATCTGACCATAAGTCAAGAGAGGAGCAATATAGGAGAGAAGAAAAAAGATCAAGAAATGATTATGATGGTATGCCTGAGCCAAAAGATCATCGCAGAAGGGAAGACAAGAGGTCAATAAAGCCAGATGATGTTGAGTTTGAAACCAAGTCGAGAGATTCAGATATAAGGGAAGATAAAAGATCCCGGAGGAAGGATGATGATGATTTTGTAAGCAAGGCAAGAGAACCTCATAGTAACAGGGAAGACAGGAGATCTCGAAAGTACAGTGAAGATGAATCTGCACCAAAGTCAAGAGAAGATTATGATAGGAAGCAAGATAACAGATCATATAAAAATGATAGTGATCGATCAGAGTCAAAAGTAAGACATGATTTTGACAGGAGAGAAGAGAAAAGGTCAAGAAGGTAACGTCAGTGTCAAGGTGGATACGAGCATGTCATTCCTTTTTTGTGGAGAGAACCGAGTTTTTGAGCAAGTTGAAAATCATTTGATAACAAGAAATGTGATTCAAAGCTTCTAAAATTTCTAAGGTCATTTTGTTTGTCTTGTGATTTGCACTGCTGAGAGCAGTGATAATCTTACTCTTGGCGTGGCTAGTTTGATAAATCTTTTATTTGGTTCAACGATCTCCAACTACCAATGCTAACGTACCATGAATTCAAAATATTTGATCTGTCAATCAGTGATGCAGTCTTCTCTACAGGTAGCAAAAAGCGAAATGGGTAGGCAAATCGAAGCTCCCAAGTTTTACGCTTGATTGTGGATATTTTCATTTATTTTCCTTCCCATTTTACTTGGAGTTGTTTGTAGTACGAAATGTGTAAAATTCGTTGGTTCCTTTAAAACGATTTAGGAACAACACTTAAATTGAGGACTTTAGTGCGAAGGATAGTCGAGTACACCACCGCTGCCTTATTTCTTAATTGGTTCACATTCACCCATTTTGGGGAGACTTTCAGGGGCAAAAATCAGCATGGTTCACAAGATATATGTGAACACTTGACTTTTATTAACGTCACACAAATTCAATAGTCATAAAATTTGTAGTTCCTCCTTCTCTCGATGGGTCCATCTTTGACAAGTGTGCAGGAGCACGATACTGTCTTTTTTGTTTTGTTGGTATCATTCATTTAATTTTTACAACAATTTTATTTTAGCTGGTACATCTTGCTTGACATTATACAATTCACCAATATTTGCTAATAATAGAAAACACACGCGTACGTAGTTATAGATTTTACTCTCGAAATCCAAATACTAGACTTAAATTTAGAATGCCCAACTTAGTTTGTAAACTTTGATAGTCACAATTATCATATTTACAGCGTTTAATACCACTCTATTTCCCTAGTACAGATGTGAATAAACATTTTCATATAAGCCATCCAAAGAAAACGCAGAACAGAAAGATATTCACAATTGCTTAAATAAATTTGTCGATCACAAACTGCAACCATTTCAATATTCATTTAATATCCAGTCTACACATTTTCTCCAGATAGACATGTTTGTGGATATAACAGATTTCACAGGTCCTAATTACTGACATGGTATGACATAATATATTATTTGGAGAAAGGAGCAATTCCATCTGTGAAATACAACTATGTTATGAGTTCCTTCCCAACATATTATCAATTAGTTTTCCAACAGAAATGAAAGAAGAACCACCGGTAAGGACAGCTTTCCTGGCCTTCTCTTTCATCTCTATCACATTCTTGTGTACCATGTTATCTTTGTCCATCAATTGTTTCAGCCCTTCCACTATCTCCTTTGCCATTACAATATCTCTGCTACTTCTATAGTCCAGTCTCAGCTCCACTGCTAATCCACATTGCCTCACCATCCAAAATGCATTCAGATGTTGTTCTGCATAGATAGGCCATGCCAAAATTGGTACCCCAAACCACAAGCTTTCCAAAGTAGAGTTCCATCCACAATGAGACACAAACCCCCCAATGGCTTTGTGGGCCAGAACCTCCACTTGGGGTGCCCATCCACATATCATTCCCCTACCCTCCATCCATTCTAAGAACCCTTCTGGTAAGGTTCTATCTTCATTATCTGAAGTTGGTGGAGAACGCATAGCCCACAAGAACCTAACTCCAACACTCTGAAGTGCCAGTGCTATTTCTCTAGTTTGAGATGGAGCAAACCCTCCCATGCTTCCAAAGCAAAGAAACACCACAGAGGAAGGTGGCTGCTCATCTAGCCACTTCAATATTTTGTCATGCTGGGCTTGATCTAAATTTGGGTTAGGCTGACCCTTGAGATCAATCAAAGGACCAACAGGGTAGATAGGAGGTGCTTGACTTCGACCATCAGATAATGCATCAATAGCATACTTCTCCAACTCTAAAAAGGAATTAACAATGATCCCTTTGATGTCCAACAACCTCTGAGCAAGCTTGTAAAAGGCAGCATATCCACCATCATTTTTAAAAGCAGCAGCAGGCAAAACGCTTGGAGGAACTGGATCCGGGAAACCCGGAATCAACAAGTCAGGGTCAGAATCATTGAACACATCCTCTATCTGACGGTTCAGAAGGGAAAGCAAAAAAGCTGAAAATGCAACATTTGAAGTCATGAACATGTAAGAGGGGATGCCAAGTTCATTCCCCACATCAGTCATGGACAAACAAAAGAAATCTAGGACCAACCCGACAACTGGGTGTGAATCAGAGGTAGGATAAGATGATAAGATGTTTTGTACGGTGGCTTTGACATGGGGTTTGAGGCTCTCCATGAAGGTATATATGTAGTATTCAGGAGACTTGAGAGCTAGCTCCTGTGAAGGAAGTTCTACTGCAGGGAGATCAACGAGTTTGATTTGAGGTTGTGAGGCTAAAGCTGATTTGATGTAAGAGTCTGCAAAGGGAGTTAAAGGGAGCTTGATGCATAGAATTGTGACTGAAAGATGGTTGTCACGGTTGATTAGAAGCTGAGCAAATTTGAGGGATGAAGTCAAGTGGCCAATCCCTGGTGCGGGAATGAAGATCAGCTCTGCTTTGTTCTTCATCTCAGTGCTGAGAGGATAGTGCTTGGACTTGGACTTGGATTTATGCCTTCCACTTTTTGGCTATCAACCTTTATCACAATTCTTGAAGATAGATTCTTTAATTTAGTTAAGATTAAGGTGTAGGTATTAAATGAAATACACTCTTCTCTAATACATAGAAGTTGTTTCAATCATAAAAAAAAATGAATACAGTCTTTTATTCGTATATATTGATAACCTTTTATTTATTCAATATTCACAACAAAATAAAACAATTCTTTAAGCAAGTAAACTTTACCTCTTTAAATTGAAAGAATGGATTAAAGTTTTTTTCTTTTTTAATTTAAAAATTTGATACGTTAGATCAAGGTAATGAATAAGGAAATAATTTATCTAGATTCAAACTAAAATTACGTAATTTATTCTAATCTAGCAAAATAAATATGCATTATTAATAATATTAATAATAAAAAAACATTTCTAACCATATTATTTTTTAATATAAATGATTTCATTGTTGATTGATAATAATTTTATTAAAATTTACTGAAACATAAAAAAGTCTATATAATGTATAAAAACTTATTATTATTATTTATAGACTTTAAACATTTTAAAAATTGTGATATACTTTTATATTTTTGAAGTCTTTTGCTCAAAGTCGTGTTTTGTGGACCTCAACTTGTAGATATTGTTTAGTAAGAAAAGCGACATTTTCTCTCTCTTTCCTTTATTTCAAATCAACCTTTTAAATCATCATCTCAAAAGTTTATTACAGTGAAGTGCAAAAAAAATTAGAAACAATAGAAGTTTTAATCATATAATACAAAACAATGACTAGACTTGATTCAGTCCAAATCGAATTGATTTATGATTGATTGTGCTGGCTTATACTTTTAAATATTATAATTAATTATAATAACTAGTAAATTTTCTAAAGTTATTTAATATTTGCATGTTCATATAATAACTAATTTTTAATATGAATTAATTAAATAAGTTATTCAAAGTTGATATTTTAAATTATAATTGTATTAGTGAATAAAAATCTACAAATAATCGTATTAATAAAAACCTTGTTTTAAAATTATTTATCAATTTTATAATGAAATAATTCTAACATTTTATTTTTAATAGATTGCATGGTCCACCCATTTGTCAAGAATACCACATTCAAATTGAAAATTAACTCTTCAACTTTTCTCTCTCTTTTTATTTTATTTTAACATTTCAAAACGAAATTCATAATTTTTTATTCAAAATTTATATTACTATAGTTCTGTAAAATATAATATAATAAAATATAAACCAACATTGAAAATAGAAATATATTAAAGGTATTGCAAAACAAATGAGAGAAAATGATAAAAAAAAAAAAAAAATTCGATAGCAATTATAAATAACAAAATATTTGAATGAATTTGATGTAAAAATATTGGATTTGTAAAATATATTAAAGAATCAAATCAATAATTGTTAGACATTTTCTCAAAACCTAATAAATAACACATCCTTTAAAGTTTAATTACAAATATCATACATTTCCATGGAAAAAAAAAACTAAATAAGTGGAATTATAAATATTTGATAGTGAATTAGGCAATAATTCAAATACAAAACAAACAATATTATAATGCATTGGTGCAACATGAGGTCTTATTGGTGAATATACTAATAATAAGCAATTATATATAAGAACAATAAATTTATCAATACACAAGCAATTTATAGTGCCAAGATTCTAGATTGTAGTGTTCTGGGTCTTGTTTTATTGGAGGGTTCCACTTATTTTGTCAGAGTGTGGGAATCATTTGGACTTGAAAATGGAATGTTATAGAAAGAATTTATTAATTTTATTATATTTTGATCAACATATTATGTGCTGGTAACGTTGACAGAGTTTAATAATCAAAGGGAAGCACTGAATTTGGCTCTCATTGGTGATCAGTTTATTTCCTGCACTTTTTTGTTTTGTATTTTGGCCAGCGAGATTTCTGCATAATTCACTCTAGCAGTAGTAGTTAATAGTTATAGGTATAAGCTCTTGTTTATAACTTTATTCAGGTTTAAATAATTTTTAGTATATTTCAAAAATGTTTCATATGAATTTTAGGAGGTAATGGCATCCACAAGTACTATGACTGTGATATAAGAAGCAAAATTTTGTGTCTTTTCAGTGACTTCATAAGTTTTTACTGCAAATCAAACACACACTAGCTATATCATCTATCTTAGGAGGAAGTCTATCTGCTATACCCATGTGCTCATCCTCCTCTGTTCCTAACTTTGCCACAAAAATTTAGGTTTCTTTTTTAGAAATGAATTCTTTATTATTTTGTTACTGGACTGTACTCTAAGAAAGAAAATAGAAAAGGAATATCGTTTTATGAAATTAACTTCGTTTGTAAGACTGAGGTAATCCAGTTTCTTTCCTTAGTTCATAATAGAAAGAATAATCATAATTGCTCAATTGCTTCTATGATACACAAAGTGCAGCAATTTCAACTTCCTACTACTATTAGGCAAACATTGTGAAAGAAAATTGTAATGAGGTTGTTCGGATCTAGAAACAGACTCTCTTTGTAAACATAAAGATAAGACTAACTATAATGATCCCTCCACGTTTCTTCACTTGACAAAGAGTCTTCTGACTCTATCATACATTAATCACAAGAAAGAGCCTTCTGACAGAGAAATGCATTAGTTTTTAGGAAAATGTTATTATACACAACAAATGTTGTCTGGTTGAAATTTTCACCTTCCTTGTGCAATCAATTGCTTGCAATACATATTTAGCATTTTTCATTAATTGATTAAAAAAAGTGGGTAACCCCATCCATGAAATTCAACTACAGTCATCAATTGCTACCTGTCATAACATCAATGAGTTTGCCAACAGAAATGAAAGAAGACCCACCATTGATGACAGCTTTCCTAGCCATCTCTTTCATCTTCTTGTGTACCGTTTTATCTCTATCCATTAACCGTTTCAACCCTTCCTCTATCTCCTCCGCCATTACAAGATCACTACCCCTTCTATAGTCCAGTCTCATCTCCACTGCTAATCTCAATTCCCTCACCATCCTAAAAGCATTCAGCTGCTGTTCTGCATAGATAGGCCATGTCAATATTGGTACCCCAAACCACAAGCTCTCCAAAATTGAGTTCCATCCACAATGAGACACAAACCCCGCAATGGCTTTGTGGGCCAGAACCTCCACTTGAGGTGCCCAATCACATAGCATTCCCCTACCTTCTGTCCACTCTAAAAACCCATCTGGTAACATTCTCTGTTCATTTTTTGTTATGGTTGGTGGAGAACGCATAGCCCACAAGAACCTAACTCCACTACGCTGAAGTGCCTGTGCTATTTCTCTTGTTTGAGGTGGATCAAAGCTTCCCCTACTCCCAAAACAAAGAAAAACGACAGAAGAATCAGGTTGCTCATCTAGCCATTTCAATATCCTGTCATGTTGGGTTTGATCCAAATTTGGGTTAGGTTGACCGTTGAGATTAATCATTGGACCAACAGCATAGATAGTAGGTGTTTGAATTTGATCATCACATAATGCATCAATAGCATACTGCTCCAACTCTGAAAAAGTATTAACAATGATCCCTTTGGCGTCTTTGGACCTCTGAGCAAGATTATAATAAGCAGCATATCCACCCTCTTTGTCAAAAAGAGCATCAGGCATAACACTAGAAGGAAATGGATCAGGGAAACCCGGAATCAACCACTTAGGATCAGAATCACAGAACACATCACCAACTTGACGTTTCTGAAGGGAAAGCATGAGACTCAAAAACCCAACATTCGAGGGCATGAACAAATAAGAAGGGATGCCTAGGTCGTTTCCCACATCAATAATGGGTGAGCAGAAAACGTCTAGGACCAACCCAATAACGGGGTTTGAATGAGATGATGATAGAATGTTCTGCACTGTGGCTTTGAAATGGGGTTTGAGGATCTGCAAGAGGGTCCATATGTAGTGTGGTATTGATCTCTTTAGTAGTTCGTGTGGAGGGGGTTCTACGTGAGGGAGATAAATGGCTTGGATTTGAGGTTGTGAGGCTGTAACTGATCTGATGTATGCATCTAAATAGGGAGCGTGAGGGAGCTTCATGCAGAGGATTGTGATTGAAAGATGCTTATGATGGTTGATCAAAAGTTGTGCTAATTCGAGGGATGAAACTAAGTGGCCAATCCCCGGTATGGGAAAGAAGATCAACCCTGCTTTCTTTTTCATTTCAGCCATTAATTTTCAAGTATGGTGGGTGGAACTGTGTTTAACTCTTGCCTCTTAAGGTGTCGCAGTTTGTGAGTTTGATTCAACTTCACTTTGATCTTTAACCGTACAACACAGATATTTCTTCGTGGCATCTAATCAAATAATCAATTGTTACAGGCCAAATAGTCAATTTTCAAGAAAGGAAAAAAAAAAAAAGTGGGACAAAGGATTATTGAAAAAATTGAAAACAATGAAAGAAAGTATGAACCAATTCCATAAAAAAAATCAGAAGACGTTGAACAAGTGATTTTATATTCCGATACCTTAATCAAGGTTCAGAACTCAATCTCTGATTTAACAAGAAATCGCCACTAGAAATATTACTTTACTGTAAAATGGATCAATCCAGTCAAATGAGTTTGGATGTCAAATAAAAGTTCTCATATTTCTCTTGCTCAGAAGAAAGAGAGAAAATATTAAATAAGAATTAGACCGTGCATTGAAGATTAATGTAATTACAACATTTAAGAATGTAGCGTCGTTATTTAGGCTGCTTTTTAGTATTATATTATTTTTTATTATTAAGTAAAATTTATGAGATTTTTTAAATGAAGAAATTTTATTTTTCATTTAAGAAAAAATCTCTCTTGTTGGATAACTTTTCAGTAAATAAAAACTGTTAAAAAAATTTCTATGCTGCTTGTATTTAACTACATGAAAAATCTATATATGTTAGAGCAATGATATTAATAAATCTTGTAAACAATGAAAATTGTTTTTTATTTTAAACCAGGATATCTCTATAAGAAACTTAAAAGACTAATCCTTCAAAAGGGTTCACCTCTTCCAACCGAAAGCAAGGAAAAATGATTAGTAGTACAAATTTTAAGTCTTGGAATTGTCTCAACTCAAGTTGTGTCAATTGCTCTAACTTCATTTAATTAACATCATGTGATTATCCATTTGAACAAGATCATCCATAGAGATATAGTGTTAAGAGTTCCAGTAAAATAAACTATTTGATATGGTACTTTAGTATTAGGATTCTCTCATTTAATAGATTAATCTTTTAGGTTAAATTATTCTCGTGTATTTAAGTCCTAACATATAGTCTAACTATGATTAGGTATCATTTGAGACTTTGTTTGATCAGGAGCATAACATAGGGATTGTACTAATCCCAAGTAGTTTGAAACTTCTGCCTTTCTGCCTTATTTGACCAAAATTTTGAATCGTTTGATAATCAAAGCACATAACATTTCCACCTCCAATAATCTTTTATTCTTAGGATTCGAGAATAACCAAACTTGATCCTTGGAGAAACAAGATATTTAAGTTTTAGCATCAACTTCAATCTCTCCATCTTTGAAATGTGCACAAAGGTCCTGCATCTAAACACTTTCAACTTTGTAAAGTGCATTTTTTCTAGACCATATTTCCTATGAAATCTTTCTATGTCTTGATGGTGAGTGATTTATCAACACAACTGCTATTTTTACAGTTTCCGATTATCACCCCAAAATTATGAGTAGTTTGGCATGAGTCAACATGCATCTGACCTTCTCTTTAGCTAGAGCCTGAATATCATGCATTTGAGGACGAGTCTTCATTTATCAGTTAACTGTATCAGCGGTTTACATGATAAAATTTGTTTACTATTGGTATCAAATGATGAGTATTCTGATCTTTTGTTATATAGAAAGGTAATTCTATTTGAATTGCTTTGAAGCAGCTATTTATAATCCTGAAATGCGAGCTTCTATGGTGCCACTTTAACATTCTTAGCTCAGTTGTCATTTTCATGTTTCGTCTTTATTTTCCTAAGCAAACCTTTGACTAGACAGAGACTGCAGGTATGATTAACCAAAATATAAATTCCACGAGTCTTCAACCCCTCTTTCCTTGAGGCAAAGTGTTGCACTATATCACCAATTCATTTCCAACCACCACCTGAATGCTATTCTTTCTTAAAACGCATCTAAGATTTTTATTTTTATGACTCGTTATCAAACAATGATAAACTATCCAGCACAACACAAGGATAATGCATGTTATTGCTTCTGTGTATGTTTCAAATAGATTAGGCTTAATGTCTTAAAACTTTGACTAAGTAGATTAGGCTTAATGCCTTAAAATTTTGACTAAATGCAGTTCATCGATATTTGTTAGTTGCAATTTGCATTCTACTGAAACTAATTCATATCTCCACAGCTCAAGGAAAATGTGTAATCCTCTGATTATGGAAGATTAGGAAATGGAGTAATCTTGTAATGTATAAAAAAAGAAACATGAAAATGTGACTTCTTTGTTGGTTAATTACTAAGGTAATATTTTTTATGAGGAGACGTAATAATGAAAATGTTTCCAAGTTTCTGCATTTGCACAGATTTCTTCTTATTTTGAAAATTCTAAATATCTTATTTATCATTTCATTCGAATAATTAGACTTTACTGAACGTGGCTATAGAAAAGATATACATTCTTGCAGCCACATCCCAGAAAAAGAAAAACATGGGACCTTTCTATCAGTAAAAGTAACCTTGAATCTGTCGAACCAAAGTTCTAGATAATGTAGAACTTCACAGTTCAAAGTATCTTATGTTACTTTGTTGGGCAGAGAGGTTAACTTTTCAGCTTTTTTGTTACTTCAGCAAGGTATTTACCCTGGTAGAAGGCCTGCTGCAGTTCTAGTTCAGTAGGTTGACGAGATCCATCTCCTGCAAAAGTTCCAGCACCATATGCGGAGCCTCCTTTTACTTCATCCATCTCAAACATGCCTCTTCCAAAGGTATATCCAAGAGAAACAAAAAGCATACCGTGATGAGCTAATTGAGTTATAGCTGTCAATCTGCAACCACGACATAAACAGGAAACTGAAGTAAACTAAAATCAAGTGGCCATAGCCCTGGAGGATCATAACAGAAATATTGAGATTTATTGATGCATATAATTCATACCGGTAATGATGAAAGTTACACAGAGTCAAGCCAAACGTCAAGTAACACGAAACCTAGTTCTAATGTATGATCAATAGTTGTATGGAGGATGGAACAAATTCATTAACATTATGGCTATTTTGTTATAGCAAAGAGGTTGTTTTATTTTCTATTTATGCGAGAAGAACCAAATGAAACGTTTTGAGGAAATGTCATGGGGATACTTACGCTGACAGTTCTTGGCCTCCACCATAAAAACCAGTACTCCAGAAGATTCCAGCAGGTTTGCCAGCCAGTGCTTGGGATGCCCATAGCCCACCAGTGGCATCAAAGAAGGCCTTGAGCTGGCTTGGCATCATGCCAAAACGAGAAGGAAAACCAAATATCAAACCATCAGCTTCTACAAGTTGTTCTGGCTTTATGTCTGGTACATCATTTGGTTTAGGAGGTGCCTTCAACTTTTCCAATATTAGATCAGAAAGCATCTCAGGTACCTGTTTTCAGCAGACCAAAATTAAATTATCAACCAAGATTGAAAGGGTCCTAACCCAGAAGGCACCCAATTGAAAAGATTGGCACTCAAAACTGCAATTGTTGCCATTATATTTTTGGTTTGAGGTTTCCATAACACATAAGGAATACAGTTGCAGCCACGCTTCTCTGGAATTTTGCTAGTTGCAATGCAACCAAAACCACAATTCAGCACCAAAGGATTTATCATCCAAACTAGAAACTTGAACATTCTAACTGATTGAAAGAATTACCCGCCAGAGTGTTGCTTCAACACCTTCAACTGCAGTAGCCCCTCTGTGTACTTCTCTTGCCATGGTGTCCACATGTCCATACATGGAGTAATACCTGCAAAGGTCGATGAATGTTTGAGTTAGAATATGAATGATTAGAAAATTCAACTAAAGTAGCAGTTGAAAATGACTTACACAATGTAGACCTTAGTGACAGCCATTTTTAATTTGTGGGCTCAAGTACTAACCACTTTTCCCTCACTGCTTATTGTGCCACTAGATGACAAGAAGATAAAGCAATTAGGGTGGGATATGATGGGTGGGAAAAGGAACAGATAATAAGGATGTTTCAAGATTACAGTTAACACTTATAGAATTGATCATCATCAGTACACAGCAACAGCAAATGAAAATAAAATGGTATACTTCGTCTACTGAATGTGACACTAAGAAGCATATGGTTGGTTACATGTTAATTCTACAAGAAACCTCATTATTCATATATCCAACGCACCCTATCAGGGATCCAATAAATCTAACAAAAATTGACAGATAAACTATGATACCATAAAAAAATAAATTTAAACTTAACTCATAAAACCAGTTGAATAAAAAATATTTACATCTAGTTTATATAAATTAATTTAGTATGATCTCTAATAGGCTGATTTAATTTATCACTGAATTTGGTAAATTAAATTAAATTTACTCAAAATGAACCAATTAAATCATGTAAACACCAGAGTTTACCTCCTATGAAAACCCCAAGCATAGCCAGAGAAGAAAAAAATGAAAGGTTACTGTTTGATCAGCGTTAGAGGGTATGCTCCACAATGAAAGATGAACAAGATAAAGAGATAAAGAGATAAAGAGATAAAGGACTAGCAAAACAGACTAATAGAAAGATGAAGCAATCTGGAATTCATTATCCGACAACAGAGATAGCAGGAGAGAAAGAAACCTTCGAAGTGAAATGAATGGAGCACAGAGAAGGCGTGTCGGGCATACAAACATGACACAGAAATGGACGTTAAATATTTATATATTTATTTGGAACATTCATGATGCAATACAAAACATGCGGTGAATGGTTTCAATTAGATAAACAATTTTAAATTAGATAAACCTTGCTTAGTATTATCTACAATGTTACATTTAAATTTATTTTCTTTTAAAAATTAGGTCCATCATCTCACATTATTCATAAACAAATCACACCATTTTTTAAAAATTTTGTTCCATTGCTAAGTTTTTATAACGTACTCACTTATTTGGAATTCACTTTTTGATAATAAAATTAATTTATCATTATTATTATTAAATATTAACTTAAAGTGGTTTTTTTAATAAAATAATAATTAATATTTTAACATAAAAAAATAAGACCAGCTAGTTTTATAAAGAATAGTTTGATTACTTGAAATAACGTTACAATTTAAATAAAGATAAACTTAACAACTTGGATAAATAAAATTATGATTAATAAATACAGTCAAATATTACGTCTAATCGAATTATAAGTCTATCCGTGGTTTGTAAGTGGCATCTTAAATAAAAATACTATTTACGTAGATTATTTTTATAATTTAAGAGTCAATTTTTTAATAAATTAATTTTTTATTTTTATTAAATTTATAATAATTTAATTTATTTTATTTAAGTTGATATGATTAAGATTTTAAAATTAAAAAAATATATAATATGATTTATTAAGATATAACAAAATTTAACATTTTAAATGTTGTAAATATATAATAATATCATGATACGTATATAAAATATATTTATTCATGTAAATGATTGTATTTAAATTATTTGAAAGAATTAAGATTTTGGAATTTAATTTTATTATATATATATATATATATATATATATGAGAAGAGGGTACGAGATATATTTATTGAAGAGTGTATTTAACTAATATAATTTTTTTTTCAGTTTCAGTTTAAGTATTTTTTTTATTATATTAGAAAGAAAAAATTAGAATAATAAAATTTTTATCTTTTATTATTATTAATTTTTTTTTAATATAATTTAATTTTGTATTTAAAAATTTAAATAAATATTATTATAATTTTTTTAATTATTATAAAAATATAAAAAATAAAGAAAATTTTTAATTATATAAAAATATAAAAAATAAAATAAAAATAAACTTGATGAAAATAAAATTAATTGAAATTAAATAATAAAATATTTATTTTATAAATATTAAAATATATAATACAACAATAAAATTAAAATTAAAATAAGAAAGATAAAAAAAATAATTAAAACGTAAATTAAATTAAGAAAAATTTATTAAAAAAATATTTTATAATAAAAATAAATTAAAATAAAGATTGATAATAAAATAAGAAAATTATTATGAAAAAATTTTTAAGAATTTTTTTTAAATATGTTTAATAAAATGAAAATTATAATAAAAAAGATTAATTTTTTTAAATTAAAATTAAAAATATAATTATATTTTAATAAGATATTAGGATTAAATTTTGATTTAATTTTTAACTCTTTTAAAATAAATAATTTATCTTAAAACAAAATCTGACTAAATTAATATTTTTCATCAATAATTATTGTAATATCAGAAAAAAATTAATTGTTGTAATATAAAAAAATAAAAAAATAAAAAAAATACATCCGTTCTTTGGATAGACATTATAATTACATTTTTATTATATTTAAAAATTTATTTAATTAATAAAAATTTGTATTTAATTTTTATTATATTTAATTAGACTTATTTATTAAGTGATTTGGTGTGATTTTTATTAAAAATATATTTGAATTAAATAAAAAAATTATATATATAATTTAATTTAATTTGATTTATTTTTATTTTTAAAATTAAAATATAATTATATTAAATATATTATTCAAAATTTTAAAAATATATTAAATAATAAATTAATAAAATATAATATATTATATATAAGTATAATATTAATTTATAAATGATTTTAAGAAAAAATAAGAAAACAAAATTTAAAGATTAAAAAAAGTTGATTATAAAAATTATATTTAAATAAATATTTTTCATCATAAAAAATTAAGAATAAAAAATAATAATATTATATAAAATAAATAAAAATACAATTTATAAAAACCTTTAAATTTTTTATATCTTAATGATTCATATACTCATAATATTTTAGAATATTAAAATTCTCTGTGATTATCGTTATAAAATAAATTTTAACTTTATATAAACATAAAAATTAAAATAAAAATAACTTGAAATGAAAATTCTAAAACTTAAATTGAAATAAAAAAATATTTATCCAATAAAATTAAAAATAAATAATAAAATTATAATATAAAATTAAAATCAAAATATAAAATATAAAAAAGGAATTATCAAAGAAAATTAAAAAGAAATTAAATAAAGAAAAATTTACTACTTAAAATAAAAAGTTAATTTAGATAAAAGATAAGAAAATATAATAAAAATGGATTAAAATAAAAATTATTATATAATAAAGAAATTCTAGTAATAAAATATTTCAAGAAAGGAAACTTAATCAAATTAAAACTCTAATAAATAATGTTAGATATTTTTTTTTAAAATAAAATTTAAAATATCATATTATTTAATTGTGATTTAGTTTGAATTGAATTTAAAACATAAATCAAACATTTAATTTTAGAAAAAAAATATTAAAAATATCTAAATTTTTTTAATCAATTATTAGTTTTTTTATCGATTTAACAACTATAAAAAAAAAATATTCTTCTATTAAATTCATTAAAAAAAATAACTATAAGAAAGAGAAAGAAAAAAAAACATAAAAATAACCTAGGCATGCAAAAAAATTTGGAACATCAATTTTTATATAAACTTTTTTCAGTGATTTTATTCCTATTCACCACTTAAAGAATATATATATATATATATATATATAATATATATATAATATATATATATATATGATTTTATATACTTTTATTTTTTATACATCTTCCATTTTTTTTCATTTATTTATGTGCTCTTATTATATCTCTCATTTTCTCAAGCTTCTGCCCATCACTTTTACCATTAATCAACCATTTCAGATTAAAATCTACGTTTATTTTTATTTTTTTTACTATATATTTAGTTTATGTTTGATTTTTTTTTTTTCAATTTAAATTTTAATTCTGGTTAAAAAATAGGTAAGCATGTGAAGTCTATTATGATATACATTACATGTTGACAAACAATGGTTATAGTTGAAAATTCATCTAACATAGATTCATAACACCTAAAAAACTAATAATCAAGCCATACATTAGCTACTATATTTTAATTTAGATAACAAAAAAGGTGAAATTGTGGATGACAAGTAGAAATCCATTTCATATCCACCCTAAAGAAAAAAAAAGACATAATATTGGATGCATAAAAATAGACTTTTTTTTATATAATTTTTCATATATTTTTATATGATTTTTAATAATATAATTCATTTTAATTCTATACAGTGACATTAGCAATACCCTAAAAGAATTAATATAAAGAAAAAAAAAGTAGACTTTTCCTAATTTATTCCTTTCTACACACTACTATGCTGATATAGAATTCATAATATGCCATTTTAAAAGAATTTAAAACGAAACAAAGTTTAAAAGAATTATACAATAAAGACCCATAATTGACAATTAACTGAAATTTATGTAAATGCAATTAATTAGTCTTTTAAGAAGATATTAAGTAATAATTCAATATCAATTAAATCTAATAAATTAAAACTTAAAATAAAATTAATTTATAAAATTAAGGATTATGAGTACCCACTAATCCCTCTGCTCACGCTTTTAAATTGTCCATAATGAATTTTTGGAGTTACACTATCAAAATTTGTTCCTGACCCTTGGATAAACCACAAAATTAATGCCTACTACAATTCACGTGCTTATTACAGTGTTTGGCTTAAGCTTCATTATCAACCCTACCTTCACACAACCCTACACTGCCTACAATAAACAAAACTTTCCCTTTTGATTTATTCTCCTTTTCATGGATGTCATGGTAAAAGGAGGATGTCATGCTGATAATGGCTTTCAAATTTATGATGTCATAAACCCTCCTTTGACATCCATAGGCATAGATCAGTTCTTATGTGGCCACTTCCCTCATCATCAACAACAGGCAAGGAGCAATTTTTCAAGTGCTTTTCCTGAGGAGTCTTTTAAGTGGCCAAATATCAACGAAAACCCTACACTATGCCTGGAAGATATGCAAGTTCCTAGTAAGAACACAAAAGTGGTAGGAAGAAGAAGGAAGAAGCAGTCTTCTGTGTCTTGGATCAAAGGACAGTGGAATAAAGAAGAGGATAGGTTGAATAACTTGAGACAAGACTCCATTTTCTGTATTCTATTTTTAATGTTTCAGTTTGATAAATTCTTGTGATGTGAATTTGTGCTAAGCTTTGAAGTTGTTTTTTATTTGGTGTTGAAGGAAACTGATAAGGTTGGTGAAGCAACATGGTGATAAAAAATGGGCTGAAATTGCAGAGAAGTTGGAAGGAAGGGTTGGCAAACAGTGTCGAGAAAGATGGAATAATCATCTTCGTCCTGATATTAAGGTATGTTAATTAGTACTTAATACTTAATACTTACATCCTAAGGTTAGTTTTCTTAAGAATGAATCTTGATCACCCTAAATAACACTAAGTTTGGTACATCTGAATTAGAGTGGTTAGGTTTATCAGTACTTTGAGACTCTTAGTAGGTGATATTCTGTAGTGTGAATAAATCTTAACCCTACCATTTATCAAGATCTGCACTCATTCTTGTTTACCTTAGAGAAGGTTAGTGATTTGAGCATGGTTTGGGATTTTTTTCTGTCTTTTTATGTTTTGTAAATCAGATTGAATCAAACAATTATTTCAAATAAAAACAGGTCAAAAACTAATTTTATATACAACATCATTTTAACCTAAAATATTTATATTTTTCTTTTATTTCTCCTATGATTACCTTATTATTCATAGTATATTAATATATTTTATATGAACTTTTGATATATATATATATATATATATATATATATATATTAAAATGTTAATAATCTATAAATTTATACTTTTTTTTTAGTATTACAAATTATAATATTATGTTTTCTTATTATTATAATATTATATTATATTATATATTTTTTTAGTATTATAAATAACTAGATAAAAAGATTGATTTTTTGAATTTTTCCTTAATTCTCACCCTCTTGTATATTCTCTGATCTAAACAAATCTTTACATTACCAATTTATCTAAATGTGCATTTGTTCTCCTAAAAATTCCTTCAAATAAGGATGATTAAGATTTTTTGAATTCTTCTCTCATGTCAGGACTTCTTGTAGTATATGGTATCCTCTTATGTGAATAATTCTTAGTATAATGTTTACAGGACATCCAAAATGTCCATATGCATTAAGAGGGAAAAAAGAAGAAGAAATTGTATATATATAGAAGAAAGGATATGATAAAAAAAGATAAAAGGAAAAAAAATTATGCCATTGAAAATAAAAATGGGATATATATATATATATATTGTGCATTGATTCAAATAACTATAGGATTTTTTGAATTTTTCTCAACCTCATGACTCCTCAGTGGGTGGTATGCTCTAATTTGAACAAATCTTAACACCACCATCTATAGATTGCACTGTTTTTGTTCATGCCAGATAACACAACTGAAGTTGGTGCATTTGAAATAGGATGATTAAAGTTTTCTGAATTTTTGAGGTTAGATTCAGTAATTCCCTAATGTGAGCAAATCTAACACTACCATCTATCAAGCATACATTGGCAATCCATAATTATTGCAGCTTTTGACAGAGGCCATGTATGTATTCAGAACTTCTCTTCTCACAACTCAAAGTATGTAGGTCACTAATATTTATATGATTCATTTTTCCATATAATTTCAAGTTCAGAGTTTTCAATTTATTCATTTTTAGCCACCTTTATAAATTTCAGTCACAATGTAACAGTTGAACTTTTTATATATTTTCCTTGGCAACTGAACTTTTATCAGAAAGATAGTTGGAGTGAAGAAGAAGAGAAGATATTAGTAGACATGCATGCGAGGCTTGGAAATCGTTGGTGCGAGATTGCAAAACGCCTTCCAGGAAGATCCGAGAATGCCATAAAGAACCACTGGAATGCTACCAAAAGGAGACAGAATTCAAAGAGAAAGCACAAGAAAACAAAGAGCTCTAATGGAAAACCACATTCCTCCATACTTGAAGACTACATCAGAAGCAAGACTCTGATCAGCACAAACCCTACACCTGGCATCATCACTGCCCCAACCACCTCTCACACCACACTCTCACAGGACAATGCAGCAAACCCTTTAAACCCGGTGCTCTATGAACCTTTTGCTAACGAACTACTCTTCATGCAACAAATTTTGACGGAGAATGTTGAAGCCTCTAAGCACTCTAAGATGTCTCCAAACTCATACTTGGATTATTGTAACATGAATGTTGAGGATGTGGGTGAGAGTGGATTAGTGTATTCTCTCCAATACCCAGATAACATGCACGTGAATGATAGTCTCTTCCCTAGAGAGACTCATCCTACACCAGCTAATTACCTTCCTTCGGATCTATATGTCTCTCCCTTGTTCAACGTAGCACCCGGTTATGGGAATCAGAATCTGAACATAGATTTTCGGCATCAAGGTTGTTCACAAGTAAAAGGAGAGGTAGATTTGATATAGTTTGTTTCTTCTTAGTTCAAATGATGTTTCTCGTTCTGATACACCTATTGATGAGGTACTCTTTATTATTCTGGTGGTGTTTTTGTCTTTCGAAATAAGGTCATAGCAATGACTTCTTAATTGCAGTGATGGGTTGTTTGCATTTGGTTATATTTGGACTTCTTAATTACAATAATGTTCTGTATAAAAAAATAATTATTAAAAAGTGATTTATTTTCAAATAATTTTATATAATCAGAAATTAATATGTATTTATTTATTAAAATTACTTTTTAATTATTTTAGCATATAATAATACTCTACTGCTTTTTCTTTGCTTAAATATATCCTCTTTCCATTATGTGGCTTTGATTGATGCTCAAGTTTAATAACTTTGAAATGTTGGGTAGAATTTTTTATACATGCTCTTTTGACAAAGTAAACTTTCTTAATTTTTTACTGTCCCATGTGTGATTTTGATGAAAAAAAAGAAGACTTGCATTAAAAACATCTTATATTCTTGTTCATTATATAGTTTATTATGTAATTTAGGATTAATTATTTTACAAAGTAATTTAAATATTAAAGAAGAATTTATGCGAAATCTTTTTTTTTTTTTTAACTATGAATTTTTACATCTCTAGAAAAAGTATGAATTTTGTATAAAAATAAGATATTCCATAAATTTTAAAATTAGTTTTCATTTTAGAGTGCGCACAATGATTTGGAAAATTCTAGATTAAAATAATTGACCTAAAACTAAATTAATCATTTTTTATGTTCATAAACCGTTGAAATCAAATAAATCGATCTAAAGATTTACAATTGATTAAATGGTAATTACCCACTAATTTAGTTGACAAAGATTGATAGATACTTTATAAGTATCTTTCTATATATTTTTAGTTTTGAGATTCATCCACTTCAACTTAATTAAACTTTAAATTAGAAAAAAAGAAATTAATAAACACATGCTACTCGGTCAATGTGCCATAAGATAACTCTTTTTATCCTAATGAGAAAGATTCAGCTTTTATTATGATTTGAGATTTTAATGAGTAATTGATTAATTTATGTGATCTAGTAGGCTTGGAAAAATTTTAATTTTTTTAATTTAAAAAGTATTAATTATTTTTCAATAATAAATACTATTATATTGCTTAAATATTTTAAGAAACTCATTTTAATTATTTGTGTAATAAGTATGGTAATAAAAAGTAAGGATGTTCATAGTGCCATTTGGTTCGGTTTTTTGTTAAAATATATTCGAATTAAATATAAAAATGATTTGTTATTCGGTTTAGTTCGGTTTGAAATAAAAAAAAAATTTAAATGAATCCAAACTAATTTTAGTAATTAGTTTTTACGATTTTTTTTAATTTTTAATTTTATTTTTTTTATAAATAATTGATTATTTTTATTTTTTAAATAATAAATTAATAAAAATATAACATTACAGAAAATATTAAAAATATACTAATAAGTGAATGAAATAAAGAAAAACTTACTGTGAATAAAAAGAATGATTAAATAAAAAAAATATTAGATAAATAATAAAATAAGAGAATTTTAAGTAAAGAATTTTAAAATATGTCTAACAAAATAAAATAAATTTTCTTTAAAAAATAAATATAATATTATTTAATAATTATGATTTAATTCAGTTTAATTTTGAAATATCAAATTATAAATCGAATCAAGCCGTACGATTTTAAAAAAAAAATTAAAATAATCTAATAAAAAGTACGTTTTATCATTTTATCTTTTAGGTAAATAAATTTTGAAGAAATAATTTTTACAAGTTAGTATATTTGAAATTTAGATCAAATTAATTTTAAACAGTTTAAATTCAATTAAAATTTTTATATAAATAAATTTTCAATCATAAAGTCAAATTAAAACTTATATTATTATAACTTTACTATTTATTTTCAGAGAATAAAAATAAACTTTTAAAACACAATCTCTTTCTTGTTATTTTCTCAACAAAGAAATAAAAATGACGCAGAAATAGTAAATAGTGATACACAAATTACAGATACACCACCCAAATTCCAAACACAAAACATATGCACCATGCTCTTTAGATAGATGCAGCACAATGACGAAAAAACCCTCGCTTTATGATGACGTGGAAAACCCTGGCCCACCTTGAAGCTTACGTGGATGCAAGAACACCTTGAGCCCATTCTTCATGAACAAAGTGAGTGACATCTTCTGCTCCACTCGATGACCGGGAACCAGCGATAGCCGGTAACGCAAGAGCACAGCGGCGGCCACTGATTTCATCTGGAGGTAAGCTAGGTCCTTGCCCAAACAAGTTCTCGGTCCAGCGTTGAAAGCCACGAACTTGAACCCATCTTTTGGCGGTTCGAACCGGTCCCCACGAACCGAAAGCCACCTCTCCGGTTTAAACTCCATGCAATCCTCGCCCCAAATCGTTTCCACCCTCCCTGCCGAGTATATCGAGTACGTCACCGTCGACCCCGCCGGAACCACCGTGCCATCCGGCAACACGTCGTCAGCGACGGCCTGCTTGAAGTCCTGCGGCACCGACGGGTACAGACGCAGTGTCTCAGCCAGCGCTGCCTTCAGGTAGACCAGCCTGTCCGCCTCACCGAAGTCAAGGGGGTCCTCCGTCCACCTGCTGCGGTCTCCGCCTCGTGTGTCGGCTAGGACTGTCGTGATTTCTTTCATGATTTTTTCCTCCACGTGAGGGTGGTTGATGACGAGCCAGAAGAACCAGGTGAGGGCCACCGATGAGGTGTCCCTGCCGGCGAGGACGAAGTTGAGGATGATTCTCTGCAGCACCGCCGAGGAGAAGGGGTTGCCGGCGGCGTCGCGCTTCTTCATAAAACGAGAAAGCAAGTCGTCGGAAGGAGTTTCTCTGCAATCCGCAACGGCGTCGTTCATGTAGGCTTCCACCACCCGGAGGCTCTCTTTTAACCTCTTCTCGGATCCTATGCAGAGAAGCTTCTGGAACCTCCACACCACACCAGGGTAAAGGAACCTGTACATTACAAAACACTTAACATTTCTCAGTATATAGATTTTCAAAACAAACTAAAATTTCAATAGAAAAATAGTGCATGGTTTTGAAATCTCAAATACCAGTAGTTAATAAGCAAAGGTTATGAAATCTAAAAGCTTTAATATTGTAAAATATTATAATCGAATATGATTGATGCTGGTTGCAAAAGTAAAAAAAATTAAAAGCTCCAACATCTTAATATTGTGATTGCTTGCATATATCAGAATTTGAATTAGGTGTAAAATCATACGAACCTGTGCATGGTGGCTTCAGTGGCGGTGTCGAAAGCAACGGCGAAGGGGTTGTCGGGAAGCTCGGGGGAAAGAGTTTCGGGGTCTTTACCGAAGGTGAGCCCGCAGATATTATCAAAGGTCAAGCGCAGAAGAAGGTCTTGCAGGTCTACGGAGACGCTATCTTTCTCTGCTTTGTCCATGATGCACCACAACCGGTTCTTGATGGAGCGGTTAACCCAACGAGACATGGCATTTTTGAGAGTGCGTGTAGTGAACTCGAGCGCGGCGGTTTTGCGCTGCATGAGCCAGGTGTCGCCGTCGCTGTTGAAGATGCCATGGCCGAGGAGGTCGTGGAAGGCGGCGTGCCACCTGGGGCCCTTGGGGTAGTTGTCGAAGCGCGTACGGAGGACGTGCTCGAGGTTTTTGGGGTGGCACGTGACGGTGTAGAACCCGTGCCTGTGCGCCAAGAAGGGGACGGGGATGATGCACGTTTGGTAAGTGGCAGAGGCGCCGGCTGCGCGGAGGTTGGCAGCGATCCAGTCGTGGACGCGGTGGCGGTTGTGGAAGAGCGACGGGAGGCTTCCGAGGAAGGGGAAGAGTTTGGGACCGGTTAGGGTTCGGGTGAGGAGGAGGAACCAAAGGAGGTAGGCTGAGAGAGTTGCTGTTAGAGTGAGGATGAGAGGGAGGGCCTCCATTGCATGGTGGTGTTGTTCCAATGAGGAATGTTCTTGTGTTGGGTTTATATTCATGGGGAATATATTTATTTGATTTGATTTATGATGAGATGTTGAGAAAGTTTTGGAGAGAGTTGGTTGGAATTTGGCATCACATTCGAGTTGTCTACGTTAGGTGGACACATATATATATGTTTATGTGCTTATGGTGAAGGAAAGTTCAATAAATTTTACAAGATTTCAATGCTAATCTCGTTCCTTTTCTTTGTATGATATGTTAGGGTAGAGTGCAAGAGAAATGAGTCGTTCAGATGGTTTATCTGCATCAAGAAAATGGGGCTTGCATCAAATTTTGCAACAAGAGCATAAATTTTAGTCTTCTTAAATGAGAAAAAATTGTTTACTTGATGAAAAAATGGAGAATCAACCTAACTTCGCTATTGTTTCTTAGATTAAGGACATTAATGATGTATATAACAAAAGTTACATACTATGGTACTATAGTATTCTACGACTCAAACTCTAAGCTAGTTCAATTCTCTTATTAATTCAAGGAGGAATGAAAACAACATCATGAAATTGAATGTGCAGGAACATTGGATAAATGATCTAATTAGGATCAAGAGAATATGAAAGATTATTTTTAAGGAAGAGAAAGTGAAGAAGGCATTATGGGAATGTGAAGACAACATGTATCCAGGTCCTGACAGATTTAACTTCAAATTCATTAAACAATTCTTGGAGGGTTATGAAGGAGGACATTATAAAGGTGACTTCTGCATAAATGAAAGATGGTCCAGTGAGTGTAATTTTTCCTTTATTAGTCTTGGGAACCAGTATTGATAAAAATAAGAAAGAGAATGAAAAAATGGAAGAGGAAACTTTAATCTTTGTTGAAAGGATTTCTCTAGTTAATTTGGTTTTTACATGTTCTTTTTCAAAATGTTTGTAATGGTGGTGAAAAAAGTGAGAGATTATAGAGAGGTTTTTTAGGGGATAGGGGACTGAAAGTAGAAATGTTGACTAATTAAAATGAGAGACAATATGCAGTCGAAGAAAATTGAGGGACTCAAAATAAAAGATGTACAAATCTTTAGTGATGTCATACTATTTGCTAAGGGGAAATCGAGATTGATGACTACCTTTAAAGATTTGTGAAATTTCAAACATATATAAATAATTTTATTTCATTATTTTTGAAGTGCTTTCTAGATATTTTTTTAAAATAAATAAAAAATTTATTAGATATGAAAAGTTAAAAAAAATTATTAGGAACAAAAATAAAATTTGGTAACTAATCAAAGATATTTTTAAGTCAAAGTATAAAATTCTACAAGTAATTTTTAAACATAAAAGTTTAAGATTTTTTATTTTTCTTTTAATTTGTGCATAAAAGTAATTTTATATATAGAATTTCTTTTCACTCTTGCTTTCAGTCATCCACATAACTAAAGAAAAAAAATAATTTTTATTTTTTCATCAATTCAAATCGTAAATTTCTTTTAGTTTATTTTTCCTCCTATTTATCTCCGTCTTGTTTCTTTCAACCAGTAAAAACTCTATCGCAGTGGAAAGAAATAGGGTGATTTAATTGGGGGATTGTTTGCCAAGAATTAAAGCAATTCCCATACAAGTACTTAGAGTTTTAGATATAAAACTGTGTTTTTTAAAGTTTCTCTACTAAAAAACATGCACATTTTTCACAGAGAAGTTCTGTAATTTTTATCAAATTAGATCCTCTTTCAATAGTATTATGCATGATTAAGTATTGACCATTTTGGAGTTCTGAATCTATACAACAAATTGATTCATTTTGGTTCAGTTACAAGCAGGCCCAATTTAACTTTGACAAATTAAAAGCTCTTTTTTATGTGGCGATTATGAAACTTAGGATTTTATGATTCAAAATAAATTAGGCAGATCAAATCCTAGGATTAAGGATAAAGTCTTTCCTTTTGTGTTTTACAGGGATTTTTGCTTCCTATTTATGTTGTACCCATCTATATTATTGGCATTCATTCAGTAAGAGAAGAATATTTTCTGCATATTTCCTTAATGTTCAGTGTTGGTTCAAGTGAAGGTGTTTACAGGCTTATGGCTCATTCTGTTTGCTGATTATATTAGAAGTTAAATTGCTTAACTCCAATTCATTTATGGGAAAGTTACAAAAGTTGGATGGAAGTCAATCAAGTCCAAATCTATGATCAACTAGTCAAGATCCAGTTCTTTCAAAAACAGAAATTACTTGAGGCAAAGAACCTTCTTCTTTGAACTTTCACTCTAACAGTTGAACTCCGATGTAATCTTAGCAGTTAGCACTATCATTATATCATTTGTTGAAAAATGGTGAAAATAAAATCATTCAGGTTTTACACTTGTTAAGAACCCTCAAATATTAAAATAATGCGACCACTCAATATAGAACTCACTTTCATCTGCGCATGTAATGTAATGAATAGACAAGGGAATTTTTCATGGCTTATATATTTCATACTCCAATGAGAATGAGCAACCTTGCTATGCAAAATACATTCCCATGACCCTTACAAGAAAGAACAAATGAACGTAATAGAGATTTAGGCTAAGGATTTTACATATTCATCACTTATTCTTTCCACTATTGGTTTCAACATGTGCATAGTTAAACCTAAAATCCCACCAATCATTTTCATAATATTTCTTATGAAAAACGTAGATTATTGTATTTGTTTCATTGACACTTGCTACTTTAGCCAAAATGAAAAGCATCTTGTAAGAAATCCATCAGAAGAATATACACTGATTCTGTTTGTACAAAAACATAGAAAGATGGCTTTCTTCCCATCATTATGAGGTGAGGGTAGGAAAGAAGATATACACTTAAACACGGTATCAAGCACATGTTTGCCAGTGTCTCAAATCAAGGAGCTTGTACAGAATCTTGGCGGGGTGCTGTGGTTGAGGAGTTTGATCTTGAAAACGAAGAGTGGATGAACTCAATGCAGTCCTCAACAGCAGCAGTTCTATGAGAATCAACAGAGGAGCCTGCTGATTTTGATCTTGTTAGGGAAGACGAGCCTCGGTGTAAAGATCGCTTTGGAGAGATCAAGCGTAGAGCATTAGTTACTCTTTCTGCAAGATCCTTCACAAGTTCAACAGGAGAGGTTTCAGACTGCCAAGGAATCCTGAACATGCAGCTCTTCACTTGCCCATTCCTTGTTGATTTCCTGTTGGAATTCTGTCTCAAGGACAAACCTGTTTTTTCATTGATGTAGCCACTGTGACTCATTCTGTTTCTTATTACTGTTTGAATGATTATAGCATTCAGAGAGAGAGAGCAATGATGATGTTATGGAAAGTTGAAAGGAATTGTAGGGGGGACTTGGAAGCAGAATCTTTAGAGAGGTGGGAAATGTGGAATGAGGAGTTTCTTGTGTGAGTGAGGAGCAAGCATTTATAGGACTCCACTACTTTTATAAGGAAACAACCACAACAATAATCAAGTCCTTTTTACTAGATGAGATTGGTTACACTATTTCTCCTGAGTACCTTTATTATCATGAAAGAAATCTGTAGAAGTACAAGGAAACAACCACAACAACAACCAAGTATTTTATATGAAATTGGTTACATGCGTAATATTTTGCTATAAATCATGTACAAACTATGGTTCTTAATTTCCTTAGAAACTTTCATTTCAGCTACTCTCCTCATCATACAGATAATCAAAATTGTTTTAATTAATTTTAATTTAACCATTCATTTGAATTATATAGCTGAAATTTACTCCTCCATTCTCTTATCTCTAACCTGATAAACTTTTTCATATATATATATATATATATATATATATATATATATATATATATAAAGTGACATATAGGCGGTGAGAAAAGGGTAATATTAAAGGTGTAGAAAGTTGCAGATACACTAGCCCTCTTTATTACTTTCTATTCCAGATGCAGTGCCGCCCTGTGACTTTGCAGAGCACACGTTTAAGCTTTTACATGTAATGGAGAAAGAAGCGGTATCTAAGTTGAGTATAATCAAAGATAGCATGAATATTTTAGTTTAAAGTAATTGAGTCATCATTCCAACCCAAACTCATCCCACCCAAAGGACAAGAAATTCTTTTAAATATTAGGAAGGTGGGGGCTACATTCTTTCACTCATTTCTCTGAATATGCTCTCAAAACCACCACTAGCATTGCTCCATTGTTATTATTTCTTATTTCTTTACTCAAAGCTTATTGCAACAAGACACAACCAACCGAGTTGCTGCTGAATATTTTATCTCTAGAGAATAGTGTGAACTGGTTGACATGATTTGATGGGTCTTCATTTTGCATTGGAAAAAGAAAAATGATATCTGATATAAAAGTCCTCACTACTTTTGGAAACAAATGGTAAGAATGTGTGTGCTATTCTTGTTTTATTATCAACAATATAGAGGTGTAATAAAAATGTGTGTAAGTAGCAAACATCTAAGATATGATTATAAATTTACGGGCAAATGTGACCCTTAGAAAGTTCACGGTAGGAAACGGTGTGAAACTTGGAAAGTTAGAAATAAAATATGATTTTCAGGATCTTTTGACAAAAAGAAAGCAACAGATCCTCATCCAGCATGCTATGGAGTTTGACGATTTGAAGTCACCAAATTTTCTACTCATTGAAGGGAACAACAGTCAACACTTGGTGTGAAACTTTCGACCACATTGGAGCTCCTCAGAACATGTTGCGATATTTATTTTTATGCAGCAAAGGAAATTTTCTGGTGTTACCCTTCTGCCCTTTATCAGCAAATTATTAGCAAATATGGCCATAAGTGGACCACATGCTGTAGGAAATGGCCAAAGGTTTGATATTCTCCACTAAGATGTTGAAATGATTTAATAACTCAATCTGTCAATCATGAAATTGAGTGGCAACATGTTTTGATAATTAGAATACTAGTTTGAATATGCTTTTTAAGGTACTTGGAAGAAAATAAAAAGAATTAAGCAGACAATGAATTAACATTCTCACATCAGTTTCAAAAGCTTTCATCTTTTTTGTAAGTTGAAGTGTGTAAGTTTCAAAAGCTTTCATCTATTATTTTTTATAAGTTGAAGTGTATAAGTTTATTTTATATTATGGAAGAAGTTTGATTCATTTTCTTCTACTACATATTATTATTGAAAAATTCATCCAAACTGATTCTAAATATACCAGCAGTTGTTTACAAAATGAGACCATCACTATGACTTTCTCCCAGGACGTTGTAAATAAAAGTAAAAGCCCCACTTAGATAAAACCTCCAGAACTTTGATCTTTTTAACATTGCTCTTGATGATCCTGTGAAAGGACTGATGCATGGCATAGTGAGACACACAAGCCAACTTGTACCTCATCAATTAGAATTGAACAATAGGAAGCCATATATGGGTTAGATGCTTTTTTGGGCACATTAGGGGAATGAATTTGTGCACTACATAAAAGACTGAACTTCCAAGTGGTTATTAAAAAAATAAATTAGGACATTTGTTCTTCGAAGGTAAATATGACAATTGTAAATGAAGAGTCTATATTGGGTGATCTGCACCTTAATGAAACTATGAGTAAAAGATAAATCTTCCATTCATAGACCATTATGAATCAAACTCCAATGAATGTTTCCAAGTTAGTTTCCATGATAGTATATTTACTAATGCTGAAGTACATTGCACACAACAATCTCTTTCTGCTATTAACAATTCCATAGCAAATTTTGTATATACAACAGTTCAAGAAAGAAAACCACATCATCTAAAATTCAGAAAAGCAATCAAGAAACATTGCCTAATGGTTCAAAAGAAGAACTACAGATCCAAGACACACAAAGGAAGCTTGAGCTCAGCAAGTGCATTACAGACAAAACACTATACCCTATAAAGAACATCCTCTAGAAGCAGTTTCAACCATTATTCCCTGAACAAAGTCATTAAAAATCATCAGATACACGAGGATGAGTGAAGCTACATTCTCCATCGATATGCAATCAGTCTGGTACTGTCCACTTGGATGCCCAAAATTAGACTCCAAACGAGACAGAATTAACAAACATTTACTTCAAATTTTCAAAACTGTTCCTCATTCAAGACAATCAAAATCTCCCCACGTTGTGCCAATGTAAAATCAAAGAACTCCCTTACTTTATGTTCATCCAGGAAAGGTTGAGGGGCAGCAAGGTCACTGTCCAAGTTATACCAAACTCCATCAATCTTCCTCAATGCAATCCAGTGTCTACTTCTCCAAATCCCACCAAACCTTGACACTGACACATTTATCACAATCCCCATCAAAAGAGGTGCATCAAGATCAATGCAAGATGCCTCCTTTCTACGATCATGCCACAGCACACTCTTTCCTTTCTCTTCCAAAGCCGCAATTAGAACATTTATGTCATAGTTTCCAGTCAAGACATTGTGATGGGGCTTGAAAAGAACAGAGAGTGGGGTCCACGTTTCAGTGTTGGAGTCTTCATGTGCAAGTCTTTCAGAAATTTCATTCAATTTTTCTCGAGTGAAAGCATCTTTTTGCTGATCGAAGTAAAATTGAGTAGACCCAAAAGCAGAAAGTAACGTGAATCAGTGAATTTTTACAAAAATAAATGAAATTGCAAATTAAACAGTGATGGGTATTCGTTGATAGGGATGAAATTGAAGAATCAGTGATTGGGAAAGGGAAGAAGCACCTGAAATAGGGAGTTAAGAGAATGCACGAGACAGAACTGTAATCTTTGCCTCTCGTGATAGACTTGGGAATTGTTGGTTGCCATCATAGGGTGTTCTGCGCCTGAAATTTCGATGTTCAAGTTGCATTTGCAGTTTGGTGTTTGTTTCTTCTTCTTCTTCTTTCTAGAATAAATTAAGCTCGTCTTAATTTAATTTATATTAAGAATGGTTATTTATTTTTGTTAAATTTAAAAAAAAAATTGAATAATAATTTTTATAAAATATTTTCTCAATATATATTATGTTAACTTTTAGTTAAATTTTGTGAATTTTCTATGACATTTTTTTTATCTACACTTATAATTTATATCTAGATTTTATGAACTTTATTCTGTATATATTTAAATTTTTTTATTATTTTAAAAATATTCTTTCGAAAAAAAATAATTCATAAAGTTTATTTAAAAATAATTAGAATTTATTTATTCAATTATATATATTTTAAAAATTATGATAAAAGACATTAATTATTTTTTAAATATATATATATATATATGAATATATTATTTCTTAATTAATACATTTAATGATTATTTATAAAATATATTTAAAAGTAATTAAATTAAAAATAAAAAAATATACGTATACAAGTAAAATTTAACTAAACACAAACATTAAGTTCGTTGATATCATTTTACTAGTTGTTCCAATATAAAGACAGTGATGTTACTTATTAGAACTTCTTCAATATAATGTCTTAAAAGTAACTTAAATTTAAATATAAAATTTTATAATCGAATTATCGAAACAAGTTGAAGTGAGAAATTCTAAATATTGAGAATTATATTTTATATAAGACTCCATATTTTAACAAAAAAATATAATATTTTATTAAAGTAATTTTTTTTTTTAATTTTTATATTCATTATTTGATCTTTTTATTATATTACTTTTCATGGAAGATATGTCCAAAAATTACATTGACCTATAAAATCTGAGCCTAAATATTCAAGACTTCAACCTTAATTGTTCTCAAATTAACTTTTGCATACATGTTGAGAATAAGAAAAATAAGAGTCGATCTATGATAAGTTAAATATAGTTTAGATTAATTGGTCTTTTGTTTTGTCTAATTGTTAATACTAAGCTTCTAGCATTAAAAATTTAACACTTAATTCTAATGACAAAAAAAAAAAACCTGTTCTTGTGGATCAAAGATATTGCAATATTTCTGACGGTTTATGAATTCAAATAATTATGAGTGTTTCTTCACATTAGGTAGAGAAGATATCCATGTGTGCAAACAATTTGAAGTATCAATATCTTGAATTTATTGAATAAGTTGTAGAACATGGAGATTAATCTTCTTTCAAGTTTAACAAGTAAAACTTTTTTTTCATTTATGATTAAAATTAGAGTTTAAATATACTAATTGAAAATAATTTAAGTTCTTGTATCCCTTCCCTTTTTCTTTAGCAGTTTTAGAAACACCTTCTTGAGGGGTTATGTTATGATTGAGAATTTTTTGTTCGTTTGTTAAAAATTGAGAATAAATAACTTTCTTAACATGCTGTTTTGGTGTCCAAGCTTATAAGCAGTAGAAAATGAGATAATGATTTACAATGATAGAATATGACATCATAATTTTCCAAAGAAGCTCAGCCACACAGGGCAATGGTCCACAAGAAGCACAATGCAGTTAGCATGATCTTGCTCTTTCTCTGGTATAAAATGTACAAAAATGTTGCATTCATAGAACACTAGATATTTTTGTTTTCCTATGAGAATTTTAAAAGATCCTGCTATATGATACAAATTCATTTCGACCATTCACACCAGGACAAATGACTACAAATATTTTACCTTGTTATGGTTTACTTCTGAAAGAAGACAAAGTTGATGTTGGGGAGTCAACAAAATTTCCCCTTCCCCTTTTCTTTCTTTACAATGGAGGGGGAGAATCATTCTTTAGTTTTATCTCTGTCCCATGTGTGGAATAATTATCCATCCCAAAAAGATTTTACTCAGTTGAAAATAAAGATGGAGCTGCTTTAGGGGGATGGGGATTTGAGAATGGACTTCATAACTAACCATGTAATGCTACTTACAGTTTGGGTAATATATTTGGGTGTAACAGAGCAGAACCGGGTATATTTCACAGAATCATTAATGTATAAAACTATATACCAAATTACATTTGCTAACAGTCACATCATGACTGAAATAATAGTCAATATACAACAAATTCAATCACCAGTATATATGTAGTTGGTGAGAGGCACTACTATGTATTTCTTCATCTTTCTTTTTTCCTGTGACTTCGGATGAGTGAATTATGAGTTAAAACAACAGGCTGGCTATGTGTTAAAAATGATGCCAAGGTCCACCTTACAGGGATATACAGTGTTGTAGGGGTGAACTCATTCTGTTTGAGATATAACTGCACTGGCTTCAGCCAAACAACGTCAAAAACATACCTTAACTTTCACTCACATTGGTCGTAAAATAGACAACTCTGAACTGTTCAGGAACCTGTCTGCATTGGGAGGAGAGACCCCTGCTTGCCTTCTATGAAGATTGCAAGCTCTGTCGGTGCTACCACCAATCTTAACCACTTCTGTAACTCTTCACCCTCTACTTTCTCTTTTTCTGAAGAATCAGCATCAGCACTATTAGAATACCATAGCTAAGTAAAAACACAATGGTTCACAGTCATCTGTATCTATACATAGTTGACAGAAGCACAAGATGATCACATCCCAATTTCACTTGTCCCTTCGCATGATCATCGTATTATATTGAAGTGTAACATTCGGCATGGAGTAAAGTTCAAAACCAAAAACTGCAATCTAATTCACCCATACAATTTCAATTGGTAACATAAAACAGTACACAGGTATGAACAGAACATGCTACAGATAAGACCTATTTCATAGCTAAACCCTAACCTAAACATATACATTAGCCATTTAATTAGGTTAAAAAATTGCTAGTTATTCAATCTTAATTTTTTGACAATCAGCACAAATAAAGCATTCTACCAATATAAAATTCGACCCATAGAGTTTTACCTTCTAAATGAGCACCTAGACCCTCCAAAACAGTAGGATTGGCTCGCACAATGGAAAGTGATACTTCCAGTGCAGACTGCAGCAACGCTTTAACCTCTCTTTGGACAAGATCAACAAGGTGTCCCTGTTTGTTTAGATTAAAATCAGTATATTAGTAAAAATTGAATAGTTAGTAAGAAGAAATAAGTTAATGAAATATAGGACCTGATCCCTTCCCCAAGGAACTGATCCCCCAGATTCGTCCATTCCACCATTAGAAAGAGTGGCAATTGACACAGGGCCTATTGTCTCATTAAGTCCATATTCAGCTATAGCTTTGTATGCCATATCAGTTGCTCGCCGTATGTCATCAAGTGCACCTGTTGACACTCGACCAGAATAAACAACTTCTTCTGCGGCACGTCCCCCGAGTAAGGTAACTAGGCGGCCACGCAACTCATCAATGAAAAGCAAATATCTGTCCTCATTTGTTGGAGGAGTGTAAGTAAATCCCAAAGCCCCTCCTGACCTAGGCAATATGCTTAGTTTCTGATAACATACACAAGATAGTAAGGTATCCTTATAGATTTTCTTAAAAAACTTGTTAGAGAAGAGGGACTAATGGAGTGGCAATAAACACAACCATAGAACACTAATAAAATTACAAAATGAAACAGAACCTTTGACGTATCACTTGTCTTATATTACAAAAATATTCATCCAAAGCAATCCATTATTCATCCAATCCATCCATTACAAAAATATAAATTTATACTTTTCTTTAATTTCCCACCAAAAAATAAGATAAATGGATTTAAGAAAAAAGGGATCCCTAAGTCCACACCCTAAAATTAAAAAATAATTATATTAAGCAATTTTTGTCACATGCCATTACACAGAGCCTGTATGAACTAGAAATCATCAATCAGAGTATTTTGGAATATGCAGAGTTTGAATAGTGTGACAGTTCCAAAAAAATCAAGTAGGCAAAGTATAAGGTACAAGCATCATCTGCGTATTTGCAATGGTATTGGCATATTTAAATGGCCAAGAATAAAGCATTTTCTATGGTTTACCTCAACACGTGGCTGTCCAGGAAGAAGGCTTGCAACTGCAGTACCTACTACAGCATGACCAGCTTCATGTCGTGCAACTACAGCCTTCTCACTTCCTTTCAACTTAGCAGTCTTCTTTTCTATGCCCTGAAACAAGTTACTTGGTTCATTTTATCCAGGAATACGGTAGGGTCAAATTTACAACACTGAAATTTTCAATTTAACTTTTGTGATTGACATATCCAAATCCAACCAGACCGCAGCTGTAAAGTGAAAATGTGCATCCACCAAGATTTCAAGAGACATCATAACTTACTGCTATTGATCTTTCAACAGCTTGAATGAAATCAGTTTTCTCCACAATAATTTTGTTTTGTCTTCCCGCCAATAAAGCAGCCTCATTTACTAAGTTTGCAAGATCCGCTCTTCAATAATGTGTACCACGTGTCAGATCAAAATTTTAGTTTTCTAAATATTTAAAAGATAAAAAAGAGAATGGAGGAAACAGAATACCCTGTAAAACCAGTGGTCATACAAGCAATGTCACCAAGGTTAACATCCTTAGCTAAAGGGAGTTCTTTCTTGGAAACATGAACCTTTAGGATAGCTTCTCTTCCAATCCTATCAGGTGTTTCCACCTAATTAGAAAATGAGCATTTTTTGCTTAGAATATGCCAAGTCAAGGTCGTTTTGAAATCAGTATAAAAACCAAAGGAGGTTATGCATTTAACTAGAATCCAGACCATAACTACTCGATCAAATCTTCCTGGCCTTCGGAGTGCAGGGTCTAAGACATCTGCACGATTAGTTGCTCCAAGAACAATGACCGCAGAATTGCTGTCAAAACCATCCATCTCCTGCAATTCAGTTAAGATATTAGCCTCATATAGTGACACATTCCCCCTTGCCCCGCACAAAAACAATACAAGAAAATGAAAAAATGCTTACAGTGAGCAGCTGGTTCAAGGTTTGTTCTCGTTCATCATTGCTGACAATGCGAAATTTACCATCACGACTTTTAGCCACAGCATCTATCTGCATACCAAATGAAAGTTTAATTGGTTGAATACTAAATATTAGATCAAACATCTAACAGAATAAAACAACACATATTCTTACCTCATCAATAAATATTATCGATGGTGCTTCTTTCTTTGCCCTTGCAAAGAGATCTCTCACACGAGAAGCACCCATACCAACATATAACTCTACAAACTCACTAGCAGAACAACTTATAAACGGCACATCAGCTTCCCCTGCCACAGCCTTTGCTAGTAAAGTCTTACCTGTCCCAGGAAGACCCACCTGTAAGATAAAACAATGGATATTTACTAACTACGTGTAAAATTAAAGCAATAATAAAATGAAAAATAACTTGGCTATGAATAATCCACACATGAGGTGTAAGTTAAAATCATTCAAGAATTAATTCCTAGAACTGTCAGTTCAATCTAATACAATAGTTTTCTTATTTTTTGCAAGCTAGTAATCATGAAAATAAGATAAAGCATAGATCACATCTCAGTAGAAAATTTTGCTGGATTTTAGCCGAAAATATTCCCAAAAGAAATTTCCCATATTTGATCCCTTCCCCAAGCAAATATCTACAAAGTGTTTGCTGGCTGACCAACATGCACTTTCATCCTCGGATCATAAGAACATTGTGTATTACTTCCCTAACTAGACTCACCAAGAGAACACCTCGGGGAGGACGAGCTCCAAGTCGTATATATCTGTCAGGATTGCGAAGAAATTCCTGGCAAGTGAACATTAGCATAAACTACTTGTCTATATCTCCAAAAAAATGAACATAAGGGGCTGAATATGAGCTGAAGAAAGTCCAGCCTACCACAATCTCTTCTAGCTCCTCCTTAGCCTCATCAACACCGGCAACATCAGCAAATGTGATTGTTTCACCTTGTTCAGATGACTTTGTGCCAGCAGAAGTTCCTGATTTACGATTCCTAATCTGACCAGCAGTATGCTGCACATACCCATTCAATTTCTCAAAAAACACTGTTTTAAAATGTAGAAACAGAAGAAGTGGGGATAAGAAGGCCTCAGAAAACAGAAAATGAGTGAGGGAAGGAATTCAAACTCACCTGAGAAAAACTAACAGGGAATCGATGGAGCAGCCCTGCAAGCAGAGCACAATAAAACAAGGCTATCTGCAAATATCAGGATGAAGTCAACGGTATGTTCTGTTAATATATAGTGTCAACCACGACAAACAAGGAAAAATATAATGATTGAAATGGGTAGTTTAACAATTATAATTGATAACATGTCATATTCAACAAATGTGAAAGTTTTTGTCATACTGTAAGAAGATTTATCTCATGTAATATAAATATTATCTTCTATTAATCCCCTGAAGTAATCAGTTCTTAAAAGTTATAATTTCAAATTCTCATGGTACAGAATCAATAGTTTTCAATTATAAATAAACCATGTAGATAATAGTTTCTTGAGCTTGATAATTTTATCAACTATACTAGTCACAGAAAAGTTACACAGAAGATAGATATCCATTAATTTCTTAGCCAGATACATTAGTTAGTTTAGTTGGTTGAAGAAATAAGGCATGCCTATAAATACTCCATTGAGCATCGCATACTAGTAGTTATGGGACTTAGATACCTCATAATACCCTAATCCCTATCATAGCACTGTCTCTGAGAGCCAAAATCTCAGGCAGCACACACTCTACTACACTTTGCTTGGTCACACTTCACTCAACTTCTTTGTTGGTCAAAACGCTCCACCTTTTAGAACCTCCATAGGTAAAGACACCAACATACCAGTTTATAAGATCCAAACACTTGGGGAACCCACTCTTTAAAAGCTAGTTGCTAAGGGAGGAATACCTAACACATAAATACTCCACCGAGCATCATACCATTCAATGTGGGACTTAGGCACTCCATAAATACCCAAGTCACTATCCGGAGGGAAGAAAGAGATCATCTTGACAATTGTTAAAGAGCCAGGGCCTTTAGCTAGTGAGGTGCAGTACCTCAAAGAAGGAGCTTTTACATGTTAGTTTATGCATAAGATAATTTTAGCTTATGGAGAAACTAATTTCAATTTTTCTTATGGAGAATCTCATCCAAACAGACTCATAGTCCAGCTAGTGTGCTATAACCTACAGCCATTGAGCATTCATATAGTTTTCAGCTATGTGATATGGTGATTGTAATTGGAGAAATAACCATAACTCTTATTCCTATTTCAGGTCTCACAAGGTTCGCTTTGCACAAACTCAGAAGGTTTGCTTGGCACAAACAAATATATAGGAATTTATATATTAAACTTCAAACCACCAACCTCTACCCATTCTTGAGAAAGCAAAAATACACAAACACAATGCATACACAGGGACACAACAAAATTCAAAATATAACACACAACATAGTTATAATGAATTAATAATACAATGAACAAAACTAATCCAAAACTAACACGTCATGAAAACCTTAAATCACATGGCAGAACTTATGTTTTAAAATAGTGCAAGAGTGATTGTAAATAAACACTTCAAAATGCTTTTATTTTATTTTTTTTTTGTAAAATCACATGTATTTTCCACGAAAAGCAACCGCGCTCGAGCCAAACAAAACCACTATGGGCGACAAAATTCTCCCTCCGAGTATTTATAACAGCTATATACCAGTGATTAGAACAAACTCTAAGCCAATTGATCCGCCGGTGGCTGACACTTATCTAACTATTCTAGTTTACCAAATTGTGTTGACATAAAATTATAACAATGAAAAAAATGCAGCTACAAGTATTGGAATTGTGGAAACCATGTTCGAAATACTTACCAAAGCAGAGTTGAAGAATCCACCAGACCTCTTATCCGGGGACCCAAACTCTACCTCATTTTCCATCATCTTCTCATAAGGGGTCCTTATATCACTAGGCCTAGTCGTAGTGTAAACAATCTTCTTCGTAGGGACAACACTCTTAACCAACGATTCTGAATCCAAAGGAATAGCAGCAGCAGTAGCAGCAGCAACTTCAGAACCATCCACGTCAGACTTCAACTTGAACATGATGTGGACCCCGTCAACCTCCACCTTCTGCACCTGATCACCATTAATCTTGGTCAAAAACTCGCTGTAAGGCACGCTCACAAACGACGTCGTAGCCCTCGGTTCGGAGCCAGGTAATGGAATCCCTGGCCTGAGCAATCTCATAACGAAAACCACAATCCCCAACTGCAACAACAACACTCCAACCTCCTGAGCCTGCACAATGGGTTGCCACCGCCACTTCCCGCTCTTCGAACCAAACCACCACCACCACCCCTTCCCTTGCTTCTCCCTCCTCCGGTTCGAACCGGACCCAGTCGAACCCTTATCCACCCCCTGACCCTCCCCGCTCTTCTCGCCGGAATCCCCCTCCTGGCCACTACTAGCTCTGGTGGCGCCACCGTGAACCCTCCGCATCCTCCATAAATCAAACCTCCCCGTTTCCCTCCATACCCCCGGAACCCTAACCGGCGCCGTATTGGGGACAAAACGGCACGTGTTTTGCCTGAAAGGCGTGGATGGTTTGCGAAAGTTATGTGAATTGAGGAAAACTTTGGTGTACGTTAAGGGAGAGAGATAGAGATACTCCAACGCCGACATTGGAAGATAAATAGGACGGTGAGAGAGGTAGAAATAGAGATACCCACGACGTTAAAATCGAAACTTTGAATGTCTTCTTCGCGTTCGCTTGCATTAATTTATATGGGTGTGGCTCGGAGATGATAATCTTCTGGTTTCTGATGATTATGAGTGTCAATGGTAGCGGGAGAAGGGAGAGGGAATGGAAAAGAGACAAGGTGATCCGACAGGACATGGTCGCCGTTCGATTGACTATGAGTTGAAGATCTCAACGGTCCCAATTTCGTTGTTCTTATTTTGTGAAAATTAATAATGGCTTGCGTTTTTGGAAGATTTTATTGTTTCGTTAGTTTGTGGTGATGGTTGTGTGGAGGGGAGTTATTGTGTGCGGGAAGTTGCACAGAAGTACATTTTGATGGGTTGCGAGCCTGACACGTGTAGGGTGAGAAAAGTACGGGTGGGCCATGGGATGATTATGTGGCGTTGTCGTGTGTCAATCTGGAACACAAGTTTGGGGGCACATCCAAAGATTTGGGTGAGAGAGCCACAAAATAATCCCTCATAATAAACAAAAACGTTGAAATAATTTTTTTATTTTGTAACAAATTTTTAAAATTATTATTTAATGAATTAAAAAATAATTTTTATACTAATTTTATGTTATATTTCTATGAAGGCAGCATGTAACTTTGATTCACGTTTTTAAATTATTCGTCAACATTTTTAATTTTGCTTTTTAAATTCTCATGTTTTAACTTATGTAATGTATAACTGTTTTTTTATTTTATTTTATTAGTATTACAATAAAAACATAAGTATAAAAAGTATGTATTTAAAAATTTAGATAAGAGTATTTAAAAATTTAGATAAGAATATTTAAAAATTTTAATGATAAGAAAATTTTTATTATATTAGTATATTTTAAATAAAAAAATGACATGAATAGCACTAAATTATAATAAATTTAAATTTTGTTGGTTTTCTTAATTTATTAATATTTGTTATTATAAATTTATTAAGTTAAATTTTACAAGCATAGTTTGTTCCAATCCAAAAGGAATATCATCCTTAATAGAAACTTATATAAACAATTAGAAAAATTAATTATGTGGAGAAGATATTTCATTTTCAAAATCTAATTATGTGCCTATAATTATGTGTTGACATGCATTTGAAATCCTCATTTGGAAGAAACCCCTAAAATCTAGAAACTATGATTCATATCATACAATTTTTTAAGTATATTATTAGCTTTTAAAAGAAATTCAAATATACAACTTTCCCAATAAAACTCATATTTGTAAAAAAATTCAAAATAAAAAATTCAATAATAAAATATCAGTTCAAACTAAATCTAAATTAAATAAATGAATATATTTATGCCAATATCATATCTAACCATAACATTCATAAAATAAAATTCACAACTCATAAAATTTTCCTATTCATCACAATCAAAATCATGTTTACTTATAAAGATATTAAGTCCAAACACAGAAGAATAAAAGTATATCAGAGATATATACTTATTATTCATGATTTTCTAGAACACAAAGTTGTCTTTTTTTGGATATGTGATATGGACAAGTTTGAAAATTGCTTGTTATATGACTGAATTCTACATGTATACTTTGAATTGGTGTTTGAATTGGTGATAAGATCAGAATTTGTGAGGCTGTTTTAATTGACTTTCTCTAATTTTTTTTTTATATGTATTGACTTAGTGTTATATAAATAGAAAAGGTTTTCTTTATAGTATATTTTGTTTGTGTTCTTAACATAAAACATAATTTAAAAATTAATTTTCTTTCTATTAAATATTTTATTAAATATTATAATATATTTTTTATTGATAAAATAATGAGAATTTTGTTTAAAAAATTATTAATAATTAAAATAACTTTAATATACTATTTAATTGGATATATTTTATTATACATTAGAAATTTATTTGAATATATTAAACTATGAATTTAATTTTTAGAATTTTTATTGCATGGTTAAATATATTTACTTTCTTATATATTAACTTTGTAGATCATTTGTTTTATTTTATTCTAGTTATGTCATTTTAAATGGAAACATAAAATGTTTAATTTAATGTAAGCTCAAATAATTTTATCAATGATTAATATATGTTCATTGATTTAATATATTATTAATATATTATTACTTCATTGATTTAATAATCAAATGATAAATTTTATATATCATTTGTAGTTAATTTGATAGTAAATTATACAATTTAAAAATATTGTTAGAATGAAAATTTCAATTTTTTTAATTTATTTGAGATCATGTTAGATTATCATGATTTAATTTATTAACCTACTTAATTTTAAAATTTGAAATAATAATTTTTCACTTAAAAAAAATAAAATAAAATAAATATTTTAAGAATTTAAATATAAAATATTCTAAAATTTTAAGAGACACGTGTTTATTCAAGTAATCACGTAATTAAATTTCTAAATTAGAAGATTCTATATAATTTTCAACCAATGAAAAAATTTTCTAAAAAAAGAGAAAAAAAAATTGTTATAATTTCAACGGATAACCATTTATTAAGGAGAGAGTAAAAAATTTTTTACCAGTGACCACAATTTATGAGTCATTTTACCTATTTTTTTCTTTATTATTCTTTCTTCAGTTTTTCAATTTTCAAAATGATTTTTATGGAGTAAAGGAAAAAATCATATTAATATTTTCATTTCCTATCATTGATATTCTTCTACTTTACTGCAAAACTAGAACATAAGTTACATATTTTGTCTCATTTATGGTAAAAGACCATATATTTCTTTAAATGTTTCAATCCAAACTTGCAACAAACATGTTAAGCCCGTTTGATTATTACCATTATAATGACTTGTTTGGATATGGCTAAAATATCTCCCATACAAATTTTTTATCGTGGGGTTTTGACAAATGCATGCATGCAACAAGGACCTTGAATAGTTTGAGATTGGAACCTGCTTTGATAGAAACAAAATGGGTTTGAATACAAAGGACATTCAATTTCGTTTGTCCAGAGTGCTTCATATTTTTACTGAGATTAGCTACACTTTTATCAGAAAACATCCATTGGTTTCGGGTGTTTTCTTGGTCTTTTTCATTTTATATATATTTCTTACTTACATTTACAATTTGTTGGTCTTCTTGTTCCCATTTTTTGTGTGCATTGCCATTTTTATTAGAATATTTTGGAGTTCTGAGAAAAACCAACATGAACAGGAGGAAAAAAAGGGAAAGCAGAAAAGGGTTGAAATAAAATCTCCACCAAAAGTGTTTAGGAATGAGAGACGTGGATTGCTTTATAAGTGTCCATCACAAAATGCAACAAGTAGAAGAAGAAATTTTACTGGGAAGAAATTGGAGGTGTATGGTGGTATAGAAATAAAAGCCAAAAATTTATCATCAGTATTTCGTAATGAATTCACTATGACTAACAAAATTAGAAGGGCTAAACTCTATGAGGAAGATGTAAGTATTGGTTCTTTGGAGGCTCCTACAAAGCAAACATTTTTATCCGAACCTGTAATGTTGGACTTGGTGACTCGTGGTGATGACTTAGAGAAAAAGATAGAAAATAAAGTGGATGTGAAAAAATCTCAAGATGATGACAATAAAAGTGTAGAATTGAAAGAGGATGATCAGAAAAATGAAATGGATCTTGGGACATGTGACTTAGAGAGGCATAAAAGGCTTGAAAGTCTTATAGCCAGGAGAAAAGCAAGAAAACAATTGAAGTTGTTGATTGCAAATGCTCTAATTGACATGAAATCAGTAATCCCAAGCCAAATTGCTCCTCTGTTTATTACAAGAATCAACCCTTTAGATTCTCCAAAAGAGTTTGATGGTATACAAATGCCTGGTTCTGCCCCATCTTCATTGAGAAGCCCATTTGATATTCCATATGATCCTTTTGAGGAGAAACCTGATCTTACTGGGGACAGTTTTGATCAAGAATTGAAGGATTTGTTGATAGATCCTGGACAAGAAGACCATGAAGCCAGATGTCACACATTGGCACACTCAAGAGACAAAAGGCTTCAAGGTAATATTGATAATCACTTTCATTTCTCTTCATCCTCTTTTACTCTTTTATCTCCATTTTGTGTTAATAGAAAAAATAAACAAAAATAAAATTGAAATAAAATTTGATGATGAAATTAAATGGATCTTACTTATTCATGTAGGTAAAGGAAATAATAATCTACTCGAAAAATTATTACGCAAAGAAGCCATTGAAAATGAATCAAAAGCTTCTATTCTCTCAAGTGAAGAAAAGAAAACTACACATGAAGAGAATGAAAAATGTAAAATTGGTAAAATGGTTGTGACCATTGGTGAGGAGGTGGACAATGCTCAAGCAACAAAGTCCATGTCAGACCATGCAACTGAGTTAGACTTAATTCCGAAGACAGATGTTGATAAAACTGAAGTTTCAGAGAAACTAGAAGAGCCAATAGTTCCTAAGCTTGAAGTAAATATACCAATATCAAGTGCTAATGCTACTAAAATAAATGATTCTTTGTATGAATCTCTTTCACCACCTGTTGATAAGAAACAAGAAACTATGTTCACTGGTGGCCCAATCCATCACACCCCTTCATGTTCTTTGGCTTCTGACTTACAAGTGGAGGTTTCTGAAATTGGTTCACCTACACTAACCACTGATGAGAACCATGAAACCACTACAACCACTGATGGAGAATCCATTATATATGATGGGGACATTGACAAAGATGTTACTTCTGGTAGTGAAGATATGTGGGGAGCCTCAATCCATTCAAGAGAATTACGTAGAGCAAATGAGCAAGATATTTCAGAAATAAACAGTTGGAGGGACATTTCTTCACCCCTTTCTCTGCAAAACATAGATGAAGAAAATGCAGCTGATGTGAGCTCTATGGACTCAAGATCTGACTTGCCTGATGATACTCCAACTTATGCAATGAGTAATGACCATAATAACATCTTTGGTAATGTGAAAGATTTTGTCATAAAACCTTCTCATTCTTCAGTTGTGACAGCACGTTGGAAGCGGTTGATGCGATTAATGGATAATCGTGCTAACCATTCACCACATGAAATGCATTCAAAAAAACCAAGAGTGAGTCAATTTGGTGTTGTTGTATTTTATGTTTATGTTGTTCATCATTTATTTTGGTTGCTCCAAATCATCAATATACATTATTTACTTTATTTGTTTACTTTCATGGAAGATTCAGGTAAAAATTCTTGTATATTTCTCATTTCTCATTTGTTGTTGTTCAACAGGAATTGTTCAATATCCCAGAGAATTCAAGTAAGGCACAAATTATCAATGATGGCAACAACTCAACAACCTCTGAGCAAGATAACATACATAACTCAAGAAGTAATGAAGAAGCTGGTTTATTAGACTCAAATATGCAACAAAAAGTAATAGTGTCAATCAATTCAAGTTCATCATCTTCACCAAGGTCTGTATTATCAATAACACAAAAAACCATTGCTGACCAAGTTCCCTCATCAACTTACAATCAAAAGACAAAGCTAGAAGTTCAACAATCAAACATGCGAGATGTGGCACAAGAAATACTAAATGGTGAAAGTTCAGTTGACTCCACCCCTCAAAATATTCAATCCATCATGGAAGATACAAATATTGAATCACATAAGATTGACTTGGATCATCCTCAGGTGGTATAAATTCATCACTTCATTTTCATCTATTTAAAAAAAATTGTTAGTGATTAACATATCATAACTTTAATATTAATGAGGGACATGATAATGTTGTGTCTAAAAGCTTTGGTACAATGTTATCATGCCATAAATCCTAGATTTTATATTATTCTTTTACTTCAAATATTTTTAATATTTATATATTTGGCACCGATACAAATAACATATTTATATGAACATGCTTGTAACTTGGTTTTCCTTTAAATAGATGAGTTTGAAGACTTAACCATTATGTTATTTGTGACATTGACTAGGTGGAGAATTGTCCATTAGAGAATTCCATTCAAGAATCAAATATGTATAGTAAGATGAATGGTGCAGAAGTTTGTAACATGGAAGATGGAAATAAGTTAAAGAACAATGAGAACGGTGAATACAAACTTACTCCCCTTATTATACCAGATGCTTCAGCAAAGTCCCCTAGACAAACAGAGATGATGTCTTCGGAGGATATAAGCGAGGAATCAAGAGAAATATTTGATGACAGAGTAAAATTTTAATCTTAATACTTTATATATTTTAGCATATTATATAAGACACTTACAATGTAATTCTTTCTTGTGAAATTAATAGGTGCCATTGATTTCTTTAATATTAGAATCATCCTTAAAAAGTCCAGGAGAGGATGAAGAAAACCCACTAGCATTAGTGAGACAAGAGGAAACCACAAAATCATGTACCAGTGCTGAAACATCTGACACAAGTTCTGATGAAGATTTTGAAAAAAAACGTAGTGACTTGAATGAGAATAGAGGCATGTTCTCACATAATTCAGAAGATGTGAATTATTTGCAGAGTGAGTCAAAACAAGTGGTTGAAGATCATATAGAAAAGGGAAAATTGGATAAAGGTGGTGCATCTAAAGACTCTCCATCACCAATTACAACTGAAATAACCAATTTTGAAGATCCAAAAACAGAAAATGACAAGACAACCAATAATGAAGCCACTGACCAAGAATTGGAAAAGAATGAAATAATGGTTATGTTTGAACATGCAAAAGAAAGTGATCAAGTAAGAAATATAGAACACATGAAAGATCTTGAAGTAACCAATTCTGAAGCCCCAGATAAGAATGAAAACATGATTATATTTGAACCTGCAACCGAAAGTGATCAGAAAAAAGACATAGCACATATGAAGGATCTTGAAGTAACAAATAATGAAGACACAAAGGGACAACATGAAAAGATGCACAAGAATGAAGCCATGATTATATCTGAACCTGTATCAAAAAACATAACCAATGTGAAGGATCTTAAAGTAACCAATTTTGAAGACGTCGGGAGAGAATGCGACAAGATGAACAAGAATGAAGAAACCACTGATCATGAATTGAACAAGAATGAAACCACGGTTATGTCTGGACTTGTGGGAGAAAGTGACCAGGTTAGAAAGATAACACACATGGAAGATCTTAAAGTACCTAATTCTGAAAATACAGAAAGAGAACGTGAAAGGATATGCCAAAACGAAATCACTAGCCAAGAATTAGACAAAAATGAAATCACAATTATTTCTGAAACTACCAAAGAAAATGATCAAGTAAGAAACATAACACACATGAACAATATTGAAGTAACCAATTCTGAAGACACTGAAGTAACCAATTCTGAAGACACAGAAGGAGAACGTGACAAGATGAACAAGAACGAAACCATGATTATATCTGATCCTATAGGAGAGAGTGATCAGATTCGAAATATAGCAGACATTAAAGATGCTGAAAAAAGAACTCCAACTTGAGTAAATTTGTATACAAGTCCATATACCTCAAAAGATTAAACAACATTCAAACAAAGATTATAGTGATGACATTAAGAACTAGCCAGCCAAAGGTTAGTACACTAATAATCACTAGAAAAAACAAATAAAGGTCTAGTAAAGGATTTTTGAAGTGGTACACCTTGAAAATGGTAAAGTTTATTATTCTTTGATATTGATTGAAAACTGATTTGAGTATAGGAAATGAAGCTCCATAATTATTGATATGGAGTTTAAACTTGTCAAATTAGAAAATTATAATAAGTGTATATAGATTTATCAATTTTAGTATATGGATATTTTTCATGATTCCATAGATGTTTGTAACATTATTCTATAGTCACATTGTACATATAATATCATGTTCACAATGTAGAAAGTAAGAAAGAAAAGATACCTTGTATGTATTATATATTTTTTTTATATATCAAATTTAATTCAAATTATAATTATCACAACGATAAATATTTTTTATTTTTTTTCTTCTTTTATAAAAGAATAAAAGGAATGATGTTGTGTATATTTCTTTCTATGTTTTATATTTTAAGTTCAAAACAAAGAGGATAAAAAAATAAATAATGGTTAAAACAACTAAAATTACATGTGTCTCACATATTTAAATAATATTATTTAATATATTAAATATATATATATATATATATGATTATTTCAAATCTTAAAACATTATTTATGATTATATTAATTTCAATTTTTTAATGAAGAAATAGAAGATATGTATGGTGTGATAATTTTTTTTTTCAAAACATAAAAACAAATCCATAAAAAAAAGATACAATTAAAAAGTATTCAAGACTTACAATTGCTGTTCAGAATGCTAATGCAAGTGCTTAAAAAAAAAGTGGACTACATGTTTAGTGAAGGATAACAAATCAAGTCAGAAAATAAATATGAATTTAAATCATATCACATGCATGTCAAATATCATCCAGTAAGACATTTTGAATAACCCACATGAAACCTTCCATACAATGTTTATTAATGTTTAATTATATTTGCAAATTTTATTTTAATTTAAAATAATTTAATATCCTTTTTTATGTATGTCAAAATTAACATAATATATCCTTTTAAAATATATGAATTATTTGAATATCCTCCTCTTATTATTTATTTTAATAAAATTTTATATAAATAGTTAAGGTAATGTATAACTATAATTAAATAGTTAAAAAGAACCTTCTCATAATATTATAATAATAATATAAATCTTGCAAACCATTGATTAAGAACTTAAAAGCTCATATAACTTAATGAAATCTTCTAACTAGCCTGAACAGTGGATCTTAGATGATTATTAATTAATTACCATTGATGTTAAAAAAGTGAAAGGGTATAAAATTCTCATAATAAAATAATAATGAGAAGAAGAAAGTTTTGGTTGAGACTTGAGAGGATTAAAGTTGGTTTCTTGCAAAAGTTTGTAAGGTTTCATTTGGAGGTCAACTCTGCCTGACGAAGAGAAGAGAGAAGCAGTTTGGGAGTTACATTACATTACATGGACTGTGTCTATATGAATCCCCATGAAGCCATTGAAGCCCGTGTGAAACACCTTCTTTCTCTTATGACATTGAAGGAGAAGATTGGTCAGATGACACAAATTGAGCGCTCAGTTGCTACCCCTTCTGCCATTAAACACTTCTTAATTGGTAAATACAACTATACATACATGTATATTTAAAATTTGTGTTGTGAGTGTGTTTTGACTAAATCATGGAAGTTGGTCACTGGAGTGAAATAGTTGTGTGTTTTTTATTAGTTGAAGTCTCTGCATGTGGTTTTATTTATTATTTTCATTTTGATGAGTTGTGTGTTTTTTGGTTTGAATAAAGGGAGTATATTTAGTGCTCCACACAATGGAGTGAATGGACCTTTTGAGAAGGCACTGATCTGATTGGGCTGATATGGTGGATGGGTTTCAGAAGTTGGCACTTGAATCACGTTTAGGCGTACCAATCATTTATGGGGTTGATGCTGTTCATGGTAATAATAGTGTTTATGGTGCTACTATATTCCCTCACAATGTTGGCCTTGGAGCTACCAGGTTGGTATGCATTTGTTTTACCTTTTTTATTTTCTGTGGGTGAGGGTTGGTTCGCTTTGTTGTGATTCATTGATTTTTTTTATGATGTACAATGCTCACTCGGATGTTAGATTAATGATTTCATATATACTATCCACCCTAACTTGTACTAGACCGACCCTTGTGTGATTAATTGATTTCACCTTGCATCTTTCAGAAAGTGAGTCTTTACATGGGAGAGAGCAGTTTTTAAATCCAAGATACCATCTTTAGAGGGCCTCCAAATAGTCTCATCACGTTGATGAACAACCTATAAATACCGAATATTGTCTCTAAGGTAGGCAATCTCTGCATAATGCAATCAGGGATATGAAAAGTGTTAAGGCAGGAAAAACCAGACAGGAGCTAGAAGCAGTAGGAATATGAAGGGCATATGAGTCCAAGCTAGATTGATATTCTAATTATACCTGCCTGAATATTCTAATTGACTTTGATTTGCTAGTAGGAAAGAGAATAAAAGTCTTAAGATTGATATTCTAATTTTTCTCTCAAACATACATAACAGTTAGGTACTAATTTGGTGACAACTGACCATTTAAAGGACCAGACAAATGCAGTGCATGATAAATTTTTGAATACCAATTTAGTCTTTATTGTACAAAAGTTCCTGCTTGGTTCCGAAAATTTCAAAATATAAATATTCCAAATGAATAACAAGTAGTTACTGAGACGTTTCAATGCTGACAAGAATCGAAAGTTGAGGGATTGTTTGCATTTTATATGAAACAGTCCAGAGATTTCTTATGTTCTTGATTTTTAAGAGCAAGTCATTTGACCAGAGATTGCTCCTTATGCTCAAGTAAAATTGTGTTTGTCTTGACAGACCATTCTTGCGTTTATCTTAAACCAGCATTGATTTTTCATTCATGTTGTACTTATAGAGATGCAGATCTAGTTCAAAGAATTGGAGCTGCAACATCTCTTGAACTTAGAGCAAGTGGAATTCACTATACTTTTGCTCCTTGTGTGGCAGTAAGGCATCATAGCCAACTTTTGAATTATTTATGCTGATAAATTACAACTGTGTCTACATGTCTACTAGTATGAACAAATCCTTCAAAATATAGTTAAAAAGAAAAGTATCACCTAGGGGATGAGGCGATTCTCCTCTTTATTAGGATTTGGAGAGGGTAGATGTATATATTGAAAATTCCATATTGACTATATATAAGGCAGAATTATAATATATAAATAGAATATAAACTGCACTTTATTTTGGGTTCAAATATACTTTTTAAAATAATATCAAAACCTATCTAACAAAGTTAAGTTTATTGGGTCTATGTTGCCTTCATAATGTAGTAATTCAATTTAAATTTTTTATCCCCGTGTATCCTGTGGTTTATTGATCCTTGAAATAATTAATTTTTTATAAAAGCACCAAAGAACATATATTATAAGCACATAATTCAATAATCTTACCTGATAGCTAAGCTTGTGAAAATAGCTTATGACCCTCCTATAAGCTCTTTTTAGCTTATTTTGATAAGCTTTTTCAAATAAGCTAAAAAGATTTTAAAAAAGGGTCCTAACATGGTCCTTCACCTGTATTCTGATTCTCAGTTGTACTCACTGTCTCTTTACTTTTCTAAATAAGACATAAATAACAGAAGAGGTGTATACTGATACCAAAACATTCACACAAAGGGCTCTCTCTCTCTAATGTTTCTTCTTTCTTAAAAAAACATACAGATACTTATACTTTTATCTTAAAAACTTCTGGGATAATCAAGTTATTATGTTGTGTCTCTTTTACGCTTAATCTATGCCTCCTAAAATTTTGTTCTAAACAAATAGATGATATGCAAATGTGCAACTCACTTGGATAGGTGAATGGACAGGTATGCAAAGATCCCAGATGGGGAAGATGCTACGAGAGTTACAGTGAAAACACTGACATAGTCAGAAAGATGACATCTGTTGTTTTAGGCTTGCAGGGCCATCCTCCAGAAAGACATCCAAGGGGCTACCCCTTCGTGGCTGGGAGGTAGACAGAAGCCACCAATATAACTTCCATTGCATATAAAATTCGCAAACTATTGCCATTTAATAACACTTTATCGAGAATTTCCTGCAGGAGGACAAAACTTACTTTTTCCTTTTATCATCATTTTTTATATTTCTTTTCTGGATTATTTTGCCTAGATTCTGAATTCACTTCAGAAAAAAAAAAAAAAAAAAAAGAGGTTTGAGCATCTTGAACTGATTGAGAAAGGGATATTGATTCCCCTTCCTGTCATTTTTGCGGAGAAACCAAGATTTTTCTCAAGGATGTATTTTACCTTCTACACCAGTGCAATCAGCTCTGCTGTAAAATGTTTCATACTAGATGTTTTAAACTATTAAATTTGTTACATATTTCCAAGTTTGTAAGTTGACCTATTGTTTGTTTCTGTCATGGGGAAGACTAACTATCCTTTTTGAAACTCAATACTATGTTAGGATCCATAGATCTTCATCAAAATCACTTTCATACATCTAATTGGTACTTCAGGAACAATGTTATTGCCTGTGCCAAGCATTTTGTTGGAGATGGAGGTACAGTAAAAGGTATATGTGAGGGGAATACCATACTATCATATGAAGAATTGGAGAGGATCCACATGGCCCCTTATGTGGACTGTATAGCTAAAGGAGTTTCTACCATTATGGTTTCATATTCCAGCTGGAATGGAAACAAACTCCATGGTCACCGTTTTCTACTTAGTGAAATTTTGAAAGAAAAGCTAGGCTTCAAGGTAGATATTTTAGTCAATGACCAAATTAATCAAATTGCCTTGAAGCGATGTTCATTTATGGTTTTCCAGTATATTATTATTGCTATATGAAGAAAATACATTTCAAATCATTTTGAACATTTTTTTCTTTGTTCAATAGAGGATGGTTTGATTTGTACAAAGCATGATTGAAGCTGTTTTGCATTTTCTTTTATATGTGAATTCAAATAAATCATTGTGTACCGACATATGCTCCACTGTAGGGATTTGTGATTTCTGACTGGGAGGGAATCGATGAATTATGCCAACCTTTTGGGTCAGATTATCGATATTGCATCTCCACTGCCATTAATTCTGGAATTGACATGGTAACGATCTTCAATTCCCATAAAAAATAGCATAGATTGCTTGATTTAATTTTAAATATTCAATTAAATATGCAGGTGATGGTTCCTTTCAAATATGAAATATTTATTGAAGAGTTGATGTCTCTAGTTCAATCGGGGGAAATACCAATAGCCAGAATAGATGATGCTGTAGAGCGCATTTTGAGAGTGAAGTTTGCTACTGAACTTTTTGAGTTTCCTTTAACAGATAGATCTTTGCTAGATGTAGTTGGTTGCAAGGTAAGCAAAATTCAGCTGAGCAAAGTTCTCTTTCAAGTATTTATTCTACATTCACGTATTCTTATTTGAATATTTTAACATGCATCCGAGTCTGATCAAGCTGGATTAGTTTCAACTTTTATCACCATCTCACTGTCTCAACAATAGTTTGAAGAACACATGATAAATGTTCTTTAGTAGACTTCCTTTTGTGTTTTGCATACGAAAGTGTCCTTGATGTGACAACCAGAATCAGTTCCTTCCCATCCATAATTACTTTTTAAAAACAGAATTGTTTTTAATTAAGGAACTAAAGAAATGAACAGACCTCCTTGTTTCTAAGTACATACAAACATGTCTGCAGATTACTGTGGCATCACTCTCCAGTGAAGTAAATGATTAATGATGAGAAGAGAGATGTAGAGAGAGCAAGAAAGAGTGGATAAAAATGTCTATAAGAGATGTAATACAAGAGAAAGGAATTGCTAAGTGCCCCAAGGTCAAAGCATAAGGGAAAAATATAGCGTATCCAAATTCCAAAGAGCATGTGATGTTCTCTTTCTCAAGTAATTTAGACCAGTGCTTTGTTAGCATCACTCAAACTAAAATCTTGCAACTTAGACTGTTGTAAAAGAGAAAAAATTATCCTAATTAATCAGAATTTGTATCACTATTGTTCCTTTTAAAAGTACAAATAAGAAATTATGTTCTTGCCAAAATGTTTACGTTTTTATACTCTTCTATCATCTGATTTTATATGTGAAATCAATGTAATTGGTAGATTATGCTTTACCATATAATTGTTTTTACAGCTACATAGAGATCTAGCACGTGAAGCAGTTCGAAAGTCCTTGGTTCTGTTGAAAAATGGAAAGGATACTAGAAAACCCTTTCTTCCATTGAACAAGAATGCCAAGAGAATCCTTGTTGCTGGAACTCATGCTGATGATATTGGGTATCAGTGTGGAGGATGGACAGGTACTAAGTATGGATCTAGTGGGCGAATCACAATCGGTAAGCCAATGTTTGTTTTTCCCAACACTATACATTCATTCATTAATCTTAATGCTACTTTGGAAGAAGAGTTCATGTTTGGTTATATGCTATTGAAATAAATCCCCTACCATTCCATTGTCCTAAGTCTCAACCACATGTCTATTTCTTCAAAATTTTCCTTATTTTATACAATTGCCTTTATTTTGTCACATTATTGGCTGTGTATGGTTGCTAGGTCTCTTATATGACTGCAATTTCAGGCACGACTATCTTGGATGCTGTTAAGGAAACTGCAGGGAATGAAACAGAAGTTATTTATGAGCAATGTCCATCAACAGACACCATAGAACGTGGCGAATTTTCTTTTGCCATTGTTGTGGTTGGAGAAGGTCCCTATGCTGAGTGTGGAGGTGACAATTCAGAGCTTGTTATCCCATTTAATGGTGATGGAATTATAAACTTAGTTGCTGATAAAATCCCCACACTTGTGATTCTGATATCTGGTAGACCTTTGCTCTTAGAAAAGTGTCTATTGGAAAAGATAGATGCTCTTGTTGCTGCATGGTTGCCAGGTACTGAAGGACAGGGAATCACAGATGTTATATTTGGAGATCATGACTTTAAAGGTCAACTACCAACGACTTGGTTCAGAAGAGTTGAACAGCTTGATCAACCAGTTGTTGGAGTTAGTTCATGTGACCCCTTATTCCTTCTTGGTTATGGACTAACATATGATAAGGAGAATTTACATGACTAAAGACTTGCTCAGACATTCAACAGGAGTTTGTGAATAATTTTGCACTTGGCACCAATCTTTTAATCTGCCATGTACCATCCATGCACGTATGATATTATCAGTTACCATATTATAATTTTTATGTCCATTGCATTTGTTGCACTAATGAACTTTGAGGATAGTCATGTATTAGATTGTCTTATTTTGTGTCTCATGTTGAGTATTTCAAGCATCTTGATTGGCCTAGCTGATCTTGCAATATTGTTGAGAGGACATGTCCTTTACCGGTTCTATTTCTTCATAAATGCCTAAATTGTTAACCTTGTTGCCTATATTCTGGTTAATTCCCATTGGTGTGAAATCTTTGGGAGACAATTGCATCACCCAATGGGATATGATGCTCCCACTATCAGTCATTTTGCTAGTTAAGCCCCACTATTATACATTCATAGATAATGGGCCAATAAAAGCACAAAAGAGAATTATACCCACTTTTCTCGCAGCCTTTAGACATGATTTCTTATTAATAATTCCATTTGCAAGGACCTCAACATTGGTTGCAATGTTTGGTTTGAATTTTGATTCACCGAAAGAAATTTAAGGGTAATCCTGATTCACTTGAATTTAACAAAGGAGAGTCAAAGACAAATATGCTTTAAAGAAGTGGTGGTGGTGAGTATTGAAGATAAAGTTATAGAAAGCTGCAAATTTAATCTCCCCAAATGATATATCTTCCACCAACTAAGAAAATAAAATAAATAAAAGGATCCTAGAGTGCATATTGTATGGCACATAGTTTGTTTATATATATATATATATATATATATATATATATATATATATCATAGTGTTAAAAATGTGTAGAAAAAAAAAGAATATGAACCATAAAATGATTTTTTTTTTTCAAAATCTCTCGTGAAGTTGATAAAAAAAATTATTTATCTAAAGAATTCAAAATGTGTAGCATCGTAAAAAGGGATTAATATAAATGGTACTTAAAACTTTAAAAATAGTATTTTTTTTTTATATATAGATTGTATAAAAAGTAATTTAGTTTTCAAAGACTTTATATAAAGTTGAAGTCTTTTTTTTTTTGTTAATGATGACTGGCCACTTCCAATAAAATCTTTATTCTCAAAAACTTCTTTTTTTCATCCAAAATACTCTAATAATATTTTTTTTACTCCATCTAAACTTTTGGCAATAAATAAAGATGAAACTATGGGTCATTATATGGGGTCGTAATTAATAGCACTTGCCAAAAAAAACACTGACTTTGAGAAAAGTTGGTGGGTTGTCTCGTCAAACCATGCTGGCCCATTTGGCTTGTACTCTCATGCATCAGTAAAAATATGAAATTGACTTCATATCATTGTTTTATTAGGCATCTCAAATTAATTGCAGGGATTGCAAAAATGCAGATAATCACTCTATTTTTCTCAGTAACAACTTCAGAATTATGTTCATTCTGCAGATAAAGTTAGCAAAAATAAAATAAACCCTTTTGAAATGGTAACTTCTTTTCTTTTAAAGAAAACATGGTAGTTCATGTAAGCTACGTTCTGATATATGTTAACTCTTCAAAGTTGAAAATATTAAAAACTGATTCATGTTATTTCCATAATTCCATAATATTTTTTTCTTCTTAAAAGTTTGTTTCATGAGTTCTGTCGAAACATTGTATGTTTAGTTGATGGTGGATTCTTTGCCACCAATAGCCAAAGGTTTTTCCTATGTTGTACAGGAGGAACATCAAGTTCTTAATAGTAGTTTGATTGAGAATTTGAGATATGAAACTAAAGGTACTGTGATAAATGCTTCCAACACAAACTCAAATCAAACTTTTACTTATTATGGTAAGATTGAGACACTATTTATTAGTTAAAGTGTTACATGTAAATTTATTCATGAAAAATCAAAAAATAAATAAAATTTAATTTATCTAAACTAATTAATATAAATTCTCTTTTAGAAGAGGTGAAGGAGGTAAATTTTAGAGAAAAATTTAGTTCTAGTTTTTTAAAATTACTACCTATTCCCTTCTCATAATTCAACTTCTTTATTCTGAGTTGGAAATTTTTAATATTCATTCTTGAGCTTGTGAGGAGATATTGACTAATTAGTTTTGTATTAGTTAGATGGTGACTAATAATTAATCATTAATGTAGTTCACAGTGTGTTACTGATGAGGTGATTTGTTTTTTGTTTTTCTTTTCAGTTGTATAAATACTTGAAATAACACAGTCTTGCAATCAAGTTCTTGTTGATGAATGTTATTTTTTTCTGAATAGGTTTATTTGAATTAGTGGTACTTTTTGTGTATCAATGATACACTTAATTAGCTTAGAGATTCTCTGTCCAAGGAAAAGATTGTGGGCGTGTCTTTGTGCAAGTGAATGAGACAGAAAATGACGGGAGAAAAAGAACGAATAGCACATGGAATAATTAATTCTCAGAATGTTTTCATTTTCACAAGTTTAATCATGCAGGAATAGAAATTGACCACGACATTAATATATGTTGTTCAACTTTTTACAACACACTTTATTTTTTTCTTTTTTTCTTGTTTTGAGATAAATGATGAATACTTCTAATATCAGTGGATAGAACACCAATATCAGTGAAAATATATAGCTTTTCTAATGAAGAAAACTTCAATCACTTTCAGATTTTATATTCAAACGCATCTACTTGTCCTCTGTTAAAAATATACAATGGTGAATATTTCCTTTGGGTAGGTTTCCTCCATAAATGAGATCAACAAGAAACTTTTTTGGTTAGAAAATGTATAAATGATTTGAACCAAGATGTTGAGAACAGTGAAATGTTTAAACTTTATTTAATGGCCAGGGACCGTACAGATGGGATCACAAGGACTATGATGCTTTGTTTGGATTAAGAGGATACACAATTACTACCCTACATGACCAAATCCACTTTTATTAAGAATATATTGCCTGTCTAATCACTCTTGTATCCATCTTTGTACCATATTTTATTCTAATTAAATAATTAATACTCCACCTGTAAGGAATCTTCCTCTTCCTGTAGGATTCTTAAGAAGGATTTAAAAAATTATCAAGATTTAACAAACTAAACAGGACTTGAAGTACGTGATGCTTGAATCACTGCATGCATATCATGTTAATGTCAAACCAGTTAGATTAAAATCTAAACAAAAGAGAGAAGGAGAAATCATGTAGGTCATCCAATTCTTTGACAGAACTGAGTGCAATGTCAGACCTTAAATATAAATTCAGATCGATCTTAGTAAAAAAAAATATATATAGAAAAATGGGGAGGAACAGAGATCTTCACTGTTAGTCACACAGACATAGGATACTTCTATGGTTTTGTTTGATGCTAAAACAATCTTTTGGGTGCTATCATATCTGCAAATCAAATTGAACTACTTTTGTCTCATACTAATAGTGGCTTCTTCTAGTAATAATTCTTCTTACCAATCCCATTAATTAACTCCTTGTGTATTAGAAAAATCACAGTATCACCATACAACTGGGAAAGTTACACAAAGGAGATCAAGCTCCAAATATATTTTTATCTTCATTATCATGTTGCAGAAACATTAAGTTACCCTTATCATGGAATCACTTTATTGTTGCTTAGCATTATAACCTTGTTTGAGATACTAATCTTAGAGATGCCCTTTTGGTCTTTCACTAATTGAAAAGTGCTCGGAGGGTTGGTAGATCTACTATTATTCAGAATATTTTGTGCCCGCTTAATCTTACCCTTTAAATGACCATTGCCAACGTATCAGATTATGATTTCTGAAATAATATTTTGCTTTGATTTCAATACCAATAATAGTATACTCCACATACATATATGCCTAGATAGTTATCAAATTCAAAGTGTCTATTTTCCTCTCTAAGTTGACATTCCATTATACACTCGGCTTGAAATCTATTATTCTTAGACAACATAGAAAAACCAACCAAGACTCAACGTTGGGGACTTGGTTACTTGCCACTCTCCTTTCAGGAAGTTTTATTTGCTGAAGAAACAAATGTATGTATCTTCCTTCAAGTTCACAACTAACCAACATTCTAGGATATTCACATAGAACTTGGGGAAAAAACTCAACTCAAGCACTGTACTTATTGAAATGGACAGAAGATTCTGGTTCTATCCATTAATAATTCACTACAACAAGGGCTAACGATGCATAGGACTAGTGTTGTGAAGACTGTTGCATTTGGAAAACCATGTTCTGTGTCTGAGGTCCCAAATAAGAAGATTCATTGTGAAGATTCTGTCCTTCCATTTTAACCCCAAAGGAGTTAGCACCATAAGGAGACATGAAGACTCTTTCATGAGCAGGGTTGAAAGTCATAGCTATTCCTGTGTTTGACTGATTACTCCACTGAAAATGAGTTCTGGGTGTAGTTGGAGCAGAATTTGGCTGCTGCTGTGCGAGCACATGCGATGAAGTGGATCTATTGGTTTCTTCTGAAGAAGTTGTGGTGATTTCTGTGAGATTCACTGTTGTTATGTCATGTATGCTAGCCCTTCTCTTGTCTTTGCCTCCTGAAAGTTGCCTTATGAAGTACTTCTGAGCATGGCTAGCCACCTGTGTTGGGGTTCTAGTGATCACAAAATTGCGAGAAATATTTCTCCAATCACCTTTCCCATACTTCTTCAGACCCAGTAGAAATAATCTGCAGAGAACATCAAAAGGATGTTTAAACTCCAAAACTAAAAGTAATGAACACAACTTTTTTTACCTAACAAACTCCCCCAAAAGGCATAGCTATCAATAGAAAAAAAGAAAATCCAACCCTTTAATATCTACACAGAATTCTTGTCCCTACACCTCTAGCTTTAATTAACTTTAAATTCTATCCACCAATTCTAGCTTTTCACACAATCATCATGCTTTGAAACAGATATACATTCCCAATTGATCATGATATCATATATTAAAATCTATATTTAAAGTTAGCACCATATGTGAATAATAGAAAAACAATAAGTGTAAAAACTAATGCAAATGGTAAAAATTTACTTATGTTCCTCTTCAGTCCAAGGCACTCCTTTCTTCCTTTCCTGCTCATGAGGTCTAACTGAGGATGATCTCTTTCCGCTTCCTTTGAACCCATCATAACCAGAAGTGTTCACCCAATCTAAGGTGAAGGGTGAGGTAGCAGTGCTATAGCCAGGAACTGGGATCAACCCAGCTTCTATATTGCTAACATCAACTTCCAGTTCCTTGTACTGCCTGATCACATCAACTACTGTCTTTCCTGGAATCATTTCAGCTACTTTGTGCCACCGATCTGGGGTATCTTTATCATGCACTGCAAGAGCATTTTCAAAGAGTTTGTTCTCTTCAGGGGTCCATTTTGTGCTCCTATTGTTTTCCACCAACCAATTGGTGTTGGCGTTTGGAGAAGAAGGTGTAGGAGAGAGGGTTATACTTTCCCACTTCATCAGTTCAGTTTACAAGTTCATACAATCAAATTTGGGCTTATTAACAGGAAAATTGAGACTTGATGGGTAAAAAGTGAAAACTGAGGAAGATGAGGCAAAGAAAATGAAAACAGAAGTGGAAGTTTTACCAGAACAATATTAAGGATAAACCCGCAAGCATTTTGAAGGGAATCAGAATACCTTTATCCAAGAGTAGAAGACTCCACAGGAATCTAGAAAAGACCCACTTGATCAAAAAAATCAGAGAGAATGCTCCAAATTGATGATGAATGAATACTATTATCTGTTACCCAATTGTTCTAAATTCTACCAAGATAACCCTGCAAATCCAATGAACTTCCCTCTCGGATACCAAACACAACGAACTGAGACAGAATCACAGAAAGCAATAATAGCCCAGAAATAAAAAATGGAACTTTAAGTGAGAAAAAAAAAAAAAGGAAAAGCAAGTGGAGAAGGCAAACACACTGAATGTGATAAGTGTTAACCCAATTAGGAAACAACAGAAAGAGTCAAGAGTTTATGAGAGCAACAGAGGGCAGAGAAAGACTTATTCAAATAAATAAAAAATTAAGAAAAAAAAACTGTTCTTTCTCCCTTTTTCCTTGTATGTGTAACAAGAAAAGGAGAAGAAAATAATAATAAAGAAAGGAACTCAGCAAAAAAAATAATTATAGGATCCGCAAGGAAGAAAGAGCTGTTATGTGGAAGCTGAAAAGCAAGTGACCATACTTGAAGAGATGAATTTAAACAAAATTCCAAGATTTTTTTAACAAAGAGAAAGCACCCTAAAATAAAGTGATGAAGTTGGTGTTGTTGAGTTGTGATTGGATATAATGTGATTGTGGGGACTGTGTCTGCAACTATAGCAAGAAAGAAACTTCTCTCTTCCTATATAATGGACACTATCGGTTCTGTGCATTTTTCAGAGAAATAATAATTAACAAATTACTTTCTTCATTCATAGATTTGCAAATTGCAATGCTTTTGTTTTTGTTTAGTCATTTAATAATTTCATCATTTTGAATTTTCTTTTCTTCCATTCGTTGGAATTGCGACAAGAAATGAGGATTGGCAGCTCATCATAAATGATGGAATAGCCACCTGCTACGCACTAGTCAATCACATTCAGCCAACATCAATTCTTAATTTCTTTATTTATACCATCCAAACACATTAAGCCAACTGTTTAATTTTTTTTTTAAACTAATATTATATTTTTTACTTATTTTTTTTATTATAGATATTTTTTTTTAAATATTTTATGAACACTAAATATGTTGATAAGTATACTTACTAAACACAAATAAAATACATTATACAATACATTAAATTATCACTCTTTTTTAATATGATTTTTTATTTTATTTTTTAATATAACTCACATACTCTATAACCAATTAAAATGAGTTTTATAGTCTTATGATTATACTATTTTTATTTGTGTGTTGAATACAAAAAGTATTTCGAAATTATGTAAAAATAAAAATTTGATTAAAAATATAATAATTAATATTTTCTTAAATTTATAAGTAAATAAATAAATAAAAACAAAATCTTATTTCATAAAATAAATAAAAAGAAACCAACGATGTATGTATCTTCTTTGAGCATATAGTTTCTTGCTGCAAAATGATGCATCTGAACGTGATAACTAGTCTATAATTCAATAAAATGCTGGTTTGACTTAAAAAAAAATTATATATATATATATATATATATAAAAAAAGAGAAAGAAACTAATGAAATATAACACACTTAAATTGTGCTTTTAATCATAATAAACTAAGGCAAAACCTAATAGGTATTAAATAAATAAAATATTTAAAGTTTTAATGCATTACATATGATAATTTTCATTAAATATTTTCCTTTTATGTTTTTTAACAGCCATCTTCGATTCACTCATTACAATTTTTTTTAATCAACACATTCATTACATTAATAAGACCGTTAAATTAAAATTTTCCCTCGAAAATATACAGTGATAATTGGTTTATTAAAAAATTTTAAATGGAATCTTTTCTTTCTGAATTTCTTACTTTAACTTAAGGCGACTTTAACCATTATTTTAAATATAATAGAAGGTAATACGAATTAGGATATTTTCAATTGGTCTAAACTTGAATTGATATTTTAATTGAATTTTTTTGAACTAGGTCTAGAACTAATTACACTCAAATAATCATTAGATTTTTTTTTAACCAAAAATGTTAGAACAAATAAATTTAGATGTTATGTATTTTTTTCAATACAATATAAAATCTAAAATGTAATTTAAAATAATCTTAAAATAACCCATTATTGTGAAATTAGACATAAATAAATTATCAGAATTTTCTACTATAACATTTAACATTTTTTATTTAATGTGAAAATACAAATATTAAAGAGTAGTGTTAATGGTATTTATGAATGGTCTAAACTATTAAGAAACTTTTCTCTCATAAACACCACCAAACTTAATAACACTTCTTCCCAAAGCTTTTATTTATTAAAATCACAATATGAAAAGAATCAATTTATTTAAAAAACTAATAAATATAATTTCTTATTCAAATCAATTCAAACTGCAAAAAAAAATTATATGAAAAAAAAAACAATTTTTTTAGTTTATAATTTTGAGGCAATATTATTTTATTAAGGAATTAATTTGAAAGATTGGTTTCTTCTAAAAGAAAAATACTAAATAAAGGAGATATTGGTGAAGTCGAGGTAGCCGCCAAAGCAACGGTTGAGATGTATGGGTGGTAAATGACACAAAACAGCAAGTTGATGCGGTGGGTCCCACATGCGGTTACAACATAACTCACGTCCTTTTCTTATTCGGTGTCTTCCCAAATAATTGTTGCATTTTTAAGATCTCTAGGAGGTGGGCCCCATCCTCTCAGATTTTCACACGTGTCCTCCTTTCATTGGCTCTCACCACCGTTGTACCAACCAACCAATGACCTCTCTTTAGGGTAACCGGGTACAGTAAGTAACGTATAAAAAACAGGTTTTCTATCCATTATTTTACCAATATTAAATAAATTACACAAAAAATTAATTAAATAAAATATCTTTAAAATATCCACTTTATTTTTATTTATAAAAATTATATTAAATTTAGTTTTTACTCCTTGACTGATATTAGCGAGAGATTATATTGACAAACATTTAGAAAAAAAATATTAACATATAAATATAAATTTATGAAAAATTTATTTATCAAAATAAAAATTAATTAATTTTATTAATTAAGTGAATTAGGTAATTCAATATTAAAAATAGAAATATAGAGAGATATTTTATAAAAAAAAATCAAAATTTTCTATTTTCTTTTTTAAAATATAAACATTATTTGATTTTGTTGTTAATTTTTAGGCATGTGTTTATTTTTTTTATAATTATTTTAATACTAAAAAATATTAAAAAAAATTTGGAGTGATAATCTTTGTTACAAAAATATAGTTAATCATATTCAGCTTGTCCTCTTTTCACAACTAAATTGTTTTTATCCACAAAATTTGATTTTAATACCTTATTTTAGAAATACTTTATTTAAGGAAACAAAATCTATTTAAGAGTTTATTTATTTCTATTTTGTATTTATTCCTATTTAAACTGTTTATATTTTAGTACTTGAGTTTAAAATTTTTGAAGAAAATTAACAAGACATAAATATGCACAAATAGTTCCATAATTGTTGAAAATTTTAGGTTGCATTTGAGTGTTTTATTTGTAAATTCAGAAACAATCAAAATCCTTGATTAAAAGGGGACCAAATTTTATGCAATATTGTTCTTAAGATGAACCTCTGCTGAAGATACCAAACCAAATTGTGACACGTTGTTATTTTTCTAAATCAAAGAGACTTAGCTTATTATTTTATTTCATCATATTTTTTCTTACCAATTATTTTTACAAAACAAATAAGAAAAAAATTATATTATTTTATTGTTTTTCTCTCCACCTATTTTTTTTATTTGTTATTTTTTTATATAAAAAATATTTCTCTATCTCATACTTATATTTTTATTTAAATGAATGTAATTTCTAGATTATAAATATACGTAAGGTTGATCATTAAAGAAACTTTTTGAAAATGTCTACAAAAATATAAACAATTTCTCCATGATTAAATTGTTTAAAATTATATATTAATTTAAATTAACCAATATATATAATGTGAACGGTATATTCAAATTTTATATCGATTAAAAATGTAATTAAATTATAAAATATAAATAAAATATAAACTTTTTGATTGATTTATTATTATAGATGATGGATTTGCATGAAAAATATATATTTTCTTTTATTATTGATGTGTATAGATTTACAAAGATAGAATTATGGATGTATATGTATTAAGATCTCTTCAACCATGAAATTTGTGCTGAAAAGAGTTGTGAAGTTTATTTGTCCACTTTCTCCTTCCTTTTCATTTACATTCAATAATTTTAATGAAAAAAAAAATATCTATTTCCATGAATTAATATATCTCCATATGGGTTTCTCTAATATATCCATTCTTCATTAAATATACTCCATTTTGAACAACAAATTATTGTCCAATTTAAAAATAAATTATTCATAAAAAAAATTGAAGACGTAATAGGTTATTATTTAACACTCCATGGTTAAAGCATAATTGATTATATTTTTTATTCTTATTTTTTTCCATAAGTGAATATGTCTAGTTTATTTATTTTAATTTTTTATATTTATTAAATTAATATATTAAAAGAAGTTAATTTTAAATCTAACTCGTCCTCTATTATATAATAATAGAAGTAGATTTTAAATTTAATTCATCCGTATGGTTTGCATCCACTTTTATACATCAATTTAGTCTTGTGTGTACTCGACATAAGATCCTAAAACACAAAATTGGTGAGATAGGATTTACACTCATTTTATATACATTAATTTGATCTTATTTTATCTATAATTGATATAGGATCTCTAATACACCATCTCACATTGAGACGTCGATTTTATCTCTAGTGTATATGAGATTTTCAACATACTCCTCATGTTGAGATGTCACAACTTGAATGTGGACCTACACATAGATGGTCTAACAATAGTTCCAATAACAAATAACACCCCCCCTCACGTTGAGACATCTCGAACATGAACCTACGTATAAGTGGTTCAATAATAATATGATAACATGATATCTAATAAGCATAACAAACTTATTAGAATAAGTTATGATACCATTAGAGATGTGAAATTTAAATTTAATTCATTCTCATAAAATCAATTTAATAAGGTGATGTTTATACTTATTTTATATGTTAATTTTATTTTATTTTTAGTTAATATAATTTTTTTTTAAATTTAAATTTTTATTATGCTTTAATTTTATTTTTTTTTAAATTGGTATGCAGAAAAAAATGTTTTATTTTTTATACATGTCAATTTAATGTGTAGTTTCCTTTATAATTTTAATTCGTTTATTCAATATATTTATTTTCTTTATACTCTTACACTTTTTTTTCATACTTAATTTGGTAAGAATAAATTTATTATTTAATTTAATTATATATATATTATTTTTATTCATATTAAATATTTTTAATAACTAATGTATAATTTATGAATTAATTTTAATTTTATTAATGATATTAAGTATTCATTTATATAATTTCTTATTTAATAATTATCATTTAATCTAAAAAATTTCAATTTCAATTTCCATTTATTTTTTTTTTCTTTTTATTTTTTACTCCTTACTTTCTATTTCTCAATCCAATCAACATACACAAATCAATTCAATTAGACCCTAATTCAAAATAATTTAAAATTATATATATATACTAAATTTCAATTATCACTAATATTTTTTTATGTTCTATTTATATTTTTGTACTAAAAATTTAAAAAAATTATAAAATTTGAATGGAATAAAGTGTAATAAACACAGTGGCTTGTCCTCACCTGCAACACTTATTTTTCTCATTTAGCAATTGACATCACTCATTGAAACGTGTGGGCCATTCTGTGCGCTGTTCCTCACACTTGTTATTCACCGGAATGTGGAAGCCACGCGCCACTGCCTTTTAATTCCAAAGATATTTTTACTTTAAAACTTAAATATAATCATATTTTACTAATAGATAGAAATATATCTTTTTAATTATTTATGTGTACATATTTTATTATATAATTTTATTTTTATTACATTTTAGTAACTATTTTTAGATAATTGTATTTCTTTTAATGATAATAATTTTTTATTATTTTAAAAATATAAACCCACAAACATATGATAAAACAAGTGTTTTTATTATATCTCGTCTCTTTTTATTTTATTTTTTGCATATTTTATTTTTTTATATCCGAACATATCACTAATAATTGTGATAGATTTTTTTTTTAATTTTCCTCAATAATAAAAAAATATGTTAATATATTTTTATATTTTTTTAGAAACCAAAGTTGTTACCTCTACATTTGTAACTTACAACTCTCGCTATCACAAGACCCCTTTTATTTAATTTGTTTGAATAAAAAAATGTTACTTTATTGTTTGGACCATTTCCCCATCCTGATATTTGTTTCATCTAAATCTATCAAAAGTTTCTTCATGATTGGATTGAAGTGAGTTCAATATCATATTTACTTTTAATATTTTAATTATAGTCTTGAATCAAGAGTTACGTATTAATGATGAGGTTTGGATCAATTAAATTAAATTAAATATATCAATTCAATTTTTTATATGTGGCTAAAGTTATACAAAATTTAAATTATAAGTAAAAAATATTTTATAATATATCTTGAAATATATACAAATTTAATTACGCGATATAAAGTATTGATTTAATGTAAGAAAAATACAATTTATTACTAATTATATGAATTAATAATGAGGAACCATCAAACTATTTGATATTATTGTTATTTTAAAAAAAAAATGTCAAATTCTTCTTAATTTTGAAGTACTCCTCTTTTAGATCAATAGAAGAAGCATTAGGCACTCTAAATGAACTATGGCTTGTGAGGAACATGCAATTTTTTTTCCCTATAAATTAAAAGAAAAAGTGAGAATCATAAATAACAATGTTAAAACTATTATTTATAGTCATTTTATTTCAAAAATAATATAAAAGAATTATTTTTCATTTTTATATTTTTTAATCTAATAATAAAAAAATACCATCTTTAACTTTTACAATAATTTAATAATTTTTATAATAAATGCCACGTTTGAACATTATGATGATTTGAAAAATATGTATAATCTATAAAGTCTTATCATTTTATTATTTGAAACCATGAAAATGTGGGTATAAGATGTGACATCTAAATAAATATATATATATATATATATATATATATTATATAATTGGATGTGTATGAACACATGTTGTATTGTTGTCTCTTAGAGGTTTTGTAGGGACGAGCATGGGCACTTATTGGGAAAGAAAGTGTCTCCAAATGCATAAAAAAAAAGAGAGAGTTGAAAAATAAATTAAAGTAATTAAAATAAATGAAAAAATGTGTTTTTTTTAGTATAAAGTCACCACTAAATCGTTTCCATAAAAGGAAATATTCGAATGTAAAAGTCAAAAGAAGAGTCAGAAACATGATTGGGGTTGCATTAGATTAATTATTTCTGGAAATAAAATAGTCATATTTTGGAGCAACTTTAAATATTTTAAAAAAATATTATTAACATATTGACTCAAACTCAGATTAAGTAATTATTGTTTTATTTAAATTAAAGAGGTTTAATGAGTAATAATTTAGTTAAAAATGGAAGATTATTTATTAGAAAAGTCCAATTAGAGTAAACAGAGGTGGAAGTGTGCAAGAATGCAAATCCAGCCAAGAAGGCTCCATCATATATACTACTAAGCATAAGTCTCTATACCTAACTCAATAATGCTTATCTTTTCACATACTATTTTTTTTTATCAAATAATTGGAAATAATGACCTAAATATTTTAAGAATTCATGCACATTTTCTTTTCCTACAATCATTCTACCATGCATATCAAACATTCATTATTTTCTTCCTAACTTTCCATTATAAGAATTGTTGTTTTATCAATTAGTAGAATTTCATTTAATAAAATACTCTTGAATATGGAATGTGAATCTATTGAAATTTAAATAATGATGTAAGTTCTTTCTAAATGAAGTGTATTTATATTTAAAAGAAGTTCATAATCAATTTTTTTAAAATAGATTATTTATCTTTTGTTAGATATATTTTAGAAATATTTAAGATTTTTACGAATTAATAGATCGTATCAAATTGAAAAATGAAAAGAATTATACAAAAATTATCCTTTCTTATCATTTTGTGAAAAATCATTAGATATCAATATTAATTTATTGGTGAAATAGTATTTTAGTGTATAATATTATAGAAATTCTACTTTAAAAAATAAGATCTAATTATAATATATAAATAAAAAATAAATTTATTTTCTAAACAGATTTTTGAAAATAATTAAATATCATTACTTAGTGGAGATAATAATAATTAATAAGGATAAAATTATTATATTAGTAATATTTGTTAAACAATAATTAAAATCAATTAACACTTTTTATTTTTATTTTTCTAAATTCGAACTTTGCTACAAATGTCTTACATTGATACTTAGAGAAGTAACTAGTATTTTAGTTGGTATTATATAGGATAAGTATTTTGTATATAGCTAATAAATGAATATTTTTAATATATAATTATAAGTAAATCTTATAATAAATAAATATTTTTAAACCTATGAATTATATTTTTTAATTATGACAAACAATTTATACTGTGATATATATAATTTTTTTTAATTATTCATAATATTTTAACAATAATTAAAATTTAATTTCGAAATAGAACAGAAAATGGTAAATTGAAAGAGCTAAATAGTGAAGAAGTTTACATATACAAACAAATATAAAATGAGAGTGGTTCAAAATGGTAAAAACACTTTATTTCATAAACCAAAATTTAAATTTATAATATAGGAATAGAGACTAAGAGTGCTGTTTCTAAAAAAAATTGTAAATAATTTTTCAAACATTCGAGTTTACTTTTTTAATTAAATGTTTTGATATGTTAGGCCCAATGAAGGGATCTGGGCCATGTATGAATTAAAATCACCACATAGAAGCCCTCTTGGGCTATTTATTGCTTTCGCTAATAAATCTAAATTTTTATTAACAAAATAACCGAGTAACAACATTTCATGGTGTTTCGTCCATTCTTCTTTTCATTTATATATAAAAATATTTTTCAAGATATTTTCAAAGAAATAATATAAAATAATTTTTTTTATTTATTTTATTCAAAAAAATGAAAAGTCATATTTTTATAATAATAATTTTATATATATATATATATATATACATATACACAATACCTATTGCTTCAGAAAAAAAAATGTTGTTTCATTTTTCCCTTGGAACCATACTTTTGATCTTAGTTGTGAAAAATCAAATTTCATGCTCTTCAATTATATTGCATAGTCAGTGCTAAAGCTTTGCAGTACCAGTAAACAAATTAACAGAACTTCTGATGCAAGCACATAAGGCACAACATTTTGAAAATCCTTTAAATTTAGATTCACACTGTATATATAATTACATCAAGCCTAAGTTATTCTTCAAGAAGAAGGAGAGAGAGGAGTAGAAATAATGCAAAAAAATGAAAAAATGACAGGAAAAAACACAGTAAGTGAAGACATGTTAATTGGTCTTATTTTCCTATCAGCAACTTGTCCTTTTTATTTGCTCCTAGAAAATCTTGTTATTAGCCTAGATGGTTCACTCCCTTTGGAAAGTATATTTTCTAGACATGTTTTTCCCTCTCTTCCTGCTTAAGCAAAGATTGTATATTGGTCCTCTTCTCAACATTTGGGAAGATCACTTGGAGGTGGTAGTATCGACTCATTTGGTCCTTCACCATTGTCCACAACAAATGCCATCTTTAGTCCCCATGTTGTATGAATTTCCAAATGGCAATGCATAAACCAAACACCTAACAAAACAAAACAAAAAAACATATAAGAAAATCTGTGATATGCATTGCAAATTCTTTAATCTTTCTATAAACATTTTAGCCTCATAATTTTTCTGACACAGTTAAGTTGACCAATTTACCTGGATTATCAGCCCTGAATCTAATAGCAGTCCACCCCCCAGATGGAACACCAACCGTGTTTCTCTCCACAGGATCTACAAGGTTAAACTTTTTGGTGTCCTTTTTGGGGTTGAAATTCCCTTGTCCCCTACCAATCACAAAGAAGTTGAATCCATGGAGATGAATAGGATGGTTCTCAGGTGTAATCATTCCAGTATCTTGCAAGACTAATTGAACAGTGGAGTTGTAGGCAAGCCTATAGACCCTTGTCCCTTTATTGGTCCTCAAATTTGCTGGTTGTTGTGTCCCTGTGAAGTCATAAACCACTGGAGGCTTTCCAGGAAAATCCTCAGTGAAAACTCCACTTATGTTGAAGAAATGTGCTTGGAGGAGAGAGACTTTAGGCATCACAAAGGTCACATTGTTGATGGCTGCAACCACCTTGCTACCATTGGCACAAGTGGGACAAGGGTTGACTCCAAGGCTGACAGTGAAGAACAAGGAATGATCAACCTTTGTAGGGACTCTAGCAGGGTACTTTTTGGTGTTCAGGCTTCTGAGTGAGTCAGTGAATTTGGTAGCAACTGGGGTGGCATTTTTGGGAGGTAACGAAGTGAGGGTTGTGATAGTGGAACCAAGTGAGCCTGAATAGTGTAATGTGGCAGTGGCAGTCACATTGTCCACTGCAATAGGAGAGTCCATGAAGGGAGTGGCTGCTACTAAGTATTTGCCAGTGGCACGGTTGGCTTTTAGAAGCACATTTGTGGTTTGGCCAGGTGCTATAACTATGGTGTTAGTTTTTAAAGGTTTTGTGTAGACAGCATCAACCTCAACAACAGTGAGTTGATGACCTGCAATTTTAAAGAACAACTCTTCATTCAGTGCAGCGTTGATTATTCTTAACAAGTAGGTGTTTCCAGCTTGAACTTGAAGTTTGTACCCTCCTCCTGCATGGTGGAAGTTAGTTTCAGTCTCAAGTGAAAGTGTTGTGATCTTGGTTTTCCTTAGTTTCTTAATGTTTATGCAGAAAGAAAAATATCAATGACTTGACATTTTTATACTTGTTAGTGAAAAACAAAAATGGAAGTAGAGAATATATTTTCAAACCAAGTAAATTGTACGTGAAATTATCTTGGGCTTGGTCAAATTATAGAACAGGTTAAAGGTGTTCACGAGTTTCACCTTGAGAGGCACACCGCTGAACAGGCCCTGGATGGCCATTGATGGTGTGGGCATCAGAGACATTTGGGGCTAACCCAGATTTCAAGGCTTCATTTATTATGGCCTCCGTATCTGATTTCCACCATTCACCTGAACAAAATTGAAATTTCAGAACAGTGAGATTTATTACTGGTATGAAACATGTACTCCATATACTACTATTAGTCACTAATTAATGAATTCAAAACATAAAAGTTTTTATTAAAATGTGCTATTAATGTATTTTTACTGTGACTTCTAATAAAAAGCTTCTATTTTGAATTTCTTAATTGGTCAGAAAAATCTTATTTCTTTTCTCTAATTCATGACTAGGCAATAAACACTTACAGATGTTGATGTTGATGAATTTACCAAGTAATACAGTTTTATACTGTCATCTAATCACAAATCATTTTTGGTTGATATGATACTTAAGGTAATTATTATATAAATAATAGTTTGTGATTGATTAAATATATAGTTTTTTCTCTCTCTAAAAGAATATAAAGGAAAATGTAGAGGAACTGACTCAATAGGATAACTTTCTCTGCGTTGGGGTGGGGAAAAGGGTAAGGAACTCCAAGCTTGGGCAAAATGACCAATGCACCATGCAAGGTTGACCTAAGCCAGAGGATATGTGCATGCCACCAAAGTGTCCCTCTCTGCCCTGTGAGGGTGAAGTTGTACACATACACCTGGCCCGGTTGAATTGGGCATTGGGTTATGTATGCAGGCCCATCGGCCCAGCCCGTCCGCAATTGTCTTACCCCATGCCTGTTCAATTTTAATTCACCATTAAATCAGTAAAAAAATGTAAAATATCATTCAAGGTTAGACTTTGGAATATATAGTAAGTAATTCTAGCATACCCACCAGTGGATGCTAACATTGTATTTGACATGGTTAACCACCTTTACCAAAACAGTGTCATCTTCCCTGGCATAGATGGTGGGGCCTGGGAACTTCCCATTTACTGTTACTATGGGCTTGGTTGAACACAATCTTGTCACATTCTTCACCACCACCTGTACACAACATAAACCAATTAAGGAGTCAATGTGATAGTAACATGTATACATTCTTGATCAACAACAAGAACAATAAAGTCTAACTGCATGTCTGTGACATTCACCAAACTTGAGTGCCTTGCATTACTCACCAATATATGCCTCCTCCACTTTGCTGTTTGATAAAGATATGCAGGGTTATATATATATATATATATATATATATATATATATATATATATATATATATATATATATATATATATATATATATATATATATATATATATTAATAGGTACTAGCCCAGTATGCTTGTGTTCAATGATGTCTATCACTTATATTGTCATGTAGAAGATTATTAAGGAGTCTCAGTGCTGATAAAACTTATAAATGGCAACAGTAATAGGAAAACACAAGTATTACACCTAGCTATACCTTTATGAAGATATACACTTTTCTTAGTTCTTACATTGCACAACACTTAGGCTCTTTCATGCAGTAATGAATAGTTTTATATGAAACAATAATTGCATACAGAAGCACTCCGAGCAATGCATTCTGAGAAAACGCTCAAAAGTGATAAACTTAAGGCTATCACCTATTGCAACAGATATTAATTCATCCATGCTCAAATGCATGTATATTTTTCAAGAAAGCAAGTGCTATAGTTGAGTAAGAGAACATAAGCATGCATGCTTTTCTAAGCAAACATTTACACCATTTATTCATGTGGTTTCATGCCATTTTTTTCCTAACTTCTCCACACTACTATGAGGATTCTTTTTAACATCAATTATTTAGAGTTTTCTACATGGATTCACAAACGGGTATAGATTTAGTTGATGTAAAAAATAAGACCTCTCTTCTAAGAAACAATACATAGAACACGTTTTTACATAAAACAAGACTTTAACTGATGGAGAAAGCAACTTATATCATGGTAACTAAAATGAGAGTGTAATGCAGTATGCAATGCACCTACGTTGAACTTGTAGTGGCGAACCATGGCTTCCACCGAAAGAGGAAGCATACAAGCCGCTAATAGAAGTATGATTCTAATCCACATCATGGCCATGAACACCTTGAACTTTCTCTGCCTCCACACAAAGCACAGATGCTAGCTTTTCCTTTGATGGCTAGCTAGCTACTTTGTGGAATGCACAATGCAAGCCAAGTAAGAAGGGGCAAGCTTATAAAGAGGTATTCTCTGTTGTCATGTCCTTTTAATCAGTTGGTTGAATAAATACTTAAGACACAATAAGTACAATAAAATAATATACACCAAAAGACAAAAAGAAGATGGCCAGAAAGTTGTATTATTTTTCTTGTGTGTCACATAAAGTAGCAAGTTATCCATCATCTAAGAACCCTTTTGAAGCTAAGATGGTTGAGTTTCTGGGTGATGTTTTTTATTATTTTTATTTTTCTTTGTGATGGACTAGGTAGTCACATCAGATACTGGGTTTGGTCTAACAATATTGGGTGAAGTACAACGATTCTCAGCTAACATGCCAATTGGTGGAATGGATACAAGGTTTTATCTCAAGTCAAGGAGATGACACAAACACCACAACAAATTAAGAAACTGTTTAAGAATGAAAAACTGTACCTTTTTGTTTGTCAGTGGAGTTTTTGGTTTGGTTGTTACAAACTAAATTTGTCACATAGAAGTTCCACGTGTTCAAAATAAACCATTGATGTACGGAATGCAAATTCACTTTTAATGATTTTGGTTGTCTGAACGTTCAGAGCTTCACTTGTAGCAAAATGGGTCTTCGGTGGATGAGTCATCAATTTGACGAAATTGATGATAATTTTTTCTTAAAAGAAGAATGTTAAGGATGTGATAATTAATAAAGTTATTAGATTTAGATTGGATTATAAATTATGTTTGAATAGAGAATGTTTTTTTTATATAAAGAAAAATATTAAAAAAATTTATATTTATTAAATTTAATTATAATATAAAAATAAAGAATGAAAATAAAATTTATATTAATTTTATATATTATAATTAAATTTAATTTGAATATAATTTAATTTTAATAAAAAATATATTAATAGAAAAAAATTCTTTTAAAAAATGAAGCTTCTAACATTATCCAGATTTCAGATAGATTGGTGAGGCACTGACATCATCATAAGAAATGAATTGTCATAAAAAATTGAATCTGTCACAAAAAAATTAATAGTTGTTTTCAATAACTTAAAAGTCTATCTGTTTGAAAATTTTCTGCCAATGAAAATCAATTCGCATTAGGCACACTTGCCAAACCACTTTTATTTGAATCAAGTTTTAATTCCTTTCACTTTATGTTGAAATATTTTAATAAACTTTGATACTGTAATTTCTTTTTGTAAAATAATTTTAGCCTTTTTTTTCAAAATATACCTTTACTTTAGTATTCATTATTAGGATCAAATGTACCCTTATTTAATATTCATCACTAATAGTGCTAATAATGATTATGTAGTGATAATATGAAATAACTTTTTACTATCATTTCATGAAAATTTATTATTATTGATACAAATTTTAAGATAACTATCATAAAAATCAATAATCTTTTTTACATTATGAGTGTGGTGGTTGACATAAGTGCTTAGGGTGTTAATGGTAGCCCAACAAAAAATTATTGGTGAAGAATGGTTTTCAGGAATTGCTGGCAGAGGGAGATTATAATTATGAGATAAAAATTAGAACTTTCTTTTCCTGAAAACCAAAGATTGGAGGAGTTGGTGGCAATTCATCTCATTAAACAACTTCTGCTCATGTTCATTAAACAAATATCTAAAAGAATGTTCTTAAATGAACATTGTTTTTGATTTCTAAGTTGTTTATATTGGTAGCAAGTATTTATTAATTTTATTGAGATAAATATGTTTTTAGTTATTGTATTGTTTTAAAATTATTTTTAATCTTTTTAGCTTTAGATTGATCAATTTAATTCTTTAATTTTTTAAAATATGTACATTTAATATTTTATCAATTTTATAATAATGAATAATAATTAAATTTATATTTAATTTTTTCATCAATTTTGTTAAGATAAAAATTCATAATTAAATATTAAATTTAGTGTTAAAAAAATAAAATTACATATTTTTAAGTTTAAGATAAAAAAAAAACAAAAAATGTATTTTTAAAAGTTGAAATATTGAATTCATCAATCTAAGATGAAAGATCATTTTTAAAAAAATATAAAGAAAAATACACACTTAACCTAATTTTATCTATAACTAATTTTTCTTAGAAAATGTGATTTATCATTTTTAATAAATTTTTTCTTTTTAACTATATTTTATATACAAAAGATTTAAACATGATATATTGCTGAAGAATTTGAACCAAATTTTACTTGACCAATGATTTGATGATAAATGCTAAGGAATTTTGTGTTAATTTATACAAATAGTAAAATAGAGTTTAATAATTAAATATAAATGTATCAATAGTATATATACAACAATTAATAAAGGTGGTAGACTTCTATAACTATTTCTTTTACATATTTTTTTTTACGATTTAATCTTTAATCTAATTATAATCGTTTTCTATCATAATAACTTTTTCTTAAAATATTTTAATTCTGTTTTTTTATTTCCAATTAAACTTAAATGAGTGGAGATGATGGTGTATGAAAGTAGTTAAAAATAAAAAGCATGTTCTATATTCTACAATTGTTGAAGTACATTCTAAACACAAATTTATAGTTGATTAGGTTTATAAACGTAAGTGTCTTTATTAAAAAATAAAATAAAGAAGTTATAGTGTAATGTATGGTTGGAATATTTTATTAGTTTTTACTTTTTTTTTTAAATTTATCTTTTACTTCTAAATACTAACCCAATGCAAACATAATATAATATATAATATTTATAAATAGAAACATAATATATCATAGATTATAATTATGATGATTGTAGTAGTGATTATCCATCAAAATTATAATCTTTATAAAAGATTAATATAATTCTCATTTTAAATCATAAAGAAATTAAGATGGGATTTTTATATTTTTAATAATGTTTAAATGTTTACTTAAATTAAATTAAATTACAAAAGTAATAAAAATAAATTTTTGAACCTAATTCAATTTTATAAAATTAATTTACGAGATAAGATTTATCTCATTTTATATATATTTTAATATGAGATAAGATTTGTCCTATTTTATATATATATTAATTTCATTATATCTTTTATAAGATAAAGTTTATCTTATTTTATATATATTAATTTAATTATATCTTTTATCAAATAAAATTTTTTTCTATCTGTAGATATCTATTCAAAGAAAAAGAGAGTAACTTGTAATAAATTTCTAAACTGCACAAGTTGGTGCTTCCCTTCCAAAAATAGGTTTGACATTGGCACATATGGCAGTTGCTAGAGTTGCTCCATTGAATCTCAGATCTATGTCACTCAGCTCTACAGAATCACATGGAACACCACTGCTACAAACAAGAACCACTCCTTCTTTAGTTGCAGAAGTTCCTCTAATGTTTTTGAAGCTCACTTTGCTTATCTTTATTCTTGATGGACTCTAACCATTGAAACAAACCATCAAAATTGTTAGTCATATATAAACTAAGTTTTATACATATAACTTTGGTCATTTATGTATAATTGTATGGTTAAGATTAATTTTTCTCACACTAATATGAAAATCTAGGTGGGTTGGGTTTAGATACCTGTTTTGAGCATTGATTCCAGGGGCAGTATTCTTGATCTATAATCACAGGGTTGCTGACATTAATCATAATGACATCTTCAAAATGTAAATCAGAGGCTACAGAAACTATTGGGGTACCAGGCCAAGTCTTGATCCTTAACCCATTGTTTGTGTTTTTCAGTGTGCAATTCCTAACACTGAGATTCTCTACAGATTCCTCATTTGTATATCTTCCTAGGCTTCCAACACTAATACCATGTCCTGGTCCACATGTTACGTTCACAATCCTCACTTCTTTGCTCCCATCACCCAAAGATATGCAGTCATCACCAGTGCCAATTTTTGAGTCAGAAATTTGCACTTGAGATGATTTTCCAATGTGAATTCCATCAGTATTAGGACTATATGCAGGTGCACTCACTCTGAACTTTGTGAATGTAATGTTCTTGCACCCAAAAACATTCACATGAAAATATTTGCTATCCTTGGAAGTTATGCCCTCAATCACTGAATTATTGACAAAGCCAAAGCCTAAATTCTGTGGAAAGTAATTCCAAAAGTGCATAATAGTTAATTCTAGGAAGTTTGAAAAAAAAAATGCATTACTATATACTAAGAAAAACATTTCATTATATTTACCATGGGAAGCTTCTTGCAATTCAAGGTTGTTCCACAATTATTTTGATTCCAAGCCATTTTGCCTCTGCCATGAAAAGTTCCCTCACCAGATAAGGTTAAGAAGTTGATATATCCAAATCTAACCCATTGATCTTGTCCATTAAGGTTGAATGGATTTTTTGGAGCTTGAAGAATCCCATTAACTCGAATCTCAATAGGAACATTACAAGGTCCCATGAAGTCTATTTGTCTCAGATTGTATTTACCATAAGGAACCACAATTTTGGTAGGAGTTGTTGATCTGCATGCATCCCTCCAAGCATTTTGCAAAGCCTAAGAGCAAGCCAATAGAAAATTCAGAAAATTTTGAAACACATGATTTCAACTTTTTTAAATCTGCAATTTACATCAAAAAGTAATTTTAAGTTGTTAAAACTTCGTTTGGTCTTACCATGGTAATATCTCCATTAGGTGTTGCACCATATTTTCTTATATCTAAAAGGTTTGCATGAACTCTAACAGAGAAAGCTAGCAATGACAACAAAACTGATATGATCAAACTTTGTTGAACACCCATTTTTATTTTCCCTTCTTCTTTATGTCTTCTCCCACTTCTTTAAATCGTATGTGATTTGCAAAATGTTAATGAATTGATAACATTCCTAAGGCTACTAATAGAGAAAAGAAAATTAATCTAACTGGTTACAAATATTGTTGTGACATATGTTATGATAAATATACATAAAGAACAAAAACTGAAAGACCTTTTGGCTTAACTTTTATACTATTATTAACTATGGATTGTTAAAATTTTGTATAGTTGATATTCTTAATTTCCTTAATGGACATGTTTGTTCTGCTTTTTTTTTTTTTTTTCTGTTATTCAATGTGTGATCAAAATATGGTTTTCCAAACCATGTTAAATACAACATGGACTCGTTTATCCAAAAATGAAAAAAATAATTTACATGGTTTTAATCAAATTTAATCATTTTTCCTAGTTGTTGTAGAGAAGTTATTTGTTTTTATCAAATTTAACCATTTTGCCTAGTTGTCTAAGTTATTAATATTTTACATTGAGAATATATAAATTAAACTCATTCTATTTGGTTATGGTGCTTGTTAGTTTTTCTTTTTCTTTTTACTATTGTGATATACGGAGAAACTCTCATTGTGAAATATATTGCTGTTTTTTAAGATCGAGAAAAAATAAATAAACAAGTTGATTTAGTTAGAAAAAAAATCGCTTAAAAAATTAAAGTTTGATGTTCTATGAGTAATATTTTTTATATGTATAAATATTTGTTGGAATTTTCGACCTTGAAAAGGCATATTCTTCCTCTTTAATTGTATATAGTATAAAAAAATAGTATGAGTTGTTTCAACTTAATCAATAGACTCAAATTTTAGTTTTGAAAATGTAATTCGTTAAAACTTGAAGAGAAGAATTTGAAGTTATTTTTAGAAGTACTTCACACTTCATCAATTGCAAATATAATTAACATTTTGTATATAGAGCTTAATTAATGTCAATACATGTATTAAATTTTTATGTTTCTAAGGGGTTAAGTAGAGAGTTTACTCATTTTTATCCATTCTTTTTATGAGTGTTTAAGTTAATCTCAACTATAACCTTGCATTGCAGAAATTAATTTCTAAAAGTATTCCATTACTAGTTGTCACGAGAATATTTTAAATTGGATAGAAAACAAGAAAATGTTCATTTGTGATTGTCCTTGGCATTGTTATATTATACATGTCCCTTTTCCAGCATTGATAAACCCAACGTCACGCAAATAAACAGCACATTACAATTTACAAATGATCAAATACTATTTTACTGCATTAATTTGCAATTTAGTTTTCAGTGCAAACTTTGGTTCACTAATAACTATATAATGACAAGCAGAAGCAGCTCCGTAATGCTTGGATTTCACCTCTTGTTTGTATAGGTTTATATAACATTCAGCAGATTCAATGCCTTGAACAAAACGTCATCCTAGCCTCACTAATAAACACTATATATAACTTCTTCTCTCACTCTTAGTCTTCATCTATCATCTGTCATGTGCTTGCTTCTTAGGTGACACCTTCATCTCAAGCTCTGGTGAATAACCATAAACTATACTGTTTTATCCGAGGTATGAGTTTTGCTTTCTAACTAAGTGGCTATACACTATGCATCATAAGAGGAATAATGAGTTACAGCTGAACAAGTTTTATTTCAATGATTTCCTTGTTTTTTTTGCTTCTAACATGTCAATTCCTAGCTTGATTGGTTGCAAGTGAATCCCTTGTCCCTCAACTGAATTGCAATGGCTGAGGAAGATGTTTACACAAAAGATGGAACAGTAGATTACCGTGGAAATCCTGCTAACAAAAAGGACACTGGAACCTGGAGAGCCTGCCCTTTCATTTTAGGTAACCATTGTGCATCTCTATTCAAAAAACAATTGATGTTTTGTGGGTTAAGAAATTAACTAGACCAATTTACAGGAAATGAATGTACTGAGAGATTGGCATACTATGGGATGAGCACAAATCTTGTGACTTATTTCAAGGTTCAACTACATCAGCATAGTGCTACTGCTTCCAAGAATGTTGCAAATTGGGGTGGAACATGCTACATCACTCCATTGATTGGAGCGTTTGTGGCTGATGCCTATCTTGGAAGATATATGACCATTCTTTGTTTTTCGTTAGTTTATGTTATTGTAAGTATAGTCTTTTCAATCTTTACATGATTACTGTTAAGTATAATGGTAGAGTCAAAAGAAGAGAGGATGAGAGGATCAATAAACTGGAATCTAATGAAAATGAGATAATTACATCAAGTTAGCCATCCATTTGGCTTATATAAAATGTGAGAAGTAACCAAAGCTTTTCTCTTCATGCATAGGGAATGACACTCTTGACATTGTCTGCATCAGTTCCTGGCCTGAAACCAACCTGTGATTCACAAGACAATTGCCATGCCACTCAGGGACAGAGTGCAGTGTGTTTTGTGGCTCTTTACCTTATAGCTCTTGGCACTGGTGGGATCAAGCCTTGTGTTTCATCATTTGGAGCAGACCAATTTGATGATGCTGATGAAGCTGAGAAGGAGCACAAGAGTTCTTTCTTCAACTGGTTCTATTTGTCAATAAATATTGGCGCCCTTGTTGCTGCTTCTCTGTTGGTGTGGGTACAAACTAATGTAAGTTGGGGATGGGGATTTGGCATTCCAGCAGTGGCCATGGCAATTGCTGTGGCGAGTTTCATCTCCGGTACAAGGTTGTATCGGAATCAGAAGCCAGGAGGTAGCCCCCTCAGTCGCATGTGTCAGGTTATAGTTGCATCCATAAGAAAGTATGATGTTGAAGTACCTAATGATAAGTCTGAGTTATATGAGATAGAGGAAGACTCAGAGTCAGCTATCCAAGGAAGCCGCAAGCTTGACCACTCAAATGGATTAAGGTAAACCATAGCCACAAATTTCTGTCTTTACTCCTCTACTTGAAAAATACCCTTTGACAGACTTCATTGGATTAATCTCATGTGGGTGCCACATACAGAATGAGTCCAAGTTATATCCACATAAATTTTTAACCAATAATAGTAGAAGAGTGTATCAGTGTGTTGCTAATATGTCCCTTACTAAAAAAACTAGAAGTAATTTTGATGTTGCCCTTGATTTCTAATATAGGAAGGCAGGTAGTAATTTGGCCAACACCCATGTCATTCCACATGCTATCCTATCAAACAATGACATTATTTGGTGGGGCTATAATTTTTGCAAATCATGAAACGTTTGTCTAGTTTTTCTTTTAACCTATAGACAACAAGTTAGTTTTAAGGCATAAAAGACAAATAAAAAACAACATTACCCTGTTGCTTTATCTATTTTTTGTATTCACATTTACCACTTGTGTGTAACAGATTCTTTGACAAAGCAGCAGTGCTAGGAGATTCAGATAATGTGAAGGACCCAATAAACCCATGGAGACTTTGCACTGTGACTCAAGTGGAAGAGCTGAAAGCTATTATAAGATTGCTTCCTGTATGGGCCACCGGCATCATATTTTCTACTGTTTATAGTCAAATGGGCAACTACTTCATACTGCAAGGAGACACCATGGATAACCGGGTAGGCAACAACACAAAGATACAAATCTCACCAGCTACTCTTTCTGTCTTCGATACCATCAGTGTCATCTTTTGGGTCCCAGTGTATGACAGGGTCATTGTGCCAATAGCAAGAAAGTTCAGTGGCCGCAAAAATGGACTAACTCAGCTCCAGAGAATGGGCACTGGCCTATTCATATCCATATTTGCTATGGTATATGCAGTGATGTTGGAGAATGTGAGACTTAAAATGGTGAGAAGGCACAATTATTATAAACTCGACGAGGTTCCCATGTCAATATTTTGGCAGATTCCACCATATTTTATCATAGGTTGTGCTGAAGTGTTCACCTTCATTGGCCAGTTAGAGTTCTTCTATGAGCAAGCACCTGATGCCATGAGAAGCACATGTTCTGCTCTCCAACTCCTCACTGTTGCATTTGGATCGTACTTGAGCTCTTTGCTTATAACAATTGTGGGAAAGGTCACTACTATGAATGGTGGTCCTGGATGGTTACCTGACAAACTAAACTATGGCCACCTTGATTATTTCTTCTTGCTATTGACAGTGTTAAGTGTGTTGAATTTTATTGTGTTCCTTCTGGTGTCAAACTTGTATACATATAAAAAACCTGTTGGAACTCTTCGCTGAAATCTGGGTTAAATTGTAAAAGGATGTTAAAGTTATGCAGTTTCTATATGTTCTTTTGGTGTCTGGTAAATTAAGTGCTACTTTCTGGTGCATGCAATAAGGTGGGGATGTAATGCAAGTTGCACAATAAAAAGTTTTCTTCTCTCTGTTTTGTTTTCCACCTTGTATTACACCACCAACTATGGTCAAAATCAATTTATAAAGTCATTATTATTAGTGCTTACATCCACAATATGTGTCAGATCTCAAAGTTCAAAGAAGATTTCCATAAATAGGTGAATGATTATTTATCAACAAAATAAATATTTATTAAAAAAATTAATATCTATTTTTAAAAAATTTAAACTATATTCTCTTTCATCTAAAACGTGATAAAAAAAAATAGAAGTTCAATATATAGTTTTAAATTTCATAAATATAGATTTTTTATTTTATTTAAATTTTAAAAATTATGCAATGCAAGAACAGTAATTCATTAGTTATACTCTGGATTCCAACAAAAAAAATTAGAGGTAAATAGCTGGGAACATAGAAGGTGGTCCTAATTTTTTTTTATTAAATACGTTTAAGTTCATATTATCGAATTTTATTTAATTTTTATAAAATTATTTTCATCCTTCTAAAATTTAAAATTATTATTTGTGTGTCGTATTTGGATAAATCATATTTATTTTATAAATCTTGAAAAATTACCCTCAATAATGAATGCCACTTAATCTTTCACTCAATTAATGTATTATATAAAACTAAGGATACAGTATTTTTCAATTAAAAAAAATCTCTTATTTTTTATTAATTAAACGTATTTAAACTTTATTTATAAAAATTAATAGTAGTTTTCTTTTTCTTTTCTTTTTTCAATTGTTTTAGAAGCTTTGGTCCTATGATGAACTGATTCAATATCGAAGAACTTTCCAGAGTTGGTCCACTCTACTAAACCACGTCATCGCCACTGTCATTCAATGTTCATCGAATGATCAAAGCCTCACTCTTGCAATGCCTCGAAAGCGCTTTCAGGAGCCACAGCCCAAAACAGGTACCTTTCTTTCTAACTACCCAAAATTGTAAATAACTATAAATATCTTCACAACGTCCGTGTTAAACTATATCAATAACATACGGGTCAATTTCGCTTAATCCAACCTTGAACACAAGGTGTTTGATGAAATGTTTCAGACAGGAATGTTGCATCTTTGATCAAATTTTGTGGACCCATTTATGTTCCAACGCAGGTGTACAATATGCCCAGGATTTCCTGAGGAAAATAGGGTTGGGGAAGGAGAACTACTACTTCTGGAAGCAGATTGGAAAGGCTCTGATTTGCACGTACACAGTGATTGGTGCAGTGTGGTGGTACAACGAGACATCGCCACTGGGTTGGTGGACTCTGAAGCCAAAGCCAAAGGAAGAGAAGGAGTTGGCTCATTTGTACGAGCGGAGGATGTTTCCTTACCCGGGTGATGAAGAGGCAATGCAGGAGTTCATTGCCAAGGGTGGAATGATTGGGACAAGCATTGGTCCCAAAGGGACTGCTGAGGATGATAAGGATGAGAGTGACTACAAGAAGGAGCTGAAGGACAAGAAGTTTGAGCAGGAGGCTCTGAGACTGTGGATGAGGATGAGGAATGAGGTCATTGCTGAGTTTCAGGAGAAGGGATTTGATGTGGAATGAATGATTGAAGTGAGTGCTCAAAACTATTGGTGGTAGTAAATATTGAGTTTGCATTTTTGTGTTTGGATATTGTAATTTCAATAAATCATCGAAGAGCGAAAATACTAATCACACTGTTGTTCGTTGTTGATGGATATCTATATGTGAATCAGAGTATTGCCCCAGCAATTTCACTTGTTGCATTGGGCTAGTCTCTGTTTTCTTATTTCCAATTTTTCACTAATCCAAGCAATGGCCGTGCAACAAACATTGATAAATATCTTAAGAAGCTCTAATACAATAAATTGAAACAAAATTTCTAATATCTTCGCTTTTGAAGAAAAAAAGTTAGGAGATTCTAAAAAAATAGACATACATTTTTCTCCCCAATTTAACGTGCAATAGTACATGATGATAAGTAGTGGGCGAAGAGGAGACATAATATATGAGTAATAAAAGTGGTGTTGAATTGGTCGAGGAGGTGAGTTTCTGGGCAATACTGTAAGGATTTATGTCAATCAGATGGTGAACACACTGTAAAATAAGGAAATGTAAGTTTTGTGAGAATGACCCAACTCAAAGTCTGATATACAGGTTAGGTAACAGTATTTTTCCAAGGTTTTTTTTTTGTCAATGAAGCCATATGTATCGAGGAGGATTGTTTTATTCCCTGCTGTTCTATACTAGATGTGGTTTTTTTTACGTGAGAAATAAGACATTTCTTGTGCTTCATTTTGATATACTTCTGCACTATTTGTCTCCATTTTATCTTCTTTAAATTAAAAATTTCTCAGGTTTTAGCTTTTTTTTTTAATATTATTTTTAATTAGTTATATCTAAAAAATCTGTAATTAAGAATAAATCTTATGCATATTTACGTAAGATAATAAAAGGTTATGTCCCCAATTCATGTAAGATAAAGTTATGTTCACATGATCGGATAGATTTTATTTAGATAAGATAACATCATGCCAATAAACTTCCCTCCTTATAAAAAGATATGAGAGATATAATTTGTAATATGAAAACAGATTGAAATAAATCGAGTGTTTCTATATACAAAATGTTCAGTTAAGTTTTTTCTCTTTTCTAAGTTTGTTTATATAATTATATTATCCTCCCTTATTAAAAAATGAGTATAAGTCTTGTAATGTGAGATTAATTAACTTTTAATCAATTTAACAATAAATTAAAATATTTTTATTAAGTTTTCTGATTTGAAATTCATTTGATATTTTTATGAATTTTACCTTCTTTTTTTTCAAATTAAACTAAATTTCGATTAAAAAAATTACATGTTTAAATTATTCATTTTATTTAAAAATAATTTTCTTGATAATATAACCTAGTGACCCAAAAATATTTAAATCTGCTTCCATCATCCTTTATTAATGTAATAATATTGAGGAAAACAATAGTATATAAAAGTCTCCGAAAAAAATGTGAATTCAACTAAAAGCATCACGGAAATGAGATTTACAACTTCCAAGTAAAAGGTTGTGCTTTTGTTCCGAAGCACTTTCAGAAATAAGTCAAATTCTTTTCTAATTCACAATGATATGGTATGGCCTCAAACATCATTGAAAGACTTGTGAAAAGTTCAGTGTTTCAATTTACCAACGCTAAGAGTTATAAGTGTTTATCTCTTTAAGGTCAACATCTGATGCATTATGATTCCATTCCTGAGCAAAACCTACGGCTATCAGAATAAAATACAAAGTAAAAGTAAAAAAGAAACTATTTTCAAAATCAAAAAGTCAATTACAAATATCTTGAATTAACATTAGACAAATTATTTTTTTGTATATAGTAAAATTCTATTAACATCTATGAAAGAGATGAAAAAAAAATGTATAATAATATAAATGATGTGATATAGTATTATAAAAGTATTAGGTAAATTTTATAACTCTAAACAAAAACTACATGCATTATGGGCTTGGTTCGAAAGCTACCAAATTCATAGAATAGTGAGCTAGTTAGCCTTACCATAAATTAAGAATCACATTGAACGAGTCCGTGGCCATATTTCCAAATCCTGGTAGCATATAAATTCAATGAGAAAAGAGAATGTTCAACCAAAGAAATAAAGCACAAAAACAGAAATAGGATGTTCCAATGGAGGTAAACAAAAACCACAGGCACCCATTCCCAAATGCAAACCAATCAGAGGAGAAAACAGACAGCATTTGCCCACCACTCTTTCAACATTGGAATCAAGGATGTACCCCAATACAAATGAAAAGAAAAGTAATCAAGGTATCCACAGAAAGTAGGACCATGATAAATTTAAGGTTTGAAAAGCCAACACACACAAAGGTTGATAAAACAGTAGCAATAGATTAAACTATAATCTTCTCCCCGTGTTTTCTAATAACAAGCAATAAGCATTTCTCTGTTACAGACAATTAATTAAACACGGAAAATAACCTTTTCTCAAGTTCTTGCTAAACAAGCAATTAACCTAAATGAGTAATGACTATTGACGAGCTTAAAACTTAAAATTACTCTTCTGTTGCCTATTAATGCCTGTTGTTACCTGAAAGCCCCATTCAAGTGCCAAAATATAAAGCAAGTACAACGGTAACAACCAGAATCTAGATGTCAGTGATTCTCTACTTTGAAATTCTTTAACCAAGATACAGAATATGTTGCTTTATAGAGGAACCTGTAAAATCTCTACAACTAAGAACGAAGTATATGGGGAAGGATTTTGCTTTGTTCTTTTGGAAAGTTCGCTAAGTTATTCTTCATTATGTAGGAGCTGTTTCGATTGACAGAACTATCTTTTACGGAATCTAAACGTGTGGCCCTTGACAAGGTAAAAAATAAAAAGAAAGTTGACTCATTCGCTGGGACAAATTCTAGATTCCAAGTGGTTGACAATGGGTTCCTGTCCCCATTCCATTATAAAAATAAAAATCTATTACTATAGTAGGGACTAGTAATTTTTGCCACCATTATGTTTCAAACTTTCCCCCTCTCATCTAGATTGGTAGGAAAATTCTGAAGAGAAATTAAATTCACCTATCTTTACTACACTTGCCCGACTGCCCAAAAGTTTTGGGTCTGTCATAAGGTAGGAAAAAGAATACTAAAAATTCTGATTTCGATTTTTGCAATGAGTTATAATAACGTAAATCTAAATAAAATATGTCCTTCAATATAGTTCCTGTATCAATTACACATATCAGACATTCTCATTTACATCAGGGCCTTAACTTTTTATTTTAAAGCTAAAAATAAAGGTTATTGAGTATGTAGATAATTAAGAAAGAAACGTAGCTTCTGGTTGTGAATAATTTGGAAAGCTCACACTTCAAAAATTTGTAGTTCATACATCTAACAAACAGCATAGCTGAACTAGAACTTGGACACTGAAGCTTACTCTGTAATATATGTAAATAAAGCATGAGAATTTCAATGAACCTTTCGTGCTGCATTTAGAGAGATACATCTCCATCTTACACGAAATCCATAGCAGCACTTGAGGCAGCAAATTACCAGTACATACACATTTCATCAACAAAATAATCATTAAATAAAATATGACTCATCCTTACAGTAAATTCTAGCAAAATCAAGGTTTGCTCCTAACCTTCTATTGCAATCAGAAAATTACGATCTCAACAGCATCATGGAATACCAGTATAACTAGACAAATTGTAATCATGATCTAATATCTGTGATGTACTTCATATCGTGCACAACAAAAATTATATTATATATGTTTTTACAACCAAACATACTTTCAATTTCAACAGCTAATACAGTTTCACAAGCCACTTCTGGCTGCCGAATGCAACTCCTTAACACTACTCTTTCCAGCCTTGCTTCTCTTATAACTCTTCGATGGAGTCAAATAGAACCTCAACAGGCCAGTATCAGGATTATTTGGTGAATATCTAACACTCCGATTCCTTTGAAACATAAACTCATTTCTCCCATTCAAAACACTCCCTTTGCTCTCAGAATCATCAGCGAAACCATCCGTTCTACAAGGACTTCTACAGCTAACGCTATAGCTTCGCATAAGCTTCTGACCAACAGGCTCACTTGCTTGCACATTAACCACCCTCCTGAACCTCTGCAAAGACTCTGCAAGTGGCTTATCGACCACAACCCCAGAATCACACTCCTCTTCCCCCATCCTATCCTCCCTTCTATCAGTTCTCTGTACTAAACCCAACTTGCTCCACACATCGCGCCATTTCTGCAACTTCTTGACACCTTTTTGCCTAGTGGCCACATCAGAAACATCCTTGGAATCAGATTCCATCACGCAACCAGATTCAACAGCATCAGCAGAAGATCTCACGTAACTATCCATCAACTCTTTTTCAGTAATCAGCAACTTGGCACCATAGAAGGTGGCTGGAGACACCTTCGGCGACACCTTCGCATTCACATTGGCATTTGCATTAGCATTTGACATCAATTTCAACTCATCAAGCCCTGCAATGGACTGTCTCCTACGAGAGCTTGATCTATCAAAACCAGAACTCCTTCTACCATCGCCAGAACTTTCCAAACCAACACTGTTATTGTTGCTGTTGCTGTTGCTATTATTGGAATTGGAATCTTCGTCGAGGGAAAGCATCGGGGAAAGCCTAGAACACGACTTCCCAATCAAACATCCATCCCAAGAAGCGCGAGGGCAATCGAACGAGACCCTTCCCGCGTCAATCGAAAACCTCGGATCCGTGTCGCAGGATCTTCTCCCCAAATTGCATTCACCAACCTCCGATTGAGTCTCTCTCAACCGCCGCGCTCTTCGCTTCTCTGCATTTCTATTTGCACTATTATCATTATTACCAGCGTCAGCATTTTTCTTAGACTTATGTTTCCATTTCCACTTCTTGAACTTCTCGGCGGCAGCGTTCCAGAAGGTTCTGGAATCCCTGGCAGCGTTCCTCTTGCGGAGCTGCAGTTCGAGATCTATGAACTCCTTCACCGTCTTCGTTTCCTCGTCGGCATCGTCGTCTTCGATGGAAACCCTAACCTCGGCGGGGGGTTTGCGGGAGCGGGATTTTCGGGTGTCGTCGCGGGAGAATAGATCGGAGAGGGAGCTGCGGGGGCGTGCCTGGCAGGAGCGACGGTGGGGGTCGGGGAAGGCGTCGGCGGTGGTGGGGCGGGAGCAGGACTTGGAGCGGCGGAGGTGGGGAGGAGGAGGGGAAGGGGAGTGGTCGGAGGGGATGCCGGCGAGGCGTTCTCGGAGACAGAGGGCGCAAAAGCCGGTTATGGGGGCGGTGGGGTGGCGGTGGCAGGCGGAGAGACGTTGGGATTTGGGAGTCATGAGTGCGGCATGCGTTGGTGTGTGAGAGTGAGTGTTTGTGTGAATGCCATCGTTGTTTTTGTTATGTGTTTATGAGTGTGAAGAAATGAAGGGAGTGGGAGACACGGCATAAGTATGCACAGAGGAGTACGGAACCAACCATCATCATAATCTTTTCTTTTCCTTTTTTTTTTTTTCTTCTTTCACATCTCATCATTCATCATTCATCCTTCATCATTCATCATTCATCATTCATCATAATGCAACTAAACCCTCCTTAAACCCCAATTCTCTCTCTGCTACCATCTTTCCTTTCAAATTACTCTAAAGTCCTTCTGATTCGACCTTCAGTGGCCCCTTCATGCAAAACAATAACAAATTAAAACAACAAGAAGAATAAACAACATTTAAATAAATTTAAATTATTACCCTCATTATTCATTTCCCAGTCCTATCAATTGACCTCTTAACTAACCCCTCTTCCTACTTTATCACCATCCATAAACCCCACACATTCATCTTACACAAACCAACACGTCAACAAATTAATCTTATTAATTACACAACCAAATCTTATTAATTACACATTCAATTCACATTAACACCTTCCTAGTATACCAAATTTCCTCTTTCATTCAAATTTTTCATTCCTTTCCTCACTTTAATGGTTGGGGATTTAGGTGATTTAAAACTTCTAGGTTTAAATTTCAGCGCTTTCAAAATTCAAACTTTTTAAATAAAAACAAAATTCCAAAAACTATCGTACATTCTAATTTTCAAATTTCAATGATAGACTTCGTTTTTGAATATATAATTTTGATTTAAATAGGGTTTAAAAGGAAGAGTTGACCTTAAGGTGTGGGAAATTGAGAAGTCAACTCTGAGGTGAAGCAAATAGGACCTTGTTTGGTTTGGTTTTGGTTTTGGCATTGGAATGAAGCATGGGAAGCATAAATTTTTGCAAAGTTAGGAGGGTGGTACAAGTAAGATTTGAATTGGGATGCGAACCTAAAATGGTCACCACACGTGCACCCTTTTGCTTAATAAAGTGAGTGACATTGTTAAAGATAAAGAAAAAGCTGCATTGTTATATTAAATGATATATAATATTAATGTATATATTATCAATATTAATAATACAAATAATAGTAAAATAAATAAAAATAATAATAAGACAAAATAAAGTATTAAATATAAGTAGTTACTTCTTTTGTTTATTTTCTAAGAAAGAATATATGGAGGTGTAACTGGTAGATACATTAACACTGTGATAGATACTGGCAATGCTCTGAATGAGTTATGGCATTATCTTCACCCAATGCTATTTCAGAACCATCATTGCCAACACCCACACCACCAACTCAACTACAAAACCTCTTTTCTCAAATTAATTATAAGTGCCTTTGGTTTAAATGTGATTAATTAATGCTCACTGGGTTAGTTCAGACAGTACAATAATTACTTCTTTTTTTTTAACTATTTTTTTTAATGGTTAAATTAATTTATCACCTATTTTTAAAACTTTTTTTTATGATCCAATATGAATTAGTTAAATAGAAAAAAAAAGGAAATCTAATAAGCCCATTAGGCCCAATTAAGAATCCAAATAACAACCAGAACAGGACAGAGGAAGAAATTTCGTGACCTGATAAACGCGAAGAATGGAGAAAGCTAAGGAGATACTGAGACTGACGCAAGAAGAATACAACGCCGTGTCACGACTCCAATCTGTTCCTTCCCTCAGAACCGGCGATAACTCCTCTTTCTACGAACACTTCATCCTCGCCGGAATCCGAGTTGACCGAGTTCAACCCGGTCTCGTCTCGTGCTCTTTCAAAGTCCCCTCTCGCCTCGCCGTAACTTCCATTTCATAATCTCCTATTATCGTATTATTGATCAATAATCCTCTCTCGCCATTATTATTTGATTTGATTACATGTTAATTGAAATTGATGTTAATTGAAATTGATGTAATTTGTTAAGGTTGATTTTGAATGTGTTACGTTACAGGATAGGAGTGGGAAGTTGGCAAATGGAGCAATTGCGAATCTGGTGGACGAGGTAGGAGGCGCTGTCATCCATGAAGAGGGTCTTCCTATGAATGTTTCCGTCGACATGTCCATTTCTTTTCTCTCAACTGCTCGCGTTGGCGTAAGTTCTGACAACAATAATAACATCGTTACATTCATTCTATGAGCCTTTTCCTTTTATCTTACCCTATTTTGCTAGGTTATCCTTGAGTTAAATGAGAGGAAAAATTGGAAATTAACGATTCATGTGTGTATCCAACTACCCTAGTGGCAAATTGATAATGACTCCGTATCAAACCTAACGACTAGTTAGTTACTATAGAATTGAATTGGGGATCGGGGAAGTGTGTGAATTCATACACTTGGATTTCATTAAGATTGGTTAGATTACTTAGTATTCATGGCCTCCATTTTGTAGAGAGACATGCTATCCAAACTCTTCTTAGATGGATTTGGATGCTGTACGGTTCATAATGAACTGCACAACTACACAACCATTCAAAACCTGGGTAAAAATTGAACATACATATGATTCACCCCGTTCTGTTCTTAGACATTAAGGATGTGTGTGTATAAATTTTCCCATAAACACTTTTAAGAAATAAAAAATAGAGAAGAAAAATGAAATAAACTAATTTGCTGAAGCTCATTTATATTAGTTTCTCAAAAATATAAGCTAGTTTTAACTAAGAGAAAAACTTATACATAATAGGTGCTTTGTCTCCTGAAATGGATTCATTGACTAGGTATATTAAACCGAGGATTTGAAAAAAAAGTGTCCTTTTGATGAGGTTCAGAGTTCAGGCCTGGTAATGCTTGCAACATGTTTATTGTATGTATCCATTACATGACTCCAACCGTTTCTTATTATAAGACTTACGCTTTAGATTTCATAAACTGGGTTCATTGCTCCACAACCAACTTTCCTGCTCCTTTTTCCCCCCACTTTCCTTCTCGTGCATGCATCAACATGCATTCCTGCATCATGAACCTTGCTGTTTATGGTGTGAGATGTGCTTTTACATAATTTAAATGTTTTATACCTTATGCACATTTAGATGTTATGTTGCAGGATGAACTAGAAATTACTTCCAGGTTGTTAGGAAGGAAAGGAGGTTATTCTGGGACAATTGTTCTCCTTAAAAACAAAGCAACTGGAGAATTGATAGCCGAAGGTCGTCATTCACTGTTTGGTAGACATAACAGCAAAATGTAATTCGATATCGTTGATAGATGTGTATGAAAGTAAATGAAGGATATCTTTGGGAAACTGACTTGGGTATGTATCACTACTTATTAATTAGGTAAAGTTCCGAGTGAGAGCATAATATGAAGACATGTACATTGAAAAGTGAAATTAATTGAAAATATCTCCCTCCCTAAAAAAATCATGCTTGGTTTATTTAGTTACTGTGACCGGTATTTCTCCTCTATCACTCTGTATAGTTGTCTGAGACATCGAGTTACAAGGAACTTTAATTTGAGAAAAAGGTACATTATTTTTCCTTGCCAAGTTGCAGATTATTTGATCATGACAAATGAGAAAGCCCCCCAAAAAAGTGAGAATAGCGTCAAACCATTATTTGATGTTTGCCTTATGTTTGTTTTCGTAATTTCTAAAATTGTATCATAACTAGTTGGTTCAAATATTATTTAGGGTTGCACTGGTAATAACTATAGCAAAGTTGTTAGATTTGGTCATTGAACTGGTGACAATAAATTTAATAATTTAATCGTGGTTGAATAGTTATAGTTAAATGATGTTATTTCAATTTTAAATATAATATGTAGTTGTTTCAACTATCATTGAACTAGGGTTGCACCGGATTATAGCAAAGTCTATAGATTTGATTTGGTCATTGGATTGGTGACTACAAATTTAATAATCTAATCGTGGTTAAAAAATTAATTCTTAGATGGTGTTATTTCAATTTAAAATATAATATAATAAGCAATGTTTTTTAAAACTCGAATATAAATAAATAAAAAATGTCTAAGTTTGGTAGATTAAAATATAATTAAATTTTAACTAATTTAATTCTATTTAATGTCACTATTTTAAATATATCTTTAAGTTCATTCAAATGTGAGAACCTTCTCCAATAAACATGATTAAGAAATGTATCTTTTGGTAATTTTAAATTTGTAGTTTTTGAATTTCAAAGATGTTCTTTTTAATCACTTTTATAGATTTTTTTAGTATATGCCAAACAATGTAATTTTGGATTCTTAACCTTTGTTGAAAACAAATTTGTGGGTTTGGAATAATTCCATTGCTGAGTTTACAATTGTAGAATCTGCATTAACAGTTAAGCTTGAATTAATTAAATCTTATTTAATATTATTATTTCAAAAATATTTTAAAGTTAATTCAAATGAGAGAATCATTAAAAAAATTTAATCAAAAGTTATTTAAAGAATATATTTCGTGTTTTATTTAAATATATTTTTGGTTTCACAATTTTAAATTTGCTATTTTTAGTCTTTGTATTTAAAAAGGTTCTCTTCTTAAACCCTTTAGCTCGAACATCTGATCTTAGGGTGAAACGGTGTCGGTTCAACATTGCTTGATAAATAATTTAACTTTAATTTCAATACTGATGCAATTATTTTTTAAGACATGGAAGATTGTACCCGTAGAAGGTAAACGAGTAATTGATCAAATCCTAAGTATACTTATTTTTATATTTAAATGAGTTCAGTGGTAGTTCAATATTCTTTAAAATTACACTAAAAAAATTATCAAAAGACAATGTGAACCACCTCACCAACCAAGTCAGCTCTGTAATTAGTCACTGAAAGCTTCCACCGTCCGCGGCCATGGCTGCGCTGTCCTCCGCCATCGCTCCCGCCGCCAATCCCTTCTCGCTGCCCCAATCCCGCCGCGCCAGAGTCTCAGCGCTCCACTCTCTCAAACCCCACTTCAAGAGAACGGAATTCAAATTCTCCAATGTTTCAGCCTCTCTCCGTTCCCTTCCCCGGCTTCGCGTTTTCTCCAACAACGCGCACTTCAACTCGAGCTCCGAGGAGAACCAGCAGCCACAGCCGAGTTTCACAGAGTTCATCACTTCGGAGAGAGTCAAAGTGGTGGCCATGCTGGCCCTCGCCCTTGCTCTCTGCAACGCCGATCGCGTCGTCATGTCCGTGGCTATCGTGCCCTTGTCCCTCGCTAATGGGTGGAGTCGTGCCTTCGCCGGAATCGTTCAGGTTCTGCGCACCAAATGTTTGAAGAATTGACTCTGCTGTATTTCATTTTCTGGTTGTTGATTTTATGAGTTTTATAGACATGCAAGTCTTTTTAGACTCTCAACTAACCAGAGCTAATTCTTGGTGTCACTTTTAAATAGTCTTTTTATTATTATTAAAATCGATAGACTTACTATTTATTAGAGTTTGTGTGATTGGATTGTAGAGTAAAATTTTACACTGTAAGTGTATGTGTTATTTATTCTGATTTTATTGTGGGGTTGGTTTGTGGTGGTGCAGTCGTCTTTTCTGTGGGGATATCTGGCTTCCCCTATCGCTGGAGGGATGTTGGTGGATAACTACGGTGGCAAAGTGGTGATGGCTTGGGGAGTGGCCTTGTGGTCACTTGCTACTTTTCTTACGCCATGGGCTGCCCAGACCTCCCTCTTGGCTCTGCTGGTCGTCCGTGCTATGCTTGGCGTTGCTGAAGGAGTCGCTCTTCCTTCCATGAATAACATGGTAGCCAGGTAAGGTGACTCTTTACAAACTTGATTGTGTCTGAAGCGAAGTGATTAATGTTTTGAATTTTTTTTTTTTATCTCAAAAAGTGTGTTTATAGTAAAGCTTAGTATAAATTGCTTAATTCAACGCACCAAACATGAGTTTAACCCTTGCAAACATGAGGTTGAATACGCCACTATGTAACTGAAACCAAGTACAAGCTCATTGTTTTATCCTCTTCACTGCACAATTTTCATTTTGAGATGGTAGTTATAGTGTTACAATACTATGGTCATGTTATGAGTTATGAGTTTTTATTTTTTTTGTCGTGACATGAGATGGGCTTTATTTGTCACTTTGTTATGATTGTATGAACTGTGAAGTTGCTGCAGCGGAAAGGCTTGATATTTATAATGATCGGTTTTGGTTCTTTGTTTTAGATGGTTTCCACAAACTGAACGATCAAGGGCTGTAGGAATCTCGATGGCTGGGTTTCAGCTTGGATGTGCGATAGGGCTCACACTTTCTCCCATTCTCATGTCGCAAGGTGGTATATTTGGTCCCTTTGTTATTTTTGGACTGTCTGGGTTTCTTTGGGTGTTGGTGTGGTTGTCTGCAACGTCTAGCACTCCTGACCGGAGTCCTCAAATATCAAAATATGAGCTGGAGTATATTTTGAGCAGAAGGCAAACGTCTTTTCCTGTGGAGACGGCTAATTCCAAGAAAGTTAAAGTGATCCCTCCTTTCAGGCGCTTGCTTTCGAAGCTGCCAACATGGTCTCTAATAATTGCAAATGCCATGCACAGTTGGGTAATGCTTAACACTTCAGCACTTGTTTAATTGTTGCTCGTGTTCTTAATTGGAGCTGATAATTGTCTTGTTTGATAGCAAATTGTCATTTATTATGTTGCAATTGGATTCACATATCTTATTGCAATTTGCATGAGGTAATCTTCACCTTCAGTCCCCGTCCAAGCCACTGAAAGAAAAATATTAGAGGTTCCTTAAATGTGGCTCAGGAGCCCACATCATGCAGCATGGTTGTTATTATTCATGAAAATTCTTATTTGTTGCCCCTTTTAATTTTTTTATCTTCCTTATTTACAGGGTTTTTTTATTGTTCTTTCCTGGATGCCCATATACTTCAGCTCAGTAAGTGTGATCATATTTAGTTTCTGTGATTGTCAAATGATAAAAGTATTTAGAAATCAACACTTAGAACCATGTATAAATGGTTTTACATTATAGGTGTACCGCGTGGATCTCAGGCATGCCGCATGGTTCAGTGCAGTTCCATGGGCTGTGATGGCTATCATGAATTACCTTGCTGGTTTGTGGTCAGATATGATGATACAAAGTGGTACAAGTGTCACTTTGACTCGTAAGATTATGCAGGTATGTTGCATTGCACATATTATAAAAGAGAGGAGAGACATCGGACATATTACATTTCTACAAGGCTAGACTTTAAATTTTTTCAGATGAGTTGTGAAATTAAGTACCAAACTTTGATTTCTAATTTAATTGAAAACTATATTTCCCTATTGTATTGTCATGATGACTCATCACAAACTGCTCCAGGATATTTGGGAGAATTTGAGATAGGCCAACCCAAGTGGCTATTTATGGAATTGGAACGGAATAACCACAGGGAATGATTATTGGGACATTATGCATTAATCATTCCAGGCTGGCCCACTCTGAAGTTCTTCCATTATCTTTATTCATTTTCAGTCTGTTAATTTCTTTTTATCTTTGTATACAATCTTTTAAAGCGTAAGATCGTTGAGAAGTAGGCATTTAAGTACCAGATTGTCCTTGTTGTTGGAGGCAGAACAGAAAGAACAGGTCTCAATTGATGAGTGCAGAGAGATAAGAGGAACTATCCTCTGTTTCAGTTTTCATCTGACTTTCATAGTTTCCTATTGCTGGGTTCTATCGAAGCACTTCTTAATGTGCATGTGTTTGAAATTCATGATCATGTATTTTTTAATTCTTTGGTTTTAGATAGGGCCCATTGGTGTCATTTGATTAATGTAGTTAACCCCATTTAGTGGGAAAATGCTTTGAGTGTCTTCTTATTGTAGTTTTCTTGATTTTCTCCACTCATCCTAGTTTGAATTGGTTGTTCTCACTATGTATTAGTTTACATGGTAATGTTTTTTCTGCACTTTCACTGCAGTCCATTGGTTTTGTTGGTCCTGGACTCTGCCTCATTGGCTTAGCGACAGCAAAAAACCCCTCAGTTGGTTCTGCTTGGCTTACTTTAGCTTTTGGCCTGAAATCTTTCAGTCACTCTGGCTTTCTTGTGAACCTTCAGGTTTCTATTTTCAGTCATGTAAAAACAATATTTTTTTTTTTTGTTAGAAGTCTTCTCTCTCTAATATAATGTTCGTTTTCTTTGTCATCACAGGAGATTGCACCACAGTACTCTGGTGTTTTGCATGGTATGCTTTCTTCTTGTGGGGAATGTATATGTTTTGGTACATTTGATAAGATTAGTAGCACATTTTCGCCAGTAAATACATTTGAAATCATTTGGAGCCTGTATTACGTTATCTTTATAAGTGATGTATTGTAAAAGGTAGTATTTAACTAGTATAGGAATTAATTGAAGAACTTTTCTTGTGCTATTTAACCTATTGAACTATAATTGGAGAAGCTGTGGTGTGGATGTATAAAGCACCTGGTAATGCTCTTCATGAAAGTTTCATGTAGCTTGAATAGATACAAGGCCTACCGATTGGACTTTGACTTTAGACAAAGGAATTTTAAGGCTAGTGTCTTTCAATATATATGGGGAAAACAGGGTGAAATATGTGCAAAATCTGTGAAGAGCTGGGAAAATACTTGTCTGTGTGCTTTACAATAAGATTTCTTACAATGAAGACCTCTTGATTTCTTGTTGTAGGAATATCAAATACTGCTGGAACATTGGCTGCTATAATTGGAACAGTTGGAGCTGGGTTTTTTGTCGAACTAGTCGGTTCCTTCCCAGGATTTCTGTTGCTTACATCACTCCTTTATTTTCTTGCTGCTCTTTTCTACTGCCTATTCTCTACTGGAGAACGAGTAAATTTTGACGATCCTGGTAAGTATAAAAATGCGTATATTTGCTTTTCAACTTGCAAATATTTGTAGAACTTTTCTTTTGTGGACGCTGATGCCATCCTGTGTGTAGTCTTGGCAGTCTTGCAAACTAAACAAACGAATGTAGGGAGGATATCAAGTAAATAGTGTTTTATTTGTTAGAGAAACATATATTGGATCTAACATAAATCGTCAAGATTAAACTATAAACAAATGTGGCCTTTTACGTTTAATTTTTATCATCTATATAAAACTTATATTGTTACAGATTTATTCTGCTCACTTTTAATAAACAAATCCTCCCTCAGTGGATACGTTCCCTCTCTAATGTCCATATGTATGTTATGTTTTAAAGAATATTCTTTTGTACGTTAAAATTACTTTCTGTATTCTAATTTTGCAATATTAAATGTTGAACTCTTATTAGTTTGTAAATTGCTGATGAGATGTATTTCAAACTCTCTTAACAGTTGTCTAAGAGTGCTGGAACCTACACAGTGTATTGTACAGTTCAATTTCTTGTATACCAAAGGAGATAGCCGAAGAATGCCAGAGATGGTTACGTGTTCTAACTGTCATGCTTGTTAAGTGTAAAACAGATACTAACCATCGACATAGTGTAAAATGATTGATTCATAGGTTGTCTTTTGCATTCCCATATGCATTGACAGAAAGCATTTGGGGTTTTTAAGTTTCATTGTGTTCCGAGAATGTATCTAACAAAAGAGAGGAAAAAGTATAAAGTAATAAGATTTATTTTCTGTCCTTGCTGATCCTGGAATGAGTTTGTCTATTTTTTCAATTAATAAAAAAAAATTATAGTAGTTAAACATGTTTGTACACTCATACTTTATAACATACTATTATTTTTCTATTTAAATTCTTTATACTTTAAAAAATTATTCCGTCTCTCAATTAATTGAAAAGAAAACCTCACCTCCACTTTGCATTATTTATTTTAAACTTTTCCTAAAATACTTTATTAAAAAACTTCAAATTTAACTAATAACTTAAAACAATAATTACTTGAAAATATGTTTTAATCCATAAAATAATTGAAATTTATAATAAAAATCGTATCAACAAATATATTTTTTTTATGCTTAATTAATTAAACAACTATTTTTGCTAAATAATTTAATTTAGTAAGCCACTTTAATTAGTTTTTAACTCTAAAATAATATAGTTTATCTAAAAAGATGTTATTTAAATTTTTTAAAATAAGTGAATTTGGTTTTTTTCACTTAAATTTAGTATTTAGTGGTGGTTTCCGATGTCTAAAGATAAGAAAAGTTTGAAAAAAAGAATTCAAAAAGTAAAGGATGTTGATAGAATGATTTAACCAAGTTTTGAGTGACGAAATTGACGAAGCAAGGATCTTCTTCCTCTACTCAGCTTTTTGTTTGGCTGTAAAACAACAATCAATATTTTGATAAAAATAATAATTTCCTGAGTTTATATTAGTTAAAATTCTAGGTTTAATGGCTAATTGTGTATTTGTACTGCACATACCTGGTGTTCAAATTGTTACAATTTATATTATCTTCTTTAATTCTTAATACCAATTAGAGGGGATGAAACTTTAAGAAGAATAAAAGAAAGAAAGATGGAGAGATAGAATTGACAAATGCATTAATATTTTATGTTTTTTCATTTTTACAAAATATATTATTTAATAGTGAATAACTAAAAATATATTTAATAAAAATTTAATGTCAACATCTATTCCCATCATTTTTCTATTTGTTTTTTGTGAACTACACTTCTAAATGGTAAAGCGCTTGCAGTCACGGATCCATAACTTAACAAATTCCCAATCCGTAGCTTCTTTCCACAAGACAATCCAACCGTCCAAACATTCCCATCGACGGTCCATAACGACCTGTGCACCACGCCACGGATCACAAACACGAACCGTCGATTAATAAAACAAGGACGGCCACGATGAAAGAAAACACCTCGCGATTCATACCCGCACTCTTCCCGCTCCAAATAAATACCCCGTTCCCTCCCCCATTGCCCCTCATCGAACGAAATCCCTAATTTCTCAGTTCATCACAAAATCCCAATTCGAATTCCTATTCAACAATGTCGGGTCGTGGAAAGGGAGGCAAGGGTTTGGGAAAGGGAGGCGCCAAGAGGCATCGCAAGGTTCTCCGCGATAACATCCAGGGCATCACGAAGCCCGCCATTCGTAGGTTGGCAAGAAGAGGAGGTGTGAAGAGAATCAGTGGTTTGATCTACGAAGAGACTCGTGGCGTTCTCAAGATTTTTCTGGAGAACGTTATTCGTGACGCGGTGACGTATACGGAGCACGCCAGGAGGAAGACTGTGACGGCCATGGATGTCGTTTATGCGCTCAAGAGGCAGGGAAGGACCCTCTATGGATTCGGAGGCTGAGGGGTTGGGCATTGGGCCTATTGGGTTGGTTTCTGTCTTGTAGGCTCTGGTTTTGTAAATGGAAGAAATTTGTTTTCTGTGTAATGGTTACGTACTTGGTTGTATTGTGCTTGTTAATGCATTATGTAATCAAGTTTCTTCTGTTATCCTTGTCTTGTTCCAAATTGCAAGTTAATGAGTATGAATTTAAGTAAATTTACTGAATGATGGATTTTGGCGAATTTGCTTTATCTATTTGCCGTTATCATTATTGGTGCTTTGCACTCTCATAAGTGAGATTGATGTGAACAAGTTTGTTGATCGATTCTTGTGGTGTAATTTTGTTGATGAAGATGTTTTTCACTGAGACCTTGGGTGATTTGTTTTTCAGAGTGATCTGCTTATTTTGTGAATGTGTGTCTGAATGGGCTCTTTGGCTGTGTTCGTTATCTGTTTGATCCATGTTAAATATAAATTTTACACTTCTTATTGCATTAAAGTAGAAGCATGATAAGTGGTGGTTTGGTGTTGAATGTAGTTTTGGTAGAATTCAGTTTGCATACAAAACAATGACCCTTTTCTTGGGTCATTGACTGGAATGAATGAGGTTATTTCCTATAAAAAATAGGGTTAGACTTGGATAGTGGATGCTGAGCTTAGAAGTGGTAGTTGAAGTAATAAACACTCAATCATATGAGTTTACTTTGAAGTTGAATCTCAAATTTTAGTTTGCACCTTGTTTTCTCATGTTAACTTGAGTAGTTTCAGTTTGTGAAATATTAGGGTTGATTCCTCTTTGAGGGGTTTATAGATATGCAATTAAAAAAAACCAAATATAGAAATAAAGATAAAAGAAGAATCTTTATTTTGTGTGTCTAATCAATAAGCATTTGAGACTTTTATTTCACACAACTAATCCCCTCTTGAGTTGACCCATCTCATATCTAGTCAAGAAACTGAAGTGTGAAACTTGTGCTGATACAACAGTTATTTAAGATGATTAAGAGATTATTTTTTTACTAATTTCTTTAAGGAATATTTTCTTACTAATTATGGAGGTGTAAAAGAAGTGATGAGAATCTGTAAATTAAGATTTTTTATGTATAGTATAAAGAAAATTCAATAAAATAGTAATAAATAAATATAATATTTTTGAAAAAATGAAAAATATAAAGAACCCTATCATATAAAAAAAAGGAATATTCCAAATTATTCTAAAGATTGTTGGATGGAATACTTGAGCATGTGCAATGAATTAGTGATGCAAAGCTTGATGTCCAAGTTTGAGTTGCAAACCATACACAATAATAACTGATACTGACCCACACATTTATAACAATTCAGTCTTGGGAATATTCAGATGCAAATTTCGCCTATAAAATATTCTATTTATTTCTCTCAAAATAATACGCATTGAAAAGTTATTTGTGATTGATTAATAATGTAAATACAATATATAACAACTAAAACTTCAAATTAAATCTTTTAAATCTCTTAATAGTTTTAGTAGAATATAAAATTACCTATTCATGAATTATAAATTTTTATAAAAGTATATAAAATTAGAAAAAGAAACAAGAAAATTATAGCGTTTATCAAATTTTGTCAAAATATAAATTAATATATTTTATTCATATAACATAATAATGTTTATTGATTTCAGTTTCCAAATTAAAAATATAGCTTTACAGTCCAAATAGGCTTCAAAACTTAAAAATTGAAGATTTTGCAAATTTGATGGAATACTCGAACAAACGTGTCTTTCCTCCATAGGAAGACGGACGAGTGTTGAAAAAACTGTTTGATAATAATTGATAAATTAGACACATCAACCAATATTGTTCTTTGTTTTAATTAATAAAAAAATATCATATTAATGTTTCAAAACTACAATTGACGTTAGTTAAACTCAAATGCCAATATATTTAATTTTGTAGTCCGTCTAATTTGTAGGGAATAAAAGGCCAAGAAACACGATTTTCAATTAGCGTATCCTTGTAAAAAAAATAAAATTATAAATATACATATTTAAAAAAAAAAAAAAAAACTCAACTCATTGAATCAAAATCATTTCTTGTAAAAAATATTAAAAAAGAAGAAAAGAAATAGAGAAAATAAATAAATAGAGAGTCATGTTGGGGCTGAAGCCGGCCATCTCCACTAAGCAATTGACCTGGTATCACAAAAACAAAAAGCATTGACCTAGTTTTTTTTTTTTTTTTTTTTTTTTTTATCAAATTGATCTTCAAATATTTAACAAATTTCTTCACAATAACTTCTAAAAAATAAAAAAGAAGAATTTTTTTTTATAAATTAAAATTATATTATTGTAAATTAATTTGTAGAAGTTTTATCATTTAATTTCTTTAAATTTTTATTTTCTTAACTTATATATAAACTAATTTTAACTTATAATTTTTTTTCCTCCTAAGTTCTTAAGAAAAAGTAATCCTAACACACCTAAGTTGTGAGATATTAAAATGACAGTAATTTTAATTTTAGAAATTTATTTGACAATTTTTGTTTTAGCTCATCCTTTGACGTGGTTTGATGATTAGTAGAATATTTGTATGCCTTTGACTTTTAAAATGTTAACTTGTAAAGGCAAAACTACTGCTGCTGGCAACTTCTGTTCATTGGACTGATACAAAACGTGGGAGAAGAAATGGTCTGAGACAAATAAAGTATGAGCCAAGAAAGTAACAAATGAGCAGAATGCATATCAGACCTTACTTTTTATATTTAATGGTCTGGTCTTTGAATAGCTCGGCATCTCCAAATGAAGAAAACACCATCCCCCAATTTGCATCAATCTAGCCAAAGGAAACAGAATGCAAATCTCCAATTTCTTGCTACAATCAATGATGAAAAGAGGCACAATCCTAAGACCAGTTCTGCACTGAAATCTTTCAAGTATGCTGTCAAGAAATGTGCACAAGTTTTTTCAGTGTTTCTCAATGGCAAAAGAAAATCAGCCTCATATGTTGTTGGAAAGGATGACAGAAAAAATACATCTAAAGTCAGAGGGGTGGCATCATGTAAGTATGATGAAAATAAAAAATTCTTTTGATTTTTGGGTGATTTGAAATGATTTTGTTGTGCTTGCTCAAGATCAACCCTTTATGTAAACTGGGGTTCAGATCATGGGAAGCTTTTGTGGCAAATGCCAAGTCAATTCGGCATGAGATGACATGATGCTTTTGTAGTATTCTTCTAAGTGAGATTTTCTTAAATTGAGATGTGCCATGATTTGCAGCATCAACTGATTTATCTTCTGAGAGTACCAAGAATTCATCAAAATGGAAGTTTTCATATTCCTACGCATCATCTAGCACTGCAAGTGGGCAACTTGGAATTGGCAACTTCTCCTTTGAAGAAATTTACAAGTCAACTGCAAAATTCTCTCCAGATAATGAAATTGGACAAGGTGGCTTTGGAACAGTCTACAAGGGAAAGCTTAATGATGGATCTATTGTTGCCGTGAAGCGTGCCAAGAAAGTATATTAATGTTCATCTTTTGACTGTTTCCTATCTCTTCAACTCGCTCAATAGTGCTGTAGATGATGAAAGTGAAGCACTTTCATCCACTTCAGTTATTCCATAGCTATCTTTTATAACTTCTTTTATTCCATTTATGCTTTCGGGATTTATGTGATTAGAGCCTAATGTAGTGAATCTTCTTGCAGGAGGTAATACACAATCACTTACATGAGTTCAAGAATGAAATATACACCTTGTCTAAAATTGAGCATCGGAATCTTGTGAGGTTGTATGGATATTTGGAGCATGGAAATGAGAAGATCATTGTTGTTGAATATGTTGGTAATGGTAACCTTCGAGAACACCTTGATGGTAAGTATTGGTCAGTCAGTCATCTACCAAAATAGATTCATGCAGTCTATATATTTTTCACTATTCAACAATGCAATACTCAGAGGCTGTTGCTTTATAATATATTACAGTGGTAACCTAAAAATAGTGAATTATTAATGCAGGGATTCGAGGAGAAGGATTAGAAATTGGGGAGCGTCTAGACATAGCAATTGATGTAGCTCATGCAATAACTTACCTTCATATGTACACAGGTATGTCCATAGAATTAAATTAGGAAGGAACATATCTGTTACAACATATTTGAATTCTGTATAATTGTGATGTATATCTAAGTGAATTCTCAGGGAAGGGTATTTGCAACATCTGTCAAAGTAAAATTACCATGTCTTGTATTGATTGATTTACAGATAATCCAATTATCCATAGAGACATTAAAGCATCAAACATCTTAATCACTGAGAACCTAAAGGCCAAAGTGGCAGATTTTGGCTTTGCACGGTTGTCTGATGATCCTACTGCAACTCATATTTCAACTCAAGTTAAAGGAACAGCTGGATACATGGATCCTGAGTATCTTCGAACATATCAACTCACTGAAAAAAGTGATGTTTATTCCTTTGGTGTATTGCTTGTTGAAATGATGACAGGAAGACATCCAATAGAACCAAAGAAACCCCTTGATGAAAGAGTGACAATCAGATGGGTAAGTATATCAATTCTCCCAAATTTCAACATAGTAAATTACCGCATTACTTTGGAGTAAGCAGTAATTGTTTCAACTGCTTATGAAAGTCATGTAAATTTCAATCAAAATTCTGAAAGCAAGTGAATTTCTATCCGGCATCACCCTCTAAACAAAAGGGTGTATGATAGATACCCTTTAGTTATCGGTTGAAGAAACAAGAGATTTTGCCTAAATAATAAATAAGAGAAAGGAGGTATCTTATCATTTGAGAGATAATTGGGGCCTTTGGGTGATGGGAGGTATCTTGTGAAGAATCTCTCCATGAGAAATGCTAGCAACACACTTTATTATTTGGTTGAAATTTATTTAAAACTTTGATGGGTCTCACTTATTATTTAAAGAGTTTTCCTGATTTCACAGTTTTCAATAATCTAATCAATAGTAGACTGTGTTCTCTTTTTCTAATAAGATACCATGTGTCTCTATATATGACAAAAAATAGGAGATGCAGGGTTATCACCCCTGACTTTGTTGTGAAAATTTGTAACAGAATTCTAGCTATCTGATTTTATTAGTTACTTCATATTGGGAATTAAATTGTCATTTATAACAATCAATAAAGATAATACACTATGATTACTTTTTTGGTGTACATATTTTTGTTTGACAGTTTTCTCTTAACATTGTGATAACTTATTTCTTTAATTGGATTAATATTTTTTACGATATAGATACACATGTACTGATATACATCAGGGATCTGGTTGTCATCAATAATACTTCATCTTTGGGTTCTTACTGATCCAATTCTTATTTGTGCAGTGTCCAAGTTTTTTCTAAGGATGCACATTTAGATATTGTATTATTCAAGTTCATATCACAGGCTGAAGGACATTTAGTTCCTCTCAAGTTTTGAAAGATATAGTAGTAGTGTAACTGACCCAACCAATATACATTTGATCCATTTTTTTAGCTTATATTTTAAGTGCACAGTGAATAAATTCCTAGCTCGTAGAAAAGTAAATCTACTTGCAAGCAAGGGAAGTCAATTTCAGTTTCTCTATTCACAGAATATGAGTATGGAAGATATGATATTAGATCCATTCAGTCTTCCATGCTAAAAAGTGTCAGCTTTGATCATTTTCCCAGTGATTTGGTAAATTTTGTGAGAATAAATTAGTTATGCAGATGGATAATGTAAACCAATGCAGATAATGGTTTTTCCCTTGTATCTAATAATGGTCATTATAGGACAATGAAACAGGTAGAGGATAAACTGCTCGTAATGGTTTAATAGATTAAAACAAACATAATTTGTATGTATGCAGGCACTGCAGATGCTGAAACAAGGGAATGCTGTATTTGCCATGGACCCTAGGCTGAGAAGAAGTCCAGCGTCCATCAAGGCAGTAAAGCAGGTTCTCAAGCTAGCTCTCCAATGCGCTGCGCCTTTGAAACAATCAAGGCCACCAATGAAGAATTGTGCAGAGGTTCTGTGGGAAATCCGCAAGAGTTTTAGAGATGAAGCCAATTCTGATCATCCTTCCCTTCTTTCTCACCATTCTGCAAATTTTCCTCAAAGGGAAAAGAATAAGCATAAAATGTTTGGCATTGAAGATGATGACAGCTATAAATTTGTCTCTGTACCTAATCATATTCATTCATAAAATTTTGTTCATTGTTTGTTTAGAATTGTCAACACACCTTGTAAGTTTTGGTGTATGCCAGATTGGCCTCAATATAATTGTAGTTTTGGTGCCACTGTGATATAGATTCTATTGATGTTAGTTCTTTGAATAACGAAAAATGGTTTAAATTGTTTAATGCAATTTATATTATATGCAGCTGTCTAACTACAAGTAAGGAAAGGTGGCTGAAACTTGGAAGATTAGTACAGGCTAGATTGGAAAATTTTCTCCATAAATATTCTTGGAAAAAAATATAAAATAAAAAAAATGAATTTCTTATAAATCAAAATTAATTTATGTACAAATATGATTTAAGGAAACAATATAAGAGAGTTTCTACAAATTAGTTCTGAATTGTAAATAAAGCTGGCATTGATGAAAGAAGTAAAGTACATATTATAATTATTGGTAGCCCAAGGTTTTGTCACATATACCTCTCTTGTCCCCACTTGCTGTTATGAGTCACTGGGAAATCAAAGCAATAAATGGTGCCAAAATCAAAGTGTGGTAAGGTAGAATGCAACATAATTAAAGAAGTCTCTATCAACTGCTTTTACCAAAGTGTCAAACCGCTTAACCTTTGTCTCCGTTGTTGCTGCTATCAGTTGAAGTTTTCAAACCAAAACTATATCATCCCATTTTTCACATCACTGTTGCTGGTCTACCATAGCCAGAAATAGTGAAATATATTCTTTCTTCTTTTGACAAGCTTGAACAATCAGCACCCAATTTTCTGTCTGTTTAATATTCCTCTCTTTCCTGACCCACCTATTTCTTCAATTTTTTAGCTTTATAATACCCCTGCTTGAAATTGTAAATGGTAATACTCCCCAGTTGATGATAATTTTAGAAGACTGTAAAAAGTTTGCTATTGTGAACAGTTGTGTGATTTTGATTAGTAGGTAAGAGCCAGTGTGAGAGAATGACGGGTTGATATCATGGGAAATTTGATTCGTAAGATAGTATCTACCATTCTATATAAAGAAATGGTGTGTTTAAAATCTATTGTCTCATAAACTACACAATTTTCAAATTTTATAAAATAATTTGTTTTTCCCTCTCAACGGATGCTGTTGATGTAAGTTGACCTTGATCATTTCGTCAAATGAGTGAGACATATGCAATCAGGTTTGTGCAGAAATAGCAGAAAAGGTAATTGGAAAGTAAGTAGAGTTCAGCTAGTTTATTGTTTGCAATGAGTGACATATAGATGATATTTCCACCAATTGGCTACTTTTCAAACATTCTTCCTGACACAGAAAATAGAACATTAGAAACCATGTTCATTAACACTTACTTGGGTTAGCTGAAAGTTGTGATGTTGATTGCTATCTACTCATACGACAATTGCTCACAAAAATGAAAAATTTCATGAAGCTTAGAATTTTTTTGAAATAGATTTAAAAAAAAAAAAAAACACCCTGCAAATATGAATCACTCTATCCAGATTTCAAACAACCAGGTCTACCAATTACTTTGCATAAGCAACATTGGATTCAGAATAGAAGTAATACATCCATCAGCATACAAAAGTACGACTAACTTTACAACCTTGCTACTCTTTGCCCTCAACTATCATACACTCGGTCTCTCTTCTCTATTACTCAATTTTGTAGGCATAGAGAACGAGGCAGAACTCAATGGTAGCAACATCCATAGTTGAATAATATCCAACACTGCCATCATCACTCTCACAACCTTCCATAACACTGCCTTCTCTCTCACTTTCGGCTTCTGGAGGACCTGGCTTGAAGATGAAAAGGCCAGGCCCTGAGCCAGATCCACTAAACAACCAATCGTGCACATCCCAAAACACTTGCACAGGTTGCTTGTCAACTATCACAGTTTGGTTTCCCCTGAACTTCCACTGCAAGTTCTTGACATTGATCAACATAATCCCATCTATGCTAATCCACATCTCAGGGTCATTGGGACCCCCAGTTGAGCTGTCCACAACAATCTCACTATCTTTTCTCTTCTCATCAAACCGGGCCTTCGTAGAGAAACTTTTCTTGGCAAACACGTTTTCTTTCTTGACCAACAACATGGCATCAACAAGGGCAGGTCTAGATTTTGTTCTCTTGTATGCCTTCTTCTTGTAGTCTCCCAACAACAACACAACCTCTTCATTAGACACTAAGGCTACGTAGTAATCGCTGCTCGGCTCGGGGGAGCCGGTGAATTTAGCCGACCGGAGATCCCAATAGAGCTCAACCTGGTTGCCATCAACCTCAAAGGTTTTGTACCCTTTTTTGCTCCAAAAGTGCCAAGGCTTCACGTCAACCTTGCAACTATAATGCACATCACCTCCTACACTATCAATCGTGATGTGCAAGGAATGGTTCATGAGATTTTTGCACCACAATACAGATACATTCCGCCAAAAGCCCGTAATATTGGCTTGGTAGAAACATGTCACGGTGCTTTGTGCAACTTTGCTAGGCAAAGGCTCCTCTGTGGTTTTCTCAGATAAAGTTGTTGATGACACTGATTGTGATCTTACAGAACGATGGAATTGCATCATCTTCTCTCAAATTTTGGAAAGGAATCAAACTTTAGACCCCCATTTGCGGCATCAAAGGCAAGAAAGCAAATTTTTCATGCTGGTATCTGATTTCATACGTGGTCCCTCACCTTGGATTGTTGTGTGGGGGAATGAATGGAACTGTAGATGACCCTTTGGAGAAGCAATGGCTTATTGGTAGAAGAATTCAACGCAATATATCAAAATTCAAAAGGGAAGAGAAAGTAGGTGCTATGACTGATGATAATGAGGTTTGACGGCATTGTGAACCTGAATTGGTGGAGTTGTCATTTCAAGGGAAATTTGTTTGGCTTGAGAAAGAGAAAGGGGAAGAGAGGATAGGGGAGAATGTTTGTGTTTTGATCCTTTGGAGAAAAAGTCTCCATCTAGAGGCTAGAAACAGGATGTGCCCGAAAGACAAGGAACAGAAGGATGTCCTTTCTATTGAACCGTGTTTTAAACAGAGTTTCTCCAACTGTTACAGGTGGAGACCAAAAAAAAGGAAGGTTAGTTAATCATAATTCTTGGTCCTATATTATGTTTTTTTATATTTTTGTCAAAGATTTTTTCTTTTTTTTCTATTCACTTAGAAAACAATATTATTTAATTATGAATTATTATTTATTAAAAATTAGTTGTAATCACCTCGTTCTAATACTTGGACATGTAATTGAATATAAAATTCAAGTTTTTTATGTATACTTATAAATATACAAAGTCTGGGGCTGATTCTTGACTTAAAGTCACATGTTTAAATTCAAGATTCTCTTTATTTGTGGCAATAAAATTGTGGATATTTATTAATTTCAATTTTCACAAATCTTTTGGTTGGATTATACGAGAGAAGAGAGAGAGAGAGAAGTTTGAAAATTGAATTGAAAAGTAAATAATAGAGAAGAAATTTTGAATTTTTATTTTTGTATTACTTTTTCTTCAAATGAGAGCGTTGTGTAGTGAGAGTTTCTTTTCTTTGATTCATCTTTTCAACTAAGAAACCATTTACTTTATCTATTTGTGGTTCATTTACACTTTTGAAGTTCACCTGCTTCAAAAGGGTCCTCTACTTCATTCTTTTTATTGGTGATTATGTATTTTGAGCATTCTCTTACCAACTTTGTCACAAGTTTAACCAAGAGGAAATACCAAATTCCAACGCATTCAATCTGAAACTCTAGATATTCTGCATCGATACAGATCTAGATCTTAGAGAAGTAATATAGACAAAGGCATTAACTCCTTCCAAACTCCAAACATCTCAGTGCTTCACCCCTTTTTTTTCTATGAAGGTTATGGTTCAACTTGAAGTTCTACTCTGAATTCAGGTCCATGTCCCCTATGTATCTTCCTCATACTTCTCAAGAATCTTGTTAGGCTCCATATGAAGGGGAAAGAAAAAATTGCTTCTGCTAGCTCCACCTCAGTCGAAAAAGGACTATTGTTTGCTGCCACTACCTTTGCTTGCTTTCCTTACCAAAACATTAGAACTTGATGCAATATGTTTATTGTCTGTAAAAACTTGGATCTAAAAAGTTGTTTTAAGAACAAGGAAAAGATCATGTAAACATACAACTTTTTTCCTTCCCCAAGTATTCTTTCAATTTTCTCTCTGAACAACAATCCAAATATTCTTTCAAAGTCTCTTCAAGCTCAGATCACACTCTCAACTTAAAAGGTATATATGTTTTCATTCACTTTACTAGATAAAAAGGTTTAACATATGAACAATACAATGAGACTCCATTTTAGTTTTTCTCTGAGGTATATTTAAAAGATATGTTTATTACCATGTAAGCATAGAGAAAGAATGAGCTTCAAGTCTTTTGATCTTCATAGAGTCTGTTATATATAGGTTGTCTTCTCTGTTATATATAGGTTGTCTTCAAAAACTAATTGTTTCACCAACTTCATATCTTGAGATGATAAAATACTTGACTTACTTTGATTAATGTGTCAAAGAACAAGTCGTGCTGCAATGTAACAGTTATCCATAGTCTTCACTTCATTATTAGTGCACGCCAGTTTAGGAAGAATATATAGTTTTTCAGTGTTCAGATTTCTTGTGAAGATTCCAAAACTCTTACCAATATAATGAAAATTAAGGAAATATAAGATGTATTGGTTAATTTGAATGGATAAGTTATGTTAATGATGTGTGAAGATTTGACAAGAATATAATTTGATGAAATTTTTGGTATGATATTGAAAAGGACAGAAGTGGAGTTTCACCCTGATTAGGCTGATATGAAACTATTTTTGATGATGGAAAGTGAGAGTGAGTTTGATATGAGAAAGGTAATCTGTGCATATTTTTTTGATAAATGAGAAGAATTTAAGAAAATGTGTTGAAGGATGAAAGTAATTATTAAATGTAAAAAAGAAAAAGTTGGTATTTGTAGTAGTTTTTGTGGGGATGCAATGAGATAAGGTTTGTGTTGTGAATGAGAGTGAGTGATGTGACAAATGGGGCATGTCTTGAAGATACCCTTCCATATCAAACACATCATCCAAGTAGTGGGGAGCACAACTCTTCGTCGCTATTTCCTCAAATAAACATCACACTCTTCAACAAATTTCATTAAATTCACATATATATATATTAATATTAAATACAAAATAAATTCGATTTAAACATTATCATCAATTTAATGTATATTAATTTAAGAAATCATTGTATTTTAAAATTTTTCTTTTAATTTTTTAATGTTGGTTGCTTTAAATATAACAATTTTGATATTATACTTTGTGACTGAAAAATATTTTATTATTTTTTATTTTAGAAAATACTTAAATTACGTGATTTATTTTGTTAGACCCAGAATTATGTTTGATAGTCATTTGAATTTTTTTTTTATCACGGTGATTTATATTAAGATGCTTTTAAAATATTATAATAAAGATGCAAAATTATTTTTATATAATAATTTAGATACACAACTTAATTTTCTTTTTTATCAATGACTGGTAAATGTAAGATTTTAAATTAAATAAATATAAAAAAGTTTATTTAAAATAATTATTGACAAAAATGCATTGTCATTTCTTATCTATCTTAACGATTTTTCATCAAACTTAAAAAATATAATTAATGTTTGCATTGAATCTTAATATATAAAAGAAAGAAAGACGGGTGAAAAAATTTCTCCCAAAATTAGGACTATTTTTGTAAATATATATGGAATAAACAAATTAGTAATCATAAAAAAATTAAACAATAATAAAAAATTAATAATTAAAATGTTATACTAAAAAGTTGATAATTAATATTTATTACTAGACAATAAAAAAATTAATTTTAACATATTTTCTAAAAAGTTAAATCATAGTTTTCATTTTTAAGGATAATTTTTTTCTTAGTTCTAACATTCCGAATAAGGCTAGCTTGATTTCAATTTTGGAGAAAAAGAATATTTAATATTTTTTATATTTTTTACATTTTTTATATTTTTTCAAAATTAAAAATAATTAAGACATATTTAATTTATTATATCTAGTATTTTATATTGTCATTACTTTTTTAAAATTATTTTCAGATTTATATTTATTTGTTTACTTGAAAATTGTGATAAATATAGATTCCGTACATCGCATCACATGCATTATTCTCTAATGATAATGTAGTAATCAACATAGCATATGACATAGTAGGTTATGAAATAAATAAAAAAACCATTAAAATTGTTCTAATAGTAATTTTTAAGTACTAAACTAATGAATTTCTTAACATAAATATGAAAATGATAATATACATAATTTAATTACTTATTTAGGCATTACAATTATACAAATATTATCTATATATATATATATAACTTTAATGAAATGAGTTAAGTCATGAAGAGAATTAAATAGTATTATTATAAGTGTTTAGTTAAGGACTAATTTAAATAATTTTTTTTAATTTGAAAACATCTTTTAAAATAGAAAAAGTGCCAAACAGAACATTAATTTGATGAGTAAGTAGTCAAACATCATAAATACTAATGAATCCGATAATTCATTTTCTTATCCCAGAAACGTGATTTGAGGTTCTATCAGAACACGTTAATGGTTGACTTTTCTCTTCTTATACTTCCCTTCTTAAAAGTTAACTGTTGACAAAAAACGATGTTGACTACATAATAGATATACTTCAATTTTTTTTTAATTATTAAAATCTTAAAAGAGATTTTTTTATTAAAAAATATATTTTTTAAAGAGAGTCAAATTATTACACCAAAAATTAAGATTCATTTTTGCCCTTTTTATATTCTTATAAAGCACCCCTTTTTCTCTATTCAAGGATTTAAAGCATCTTTCCATTTCTTAAAAGTTAATATCTTAAATTTAAAGTTCAAAATAAATAAATAAAATATAAAACGCACTTTATTAATTTTTTATGATTTTTAAAATTATTTTTTAGTGTCACTGCAAAATGTTCTTAGTGCGCCAAAAATATTAGGATTAATTTTTTTTTTCATGATTTTTTTTTATTTTTCATTTCTTAAGCTTGAAATTAAATTTCATTTGAATGTATAAATACTCGAGGATTAAGTATAAGGTATGTATAGAGCTTGCGTACAGAGCTACGTATAGAGATTGCTCACATTATTCCCAAGCAATTCAACTTATTTTCGTGATTAATAATTTATTAACTAACTTTCCGTTGGATTAAAGATTGGGTGACCTAATTTTTTTTGTCAACTAGTTCATCATGTTTATATTATTTTTTTCTTTTTTTTTTTAATCACATTTTAATCGTTAAAGTTTAAGAAAATAAGTAGATTTTAATTTGAATAAAACAGAAAAATTTATATATTTATGCCTAATTACAAATTTTACTTTCTAATCCATATATTTTTTTAAATATATAACCTTTACTTTCGTTTTGGTTTCTATTTTTCATTTGATTTCTGATTATAATCTTTTATCTAAATTTTGATCGGTCAAAATTTTTGAATTTTTATTCTCTTACCACAGTTAATGATGTAATAGTTAAATTGATGATCTATTAATTTCTCACATAATAAAATTTGAAGGAATAATAATGTATATATTTTTTTATAAATTATGTTTTTGTTCCCTATTATTAAACTACCAATACCATAATAGCTAAAAGTGGTTAAAATTTAAGCTAAAAATACACATTATAAAACATTGATAGAAATAAAATTGTAAATATTAAAATCTAAAATATATTACAAGATAATATAGTAACCTGTATAATTAATTTATATGAAAAATTATATTTAAAATATTTTTTATTAGTTAAAAGTGTGAAAGTTATTACTATGTATTTATTAAACTCCTAAAAGTCACCGAAAAGTTCTGACATATAATTGACTAAAAATGCGCCTAAAAATTAAATTTAAAAGCTAATTCAGAAGGGTAGGGAATATTGGGAACAATATTAAAAAGTTTTTATGGATTAAAATGATTAAAAAGTATAAGATTTAAATATTTTTTATTTGATTTGAGGGTGTTTAATAAATAAAGTGTAAGAAATAATAAAAAAAGAAATGTTGCAGAGAGTTGTGAGAAAAGAGAAGAGGTAAGAAAAATGCATGAAAACACAGAAAAGCGAGGTGTGAAAAGGCAACAGAAAAAGTGCAGCAGATTGTGAAAAAGCGTCACAAAAAAACCTCCTATCTGTCCACCTCATCCAACATGTGACGCACTTTTTAGCAAAAAGTTCATCCTCTGTACGACAACTAATAATGCTTTTTTAGCATTTAACACAATAAAAAAAGGAACCATTCGCCAAGGTATATGAACACTGTTCTTACCTTGTATTGTTACTACAGTAGCAGTACCATGTTATGCAAAATGAGCAACTATGGTGGTAAAAGCAACAGTGTTTTTTTGTGTGTCATGGCGTGAATGGGTGGACCAAGAAAAAGGGATGTGGCCTAATAATAAATAAATACTAAGCCTTTTGCTTTCACTAGGAAAAAGACATGGCCCCACTTGCAATTCAAGTTTTTTTACTCTTTTGTTTTGCACTTTTTATCTACCAACACTTTTCCTTGCATTGCTCATGTCACATTACCTACAATACACACATCACACAAACAAACCCCTCCATTGCATTATTATTCTCTTCTCACTCTCTCTCTCTCTCTCTCTCACACACACACACACATACACACACACTCACACCTATACCAACCCTCCCCATCATATCTAATCTAAAATCTACCTATTCCTATCTATCTGAACAGAGCAGAGGAGAGAGAGTCACTCACACAAAAGGGCCTGTGCTTGTTCTCTTGAAAAGTCCAGCTTCCACCTCTAGGGTTCCTTTGCTTTCAATTTTTCCTTAAAAATATTATTTTTATATTGTTTTTCTGAAAAAAAGCAACAAACCCCTTTTCCTTACCGATCTTGTCCTCTCTGTCTTTCTTGCCGTATGGTAATTTTCTTGCCTTCTGATCTCTCCCTCCTCCCTGTTCCATCTTTCGTACAAATACATGCCTGCTTTTCTATTTTTTTATTATTAAAAAGTGTTGTTTTTGTTTTTTCTTTTCAAAGTTCGTGTTTTTCTGGCTTGAAGACTTTTCTGCGAGATTAAGATAAGGAAAAGTTGAGAATTTTGATAAACGGGTAATTGGATTTGATTGATTTGTTGTTTCTGCCCCCTCTTGGGTTTTCTTCCGTGGGTTTTATGTGATGATGTGTTGGAGATTTTTCTGACTTTTTATTTGTTGAGAATTGATCTGCTTTTCATAATTCGAATGAAATTCCAGTTAACTTTTTTATTTGCTGAATTTTCTCCTACGATTTTTTTTTTAAATGCAATTTTTTAGCCGAAAATGGAAGTCTGGTTGGTTCCTTTGCCTGAAAACGATTACTCAGGTTTATATATATGTATATTTTTTATTTTCTAAATCTAAACCCTTATTTTCCTTAGGAAATTCTTTCTTGTTATTAGCTAATGTTGTCTTATAAATTTGTGATTTTATTTAGTTTTATCTTTTATCAATCTTCTTTAGAAAGAATTGTGTGCTTTTGTGAAGTTTCTTGCTGCTGTACAATACTTTTACCAGTTTGTTTGTTTGTCAGACAATATTTTTACTTTTTTACTTTTTTTCTTTTTTTTTTCTTCGAGTTGGCTCTTTAATCTACACTTTTTGATCTTGGCTGCATGTTTTGATACTGTTTCACCCCAGTTCCATAAACTGCTAGTCATGGCATGACATCTATACATTGTTCAGAGTTTGCATTAGAATTCCTTTTCCATTTTTCTTTTCTCTTCATATTACTAAGTAGGTATAAATTCTTATCAAAATGCTTACCTTTGCTGCAGCTGAGTTTGCAGAACTGAATTGTAGCTTCCTTCATCAGTATCACATTGTCGAACAGCTTGTAAGTTCTATGACATAGATCAGTTCGGTTTCAACATCTTAGGATAAGAAGGATCTTCTGTTGTAGTTTGGGTAGATATAATTAATAACTGAAAATTGTTCATTCAGATTCAGGAACAAACAAAGAGGCAGTTTAAAGATGGGTTACTTATGTGATTTTTGTGGAGACCAGAGGTCATTGGTGTACTGCCGCAGTGATGCTGCATGCTTATGTTTGTCGTGTGATCGAAATGTTCATTCTGCTAATGCCCTTTCTAGGCGTCATTCGAGAGCCCTTCTTTGTGAGAGATGTAATTCACAACCTGCTTTTGTGAGGTGTGTTGAAGAGAAAATTTCACTTTGTCAGAACTGTGATTGGTTGGCTCATGGTACCTCACCGACTTCTTCGACACACAAGAGGCAAACAATCAATTGCTACTCTGGCTGCCCTTCAGCTGCAGAATTTTCTTCAATATGGTCCTTTTTCTTAGATATCCCTTCTATGGGTGAAGCATGTGAGCAGGAACTGGGTTTGATGAGCATTAATGAGGATGGCAACAAGAGTGATTGGGTTCCTCTAGAAGGGCAGCATGTGTCTGGTTCAGCTCAAGTGACAGATCTACCCAGCAAGGGTAAATCTTGGGCTGGCACATCTTCAATACCTGGGTCGAGCTCAGAACCTCGTATTCTGGACCAGCCACCTGGACCTGCCAATGAATGTCTGCCCAAGGTATAAATAATCACATGTTTTCATATTTGTCCCAAATTTATGACTGAACTGGATTTGATGGACATTCTAGCAACTGCAGAGTGAACAAATTGCAAGGTTGCAAGAAATTAATTCTTTGAGTAAATTTGTTTGATGGTTTGTTTTTTCTCCTTTTAGCAAAGCCATATAATAATTGATAAAAAGAACTCATTCCTCGCAAGCATGAAATTTCTATCACTGTTCCATTGTCAGAATGTCCATCACACCTACTATGGTCATGATTTTCCAATAGTTTTTTTTCCTATGATGCGCATATATGTTACATTTATTAGCTACAGTATGTATTATGTATCCATATTCGATACTCTTGAATACCTTACCATCTGTGAAGTTTCCAAACCTTTAAAAGAGTTATGAAAATCCAATACAACTACATATGAAATATGGAAGCATTGTTCCATGATGAACCAATAATAGAAATTGCCTCTTTATGGATATTTTCAAGAAAGAAATGAGATTGGTTCTATTCCTATTATGATAACAGTAATTTATATTTTATTTTGTTTTCAGAAATATCCAAGAATTATGTTTCTAATTTGAATTTGCAGAATTGCAAAATGAATTTTTATACATATCTAGATATGTATCTAAGACGTATAGTATCATATATATTTTAAGAATAATTGTATGGCCATATTGGATATGTATGGTTTACCTTGTACATGCAACGTTATATGTGCATCATAGGCAAAATCTATTTGGAAATCATAACCATAGTAGGGGTGATGGACATTCTAACAACGGAAGAGTGAATGAAATTACATGCTTCCAAGGAATGAGTTCTTTTTGCCAATTATTATATGGTTTTGATATTAGATGTTTTATTGCAGAAGCCATGATATTAATAGCTAAATTATCTGGTAACTATTCCTAAGTAGTTTCTCATCAATTGCTCTTTTTTGGCTAAATCATTTTTAAATTGTGATTGATTTATCATTCATTTTTTAGATGCCTATAACAGCATTCGAAACTGACTTGCTTTGATTCTGCCTGTATGTTGTTTCTTTGTCAAAACTATATTTTTGTTTCAGTTTCACAAAAATTTCAGCTTTCTTGATTTATTGGTAGCTTCAACTCAAAGCAGGAACAACTGACCTTGCTTAATACTTTCTCTCTTGTAGAGATACCTTCTGTGCTTGCAACAGTACCCAATTTAGTTTGAAAAATGTTTATTGGACGTGGGGGGATGGAAGTTAGGGTTGATGATAAATGAAAATAAATTATAATGTCCCAATCTGTGTCATACATTAATTTGGTTTGGTTACTGTTGTATTGTATCTACATTCTTATTAATTTCTTCATTTCAAAGTACCAAGGTCTTCCCTCTTTCATGGGTTTTGAAGACAAGGAAAACAAAATGATGAATGGTTTGCAAATAATATGAATATTGTCTTTGTAGTTTATTTACATGGATAATAGCACCTTATCTACAAGGGTTGGGTATCTACTGACATATAATCAGTTTAAAATTTTGACCTATGCAACTTGATGACAGTATGGCAATGACATAACGATGTGCTTGTCTTGTACCTTGCATACATTGATGGTTACATGTTAACTACAAGGCCATTATATATGATTCTTCCAACTTTTATCTTTTTACAGAAATTAGTTACACAATCCTTAGCTTTCTGTATTATTGTTTCATCTAATAACTGAGTTAATTACCACATGATGAATCTGCAGTTGTACTGTCCTGGGAAAAAGGTTTCTGGGATATGTGAAGATGATAATTATGATGATTTCATCATGGATGAAGTGGATCTAGAACTTGAGAATTATGAGGAACTTTTTGGGATGGCTCTCAGTCATTCTGAAGAGCTTTTCGAAAATGGTGGAATTGATAGCTTATTTGAGACAAAGGAGATGTCTGCTAGTGCTGGTGATTCCCATTGTCAGGGTGCTGTTGCTGCTGAGGTACTAAAATGTCACCTTCCATTCCTGTAATAAGATTGTTATTTCTATTATTATTCTTGGAGCATCATCTATTGTATTTCATATAACTGCACCATTTTTTTGTTGTTGAGTTGTGCATCTATGAAATTTAATGTGATTAAATTTTACACTGTTTACTTGTGTAAGCCATGTCTTGTTATCTCCCTGATGATATGGCGATAATCAATATCTTAATTTTTATGATGAAATGATTTATAATGAATGTCTTATTATCTTAATGGATAATTGTAATTCCAGAAATAATTTTTTCAACTAATGGGTGTGACTTGTTCTGTTATTAACTCAATAAATGCATCCACTTTTATATGAAATGAATGTATATCTCATTAATAGCCTTTACAAGAAATAAGGGTATAAAAAGAAATTAACAATTAATACATTTGAAAACGGCACCGATATTCCTATAAAAAGGACAAAAAAATGTCCTCATTTGTTTCTTGTATATAGGACTAGGAGTAGTATTATCTATCTCGGAATTCCTTTTAATAACTTTCACCCAAGTCCTTCGTGGTCCTTCTCACCCCCTTTTCATAGGACAAAAGACCATGCAATCTACTCTCCTCAATGGTGGTTCCAGCTATCTTCATTTTGTAATCAGTTTTTTCAAACTATACAGCTCATCTTCAGTATGTACAAACTGATAATCCAAAGTGATGAGGTTTAGTCCTGATTGCCTGGACTCTCCATTTTTGCAAAAATATAGTACCAGAAATAATGAAAATATAAATTTGTTTCTTTATTTTTGGGTAGAATAAATCGTTGTATTTCAATTCCTTAAATCTCCTTTATATTTATGTGAAGGTTAACTTAAGTCATATTAGCCAATAGGCAGAAAATTTAGTTTCTTTTGTGGTGTCTGAGTTGAATGGTTTTACATCTCTTGGGTTACATAGTATCATGTCTAAACTCTTTTTCTACTTTCTAGGGATCGTCTGCTGGGTTGGTCAATGCTATCCAACCAGCATGCAGCAATGCAGCATCTGCAGATTCAATGTTGAGTACAAAAACTGAACCAATTGTTTGTTTTACGGCAAGGCAATCTCAATCAAACATTTCTTTTTCTGGTGTTACCAAAGATAGTGCTGGCGACTATCAAGACTGTGATGCTTCTTCAATGCTTCTCATGGGAGAGCCGCCCTGGTGTCCTCCTTGCCCTGAGAGTTCTCTGCATTCTGCCAACCGTAGCAATGCTGTCATGCGCTATAAGGAAAAGAAGAAGACCCGGAAGTAAGTTAATTGTAATGATTATATTTATATAGCCAATGGTATTGGCCCCATATTACTGTTGGTACCTGGTTGACATAAATGTACAGAGCTGCCACAATCCAGTTTTTTTATTCTGGTCTCAACATGGGACTATTAACTTGACTCTGAATTTTATGACAATAACAGCAACCAACCCTTATCCTATTAGGTTGAGCCTCTATACAGGGACAGATTGACGGAGGGAAAGGGACTCAATTTTTTTAAGAAAAAATATATATGTAGATTGTAGCCTTTTATATATTTTATGAAAAATACTCTGGCCTTGTATCCCACCAATACAATTATGCATGTTAAAGTTTGTCCACTTTTGCCTGCCTAGATGTTTTATGGTCCTGTCCTTGTCTCTGCTAATCATCTCTCAGGTGATCAAACTACCTTAGCCAAGTTTTGTCATCTTATTCTCAATAAGTGATGATTGTCTACATTTGTTCCTAAATCTTTTATTGTATTTCCACTCATCCAATAGAAGACCCCATGTCTGGTACACATTATTTTATGGCTTATGTTCACACCTCATACGTCATATTAATATTCATTACCATATAACACTGATTTTATCATCTCATTGACCAACTTAACACGCCAAGTTACCTTCCTCTTTGCTCTTTCAGTTTCCAGTTCGCTAAAATGGTAAGGTTGTATTGATGAACTAATTAGGTACCAGAGACTTCTACCAAAAAAAACACACTAGTTATGCAAATGGTTGTTTCCAAATGCTCAAACATTAGTGCATGATATTGCTGCGGCTAGATTGAACACAACCTGATCTGCCAATTAAGGATATCCTGTCACTAGTTTCTTTAGTTTGGTCTGCTACCTTCAGCAATATAGCTACTTGTTAATTGCTGGATTTGATTTATTTCTAAATTTTAAAGCATATTTTCTCTGTTGGTGGTTTAACATAGTTTGTGGTTATCTTAATAGGTTCGAGAAGAAAGTAAGGTATGCCTCTCGCAAGGCTAGGGCTGATGTCAGAAGGCGTGTGAAGGGCCGATTTGTTAAAGCCGGTGATGTCTATGACTATGACCCTTTGAACCAAACCAGAAGCTGCTGAGTGTACAACTTTTAACCATGTTCTATAAAAGGAAAGAAACACTCGTATAGTTGCTAAAGAAAACAGTAACTCTTACCTGAAAAATGGATGAAATTTGATGCACTCTTTATCCATGCAGTAACAAACTGTCTGATTTGATCACAGGGGCATAGATTTCTGAAAGGGAAGAAGATTGTAAGCGGGCCCTATTCCAATGAACAGACAGTGTAAGCTCAGGAGCAGGTTGTGTGTCCTTCACTGCAATGGACATCCCACTTGCAATTTCTGCTGAAATGACAGCATCACAAGCTGCCCCTTCAGGCAATGTGTCATGAATTTTGATTGCCCTTCTGTTTAACTTGGCAAATCCTGCTTCTTAATTCTAATCTAATGCAAAATTCTTTTAGTCCTTGGCCTTGATCTTGCTCATAGTTTGTCATATTTTATGTCAACTCCTCACTGATCCTAAGTCACACGTACCAGTGCCTATGATGGCATGATAAGTGGCTCAATTTGATAATTCTAGACAATGTTCTACTCTATAGTAGGCGGCTGTAATATTTTGTCCCTCTTTTTTTGCCATGTATTGTGCAGAATAAACATATGTGCAGATAGAGGTGTAATAGCCCAACCGTTCCTTAGGTATGACAAATTGTAAATTTGAAGGTTATTTATGTATAGAATAGGATGCTGCTATTTATAATTTTTATTACAAAACGTTCTATATTCGACTTGTATAATGTATTCATAAAAGTTTTGTTTGTATTTTATTTGAGTGCCATGAATACACTTCAACTACATGGCTTATTTACTTCAATTTGTATGCCACTTCTGGAAAGAAGAATATAAACCCTGTTACAGAAGAACGTTATGATTTTCTGTGCAAGAAAAATTCCATAAGGTAAAGATGTTTTAAGTGTAAACTTGTTTTTTTTTTCAATAAATCTTCATTCAATATTGCTGTCATTTTTATGTTCTGTATTATTTCTCTAACGAATTTTCAGATAAATGCTTTACCTCGGTTTTTTATTTTTGTAAAAATCAAAATAGTCTATGGATTTATTTTGGTAGCTCTGTTTTTTCCTTAACCATTAAATTATATTCATTCGACTTAAAGGCCAGATTAATCTAAGAAAATATTTTCTAATTTTATTTCTTGTTTTTATAGATGATTTTAAAAATTGTTCCTTTGATTTTCACTTTGTTGGGAAGCAATAGTTTTTTTCCATATATATATTTTTTGTAGAAATATTTTTAAATAGGGAAGGAAATGAAAATAAGAGTCTTAAATAACATTTTCTTAAATCGCATTGACCTTTTTTTTTTTATCTTTTCCATTAGTGCTTGGCGAATTATGTATCATTTTATGTACATTCATTGGCATTATCAGCAAGTATTGTTAAGAAAGATAGAAAGGTAGGAAAAGAAAACAATGTTGATGATTTGCTTCTAATCTCTTTGAATTTAAGAAAAAACAAAGTGAAAACCCATTTAAAACTAAAAAAAATAAAATATAACCCATAATCGATATATTTTGTATAATAATAATATTAAAATTATTATATATTTTTTATTTAAAAAAAAATTCTATTAGAAATAAAAAAAAATTTATTATTAATAAAAAATCATTTAATTTTTTATCCATTTTTATTCTTATTATTTTTTATTGATTTTCTGAGTTAAGTTATAAATATTTAACAAGAAATATCAAATGCTCTTTAAGGCTATTATAGTAGTGATTTAAAATATTTGTTTAGAGAAAAAAAAAACTGTGCTCCCCGAGAGAGAAAAAAAAAGCTAAAGCTTAATTTTAAAGAAATTATGAAAAAAAATTAATGCGGAAAATATTAAAAAAAAAAATCCACGTCACTATATTGTTAAAAATATCCTAAAAGTAGAAACAACCAAAATATGTTTATCTTTTTAGATAATATGCTTTTATATTGACTAATGGGAGATAAAGGAAAGATATACTTTTCTACGATATTATAAATTAAGATTTAAATTTTTTGTCTAAAAATTTATATTTAGTGTCTGAACCAAACAAGAACATATTTTTGAAAATAAAATAAAAGCTAATAATTTTGTACTATTAAGTAAGTAGAAAGTCGATTCATCATAATCGTTCATATAAATTTTAAAATAATTATTACAAATAAAAAGCCTTAATAATAATAACTTTAATAAAACCATATTGAATAACTTATATTACCTTAAAAATATTTATAATTTATGGCAGTTATGTCACAGAATAATAAAAAATGCAGGTGTTATAAGCATAAATTGAGGCTGAAAATAAGGATAAAGTGTAAAAATCCAAAATTGGAAACATGGCATTGAACATTATCAATTCTTTGGGGTTTAAAATAGAAATGACTTACCTTTATCCTCAACTCCGGTAAGATGATTGATAGTCCAACATAAATTATGAGGGCATAAAAATTGGTTCTTGAAACTTGTTTGTCCCTTTCTCGTTTTTTTATTTATTTCCTAACTATTTTCCCATTATAATTATGAGTTTTTTATATATAAAAAATTGTTAACCATGGTTAATGGATACATCCTTAGGAAAGAGGTAACATGTAACCATGGTTAAGGCACTGGGTACTGTTGCCAATAATGAATCCCTGAGATGGTGGGGTTCCTCTTCTATCTATAAAGCAAAGAGAGAAGAAATTACGGATTTTCCATCATTCCAGAACCGTAATCTTCAAACCCCACTTCGTAAGTCTCATCAAAATGCGTTCTTTTTCTTCTGGCTTTGCAGTTTTCTTCTCTGGATCTTTTAGGAATTCTGTGTTTCTGTTCGAAATCGCTAGATCGTGTGTTGGGTTTGGGGTAGTTTTCCGGGGACATGTGAAGTTTTGAATTTTCTTTTTCCTTTCCTTTTTTTGATCAAAAATTTGTTTTGATTTTGATCAAAATATTTCTCTGTGATGATTTGGTTTGTGTTAGATCTCGCTGATGATGAAGAGCCCAATCGAATGCTTGTTATTTAATTACGTTATCTCAATTTTCAATCTGGAAATTTTGGCAGCATATTACATGCCACTAGGGATTTTAATCTGTTTGTTCGTATATTTGTGTTTTTTTCTTTCGATTCAGGATTATGAAGTTGCTGGATTTAACCCAATTTTTCTGTGTAGCTGGTCTTTCCCTTGAGGAAAGTGACAATCATATGGATATTTTATTTTTGTATGAATAACTTGTGAAATCAAATATTATGACTGCTATATATAGTCAGGATTTGCGCCTAGCGTGTATGTTCTTTCAATCTATTATTTGATTGTTCACTATCTTATTAATGAATCGTTCTCTTAATTTTGTTTTATTTAATGTTTCTAATCTTTCCTTTATTGTGTTTACAGGCCACATATTAAGAAGAAAGCAACAGAATTTCCATAGTTGGCGTTTCTTCTCTGACTGACTGATCAAATTGAGAACTTCGCATAGCAATCTTGCTTTTTGGTTCCTCATTTTCATGTTTGTGGATTCTTCCTGGTCCAAAGGGAATCTATTGTGCTTTTTAGCTAAGTTTTGAGCTTCAGGTGCAACTTGCAACACAATTTTATCTGTAACTTGGTATCCTTAGAGGACTCTCAGCATTGATCAAAATGGGCCTCTCAAGTCTCCCAGCACCATCTGAAGGAGTATTGTGTGTCCTCCTGGTGAACACTGTATTGTCAATTTCCATATTTAAGGGCATTGTTAGGACAATCCTACACATTGTTGGAATCCATCTTTCATCATCCACCACTTCATCCTCTTCACCAGATCCCTCCCAAGCCCCACCTGAGTCATTTGAATTCCATCTTAGTCCCTCTGAGAGTTACATTGAAGAGTTCAGAAGCCGGACACCGACACTCAGGTTTGACAGTGTGTGTTGCTGCAAACGACCTGAACATGACTGTTCTGTATGTCTCACTCAGTTCGAACCGGAATCAGAGATTAACCGCTTATCTTGCGGCCATCTCTTCCACAAAGCTTGCTTGGAGAAGTGGTTGGACTACTGGAACATTACATGCCCACTTTGCAGGACTCCGTTGATGCCTGAAGATGACACACCTTGCTTTCAGTAAGGAAAATGAGTGAGCACGCCAATAAGAGAGTTTCATGTACAGTGTAGTGTACATATTCTTGAGGGTTTTGATGTTCATGCATATGAGTTCTGCCACCTTTTTAAGCTTTAACCTTTTGCCTTTTATGGTCTAGAGTTTGTGGAGGGTTTTGTTTTCCCTTTTTCTGTCTGTGCTCTTTAGCACAAATGAGGGGTATACTTTTTGCTTGCATATTATGTTGTTCAGAATGCCCACCTTGTTTGGACCTCAGAGCCTTAATTCTATATTGGGCATTTTGATCCTAATTTGGAAGCATGGATTGTAGAATCCATTTGTTTTGCCTTTCCAACTCTCATCACCATGTATATATAGTGTAGTGTGTAAATAGCTGTGGTTGGCAATAAGATTCAGTTATCAGTATACAATACAAGCCACTAATCGTTTTGGTTTTGCTATATACTGAGGATATCTTGTTTAGTTTATTTTTTACATTATTAAATGGAGGTGTTCTTTATATTTTTTTGCTTCTTTTTATGTCATAATGCCCTTTTTGAAAATTTGATTTTGAATACAACAAAGTATGTTATTGGATCTATGTAACTAACCCTACCTAATAGCTTTGGTTGATGTTGATTCTGTCAAAATCTTATGCAAGTAGCGACCACTCAGCCGAATGACAGATTAGCACAATTATTCAAACAAACTTATACTAGGCCTTTAGGGCATGTTTATGTGGTGCTGCTTGTATTATATTCACAGGCTCTGTAGCAGGGCCTCTAAATAAGGGCATATACTTCTGCATATTACTTTCTTTTGGCTTGAAACATATAAAAATCTTGGTAGAGTTTTATAAGTGGTTTGTAATTTTTTTGTGTAGGAACTCATTTAAATAAGTTATTTTTCAAGTTTTATTGTTTATTTAAAAGCTTTAAAATAGAAAAAAATTGATGGGCAACAACCAATTCGATCTTTGAATGAAACTATGAAAGGAATTGTCTGCATGCTACTGCTCTGAAATATACGCAAACATAATATGCTATTGCATGCTGAAAAACATGAACAATACATTTTATTCAACATATTTATCTTTTATTTTTTAAATTATCAAACTATTTTATTATATTATTGATTTTTTTTGAAGAATTGCAATTTCTGGTATCGTAATTATACAATCTTCTCTCCTTTCAAGTGAATATTATCAGATATAATAGTGTTTGTACAGATGGAATGAAGAATTTTCATGTAATGACAATTGTTATTGTTTATGATTGAGCTTGAGAATATTTATTTTGAAAGTGTTAGTATGAATTTTGATGTAGTTACTGAGGTGTAGCAGAAGTTATAATGATTAATGATGGAGGAGTTGAATGTGAAAGAGAGAAGATGTGGATTGGATTAGGAAGAGAAAGAAGGAAAAGGGTTGTGAATAATGGCAGGAAAAGGGAAAGATGCATTGAGTTGGAGCATAATTGAATATTATTTTGTTAGTGGAAAGATGCCACATTTGTGGTGGTTGTAGCCACACAACACAACAATTAACAATTCAACCACCTGCATGACGCCGACACTCATTACAAACAAACACATAACTTGTTTTCTGCTTATTCGCCACCTAATTTACCCATTATTACATTTATCACCTTTTTTTTTTTTTTCTTACAAAATCATCCACAATAAAACACAATTAGCATAAATAATAGTATCTGTTATGTTATATTACTAATTATTATTCTTAAAAAATCTTATTATCAGACATGCCACTGTTGAACATGGGAGAAGAAGAAAGTACTTCACTCTTCCCTTCACAAAAATTCTTTATTCATCACAATCTGTTCTAATCAAGATGGTCACGGAATCTGTATACTTTTTCTATTTATTAAAATGACAGAAACAAAGTATTTAACTTCTGAATGTAAAAAATAAAATAAAAAGTGTAGCCAGAAACAAAAACAGAAGTATGACAACATCTTGTATTGGGCTTGAGAATTGGCTGCCTTAAACTTGTGTTGGGCCTAGCTCAAATTGTTGCCATGTGTGTTGTTTGAGATTGAGATGGATATCATCGTTGGGTGAATTCAAAAAGGCTTCGAAATCAAATGAAAATATCTCATTTAAAAATTAATATTATAAAAATCAAATTTTTTTCTTATAAATGGCCTTCTACTTTCACTTAATTTTTATTTTTATTCAGGTTAAATGAATCTGCAACTCCTTAAATTATTTCTCAATTTTAATTAGGTTTTTGAAGTATTTTTTTCAATTAGATCATTAGACTTGTTTTAATTTTTAATTTGCTTTCCGTTTATCTCTTTTAAGGATTTTTTTTTTTAATTCATAAACAAATACAAGTTCACCAACCCAGATGAAAAAAATGTTTAGTAACCTAATTATAAACTTTCATTTAGTTCAGGGTCTATAAGTAATCAATGAGTAAATTAAAAATCATACAAAAAAGAACACTTAATTAAGAAGTCCATTCAAAGAAAATATATTAGGTCTTTACACAGAACTTTTAAGTGTTGTTTGGAGACTTATGCTTTTGGAGATCAAGAATATTGATCAAATAACTTCAAGAAAAAAAAAAGTTTAGAGACCTAATTAGAAAAATAGTAATCTATTTAAAAATTGTGAAATAATTTGTATACTTACAAATTAATTTAAACCCTTATTTGATTTTACAAGAGAGTTTATTTATAAACAAATTGCGTAATGTGTAGTAATTACAGAAGGCGCCAAGTGAACTCATTATCTTGTGCGTGTGCAGTACCCTGTGTCCCCAGTCACCACCACACCACCACCTATCCATCCTTCTATCCATAACCATTTCCCTTCTCACTCACACTCACACTCACACTCACCACCTTCTCTCAATCCACTGATGATGACTCCTTCAACCTTTACACTGTCAGATACCCACCATACCATACCATAGCACTTTTCCCCACCTTCATCTGCCATTGCCGCTTCTTCTTAATGGCTGAACTTGCTTTTACGCACCCCCATCACCTTTTTCGCCCCAACACCCCCTTCATTATCCCACCCAAGAGGTATCTATGCATGTATCTTTTCACATTTCCTCTATTTCCCTATTCCTTTATTCGTTATTTGCCCTTTATTCTCTGTTGGGTATACTACTGCCCACAGAGGTTGTTTGCTTGAATGGATGAATGACTGTGTACCCAGTTCGTGTATGCTGTTATGTTGGTCAACGTGGTTGGAGAATTTGGAATTCTCTTCCTGGGAAGGAAAGTTCTTACTTTTTTATTTCAACCCCTTTGTTTGGTTCGAGTGGGTGGGAAACCGAAGGGAGGGAATGGAAATGGAGTTTGGATGAAAAATGTTTTGATTTTCACTCATTGTTCCCGCTTGGTAGAGATTGGGGAATCAATTTGAAGTTTGGACTCAGTTTTATGGTATAGTGACGGGGAAAATTTGTTGGGTGGAGTGTTAATGGCTTGTGCTTTTCTTTCAAACGTGAGATGATTTTGCGCCTACTCAAACAAAGATGTCTTGGATATATTTTAAGAGAGACTTTCTTGTGTAGTTGTCAGCAATTGAGTCTGATTGCCGAATGGCTAGCTTTGCTAGTTCCTTCACCGTGTAAACAAAGACTAGCCTGGCTGAAGCTTTTAGATTTTACACAATTATAGTTGGTTTCTCATTATTTACTCGACTAGAATGTCTTGACTCTTGAGTTAATGTGTTGAAACAAAGTAGTATTCTTGCTTAATGAGAATTTTTCAATTTTATTACCTGTACTGTGCGCTCATTTTTCCCACCAATCATTAGGTAACGGGTTTGCATTACTGAGATGGTTATTTTAAACCATTTACTAGATATATATGTCTTGAATCTAAAAATGTATTGATAGAATGATTAGAGGTATCAAGTCATTATTATTAATGCCTTCATATTTGAAAGATAAGATAACGATGGAAAGATCAAGGATGATGACTGATACTACTAGGAACTGTTATGTATTGTCATGTTGATGTCTTGATGGATAAACTTTCTTTAGTGTTAATTGCTTGTGCTTATGTATTTAAATGTTGGAACAGACACATATGCCATCATGTACCACTGCACAGTGTATTTCGCTTCATCTATAGTATGAAGAATCGTAAATCAGTCAGAACTTTGGCTGCATTATCGACTGAGAAAGGTAATTCAAACATATTTTTATAAGCTCTTACTAATCTATTTGTTTGACTTCATTTTTTTAAGTCTATGGTTATCTCCTTTCACTTGGCTACTGGTTTGTTGCTTTTATTTGCTGTTTAATTGTTGGACACTCATGACAACAGTATTGTTCAAGTCCAAATCATATAATTTATTTTTAATATATTAGTAGAATATGATATTATGATTCAACCTTGGTTTGTTGCAAGGTCTCGAGGTCAGTTTTGAGCTATAAACATGTTAATATTGGCTGTACATATAATTATCAGAAGAATTTGCGGTTAAAGATTTTTGGAAACTATGTCTAATGCAGACCACACACTATTGTATTTATACTTACATGAGTGGGATACAGTAATAAATACTAATAGAGTCCTGATAATATTTTACATAACCTATGTTTATGTGCTGAAATTTAATTAGACTGTGATACATTTGTTACCTATGCTATATTATCACTCCCCTTTTGGTGGAGCATACAAATCATGTGCGCAAAGCTTGTTACAAATATATTCAACACTGGATCCTTGAGAGATTTGGTGAACATGTGACAAGTTGTTCAATTGAACTGACAAAGTCATTTGTAATTTTACTGGCAAGGACTTTTTTTTTCCAAACAAAGTGACACTTTATCTTTATGTGCTTGGTCATTTCATGAAAAAACAAGATTATAAGCAATGTGGAGAGTGGCTTGATCATTACAAATCAACTTCATCTCCTTGATATCCCTTAACTTACAGTTGAAGTAATTGTCAAAGTCACATTAGTTCAAATATCGTGGTTGTGGACTCAGTAGAAGTCTACACCAATGATAACTTTTTAGGACCCTTATGGATAGAAGATCAACATCTTGTTATTGCACCTTTCTTGGGAGAATTTGGCAACACGGAGGAGCAAAAAATAGAATGTGATGGCAAGATGATCAGTAGAATCTGAATTTATTGCAATTGACCGAGGGTAGAAGGACTATATGATCTATTGTGGCTAAAAAAGATTTTTAATACAATTAAGAGAAACTGAGAGAAAGGGTATCAATCTTTCATAATACTGAAGGTACAAACAAACCTGATATATATATATATGTGTGTGTGTGCACGCGCGCGCAATATTGACTCACTGCTGAGTCAACAATTAAATGACCTTTAACAGAATATAATACTAATTAAATTGGAGTGAAATGAAATTACAATGAAATGAATATATGTGCCTATTTCGAATATTCTCCACTCAAACTCAGGGTGGGTGAGTGAGGGAGAACCTATCAACTAGCCTGAGTTAATCTCACAAGGCCAAAAATCTCAGAAGAAAGTTGCTTGGTGAAGTTGTCTGCATTTTGGTTAGGAGTTGGAATATGCTACACTGTGAGACTTTTTAGGACTTGTTCCCTGAGAAGGAAAATCTCGAGTTCCATATTTTTGTTTTGGCATGTAGAATATGATTCAGACAGAGATTGTGCATAGATTTTTATATAGCAGAACAGGAGTGGTGAAAAAGGAACTCTTAATTCTGACAAAAGAGGTTGAATCCAAAGTATTTCAGCTGCTTTATTGGTCAGACTTCTGTACTAGATCTGGCAAAAAGTGTTTGTTTCTTGGACCATTAGGTCATAAGGTTTGTGCCAAGATATATACAGGATCCAGTAGTGGATCTTCTGTAATCTGGGTCTGAACCCCTGTCAGCATTTGATAATGCTGACAGAAAAGGGCTGAGGCGGGGTGAGAAGCAGTCAAAAGGTCAAAGTTGTCTCTATTACAACAATTCAGCTATCGATATTGCTTATACTTTGTGGAAGCATGATAGGACAAAACATATGGAAATTGATAATTTTATTAAAGAAAAGTTGGAGGAAGGTATGGTATGTATGTCCTATGTTACATTACTACAACAATTGGCTGATGTTCTTACAATGGGGTTGATCTGTTCAAGTTTTCATAGCTATGTTGGGAATGGAAGACATCTATTCACGAGCTTGAGGAGGAATGTTGAGCAATAATCTGCATATTTGCATAAAAAATATTTGATGTGAAAACAATTATTTAGATCTTAGCATTTGGGCTTGAAGGCTAACTCAACCCACAAGATGGGCTTGTAATGTGAGAATTTTCCAAACTTTATAAACTCTATTTAAGTCATACCTAGATGGGAGACTAAACATATCCCCTTCAGAAAATAAAAACTGTTCCACCACATTAATTGTCTTATTGATGCATTAAATATTTTTTGATAACTACCTTTAGTGGGAGTACCATGTAGTAGGAGTAAATGAGTAATTAATTAGAGAGATTAAGGGTATATTAGGAAGTTACATAATGTTTATCTATGAAATTCAAAATATTAATTGCATTCCTTAGTATTTGTGTCAGAATCTTAATAATATAAAGTGGAACTGAGGGAGTATTTACTAAGCTTCTGTAGATATGTTCCCAAGCAGCAACAGAGTATGCCACTTAAAATTTTAAGCGATTGTTAAATAATTGTAACAAACTTTATGAAAGAGAGCAATTGTTTTTATTAAATGAAGCAAAAGGTTAAAAAAGTTGACAAAATCTATGGCAGAAGTAAATGCTGCATACAACCATAATAACCGCTGTTCCTGATGTTAGCTACATTATTCCTGAGATTTGGTTTTTAAAGAAAAAATACTTGGAACTGTGTTCATGCTTCTCTTCATCCTTTTATATAATCTAAGGATACTTTCTCATTCTGTATTTTTCTATCAAATAATCCCTCTCTCAGTAATATACATTTTGCATGGGTACAAAATCTACCTTTTGGTAATTAATGTTCAAAATCATGCTTACTTAATATATTTCACTCCAGTTTAGAATGAATAACAGACCTGGGCTGTCTGCTTTCTCAGGAAAGTCAGCCACTAATGTTGACGAGTTATGCAAGATCATTTGGACTGTGGAAGCAGATTTAGAAGATGGTCACCTCCTGTATGTAACTGGTGATCCTGCTGTATTAGGCTGCTGGAAACCAAACATGGCTGTACTATTGTCTCCTACAGAGCATGCTAACATATGGAAAGCTGAATTTCAGGTAATTTTAGCTGGGCTATCAAATATAATCTTATATGTTTATTTTTGTTGTAAAGAAATAATAGTTAAGAACAAGTTTAAATGAGATGTTTCTACATTAAGATTAACTTCTTTATTCATCTTGCCCTAGACCCGTGCTCAGTTAAGTAGTTTTCTTATACACAAATAAAAAGATAAAGCAAATCCATAGTATATTGGGAATATTAGAAAGAAACTACTCCAATAGGGATGAATTATATCTCTAAAGCTTTCCTTTCTCTCTGGAAATCCTTAACCCAACTACCCTTGAAAAGCAAATCCTGTGTAGATTCTGCAGTTCCTGTCAATACATCTATAGTTTGTATTATTATGATAAATAATAAATGATAGGAGACCCTTTGCAACAAAATTTTGCATCCTCCCGATAAAAAAAAATTCTTCCATTAAAATTTATTTAGATTATTATATGAAGCTTCCGTATCTTGTAATACTGAAGATCAAAATACACATTGTTATTAATTAAATGACTCAGTTCTAATTTTGTGATTGCAGATTGCTTTTGGCTTGAACTTTAAATATAATTATTTCATTAAGGGTAAATTGAAGTCCTCAAGTGACATTCTTTGGAGGCCTGGACCAGCTTTTTCTCTGTCAGTACCTCTAAAAGTTCTTGAAGACGATAAAGTTGTGGTCAGGGATTCATGGATTAGGTCTTATTCCCAGATGTCTTCAACTCATGCATGGAGCCCCTTCACAGAGGAAACATATCTTCTAGAGCAACCCTCGATTTCTTTACTGAGCAAAGGTATTACTTAGTGTTTTTACACTATTATTGAAATATTTGTTTCCTAATATGTTTCTGAACACTCAAATGCTTCCAGTGGTTTGACAGATGATGAAAGGATTGAGAGTCTCATTGAAAATGACATCCTAAAGTTTGAGACACTTGGTTTGGAAGATCAATTACTTTACGACAATGATGACATGGTGATTGCGAATGACGAGGATATCCAGTCTACTAATATTCTTTCTGAGAATTACCAGCCGGTTGAGGAACCCTGGCTACATTCATTCCCTTCCATTGTCTCTAAGGAAAAAATAGAATCAAATGAATCTGAAACTGGTGACACTGTAAAAGAGAAGGTGAAGCTGGTAGATGGAGAACAGTTGTTACTTGACAATAGTAATATAACGTCAAAAGACTCTATTTCCACCATTATTCTTATTAACTCATCAATATGTACCATGCAAAGAATTGCAGTACTGGAGGATGAAAAATTGGTTGAATTATTATTGCAACCAGTCAAGAGTAACGTGCAATGTGATAGTGTATATGTTGGGGTGGTCACAAAGCTTGTTCCTCATATGGGTGGGGCTTTTGTTAGTATTGGGAATTCTAGATCTGCCTTTATGGATATTAAGCAAAATAAGGAGCCATTTATATTCCCTCCATTTCGTCAAAGGACTAAGAAACGAGAAATTGATCTTGAGGGAAAAAATGACCACAAGTCTCGTGAAGGAGAGGGTGGTTATTTAAAATCTGTGCACAATGACTATGATGAGCATGATGGAGAGGATGATTTTTATATTTCAGAAGTTCTTAAGGAGAACGTAAATGGTAGTATGGTTGATGATGATGAAGTAGAAGCTGACTTTGAGGATGATATAGAGGGAAGTGATTTCCAAATAGAAGGAGAAACAAATAACTTTTCTCTTCCTCTTGGCATGAATGGGTCTGTCAACTCTCCTATTTTGAAAGCAAAAGATACAAAGAGAGCAACCCACATGGCTTCTGGAGAAAACAAATGGATCCAAGTTCGCAAGGGAACCAAAATAATTGTCCAAGTTGTCAAAGAGGACCTTGGTTCAAAGGGTCCCACTCTGACTGCTTATCCTAAACTAAGAAGTAGATTCTGGGTATGTGCTACGGTTGCACTTTTCATAAAGTTTGATTGTATATCATTCCTGTCTTCCATGTAAATTATCTATACTGTGTTTCATCTGAATCAGACTCTGACTTGCAGGTTTTGCTTGCATGCTGTGATAAAATTGGAGTCTCCAAAAAGATTTCTGGTGTTGAGCGCACAAGGTTGAAGGTTATAGCAAAGACATTGCAGCCTGAGGGTTTTGGCCTCACCGTAAGAACTGTTGCTGCTTGTCAATCTTTTGAGGAACTGCAGAAAGACTTAGAAGGTTTGCTTTCAACTTGGAAAAATATAATGGAGCATGCAAAGTCTGCTGCTCTTGCTGCTGATGAAGGGGTGGATGGAGCTGTTCCTGTAATTTTGCACAGGGCAATGGGTCAAACTCTCTCAGTGGTCCAGGATTATTTCAATGAAAATGTTAGTTCTATTACTAGTTTAGAGTCACTATTGATTAGAAGAGTGTTTAACATAGTGGTATCTATCTACATTAAAGAGAAAATCCAGTTTACGTTCTACTTCTCCTGATTTCTTTTTATCATGATATACTTCAGGTTAAGAAAATGGTGGTTGACTCCCAAAGGACATTCCATGAGGTAAGGCATTAGCTAATTACAGAGAGCTATGTTACAGTATTAGCACTAGAGCATGTCTGTTTTTAATGTGAACAATATTACCTTTTCTCCCCCCATTAATAAATTTAATAAAAAATAATTCATTGCGAGAATACGTTTGTGGACCCAACTGTAGCACAGCATGTTGTCACATGGCAATTTGCCATTTTCTAATAGCAAAAGCCAATCAAAGCCCAGTAAAAGTGAAGACTGAATCTTACATCTTACATGTGTACAAGACTTTATTTAAATTTATGGTCCTAGGTTAGCATGCTGATCCAGTTGCTTGTAGTCAAATAGTGCAATGTGAATGGTATAATTGTTTTTTTGTAATTGAAAAACGAGCATCATGATTAATTTAAGCTTCAATATACAAACTGCAGCTTCCAATTTGGTGATTTCAACCTTTTTATATAATCTTCAGGTGACCAATTACCTTCAAGAAATTGCCCCTGATCTTTGTGATCGCGTTGAACTATATGATAAAAAGGTTCCCTTGTTCGATGAATTCAACATTGAAGGAGAGATAGACAATATCCTCAGCAAAAGGTGAAATTTTGTTACTTTTTTTTATAACTTTTAGTGTGTATTATCCTTGTCCTTATTATCTTATTGTTTTATAGATATTTTGTTAGATTGTGTTATAATATCCTCATCTTACAGTGTTTTAGAATATCTTAAAATATCTTTAGAGCATTTCGTGGAATCAGTTAGTTATCTAATTGAGGAGGCAATCTTAGTCATCATCACTTTTTTTCCATTATTTATTTAGGGTTAGTAGTCTTATTGTATTAGTAGGCTTGTAATAGGATAGTAATAGTAATACTAGTATACTACTCTAGTACTTAAATTGATATTTTTATCAGTATAAAGAAGAATGTTGGATTAGTATTTTGTATCATGATGCAATACAACAACTCTAATAATCTCAGATTATTTGTTGGCTTATGTCTCTGTTTTATTACTAATTTACTTAAACTCTAATTCCAATAGATTGCTTACATGTAAACCAGCGTACTGTAATATAAAATGTAGTAGAAATGTAGATGATGATTCAACTTTTTTAAGCTAATGGCAGAAAACATTTGGTTTTTAATCATGTAGTTCTTGGTTATTTGGGATAAATCATAATTGAGTTTTTCAATGCAGAGACTTTATTAAATTACTAAGGAAACTCTTAATCATATCTTCCTCTCCTGATATCAAATAATTAAATTTTCATAACATGCCCAATTGTTTCAGCAGGATTAAAAGTTAGATATTGTTAAAAATAATAGAAAATAAGGTCAAACTGTAAATAGAAGTTGTCCCCCCCTGATATTCTTTTGTAAAATGTCAATTGATCTGTCCTTCCTGGACATTGTTAAAATTCTTAACTTGATAGCTTTCTTTATGTTGATCACTTTATAGGGTTCCACTTGCTAATGGAGGTTCTCTAATCATTGAACAAACTGAGGCATTAGTTTCTATTGATGTAAATGGAGGACATGGGATGCTTGGTCATGGAAATTCACAACAGCAAGCTATTCTAGATGTCAATCTTGCTGCTGCAAAACAAGTATGTTGTTAGATGCAGCACTATTATCATTTATTTGTGCATACATAGGCTTTACTCTCTAGTTTATTTTTTTTGTGCCGACAAATTATGTTATTATTTTCCTTCAGAACTGTTTATTCTTCCATCTACATTACTTTCATTCTATCTTATAATATATATTCAGAACATCCATTAAAGTGGAGTACTTCACCCTAATTCCTATAGTCAATGAATAATTCCTCGTCATAAGTATTGGAAATTAGAGATCGGATTGTAATGTGAAGTTTACACCTTATTTATACATTATAATTTGAACATATCTCTAGTTGATGTGGAATCACTAATAACAAGAATTTCAGAGATGTTTTAAGAAATTTAATATTTAATTTGGAGTTAAAGTTTGACTCATTATCAATATAAATTTTATATACTAAGGTATCAAGTGAAAAGATATACTGTGAAAAGATGATATTTTACTTTCAGCAAACTAGGTAGTGGCAGTGTTCTATGGCAGTCTTGAGTGTTTTACACTGACACTGGATATAATTTTAACCCTTTATTATGTTGTTTTAGACTTCAGAGTGATAACGATTTCCAGCTTAGATTAATGTGAAAGTGTGGTTTACTGAAATTGAAATTTTAGTGTTCTACTAACAGTTTATTGAAATTGAACACGGAAAGGCCTACAAAAAGGTTATTCACACATGGTAAGCTTGAGTTAATTGGTCTCATTTTGGTTGCAAGGTGAGGGAATCATAAGTTTTGGGAAGAAATGTAAATTTTATCACTATGCTGTTCTATGTTTGCATGAAGGGTTAACGAAGGGAAAAATGACTTAATAGGGTTTGTACCAGTTGAAATTTCTAAGAAGAAAGTCATTTTAAAAGTCTATTTAACTCAACACACCATTCCATTGATCAAAGTTTCCTAGTTCACAACTTCTTTGTTAATCAATGTAGCACCCATAACCTCTCATTTGGTGCTATGCTTAGAAGCTTTCTGTGAATAAAATGTTTAACATGTTGATGCTTACTATATGTTAGATATTAATTCATTAATGAGCCTTCACCAAACAACTTAAGCTTTTAGGATAGTTGGTCACTGGCATTCTATTACAGCCTTTTTTGATCAAGTGGTCAAGAGTTGAACCTCCCCAGTCTTCTTTAAATAATGTTTGATTTCAGCATAGAGAAAACAAAAACCTGCTTACTTATTACTGTCCATGATTAAAGTCTGGAGGGCTCTCTCTTACACAATGGGTTCAATAAAGATAAAACCATTAATGAGCCTTCTCTTATCAGCTTAAGCTTTTAGGAGTGTTGGTCCTTGACACCTTGCATTCAGGATGGTGTTTTTATTTGTCATGACCAAAACCCAAGCCTTCACAGATGCACAAGCTAAGCTACAACATCCCTTCACCTGGCAAGCCTCATTATTACAAAAACATACTTAGCAAATATTGTTTTCCAAAACAAGTTATACTATACTTCCAAGTCTTTTAATAATCGGACAAGAGTTTCTTCTATAATATCAAGTTTTCAACATCCTAAGAAGTAACAAATCACCTTTTAAAATGTATATTTAGGTAGTCAACTCTGGATAGCAGCACCAGCAGATAGGGGCCAAGAATCCTAAAGTGGGATGGTTAGAAAGTCGCTCTTCTGAATTTTGTATTACTATTAATTTTATTATTTAATTTATTATATTGTTATGTTTTGTTAAATTTTAATTACTATTATCATTTAGTTTATTATATTATATATTATGCATTAAATAATTTATTGTATATTTTTATTATTTAGTTAGACTTAAATATGTTTTTAGTCCTCCAATTTGGAGGCATTTTTTGAGTTGGTCCTCCAATTATTTTTTTCATCTTTAAGTCCTTCAATTTTTCGAAATAGTTATTTTAGTCATTAATAACAGATGCAGTTAATAACAGTGCTGAGCTGGGCAAAACATTCCTAATCACATTTCTATTAATCAGTAGGTCCCTAAACTGTTTTGAGAATCACTGAGATGTTAGAAATAGCTTCCATTCCCATGGGTCCCACTTATTTAAATGAAAATAAACAGAAGAAAACGTATGTAATATAGATTCCTTGGAATAAATAATGCCTTTGAATTTTTTTTATAACTTAAAAACATGGGAATGTTAAATTCCCAAAATCACACTCCTGGGAATAATTTTGTATAAAACAAGCACACTCCTAGGGTTTCTACAATTGCCACAAATATTTATTTTTTGGTGGTTTCAAGCTGTCATATTAAACACAGGGATCCAATTACAAAAATTTTACTAGATCAAGGACCATTTACAATTTTTTTAGTTTAGAGACCTAATTAAGAATTTTCGTAGTTTAGGAACCTACTAATTAATTTAATCTAAATAAATAAGAGGATAGATTGAATATTAATACTTGTGGCATGACATTCAATGTAAACAATTATATATTTACTCTGACAATCTTATAATATAATTTCATGGAGTTATATACATTATTGATTTTATTTCATTTTCCTCTCTTTCTTTTTAAGTACAAGCATACAAGTTTTTTTTTTTTTTTTCAACATTAATTCATGTGAAGTGGTACAATTTTTTTATTAGAAACAATACATTACAGATTGCAAGGGAGTTGCGACTAAGGGATATTGGCGGCATCATTGTGGTAGATTTCATTGATATGACAGATGAAGGTAAGTGGAATTCTCCCACTTGTTTGTGCATCTTAAGTATTGAGTTACTGGAAGAAGGCATCTCTCAGATGTACTTTTAAAATATTTTCATATTCTGATTGCAGTTTTAAAATGACTGACTAAAGCTTTAAGCAATCCTACTCAGTAGTTTTCATGGGAATATTTTTTTATATTTGTAATTGTGAGATATTCAAGAATGCATAGGTTTTAATCTTCCCCTTATAAGCTCATTAGTCATGAGTCATGACTATCACCATGCAGAATCTGTCATGCATGCATGGTATTATGTGTATGGTTGCAAATTAAGTTATCAATGGCGGTCAAGTTTTATTATTGATGGATTGTTTAACTTGACTTTGGAACATTCAAATTTGCTCTACAAAGAGGTGCTTGTAACATTCTTTCTCACACTTTTTTCAACACATTCTCTGTCTTTTACTGAAATTTATTGTAAATTACAAAAAATTGTGGGTTCCACTTATTTAAGGAGCTCAACTAATGATTTTGAAGTTTCCAATAAATTTTAACCAATAATAAAGAGTGTCTTAGAAGGAGTGTGATTGAGAGAGTTTATTGTTAGTGTTCCTCTTGCTCTCAAACAGTATTTTCACAGATTAAAATGTTTTTTCCTGTTAACTACACTCCATCTGAATGAAATCTATTTGATCACTAGTTAAAATCTGCTAGGGCGGCCATAAAGGCCGGACTATAATTACATATTTACAAAATTTTACCAAAGTGGGATGAGAACATCTTACTCTCTTCCTTTTCTCTGTGAGCCTGTATTTACACCTAGTTTAGCAGAGTTCTTGTAAGATGTGGTGAATTTTATAATAAGGCAAATATTCCTAAGATAGGTGGACTTTGTTCAAGTCGTTTTCTCAGTGTGAAATTAAAAAAATTATGAAACATTCTCTTGTAAATCTGAATGGTTTTCTTCCTTTTAATTTCTTTAGAACACTTCTTCACAGAATCCTTTGCCAAAACTTGAGCTGTTATGAAAGGAACAAAAGTAGGTTTATGTCTCTAACAAAGTCCTTGAAGTAAGATCTGCTGAATTTGAAATATGAACAATGCACCTGTCTTTTTTATAAGTATAATATTATCCTAAATTTATTGAATGAAGGGTTAGTAGAAGCTTGGTCAGTTACATCCTAAATTAATGACATGTCAAAATGCCTCTTTCCTAAAAGCTTTACTTGTTAAACTAAGCCCACACTGGTTTTTGAAATTTGTAACATCTTCAACAGGAAAAATAGTATTAGTTTTTCTTCTATCAGAAGTTGTAACTAATAAGTTAAGCTCATTCTCTCTCTCTCTCTCTCTCTCTCTCTCTCTCTCTCTCTCTCTCTCTCTCTCTCTCTCTCTCTCTCTCTCTCTCTCTCTCTCTCTCTCTCTCTCTCTCGTGGGGATAGGGGAAGATGACTAGTGCATATTAATTAATTAGGTGGAAATAGTGAGATGACGAATTTCAATTATTTTAAGGTAATTTTGGAAAAAATAATACAAATTGTTAACAAGTTTAATATTACATACTAAATTAACGAACTCTTTAATTCCAACAAATTAGTTAAATGGGTCTTATACATAGGTACAAAGGTAGTACACAAGTAACAATTTATTTAAAAACGAATTATTTTCTCAGCCCTTATTCTTTTATTCCTGGTTTCTGGATTCAGTTATCTGCCCTTATTAGTGCAGAATAAGTCTTCCCTAGTAAATAGACAGCTAGTGATTGGATCACCTGACTTTTGCAATGAAGTTTGTGGTTGCTCTCGCACCAAGTAAAACAATAAGGCATCAGTTGTCCTGAGAGTTCGTGCTTTAAAGCTACCTAATGTTACATCAGATCTTAGTTTTGACTGTTTTTCATATGTTTCAAATGTAGAATTCTATTCTCATCCTGTACCGTCATTTTTAATGCACTGAGAACTGGTAGATGTGACTGATTGAGGCTATGCCTCAAAGGCTCATTGTAAACAATCTCACGAATTTTATAATATTCTCAAGTTTAAGTTTGATTGTGATATTTTAAGCATGAAATCTTCGTTTTTTATGTCACTCTGATATAACATCCCTTGATTGTTATTCTTGAAGTCCTTATCAATATTTATTAAATTTGGATTCTTCTTGATCAGCAAATAAAAGATTGGTCTATGAAGAAGTCAAGAAAGCCATTGAGAGAGATAAATCAATGGTGAAGGTCTCTGAATTGTCTAGACATGGACTTATGGAAATAACTCGAAAGAGGGTAGGTTGCTTGTGTATGGTGAATATTAGCTATTTCTTATCCCATTATCAGAGACAAGTGTTGAAATAGAAAGACGTGTTTCATATGAAACATTATGTGACCTTCCCCATTTTTCTTTTGTATAGTTTTCCGATGGTTTTATTCAAGCATAACTTAAATAGTATGCTAAATTTACCGATCATCATCTTTCATGCTTGCTTCAACTGAGACGCACTAAAATGACTACAGATTGGAAAGAATAATGCTTGAACTACATTTTTCTGTTTTAGATTGCATTCTCTTCTGATAATTATTCGCATTGCACTCAATTTAGTAAGATTTATTTAAAATGAATTACCAATGTTTGACAGGTACGACCAAGCGTGACATTCATGATTAGTGAACCATGTGCGTGTTGCCATGCCACAGGCAGGGTGGAAGCTTTAGAGACATCCTTCTCAAAAATTGAACAGCAAATTTGTCGGCTTCTTGTAAGTAGAAATTTTCAATCTCAGAATTTTGTTTCAGCCATAAAATCATGGGGAGAAAGAACCTTCAAACATAAGAGTAGGACAATTGAAAAGTTCTATTTGGCATTTCCTTAAGCACCCGGAATTAAGAATTCCTTATTGACCTGTCCTAGTTCATATTACCTGCTGCTGCAATATGTTTTTTTCTTTTCTTAGGTGTTGGTAATTTGTATATCTAGATCAAAATAATGTTCTGTTCACTTGTCATAGTAATGATACTCATTGGAGTTACTAGTGAGTGTGATTTCTTGTTTGTTATTATGAACATCCCAGGCTACAATGGACCATGAGCCAGACCCTGAAAAGCCCAAGTCATGGCCGAAATTTATTCTGAGGGTTGATCATCATATGTGTGAGTACCTGACTTCAGGGAAAAAGACAAGACTTGCAACATTGAGCAGTTCTCTCAAAGTCTGGATTCTCCTGAAGGTATAAAAGATCAATAGATACTTTGTTTTAATGACTGCTGCTATGCTTGTACACTTTTACAATGCTTTGTATTTATTAATTCAAGTTACTTTTAGAATAAAATACCTGCCATTGCTTAAGGGAAGTACTGGAAAGGTTGGCTTTACCTTGCAAAGTGTGGGGCAAACCCTCATTGCCATGATTATCATCATGATAATCCTAATATTTTGAATCCTCTATTTTAAGAATGCTTCCTAGATTTTATCTTTCACTGCATATCACAAATCTGCCTAGTGAATGACACTCAAGTGCCGTTGAGCTTATTCGAAGCTAGGTTGGAATTTTATTTAAAGGTGTAATTTTTTTGTCATGCTAGGTTTTTGGTGTCAAAGCCTTTATTCAATTTGATTTTGGATTAAGCATCGCTATGAAATAATTGTGTTTCAGTTAATTCTCATAGGGTTATAGTTAACTCCTGCATTGCTTAGCACTGACTAGCTGTTTGTAATCCTTTAGGTTGCCAGAGGGTTTACTAGAGGATCGTTCGAGGTCAAACCATTTACAGATGACAAGGTGGAAAGAAACCGGCATCAAGTTGCTATTTCAATGTTAAGATCCTCGGAGGCCAGAATCAAAAAGCCTGGCCAGAATGTAACTCTTGTTCAAGTGAAAAAATCTAAGGCTAGGGGAAAATAAACAGTTCTTCCTTGAAATATTATTGATCTTGTTCCACATGAATTTTGTTTATGCATACCGAGGGAGTAAAACTTGGGTCTCGGGTGGAAGGACAAAAATAATCTTGAGTTCACTTTTGGGAGTAAGCTAGAAACTAGCCGTTATAGGTACAGCTTTTAGGTAGGTAAATGCCACCCCCAAATTCTTCTCAATGAGCAATTTTGTTGGTAATTTTATCAAGTGATTTAAGGTAGCAGTTTTCTCATCATTTGACATTCATCTAAGCCATGGAAGGATAAGAAGGAGAAACCAGGGTACTCCAGCAGAAGCAGTCATTTAGCATGATCCACAGAAATAGAATCTTCAATGATGGAAAATTTTACTTCCACAGTCCAAGCGAGAGAAAGTAGTTCAAGAGTAAAGCTAGTGTCGTCACAAAAAAACACAGCTTGAATATAGTTATGAATGTTGCAATGGCTACCCTCGTGAATTTTATTTTTGTACATCATTTTTTGATATTATTCTTATAATTTCTCAATATCTTATGGTCACTCATACTTGGGTGAAGTTGAGTTAGCCAGAACTAGATTGTGCTTAACAAGGCCCGAGTTTGACTTGCTTTCCAAATTAAAAGCTCAACAGCCAAGTTTGATTTATTATTCAATAGAGGTCTCTAACTTGAAAATCCACCTAGCCTGTTAACTAAATGATTTGAAAAAAAAAAAATCTTAAACTGACTTAATTTTAGCAAACCGATTTGATTTGCATTTGATGTGAATTAAGGATAGATAGTCCTTATCAACACTACACCCCTCCTTATAATTAGCAATTTAATTACATTTTTAATGAGTATAACAAATTATATTATACCTTACCCAGATTAGAGCATTATTACTGATGGCTCACGGAACTGATGTCTAAATTAGTTCTGTAGTGTTTATTTCATTCCAAAATGTGTTTAGTTTATTTAATTTTAATAAGATCAAAATTTATTTTATCAATTTCACAAGGAAAATTTATAAAAAAAAAAAAAATACTATTTCTCAGGAATAATCAATTACTATGGATTAGATTGCCCTTTTGAAAGCAGTCCCGGAGAAAAAAAAAAGGAGACAAGAAAATTTTTATTTTTTCAAATGAAATGCTTTTAAAATCAGATAAATTGTTGAAGTTGTAAAATCATTGGTTAATGATTCATGGAATAGTCGGAGTTGAATCGAACTGATAATATGTATTTAATTAGTATAGTATTATATATTGAGTAACTCAATATAAAAAATTAATAAGCTCATAAAATTTTGATAAAGTTAAATTATGTAAAACTTTAAATTAGGATAAATAGACCATATATATTTTTATATTATAGAAAAAATAATTACTAAGCACCTGTTATTATTTAGAGCACCTCTTAATGAACTTTTCAGAAAGTAAAATACATTCAGGAAAACCATGGGATGTAGCTAAAAATTAACTAAGTGCAGAATGTTAAAGCCAGTTCTTAATTCATAGGGTTAAACCGGACGGTTCAAATATAATAACTAAAAACAAAGAATCTGTAACGCCACAAAATTTCTTAAGGGAAATGAATGAATTTATAACATCAGAATCCTAACTATCATCAGTTACCTAACACTGATAAATGAAAAGGACGTTCACATTGAAAGCTGGGAAAAGAGTATGGTGAAGCCTTTTATTCATCATGTATTGAATTCACCTACTCCTCATGATTGATTTGTGCCCCTTTATTTGTGTTCTTTTAGTATAGTGAAAGCTTTAACTAACACTCAACGTTTTCTACTTAATGCTAAACCAGCCCATAACAAATTCAGATGCACATTGAAAGCTTCCCGAACAGCCCTTTCATATTTTCTTTATGGTAATGAAAAAAAATAAACTTCAATCTTTGGAAATATCTTCCCTGTCCTTTTCTTTAGGGAAATACTTTTCTCCTCCATTTAAGCTCAATGCAAAAAGGAAAGCACAAAATTATAAATAAGATAAGGGATTTAAGAACGAAACAAATTTAAATTAAGAACATCAAAACTTCCAAGTAGTCACTACTCTTACAATACAAAAACTATAACGATTTTCCTCCTCACTGCTAAGGCTAAAGGATACAAATTCTCAAATGCAACACATATAACAGCTAAAAGTACATGAGAGTATATTTCAATATATCAAACATTGGAGTTTCAATTCTCACATTAGTTTGCTGCAACATTACAGGTGTTAATACCATCCTTGCAATCACTGGTCAAATCATTGAAAGTTTCAAGCTGCTTTTTACCTCTCAAGAACACTTCTGTATCAATGGACACTCTCATGTAACCATCAAATTCAACTCCAACACCGTTATTGAGTTTTGTTGTCTCAGAGTACCACTCACTAGTTTCATCCCAAAGTTCCTTATACTCGTCAAGAAAATGAGTGGTATACTTATCTTTCAGAGGGTCGAAGAAAGATGTATCAGGTTCATTTGTTGCTATGTAGAGATTCCTACCTTGGTCAATCTTGTCGCCCAAGGTTGAAAGAAGTGCATCAGGAGAAGTATGTGCATCGAGATTAGGCCAAAGTTCCTTGTTCCTTGCCTTTTCCCCTCTCACAACATGGACAGAATCGTAGTCCCAATTCATCTTTGAAGCTATTGCAGACACTATATCCATCAACCTCCTTGATTTCCATAACAAATGCCACGGCCTTTGAACAACGGATTCTGTCTCTCCTTCACAGACTCTATACCAGTAGTTATCCGGCTCAACAGATCCAAACTTCCTCATGATCAAGGTATCCTTCACATCCCTAAGCGTCATGGGTGTAACCCTGAAATCCTCCACAAGATGAAGACTCATCCCATCTTTATGTTGCCACTTGTTCCAATCTGCCCAAAACTGCTCCTTGTCCAACACAGACGCCGCCTCCTTTAAATGCTCAAAATCAAAGTAGAACCTGAAATCTTTGCCCTCCTCATCCAGCCTTGATGATGTGTAAATCGAAGACAGACATATGCTCAAATCCATAATCAATGTGCGATTCAGGTACTGAGCTTCTCCAAGAGCACACAAGAAACTCCACAAGTAATGATTCATGCTCTTACACCTATCACCACCACCTTCATAAATCAAGTATTTACCATGAGTAAACGAACTTTCAGACTCTACCACAGGGAGACTGTCATTAACAAACTCTCCAACAACAGGTAATGCGTTCGCCTGGTCCAGATTCGGTGGCGACTTCTCTAGCCCAGCTTTTTGATGCTTCTTCCTCTTCCTGGCATTTACACCAGTATGGTACTCCCCAATGCTAACAACACTAAGTGTACAATTCTCAGACCTATCAATCACAAACCTCCTATAATCCTTATAAAATGCAGCAGCCTTCCCTTCCTTAGGCCTAAACCGCCATGCCATATCGCAAGTGCTGTCATTGGAACCGGCAACCGGCTTCCCAAATCGGTAAAAATGGATATCCTGAAACTTATCAATTGTTGCCCTCATCATCAAATGAAACACCTCAGGGTCCTTACAATCAATAGGCCCACTCACATCACACTGAGATGCTGCGGCTTCGCCGCCATCAGCAGTTTCGGTACTAACCAAGTTATCAACATCCGTTGAGTTGATAATGGAGCCAAAAATGGTTTCATTAGCAGCCATGAAATCCTCTCCAGTTCTAACAACAGAGTTATCAGACTTAAAAGTCGCATTGGATTTGGAAGTGAGGAATGTGGTGATCTTGGTCGAAGGGTGAAACAAGGGATCCTCAGGTTCATAAGTGGCAGCCATAATGGTGAAAATCAAAACCCCAATAACAAAAAATGAAAAGCAAACGTTCCCAATCATAGCCATGGCATTCTGACCCAAATTCTCAGGTCGGAAACTCCCAGTTCTGGCAAATGCAGACCGACCCAACATTCTTAATGTGTATCAAATCACCCCCGTGATATGTATTCTACAAGAACATAGAAAAAAAAAAAAACAACGATACCCAGTAAACTAAAACAGATTAAGACGACAAAAAGGGTTTAAAGTTCTCATTTTTTTTAGAGAGAAGAAATGATGAAATGAACAAGCAATGTAATATGAAGATCTGAAAATGAATGGAAGCAGGTGAAAACTTAATCTCAAGAGAGTGAATAAATACAGATAGAAATACCCATTTATCCAAATTGAAAGATCTGAATGAAGAAATTAATAACTAACCTCTTATCTTGAAAAAAGAGGGATCAAGCAAAAGGGCATCACTGACACCCTCTCTCTCACTCACTCATCGAAGGTTTCGGTGCTGTGCATATATGAAAGTTGTCAACACAAAAACGAGTTATGATAATTAAATAATTAAAGAAAAAAAAAAAGGAAAACAATGAAAGAAGATGATATGATATGATATGATAGTATCAGATTGTGACAGAGTAAACTGTGGGTGGAATGCGCACCCAAAGATTCAAGCTGGGCGTAATACGCACTCATTAAATATATTACGAAATTTAATATCTGAATTTATGTTAATGAAAATATTAAATTGTTAACTAATTCACAGATAAAAAATTAATAATTTTCTTAATATAATAAAGTAAATGGTAGAAAATAACTTTTGGTTTGAATATTTCGTCAATTAATTTTATGAATTATGATAATGGTTTTTGGTGACATAAAATAGAAATTGGTCACCGACAATGGCAAAAAGGTAATTATGACACGCCATTCTAAGCTGCCGCTGTTTCCACGTAGTCCTGTAATATAAAAAAGTTAACTAATTCTTACATATTCAAAATATTAGTTGTATTATTTATTTTACAAAAAAAATTGTATTAATTTTATTTTAAAATAATATTTCATGAAACTATAATAAAATTCTAATCAAATGAAAGACATTTTAGAGAAAGTGTTATTAAATAGGAAAAAATTAATTGAGATATTTTTTATATTCATGAGTGACATGGAACGTGGCCATGATGTCATTATTTAGTTTAAAAAATATATTTTTATTATTTAATATCTATTTTTTCTTCACAATTCTAAGTCATGCATGTGACTGCATTGGGATGCTCGAAGGACCATCTTATTCATCTTTATTGAAAATCATTCATTGACTTTGATTGAACAAAAAATTAGAATTACATTTTTTAACATTTTAAAATTGTTTAAAATGTATAAAAAAATATTAATACGACATGAAACTCGCAATTTTTTTATTTCCCAAAGAAAACAGTGACAATCAATGAAAATGGATCATAATTTGGGATGAAAAGAGGTCAAAACTTTGATACCAAGCTTTTCAAAGGATTGATTTGACTATTTATAATTACAAATTCTGATAGATATCAACTTTAATTTTTTTTAAAATATTTTTAACAAAGTGATAAGTAGGATAGAACTATATGAATTAATAAGGTTCACTTTTTTTTGTGAGTTTTTTTTTTTAATTTAGTTACAATATAATTTTATGATATTTTTAATATAAAATAATTAAACATTTATTTTTTTTCGTATATAATTTTTTAAAATTTATATGATAAACAATTAGTTTTTATTTTTCATATTTTTTATTTAAATTTTGTTCAATACCATATTTTAAAGAAAATGAGGAAAGTGACTGTCACTTTTTTTAAAATACCAGGGAGGTGAGTATTAATTATTAAAAATATAAGAGAAGTATTCTTAAAACTAAAATGTACAAAGAAGAGTTTGAGTAGGAAATTAAAATTATATATTTTTATATATAAAGGAAATAAATAAATAGTAAACAAAACATTTAATTTATTAATATAGAAGTTACAAATCTTCTTAGAGGAAGAATAAATGAGTAATATATCTTTTTTATTCCTCTAAAATTTTCGAAGTTTAGTTTTAGTTTTTACAAAAAGAAATTATTTGTTTTTCGTTCTTTTAATCTTCAAATGTACTACTTCTGATCTTATCTAATACTGCATTTATTAAATGTTATCAATTCATTTCGAAAGAAAAAGTGATACATTCTAAAATGGAAAAAAAAAAAAACACAATTTTAGAAAAACTAAACTTATATTTTACCAGTTATAAATTGTTATGTAACCATACACAACAGTCAAAATTAAAATTCAATGACTACTTGAAAAGGGTATTTGTATTTTTTTTAATCATTCAATTATAACTTAATAATTCACATTTACAATTTTTTATTTCTTACAACTAGAATAATTCTGATTCCTAAACTAACCTTCTAGTTTTTAAATAGCTTCTTAACTCCCTTTAGCAATCATATCCATAATGTGAAATAAGTGGTGTCCCATATTACAAACATTGATTGATCAAGAGAGAACAAATCTCATGTAAATTAACAATCTTTCTTAAATTCGTGACTGAGAAAGAAATACATGAAAGGACAGAGTCCTTTTTATGTGCATAGCACAGCATCTGGTGAAAGTAAGCGGTGTAATTAATTCTGAGTGATGAGGTCAATAGATCGATCCCAAGTTAGTCTGGTAAACATGAATACACTAGTCATGTAGTTGAGCAACATAGACTCACTTTCCATGGTGATAAAGTTAACACACTAACTGGCCCCCCAGAGAAAAAATAAAAATGAAAACACATATTTACAAGTTAAAACTCAATTGTGCAGTTGCTTGATGAGGAAAAAAAGGTACACATCAAGTGGATGGAATAGAAGGAGTGCAAGATGCAGCCCTATGCTGGATGCATTTCATGCTGTGTTCCATACTCCTTTGAACCATATCTTGCAATAACTGTTTGGCAGTTTCAGCAGCTTTATCTGCTCCATCTACCCGTTCAGCAATGTCATAAACAATTTTCTCCAAAACTGATGAGGTTAGTCTCTTTTCTGGGGGAGAATCTCTGAGCAAATCCAGAAGCATGCGTGCTCTATCTTGAGCTTCAGCCGTGCCCTCCACAGTCAGCCTTAGCAGACCTGGAATAGCTCCTTCTTTAAGTATCAGTTCCCGGTATTTATCTCTACAGCTTCGGCATAATGATAGGAGAGTTCCTACAGCATGTTCTGTGCTGACAAGTGATCCATCTTCAACTGTCTCTACTAGCGTTAAGATTCCACCATCAGCAATTGAGATTGCGGTTATCCCTTCTTCGGAGTTGGAAAGGATTTCAAGCAGTGCTGTGGCTTTTTCTGCAAACTTGGAATATTTCTTGCACTCTTTAAGAAGGTTTATCAGAGGGAAAACAGCACTTGGATCAAGAAGTTCAATGGAATTCTCAATGCTGGTAGAAAGATTATGGAGGGCTGTAACAGCATCAACTTTGCCTTGAACACTTCCAGATTTGAGAATCTGAACAAGGAAAGGTGCGGCTCCAGAAGCAGCAATAATGGGCTTGTTGGATGCAGCAGCTGAGAGTGTCAAGACGGCAGCCGTAGCTAATTCTCGTATGCCGCTATTTTGCATCTTGAGGAGCTCCACCAGTGGAGGCATGGCACCATCTGTCACTATTTTGACCTTGTTTCTAACAAATATGAACTCCAAAATGTTATGCAAAGAACTAAATTATAAGAGAAACCTAATTCACAATAGAAAAGAATGAAGAGGAGGACCCAAAGCATGAAATAAGATAGTATTAGCAACAAAAAGAATTGTAGAAGAAGAATACATTGAAGATGACGCAGAATGCTTCGACAATTTTAGGCACAGTCTATCCAGTAAACATGAATTTGCTACAGTTGAAAACAAAAGTTAATACTTAAGATATTCCACACTCAAAAATGTCTGAATCACCACCAAATCAGGTAAATTGGTAGCCAAAGTTATGAAGAAGCACTCGCATTAATGATCATATATCACCGTGAATATAAACATTCACACAAGAAAAACATAACCAGCATTTACATTTTAACAAGATAAAGAGAAAGTAGTTCTGCACAAGAATGAGACTCGCAAGCAAAATCAGTTAACTAAACTAACATTTGGTATTGACCAATTTCTATTTCATCCTGTGGAACTGTTTCAAACGTGGAAGTTACCTAATAGAAAGATATATAGGTAATGTTAATGCCACATAATCTAAAAAATCAGTAGTATGAAATTGAGAAGTATGGCTATGATGCCACATCAGAAAACAGTGAAAAACACGTATGGTCGGTACATGTTTAATATTTGTAATAGGTAATCTATCTATACAGCAAATTTCTCAACCTCAGGTCAAAAGCACCACACTTAGGAATGGCACAAAAATCTGCACCCGCAAATATCTGAGTAAAATCCACAATGGATAAAAAAATGAATACTTTAATGGATACCCATGAGTAATGGATACGGATATATTAATTACTCACTTATTAATTGGACAGGTATGAGTACCATAGTATTCATATATCTGGATATTCGCTACCCATAAATGATTTTTGTTTGAACTTTTTTAGAATTAAGTGATCAAAATAAAGTTACTGGTGAAGTAAACATTAACAATTGAAGAATTGTTTAGAATTTAATTTTATAAATTTATGTTATTTATAAACAGTTACAACTAACTGATTAGTAATTCTCTTGTCAACACATATAGGTTTCTGTTATAGAGAATTAATAACTTCTACTAGTACATTTTCTTTTAGTATCAATATATCTTTCTTTAAATACGGTATCAAGAGCATAGTGATCCATGGCTTCACAAAATATTCCACCACCTTCCCCTCTGCCACCTCTCAGGCAATACCCGTGCAAACCCACACTGCTGCAATTAACAGTGGTTCTGTCATCTAAGCTCCACTACAAACTCCGGTCATGTTTTCTCATCATATTTCAGGGAAACTAGATGACAAAAATTTCTTGCTATGATATCAACATGTCAAACCCGTTATCAAAACACATAGGTTGCATCATTTTGTTGTGGTTCTGAAAATTCTTTCTTGTTTTCTTTCTAATCAAGGTCATGATCTTGATTGCGTGAATCCAAATTAGCTTGTTTGGGAAGAAGAAGATCAAATGTTGTTAGCTTGGTTATAATAATTTCTTTCTAGTGCTATTCTTGCTCGTGTTCTGGTTGTATCCACTCTTATGAAATTTAGGAGAAGATACATTCTTATTTTCATCATCAAACTCGAACAAAAGCTAGACAGCTAGACAACTATGGTTTGAGTTGTGTAATTCTTCTCTTGATAATCGTTCAGTTGTTGAATATCTTCTTCGAATTAAAACCAGTTGATTCTCTTGCATCTGTTGGTGATCTGATTTCTTTCAATAAACATCTTGATCTAATTCTTGAAGGTTTACCTCAAGTTATTGCATTAATTGAGAGTCAAACTGAAAATATTACAATTGAAAAAGTTGAAGGTCTTCTTGCTCATGAACTATGCCAACAAAAATATAGGAAAAGAACTGTTTCAGATTCAACGCTTTCTCCATCTATAAATATTGCCTAAACACCTATACAACTCAGTCTTTCTCCAATAATCATCAAGTTCAACCTAAGTTCAATAATACAAATTTCAAAACACAGAATTTCGTGATTTCTTTAGAGGAAGAAGTGGCCATCCTAATTTTGGAAGAGGACGTGGTGGTCGTAGCTCCACTCAATGTCAAGTTTGCTTCATGTTTGGTCATACAGTTCTAACTTGCTACAATCGCTTCAATCCTCAATTCCAGCCATCTCAAAATATGTCTATGGTATGCACAGGCCATCATTTCAAGGAAATGTAATATCTAATTTTTCTACCTGGCCACAGTCACCTCTTTCTTCACCTTCACCAGGAACAGAATCCATCATTCAATACCCAGCAATTTGTTCGTTCTAAAAATCCACAAGTTATGATTTCTAATAATGATCAAGTCAGCTCACAAACTTGGGTTCATGATTCTTGTGCTTCATATCATGCAACTAATGTCTCTCAAACTATCCAACAAACTGCATCTTTATCTACTGAATCTTTGTCACCACCTACATCTACTGCTCCCTCTTCATTAGCCTCTACTTCCCATTTAATTCCTTAATTTTTCTCATCTTTAAAATTCTTCACATTCTCTGCCTCTCAATACTCACCCTATGCAAACCAGATCAAAATCTGGTATTGTACAACCACGTATTCATCCTACTCTTCTTATTGCCAATATTGAACCTAAAACCACCAAACAAGCTCTTTGTAATCCACATTGGTTATTTGCTATGAAAGAAGAATTTCTTGCTTTATAGTGCAATGGAACCTGGACTCTTGTTCCTCTTCCTCCTCACATAACTGCCATAGGATACAAAACGGGTTTAGAGTAAAAAAAAATCCTGATGGTACTTTAAAGCTATATAAAGCATGGTTGGTTGCTAAGGATTTTAATCAACAACCCGGATTTGATTTTACTGAGACCTTTTCACCAGTTATTAAGCCTATCTCTATTCGGATTATTTACATTGCCTCTTACTTACAAGTGGCTCGTTTTCAATTGGATGTTCATAATGGTTTTCTCAAGGAAGAATTCTATATGGTTCAGACACCAGGTTTTGAAGCTGCTAATATCTCTCTTGTTTGTATAAAACTATTTATGTACTAAAACAAGTTCCACACACATGGTTTTGATCGTCTCAAAACAACATTACTGCAGTTTGGTTTCAAAGACAGCAAGTGTCATCCTTCATTATTCATCTACAGCCATCAATCTTATGTTGTGTATTTGTTGGTATATGCTGATAATATATTATGACAGGCACCTCTCCTTTTCTTCAAAGTATTATTCAGAAAATGGATTCAGTCTTTTCTCTAAAACAGCTTGGTAATCTTGATTATTTTCTCTGTATAGAAGTTTGTCCTCAGTCCAATGGATCTCTCCTTATGAATCAAACTAAACACATAAAGGACCTTCTTGCCAAGATTAAAATGCTTGAGGCTAAGCCTATCTCTTCTCCTATGATTTCAGGCTGTAAACTTTCTAAATAGGGTTCTGATTTATTGTCTGGTCCATCCTTCTCTTTTCTGCTTGTCAGTTGTAACTGTTTTTGTGTTCACAGTCACAACAAAATGATTAGTAAATCTCTGATCAATATATATAGGTTTCTGAATTAGAGAATTACTAACTTCTACTGATTGTACATTTTTCTTTTAGTATGAATACATCTTTCTTTCAATAAAATCATAATTTGATTTGATGTCCTTGGTGATTGACAGATAGCAAGGTGACCTGAAATCAACTCAGAATCACACCTGGAATTGTATGAAATGGCTTCTAAATCTCAGGAATCACATTTCTGAATCAAATTGTGCAATTTGTGCATATCCAGGTCGGTCCATCATCACCTGTTTTTAAGAATTGATTTGTTTTTTTTTTTCTAAATTATTTTATAAGATTGCAGGGAGACTGAAGAATCTTTACCTCCCATGATTCCAAAGATGGTCCCCCACTCTTCCACTTCCAGTTGGAAGTTTGGACATGTTCCCCCCATACCCATAGTGCTTTTTATGCTTTGATTTTCCTCCCACAGTGCTGCACATGTTGTTGGTCCCCACTTTGCCCTTTCTGCCATATTTTTTAAAAGGTTCCTACTCTTTGTCATTGCTCTGATGTTTTTTCAGTGGGCTAAATGGGAAAAACAAATAAAAAGGACATTGAGGTGGTCATGTGGAACCACCCTAAAAGTGTTCTGTTCCTACGCATAGGTTTTCAGACAAATGCAAGTGTTATTTGCATAATTGTTGGGGTGCTGTTACAAGGATGAAGTATCAACTTGCTGGAACAAATGAAAATGTGAATTCTAGTACATCTGCTCCTGACAAAGTTAGAGTGATATTTCTGAAGTGGCTAGAAAATAAAGAAAAAACTGAAAACAGATGCAAAATAGTCGAAGATATTTGGAAATATGTGCTAAGTACCCCAGATGCTAATACAAAAAAGGGAACATTGGAGTCGTTTGCTAGAAAGGGGAAGGAACATCTATGAAACAAAAAGACATGTTCGAAAGATAGAGTTGCTGCTTCAAGGATTTGCCAAGATGCATCAATGGCATTTCTTTTGATATCAGAAGACAAGGATGAATAAAGTGACTATGATCTTGAGAATAATGAATGAAAAAAATCATTAGATTAGCTTATGTATTGTAACAGTAAATATTAATCTGTCATTTTTGATACTTTCATGAGGGGTTGAACCACTTAAATGTTGTGCAGTTCTTTTTTGTAATTTTGATTTATGAATTGAATCTTGGTTTATTTTTAACTTTATATATCTGTTTGTTGGTTATGCAATGAGTTCTTATATTCCGATATATCTGTAATGTTTTAAATGTTTCTTCACATGAAAATGTACTTTATATTGGTAGCAATTCAGCATGTTGCTATTCATGATACAATCCGATTTAAAGATTCAGAAAATGGGTAAGAATTTGAATCCCGGTTTATAATCTAGTATATACTTAATTCATGAAGGTTAGCAATCCTCAAAACAATTTCATGCCATATTCTTTATCCATTGTTTGGGCAGTGGAACAAATCAAGGCAATGAGCAAATCCCGTTATCTGTGCCAATTCTTACCCACTTAATCAGATAGAACCCACATATCCATCTTCCACAAAGACCCAATTCATTTTCCTCAGTGTCAGCCTATTCCCTCTTTTCAACTAACTTTGTTCAGGGGAGAAGCAATTTTTTTTGGTTTCCAGGAGCGAGTCATGTAAAACCCGACCAGGTTTGGGGCATGACCAGCTTGTGCGTTGTGCCAGAATCACACAATTCATATGCAGCAAGCAACTCATCTGCAATTCCTCTAATTCAAGCACCAAAATGATTCACAACATGATTTGCATTGACAGCTCCTTGAATCAATTGTATAGTATGTATGATACTGATAACAATGCATTAAACTGATCGGGTTTACCCTAGATCCAATTCGACCATCTTGTAATTGATTCTAATAAATACTCCCCCACCAAAAAGAACATGTGTCAAAAAGGAGTTGGGAGACATTTAACAGAATTTCTTATTTCATCACAACAATCATTAGCAGGTGCAGTATGCACTCCAGGTAAAGATGCCCTTAAAAGGTATATTAAATTAGGGGTTACCAAAAACATCTCTCATGTGTTCATTTTTAGGCTAGACACAGGAAAGTATAAACCCATGCACCTCAGCCAAAGAAATGTCACTGCAGGTACCCACCTCCGTGGCAGCCTTGAGGTATTCCAGTATGATAACCACCCTAGATCATTTCCCAAGCTTCATGCTAGAATAGTATCTTTTTATTTTCTGTTAAGCTTACTACTAACTAAAGTGATAAAATCAGGGAAATTCAATCACAAATGTCATTTTATGTTGTGAGAACTGCTCAGGATAAAACAGAAACTATATCTAGTAATATTAAGACTCAAATTGACCAAAACATGAAGATTAAAAAAATAAAACTAAAAAGAAGTTAAACATGAACACCAAAACATAAACACATCCTATAACAACAAGCCACGTTATATTCAACAAAGGATATCATGTTGCAATATTGACTTCTATAAAAGAAGATTAAACATATATCATGAATTTAAGACTCTAAGTTACTCCACGTTCCAAAATGCTTAATTTTTATGAGCTTTTTATTAGTCTAAGGTTATTCTGTAGCATCTTGAACACCAGGTAAGTTAATCCCAAAACAAACCAACAAAACATGTAATTCATATAAAACATGTACCATTCATATAATTAATAGAGAAGCTATTTCGAACAATAGTTTTCTTTGAACAGTTTTATGAAAAATAAAGAGAAACTTCAATCACTCATCAATTAGATACTACAGTACGATTTATAAAGAAAAAACTGTCTTTTTACTCTCTGTTGGGATAAAACCGATGAACCCATCCATTTCCCACTACCTTGTGAACATGGAGAGTAACACACCATCACAGTAACACTTAATATCCACATACCACAACACATAGTAACTCAAAAATCAGATTCAAACGAACCAAACAAGATTTACACAAAGACCCATTAACCAAAATCGCAGACCCATTTCAGAATTTACAAAAAGAATGCATGTTGAGTGAAAGGGTACCGTTCATTGCGAACAGCGAGGTTGAGGAGAGCGAGAAGAGAGGATTGGCGAGCGTCGATGTTAGAAGAAGACAGCATCAGCACGAGCGGTTCAATCACACCTGCGGCGGCGAGCTTCGCACGTGTCTTTGACGAGGACGATGATTTCCGAACCATCCTCCTTATCTCCCTCGCAGCCTCAATCTTGGTGCTGAGGCTCCCGTTCGATAGCTTCTCGGACAGCTCGATTATCTGAGTATGTTTTCCGAGGTTCCATGATGATGATGTTTCGGATTCTGCTTCTGTTTCTACTTCTATGTTTTCTCCTTCTCCCATTTCTCACTCACTCGAGGTGTGTTGGGGGCAAAAGCCAACCCTTTCTTCTTCTTCTTCTTCCCAATTCCTAACCCCTTTTTTCAGAAAACAGAGACTTTATGTAAATAAATAAATAAATGCGGTTTTATTTTGGGTAAAATAATAATAACACTACTACCTAATACTGGGGAGTATAAATAAATAGAAAAGCAAATAAAGAGAATTGTGGAGACATAATAATTAGCTTTATGGAGTTTGGTTGGTTACTGGGACTTAGTTAAGGTTGTTGTACATGTATGTGTCCCTTGTGTGTGGATTCATCTAACCACCAATTTTTGTCACAAAACTCTATAGTACTACTATAAACTTTATTTTATACTTCTACAGAGAGACAAGAATCCATGAAAAGAAACTACCTTTGTAGCAACTATGTGACTGACAATAGTAACTGGTGTGGTTTGGTTGATGAATGTAGGAGTGATTGGGTTGGTTAGTCGACAATTGAACATGTTTGATTCTGGTATATTTCATAACATTAACCTATGAATATGTTTTTGTAGAATATCAATAACATATTTTTTTAGTACACTAATATTGTTAATTGAACTAGTGGTGTGTTTGAAACATTGTTCAATTACGCCCAATGCTGATGCATTATGATAGGAAGTGTATCTCAAAAGCAAAATAAGCATAAAACGAATATACTTTGAGTTGCATGCAGAGGAATGGTGTGATGTTTTATTTTTGGCAAAGAAAACATAAAAGTTTTTGTCTTTATTTAAAAGAATAAGTTACATTCCAATCAAAATAGAAAGGTTTAGTATATATATAAAAAAAAAGTAAAAAAAAATAGAAGAATTCATAAGTGGTGATTATTGAATGATAAAATCACAAATATTTCGAAGAAATATAATCATAAATATACTATTAAAAAAATATAGTTATTTTAGATTTCTGATAATGATTTTGAAATTATCGTTAATATAATTATTGTTGTACATTTATCTAATTAATGAACATTTATTTTTCAATTATTATTATATATTTATTTATATTTAAATATCTATATTTATATGATAATAAGTTCTGTAATAATCGTAGTTATATATATTATTTATAATTATAATCAATATAATAATTAAAATTATAATATTTATACTAAATCTTTTTAATTTGTATTTTATAAGTATTAATGTATTCAATCATAATTATAAATAATTAATTTTGTTAACATTATTTTTAATCTTATAAAATAAATAATTATATAAATACATGTAATAATCATAAATAAATAATTTTTTGTGTGTTAAACTTTATTAAGTGTTAGTTCTTGAGCTGATATAAATTTCTAGTTAAATTGCTGCCAAAGTGTCTATGTGACTGTTTGTGTCAATTTATCTTTGAGTTCCTTCCTTAATTTTTCTCTAATATCATCTATAATCTTATTTATAATTGATTGTCTTACGACATGAAAGTACTTTTAGTTAAGGATACAGAGAAGGAGTGAGATGAGTGTAATAGTACTCCAAAATAAGATATAATACCAACATCATATCAAACAATACAAACATAACCAAAGTGCTCAGGTAACCCAATAGTAATAATTAGAATATATATTACTTTGAGGAATTAAACTACCTTAAGTACTAGAATCTTATAATGCAAATAAATTATGTTAAATAATATGTTGTATATAAGCAATATTAAAATCGAATATACAAATCTAGTTAAAATTTGTTAATTAATCATCATGGGTTGTGAGACATATAAGAGGTAGAATTTTAAGTTGAGCTCGGTGACGAAGGTTGAAGTGTAGAAACATATCTAAAAGATGAGTTTATACTTTCTCCTTCTCTATAAGATAATAAGTGTGAAGTTTGATTATGTGGTTGAATAACTTGTACTTTCTTCCTAACACACTATTAAAAAAAAACTAAAATTAATTATGAGTATCTAAAAAATAACAATTATAATTTATTACAAAATAAAACAAATTTTACTAACCTACAAAGTTTTATTGTATTTGAACAAACTTTGTCCAAGTTTCTTCATCAATTGTTGTGTATTTGGTATAAGAATTTGCATCCTTCTTTAAATCAAATACATATATAGTGATCAATTTAGACTTAAACTGACATCACTATGTAGCAATCAAACTAAAAACATTTCATCTCTATATGACCAAGAAAAAGAAGAGTAGAGACCATTCAAAATAGACATTCTACATAATGTTGATTAGAAATAATGATTTAAATTGTTATTAATATATCTTTTCAAATAAGATTTTTTTCTACCTTAATGACATGATTCCAAAATGAAAATTTTCTTGTAAATAACTACATCGATATAATTATTAAAAGATTTAGAATTTAACTAAAGGTTACACCAATGTTGATGTAACTTGTCTGGAATGAGAAGGATCTTAACCTAGTAGTCCATCTATTAAATTTTTTAAATATCAATTCAAATGGGAAGGTAGTGATTGATCATCAGCTATTTTCTTCTTAAAAATAAAAGTGAAGACATTAGGTATTATAAGCACATGAAATAAAAAGGATAAACAATAGAGAAGAAAGGAGAAACAATAGAGATGAAAATCAATGAAATCATCGGGAAACCAATGAAAGCAGAAGAAGAAGTACATATTGAAAATATAAATATTTTACAATAATTATAAAGGATACATAATTATTGTTCTATTTAATAATTATCATCATATAAAATACAATCACAATTATAATATATGACGACATTTCATCTTCAACCATAATTATATTTATAACTATTATAATAGATAAAATATTAACTATAAAAAAATAATTATATTAATAATAATTATCCTATATAATAATTATCCTATATCTATTCCAGTATAGTTTTAATAATAATTGTCATAGAATAATTTACATAATTATAAAAATATTTATAAAAATATCATAATATCATTATACAAACTTACAATAATTATCTTTTAAAAATTATTACATAATATTTTTATTCTAATGATATAATAAAGTTAATTTTTAAATATATAATTACAAAGTTATATATAAATATATTATTATTCATTATCAAATCATTTAAAATTTATGACATGCCTATCTAAATTACTTATATATAAATTTATGACTTTAGCTAGTTGTACAAATACATGATGAGACGATACTATGAAGACAAAACATTTATAATATATCAAAAATCTATTTATAAAAGTTTAATTTTGATGCACATATTAAAAGGTCTTACACTATTATCCACTACAAGTTTGGACATGCAATGTATGGTGATTGATTCAAAACAGGGAAAAAAATTTATAACAGAAAAAACAGGTAGAAGAAATGCCTTGTCTAATTTATCAAGGAAATAATAAGAAAAATAAAGTAATTTACTCTTACATCCGTATAATAGATAAAATAATTAATTTCTTATTCAGGTTAAAGACAATTTAATCTATATTTTATAAAAATTTCTAGTATTTTCCCTCATTCTAAATCCATCAATATGAAAAAAGGAAAGAAGAAAAAAATTAATCCATCCCCATTCAAATACGTTATTTATTAAAAAATAAAAGATTGTCCTGTCTCTCGCCTCAAAATTAATCTCCATATTAGTAGGTTTAAAAGCAGAAAAGATGTTAAAAATTCAATAAATATCAGTGTAACATGTTAATGAATAAGCATATAAACCTTGTATGGTAGGTAGAAATGTTGCAGATCATTCAATTCCACCGTAGGCACCCAAAACATCCATCACTGTGAGTACATTAATGACGCAATGGACAGAATCCTACATAACTTTGATGAAATGCAAGTTCCAAACAAAGGCATTCTTCAGTGTTAAAGTAAAACACAGAATCCACGAATCTACTATTCGAATGAATTGCACAAGAGTTCCTTAGTCTTAACCAAACTTTTTTTCTGTAAACCATAACATGACATGACAAACAATATTAGTTAGATGAAAACAATTGACACTTTCACTTTGCCCATAGCAATACAACAGCTTAAGTAAATGATTTTCTTGCTATCAAAATTCACTTTACAGGTAAGACAAGGGGCACCAGAAAAGCTTTCCCCACCAACCTAAACCTTCCAAACCCTATAAACCCAAACTAAAAAGAAAGAATGGACATTTCTCATCATCACTCAACAATACTCTTAATAGAGTTCAAGGACCTCAACAAAAGATAGGGAAGGAAAAGCTTGGAGCTATGAAAAGGTATTAATGGTAACACAAAATAGCAGGAGTAAAAAAGAGAAGGCCTGCATATGTTTCTACCTCGTCTAACTTTAACGGTCAATATCGGTTACAGGTGTCCTACCCTTCATATGTCCTCAATCCAAGCAATCAGAAGATCATATTGGCAAATTTTCCAGCTTTTTTACACTCAAATGTACCCAATTGCCATGTTGTCCTCATAGAAATCCAACCATATTTTGGCATTCCTCAAAAATTTTCCCCTGATAGGACTCAATTAACTAATTTAGCTGTCAGGAAGACTGACTTCGGGCCTCTCAGTAGTTGCTCGGCCAATTGATTTGTGTGTGCTGAGGCTGCTGATAAACGTTTCCTCCAGGACCCACCATATCAACTCCTCCAGCCATTGTCTGGGGTTGTTGTAGCAGTGGATGAACTGTTGCTGCGGTCACTGCTTGTGCAGGGTGATAGATGCCCGCAAAGGTACCATGGCCAGCCTGAGTTGGGGCAAAAGTCACATGCTGGCCCTGAGGTGGGAGGTTGTAGAATGTACTAGTGGGCATACTGGTGATGTCTCGGCCAGGTGCAGCCACCCACACTGCTGAACCTTCGCTCTGCAGTGGAAATTCAGAACATAATAATCATCAAATATTGGTCTTCCGGTACCAAAATAAATAATAAGTTGATTGCAGTAGTAAACTGCGACATGCTTTTCATAACTGTCTTGTAGGAGCTGGGGTTAAACCTGGTAAACCTAATTGAACTTCTATGTATGAATGTAGTAATTGTCTGGCAATTCAAATAAAGGCCATTAAAGTTCTTAAGCAAATAAATAAACTGAAGATATAGAAGTCAAAAGAAACTAACCTGCTGTCCACTGAGGTATACACTACTTTCCTTGAACTGAGAGGAACCAAGATCCTCATTGGAGGTTGAATTCCCTGCAGCTGCTGCAGAGTTATGATTGTAACCAGCAGCAGAGGAGCCATATACACCATAGGCACTTGGCATTACAAGGTGAGTTGGGTTTGCAGCATTTGAACCGGGTTTGAATTGTGGAAGAGGATATTTCATTCCTGTGGGAGCCACAGCTTGGGGAGGGGGATATACAGTGCCGGCCTGTGGTTGTTGAGGAAATGCGCCATTACCCAAAAATTGGTGGATTGCTGGAGGTGAGACATAAAATGGTGAAAAATAGGGATAAGGAATGTAATTAGGAGGGTAATGGGATATATGCACCCCACTGGGTCGGAAGACAGGGACAGGCTGTTGTGTAACAGCTATTGAGCTTTGCATCAGGCCGGCAGCTTGAGTCACAAGTGGTGCTGGACCTGCGGTGGACAAAACACCTCCCTGCAAATAAAAAATTTCAAAAACTGTGATCTAATGATCAAAAACACAATATGCTTTAGAATTTAATGATGGGATGTGATTTCGTAAAATGACACAATTTTATTTCATTATTAAAAACAATATTTTTTAACACTATTAAAATTATAGATTATGAAGTCAGTTTTGCCAGCATCACCAAGAAAAAGCCTCAGACCAATTTTTAAGTGTGAAGGAAAAGTACATTGGCCAACATAGAAAGGAGAGCGCACGTTCAAATATAGACTACATTATAAAAAAAAGTACAAAGTCAAATGAAAGCACAATAATTTTGTATGCTTATTAAATTGGTTAACATATCCTACATCAGCCATGGCCAAAACGATCTTCATAAGGCTTGGACAATCTTTCCCTCCTTGAGTTAGGTGTTTGATTTGTGTTATGCCTAATTCATTTGTAACATGGTATCGAAGTTTATCTAATATTTGATGTTAGCTCACCTACAGATGTCCAGTCTTCCAAACTTCATGCTGCAGTTGTCCTGAGTGTGAGAAGGGTGTTAAGATGTCCTATACTGGCTAAGAATATGGTGAAAGTACTGCTTACAGTGCTTTGCATTCGGCCTAGCTTGAGCTAGCTTTTGGGGTTTAGTTAAGTCCAATTCCAATTCATTTCTAATAAAACCATCTAACAAGTAATAGAAACATCATTTTATAGAACTTGAGTGTAAATGATTGCTCTAACTGGTTTTTTTTTTTAATTTGGGTTTAGGTCTAACTTAATCTTACAAAACTGGGTTGTAAGGTAAGAGTTGTCCTCCAACACACCTCCCACATTGAAAACTTAATGTCTCCAGTGTGAAATTTGCAGAACTAGATATCTACGATACCATCTTAAAATTTCAGCTTAAACTCAATCCTATAAAATCGGTTTGTATAGTAAAAATTACCCTTCACTTACATAGTATATTTTGACAATATCACTAGTTAATGTGGGATGGGATCTCCAACAAATGTTTTTCTAATTTAGTGAAGCATCTTGTCAAGAACTAAGGTTACCAAATGTTGAAGTTGTTAGGTGGGGGTTAACCATTGAGTCATTTGGGCTTGATGACAATAATCAAACTTGTAAGCACCAGTTGATCATTGATCATATAGGCTGTGCTACCATGTAAGAGGAGTTCCAGATTTTATGGGACTTAGCTGTGGAATATGACCAGGATGAAGTCATAAGATGGTGCTACTCTACTACTATGTCAAGCACCAACTTCTCAAAAGCTTAGGTGCCCGGAGGAGGCATTGTGAATTATTTCACATACTTAACATTTCCTAACTTCACTCTAATCAATTTCATTAGGCACGGAATATTAAATTAAGAGTTTGACAAAAAATCTAGAAATAAGCAGGTCCTACCTAGCCAACTTCCGTTCCTCTATTCACAATTTTCCTAACTTCACTCCTATGCCTATGATCAATTCCACCTTAGAAAGCATTTTAAGTGGCAATAGGAAGAAATCTAGAAATGAACAGGACATGAAAAGCTCAGCCTAAGGGGTATATGCAAGAAAATCCAGCTGAGTCAAAAAATATAAAGGCCCAAACCTACTTTCAAATTTCAAGATTCACCAAACCTTAAAAAACATTGAATAAATGAGCAAATATGTACTCATATATCATTTGAGAAATGAATCAACTATCAAGCATATCCTAGACATGATATTCTTTAAGAAAACGACATTCTTTGTATGATAGTTAAGTAATCAGACTATGCTACTGAATATGCTGGCATAAAATAGATACACAATTATAAATGAAATCCAATTAATACAGGCGGCGGGCATTAAAAGGGGGGAGGAGTGTAACAGACAGAATTTCCAAATTTGAAGTATAAAATTTGATATGGATGGTTTAGAAATTAATTTGAATAGCAACATCAGTGCAAACCTCTTGAGGAGATTGAGAAGTTGGAGGCGGAAGTACAGTAACATTGCCATTGTACTTGGTGTTAGCCCCAGCAGAAGAAAAAGGAGAAAGGCGACCGTCACTATCAGCACCGGTGCGGTAAAACTGGGCATAGTAACTAGTTGGATCCAATTGTTGATGAACCTGTAGTAAGATCATAATCAAGCATTTTAAGCAACAACAAAGACATAATAACTTAAACAATGAAAAAAAAAATATATATAGCTAGTAGGCTCACAATAAAACTTGGAAGCCGTGAAGCATCACGTGTTTGAGACTCCGAATTGTCAAACGGTGTAAGCTGAGTACCCAACATTGGGGGCACAAAACCAAAACTGTAGTTCGGCGAAGTAAGTACCCCTGAGTACTGATGACCTCCAGATGGCAAAGCAGTGTCTTGCTTGGACTCATTATACTCTTGAATGGCACTGGATGAGCCATCAACCTCAATGGATGACAAATTCTCGGCTCCATTAGTGGGTGATTGTGGATGATCAGGATAATCACCAACCTCAGAAGTAACCACGACATTTTGACTGTTGGTTTAAAGAAAAGATTTGTCAGAACAAAATGGAGAAGTACTGAAAATTAAGTCCAAATGTTTTCCACGAAAAATTGAAGGTATTAGGGATATGTGATTGACAATGAATGACAACCGAAATATAAGATACTTGTTGCGGCAAAAAAGAACTGCAAAAAGGGATGAAGTAATATTTAAGCTCTTATAAATATCATTATACCACACAAAGTGGATGGAAGGAAAAGAATATTAATTTAGGCTGGTCAATAGTTGGTACCTTGAATCCTGTTCCTCCACAGTTTCTTCAATAGTCTGAGATGTTTCAGAAACAGGTGTAGAACTCTTTTCACTGTCTGGGCCACTAACATAGGTTGTATTAACTCCAAAAGCGATTCCCAAACTTCCAAAGCTAAACTTGTTCTTTTCAGAATCAGGCACAATGATATGGTTTGGAAGTATAACATGTTGACGCTGCGGAATATGAAAATCCTCCAGTTTCTTTTGAAGTTTTGAAGTAGCTTCTTCACAGTCAAGGACACTAGATGCAGACTGTAACTGCCCAACTGGGTCAACTGAAACAGGAGCCTCAGATGCATTAGCTAGTCCAGAACCCTGAATATTCGTGTATGTTGGCTTTGGTTTCCACTCCTTATTAGAACCAGCTGTTGGAAACAGAAAGTAATTATAAATCTAGTGCAAGAAAACAAAACAGCCGGTGACAGATAAGTTATATGCCAACCAAATGGGATCAAGTACAAAGAGTAAGTGGCAACAGTGGGAGACAAAGTTAATCAATCATCATAAATGGATACAGCTAGAAAATCTTTATAAGTACACTCACCACAACCAGCAAATCAATACAAATTTATACAGATATTCCCCAAGAAATATCTTGAAATTAAAACCATACATCCAACAGTTAAAGACTTCTAAATAACGGGGTAATGAATAATGACACAATCTTTACAATCATGTAACAACTTACATAACAGGATATGTACAACAACAGTATGCATCACAATACCTGGAAGGGAGAGGATGCTTTCTACATAAATGTAATCGTGCTATAATAATATAATGATAAAATGTCTACAACATTAAGAACGACTTGTTCCACAGTATGAGGATAGTTATGTGGATCAAACAGCATTGTGCTGCTCTATCATAAACAATTTTTTCAGGAGAAAAAAAAAAAATTAAATCATTATCTTTTAGTATGAAACTACTAATTTGACAAAACAAAAATATAAAGCTCCAAAATTTCAATACTAGAGAGAATCATACAGAAACTGTGTTAGGCTACACTGTACAAACATGTTCCAGATTTCCAGTATTTATTGACTTACAATCAATTAGAAGTAAGTTTAGCTACAAAAAACAAATTATTCTAAACTAACTGACACAAATATAGTTTAAATAAAATTCTAAGATAAATAATAATATTCTAATCAATGTTATAAATGGTGGATGGCAGAAAGCCCAAATTATGTCATAAAAATACGGATCATGTTGCGGACTATGGCAGAAGCATGACAATGACAGCTGCAATAAAGAAAAATATATACAAAAATAGTAAAAAGCTGCAGAATAAACATAAACAAACCACTTAACATAGGTATGCATAAGAGGAAGGAACAGAGAGTCGAAGAACATACAGACTGAAAAGGCAGGAAGTAATAGGCTCAAAATACGGATATATATATATATATATATATATATATAGAGAGAGAGAGAGAGAGAGAGAGAGAAATCAGATCTCAGAATATAAAGGCAAAGAGAACTGAGAAGGAAACAGAGATGAAAACAAAGAACAGAGACTCAGGAGCAGAGAATTCAAATAAGAGAACCAAATCATCCATCCTTCAGAGACGGGTCCATTGCCAGAGATGTCCTATTTTGCAGGTGAAGGTCGCGGGAGCATGGGAACAACAGCAACAGAAGAATAAACACAAAGCTCACGCATAAAAACAAATTTATGCATGATGCATATAAATCCAGGGACTATGCAGGGTACAAAAATGTACCTTTTGAACAGAAGATATATAAATTACCTTTTTGAGGGCCAATTAATTGTTGTGATCGGCTATTGTAATTAGAAGAAGGTCTACTAGTTGAAGGGCTACTATGAGTTACTGTTGATGAAGTGGGTGACATCTCGGTAACATGATTCTTTGCTGCTCCCTGGGATTTGCCTTGAATCTTTCCTTGCACAGAAGAGCTACCACTCTCAGAAGCTGGCATAAGTTAATGGAGGAACATTCTTCGTTAATTAAATAGGAAAACTTTGAAACCAACAAATTATGGAAGAAAATATCAAATATTCTAACCAGCAGTTAATTTATTCTCGGCAGAGTTAACAGCACTTAAATCTCCAGTAGGGTGTAGGTTTCCCACTTCACGTCTAATTGCACCAGCAGCACCAGGAAACCATAAATTATCAGATGGAACCAATACTGGGTCTGAAGAAGAAAAATAGGCAGCCGAAGAAGATGCTGGTCCAGATCCAGGGTGGATACTGGAGGAAGGAATTGATCTGCTTCCAGAAGCAACTGCAGCAACTTTACTTGAACTATCAGAAGGAGAAGCACTATTCAAATTATTAATATCACCAGAAGATGGACTCAATCTGTCTCCAGTTCCAGCAGATGAAGGGGAAGGACTTGAACCACTAATAGTTCCAGAAATTGCATTTGTTGGACCATTGGCATTAATGGGTACAGAGCTGAAAAAACATGTATAGTTATGTAGTTTGAACGAAATGAACAAGAATTTAAATTCAAATAGCAGTAAAATAATTGACGGAGGATAGTAATAATAGTTATCAACATAAGACAAATTATTTAATTATTACCTTGTTGCAGAACTTTTTTCTTTAGATATTGTCTCGTGAGATGCTGCCATAGGTGGCACAACTTTCTCAGTGGGTTGATGAGTTCCATTATCTTTTCCTGTACCAGAATTCTTGCTACCAGCAGCATCTAAGAGAAGGTCCATAAAACATAATATTGATTTAGGTGCACTGGACAGCCAACATAATATAATATCTAAATTTTTGAAATAATTGAGACTAAAATGCAGATATAGCCAGAATTTCATCTAAGTTACAAGGTCTACTATAAAGGGCCAGGTAACAACTTCCAAGACATGCAGTATGACCATTGGTTTGAAATAATGTGACAGAAAACAGCCAGATGATATTACACCATGTTCTTATCAGACTCATCCACCCATTTCTAATACTGCTAGACATACAGAACCTAAAGTAGTCAAAGCAAAAAAAATTTAACTAAAGAGGGGGCTAATCTAACAGGGGAAAATAATAAACACTCAAATATGTAGTAGTTGAGAATAGTTATTCACCGTGTGATACATTATGAGCAGAAAAATTTCCCCGACCACCCCTAGCTCCCCGCCCTTGGGTGCCAGGCCTCCAGCGTGGCTCCACAGATTCTCTATTGCTAAGATTCTGCAAAATCATAAACAAGAATAGAGTTAGCTAACTACATTGAATGATTATCAAAAATTGAAAATAATTAGAGTATAGGTAAATGAAAAGAGCCACATCAAATTGCAACCAAGAGACAAATTCTAAAACTCCTAAAAGTTTCCTCTCTCCTGCCAATGAAGAACAGAATACTTGCGCAGGAGTGTTTCAAACAAAGAAGAAAATCCTCCTACAAGATTGGTGCATGTTATTTTGAGCGGGAGAGTTTCAAACATAGCTATGATTAGTATAGAGTAAAGTCAATTAGTGCTCTAATTAAGGAGCTGATGCCTCTAGTAAATACAACTCTAACTACTAAAACTCATTCTTAAATAGTGCACAATTTCGTGCCAGTAGCACCACAAATTGCAGTCACATTCATCTTGGCCACTATTGCTTCAGCAGGCATAAAGCAGAATTTGACCTAGAAAATGTGCCATTAATGCTTTGGGGGATCTTGGGATTATGCCCCCTTATCATTTAATGTGGTCTGATCTGTGGGTATCCTTTCCCCTCACACTCACATGCCCCCTATGTGGAACCTAAACTCCCCATATCCAGCAAATAAACATCTCATCCAGCATATGCTTTGGTGACACAAAGCTGTTTGCGAGTTTCTGGCATTCTATCTCTGTTCTGACCAGTTTTCAGAGGTGATCTTCATCTGTAATTGGCCAGTTTCGAGTGATTTCGTCACTGTTCTGGCCTACACACTTCTGTTTCAACCCTGTTCTACTTCTTCTCTGTTAAGTCATCAACCTCACTAGAATGGATGAAACAGCAATGGCTTCACCCATGCTCAACCACAGGGAACACCACCCAGCCTTGCCTCTGCCTCAATCACTTCCTGTGCACACGCAAAGCCCAACGGAATAACTTGGATATAGCTTGGCAGCAGAATAGTTCAAAAAATATCAACAGGAAAGCTGTTACTTATGACTTTTGTCGCAAACCTATTAGGGGTGGTATTACCTGAGGAAAGAAACATCAAACGGGATTGAGATGAGACATTGATATTTGTACAAAGACTCCTTCAAAGTAAGAAATACACTCAGACAAGCCAATGTAAAGAAGAAAGCTGACATGGGGTATACTTTGATTGAGCCTCAACTCAACAAAAATAGGAGGAGGAGAAGGAGGAGAAGGAGGAAAAGGTGGAATAAATTTTGAATATTTGAAATGGAAGAAGACTGGCAAGTCATGTGACCCTACTGCCATTATCAAACAAAAAAAAAAAAAAATTCAACAGCCCCACGGACTTTTTGTTGTTCAAAAATCCAAATAAACCACCAAATTAGGAAAGGCTATAAGGGGAAAACAAGCATAGATGATGATTGTAACAAGGAGGCAAGAGCAAGAACAATTCAGTATAAGAGTTATTCCTTTATAGGAATAGAATTGCTTTTATTGGTGCGCACTCAAAGAGCTTCAACTAAATGGTTTAGGTTATTAGAAATTATAGCCCACATCTAAAAGGTTCTGAGCTATCAAGAGTGAGTTTCTCTCCTTAAAAGAAAGTTGGAATACATGAAGGAACTATTTAAGAGTTCTATGTAGAAAGAAAATACTATAGATGTTCAATTATTTCCAATGCATGGACAGATAAGAAACAGAGAAACTTCATCAATTTCTGTGAATCGTCCAACTTATTCTATATATGTGAATAGCAATTTCTGTGAATAGTCCAGCTTATTCTATATTTATGAAGAGCATTTATCTATTTGCATATGTGAAGGCTGGGAATAAATTATTTCATCTCTTGGATAGTTATGTTAAGGAGGTTGCAGAGCATACGGCTAGTAAGAAATTCTCAATTTAGTTTCACTTTAGCAATTTCAATCCTATATTATTACTTGTTACTCATTTTAGATTAGGAAATTTGGTCTTAGGTTAGTTTTCCAAGCCAAGAGAGAATATTAGTTTTCACTTCATGTGCCCCATATTATGTTGATTTGATTACAAGACAATGGAAAGATTGCTACGGTAAAAAAAAGATAACACAAAGAAGAATCAATCCCATGGGCTTTATTTATAACCACTCATTGGCCTGAACAATATGTAGAGGTCCACAAACAAGTTTCAATAAGTTATAGAGTGACAAGGTTTGCCACAAGGCCCCAACACTCCTCTAATTACAAAGGCTTGAATAATAAAAAAAATAACCTTAGAAAGAATTTAATTTCCAATGAGTGATAGAAGTCCATGTAATAATTAGAGAGAAAAAAGAGAATAAATGAGAGAATATTGAGTGGATTTTGATACAATATCTTGAATTACATCTTTGGTACTGAGACAATTATTTATATATTAGTGAGACTTATCTAGGAAGTCACCTGGACTAACTCTAAGTAACCTGCAGCTGTCATAACAGACCAAGTCTATAACAGCTGTGACACAATCATGTACTCTGGAACAATGGTATATACATTCTTAAGGCTAGGGGCGGCCTTGTGCAAATTCTCAGGGTTGTTGATGAGAAAATGACTGCAAATTTGCAATGAATTATTTCATATAAAAATGCTACAGACAGGAAGCTACTCAAAATGCATTCAAAGTGATAGCAATATAAGAAATATCTAAAGATATTGTCTTCGATTATCTCATAGGAATTATTCTTTTATATTTTGATTTATTTTTTATTTAATTAGGATCTTAATAATTAGAGAAATATCTTATTAGAATCAGATTTGTTTGGACAAGCTTCTTCGTACAACTTCTAGGAGAGAAACATAAGAAGAAAAAGTGAAATGAGTTTCTCCAATAGCTAAAATTAGCTTATGCACAAGTTAAAAACAAGAATTTATAGAAATTACACTAGAGATATCTTGTACAAATTAACATAAGAATAAGCTAATTTTAACTTATAGAAAAATTCATTTCATTTTTTCTTCTAATTTTTCTCTTCTAGAAGTGCTTATGGAGAAGTTTGTCCAAACAAACCTACTGGTTATTGACCTTCAAGCTCTAAAGGAAAAGGTTAGGAAGTCACACAAAAAGAAGATGATTGAGGAAAAAGTCCACAAAAGTACTGGTGAAAGCAAAAATGAAGACAAAGAGATGGCAGATCTTGGTGATGAAGATGATATCTATTATAAAGCTTGTACTTGAATTTGAATATTTTCTCTAAGCCTTTTGAAGCTTAAACTTGCTTGATTCCTTTTTTTTTTTCTGTTGAAGACATTTGACTTTTGACATTGGTATTTAGTACTGTTGTTCTCAAATCCTAACTTTTGATCATTAACTATGAATAATAATATGTATTTAATTTTTGGAGGGGGAGGTGTGTATAGTATAATTTATGCTAGGTGTATCTTAAAAACCTCAAAATAGTGGCCATACCCCTACTAAGATAGCATTTAGGATTAACTACTATGTTACAATAAAAGTTGTACAATTATAACATTCCTGTGTAGTATGATTAGACATAAATTTCCAGTACTCTTTATTTTCGAGTACTAAAACCTATTCAACAATAGAAACAATAAATAATCAACCATGAGAGCCCGCTAGTAATACATTATTGAAGGTCATTTACTGACTAAAATATCTTACCTCCTTTCTTCGGTCTTTCTTTCTCTTGACCTCATGAAATGTGTCTGTAAAACAAATTATTCATGTTAAGACAGATGTTGCAAGAATAATAAGAACGTATAGACCCGTTCAGAACCAATGAACCCATAGAAATCATGTGTGAATGAAAGGCAAACGAAAAGGGAAGAATGAAGGATTGAAACAATAACCCCAAAGAAGGAAAAACACTGCCCAAGCTACTTCAACATGACATTATAAACAATACATGAATGGAATAGTACCCTTACAAGCAAGGTGATGACAACATGAAACTTCACACTTCAATTAATAACCCAAACAGGGAAACAATTAAAAGAGCATGAAATTGATTATGGAAACGATATTACCAGAGAGCAACTGACCACACATCTACAGGCCAATCAAATACATGAAAAATCAACCATTCATAAAAATTAAAACAGATAATTAATAGTCTGCAAAAAATTCACTGCTTAATATTTACCCAACCCAATAACTAGACAAATAAAACAAGCAAATAAGAACTTCGAACTACACATCAATAGATTAATCCACAGAAATCATAGCCTTTAACATCAGACAAATTCACGGACACTACTACGTGCAATAGCATGACAGAATGGCTCTTGGCTGCTTCTAATTTCTAAATCCTTCTTGCAATGCACTTCACTGTTGTAGCATGGGGCACCACAATAGTGAGCTATAGTGTGGTTCAACAAGAATCATAGTAGCTGCTATTCTACAAGGAGCCAAATTTGCTGTTTTAACTTAGTTGTAACCCATCTTCACCAACAGGATACACCAAATTAGGAAGTTGAGATCCACTCAAACCAACAAACAAATATAGGAATCACAAGTTATGTATATAGTGTGTTACAGATAGCATCTTGCTCTGTTGAGTTCAAATTTAGGAGTAGCTCCAGTACCTATTTGCCATCATTTTGATCCTCTTCCAACCTTGCTCTGGTCATCAACACTTCATTCAGTACTACACCCAGCTCAGTACCTTAGTTTCACAGTGGCCCTCTCCTTCAATATAGAAGGTGAGACTACCTGTAGCTTTGTAATACAGTTGCCTCAGTAATTGTTCATTTCCTTTGTTCTCTTAGTCTCTCTTTCTATATGTGGGTGATTCACAGTATCCGTGGTTGTAATGAATGTGCGCTAAATACATTTTAGTTTTGACTGCTATGTTTGCGAATCATGAAAAATTAGTTAATCTGATCTTTTTTCAACTGCAACTACTGTTTTCCCCCTATTCCAGTTCCAAATCATTTATTAAAGTTTTAAAACAGCTACAATAATCAATTGTCTTATTTTACAATTTTTTAAAGTGTTTCATTCAATCCACATCCTTTTATAGCATTGCACTGATTTGTTATCCAGTATCAAAACCTAAACATATCAAGAGAAGCTGGTTCAAGGTAGAAAAATGCAGCCAAAATTTTACATGAACTGCAAGAAAATAGTGCTACAAGTCCTATTTCCAAACTAGCCTTACACACAGCACAAAACATGGAAAAGCCATATGAAGACTGTGAATCTGAAACAAACCAACAGCAAGAATCATATTAAGCATCCAAAAGGAGCTTTAGATTCCAAATGAGCTTGTCAAGAAGGAAACTCTAGTTATCATGAAATGAATAAGAAACTAGAAATAGGACATACAACACTAAAGCCCAAAGGTGAGATTTTAGAGTCAAAATAATACAATCTATACTGGAAAAAAAGATATATTGATCGAGTTAAAATACAATGTCCTACCAAAGCATAAAATATCCTTTCATAAGAATCAGTTTAAAGTCAACTTCAAACTATTAGCTGATAAAAGATATAGCTATGAAATATCATACATGTATTTAACAAAAGAAAAACTTGAGAAGAAAGGCAAGAGATTACATAAAACCCCACAACATCATCACTAGTACTCATTATAGAAACCCAATAAGCATAAGCAATCACTCTCGACACATCCAACACAAATTCCTTGCTTAAATAACCCACATTTCGAACTCCACTCAACCAATCATCAAACAAAATAAAACATCAATTGAACTCAGATTCAGTGACAGTGCAAGCTTAAAAACAAAACCAGCTGAAGGCATCAATAAACAAACCGACACTGGAGTTGAACATGAATAAATGATATACCCAAAATCATTCTGACTATTTATATAAAAAAAAAAAAGTAAAAGTTTTCTGACCCAAAGAGCCAACCAAGTCCAAAATCTAAACAAATTAACCAATTATATTGGAGTACAAGAGTGAATGATCCCCTCAAAATTTCGTTCAAAAACTGAACTTTCTACAAGTCAAGTTACACAAAGCCCCTCAGAAACCAAAAGGGCTAATAAAAAAAATCCCCTTCTTAGCCTAAAAAATATCTCAACAGTGAAACCCCATCATGGCAAACACAATTATTCAAGGTCTCCATCCCTCCTCGCTACAAAAAAGGGGTAAAGATTCAAAATCAAAACAAAACAAAGGACCCCCAGATGAGAAAACGCAAAGTCCAACACCCGGATCACACACAAGCACAGATATTAAGATCAAGATCGAATCCGCGGGAAAGTTAACGGGGGAGAAAAACTTACCCTGAAGGAGAAGCTTCTGAGCGGTCTCGTTGGGATCCATGGAACATTCCTTGAGCATTGCATAGATGTCTTCTTCACTGTGATTGCCGGTGATCTCCTTTATGTTCTGGATCGTCCTCCTCACACTGGTCGGAATTGAAGCCCTAAACCCCGCACCGCTCATCTTCGCAACACAAAGTCACAAACTTTGAGAAAACAGGATATGTGGGCAATGAAGACAAGGGAGCAAAGAGGGGTCAGTGATTGATTGGGTATGCAAAACAAAAAGGCACTAAATAAACATAGAGAAAGAGAGAGAAAGACAGAGATGTAGAGAGAGAGGGAGAGAGAGAGAGGGAGAGAGAGAGAGTTCAATGAGGATTGAGAGAAGATATGTATGATCTATGGGGTTTGAATTGATCAATCTGAATTCTGAACTAAGAATATGGGGAAAGAAGGAACATAACCAAAACCAAAACCAAAACCAAAACCAAAACCAAGTGTGTATGTAGGTGTATCTTTGTTTATATTGTTTTTAATTTGTTTTTATTTTTCACTGAAAGAAAGACTTTTTGCTTCTTCTCTTTCTCTCTCTTCCTCTTTCTACTTACCTTTTCTTTTCCTCTTATTTTCCTATCAGTTTTCTTCTCTTTTTTTATTTTTTATTATTTATTATTTATTATTTATTATTTATTATTTATTATTCTCCTTCACTTATTTTTAAATTAATTAAGCCTTATAAATATCATGCAATGTTTGCTCCACGTAAGAAAGGATTTCCAAAATTTAACTTAATTTTTACTGGAAAAATTAGTTCAAATTTTATATCTTTAATAGTAGTTGCCTGGTTTAATTGAAGTATTAGTAAAAATAATTAATAAGTTAAATGATAAATATAAAATAATAAAAAATAAATATTTAATTATTTGAGGTAAAATTAAATTTTTAATAAAGAGGTGTGTTAAAATATATCATTTTCTATTAAATTTATTAAAAACTATGATAAGGAGACTTCAATAAATTTTTCTATAAATATTTCTAGGTAATAAAAATAAGGATTTGATTTGACAAACTTCGAATTATAAGAAAAAAAAAATATATATAAACTAAAATTAATTTATGCATAATTTGTTGAAGTTATCTTATATAATTATTTTCATTTTTTAACTTGTGTTTAAGTTATTTAATTAACGGAAAAGTTTGTTTAATTTTCTTTCTTATATTTTTTCTTAAAATTTGTAGAAAGAAACCTAAGGTTTTTCTTAATGAGCTTCTCCATAATTACTTATAAAAAAAAAAACTTTAAAAAAAATCAACTATTTTATGTTAAAATTAATTTTACACAAATTAAATTAAAATGTTAAAATATATGTATGAAATATTTTTTTACAAATTATTAGACATTGAAAATAAGGTATCCAAAAAATATTTATTTGAAAATATTTCTAACATTTTATTTACATTTTTTCTAACATTTATCTTTATTTAAAAATAATAATAATAAAATAAAAAAACTAACAACTTATAAACTACTCAAAAATAAACTTGTATTATAAAAATAACTCAGGTATGAAAAAAAATTCAGTATATAAATTAATAGAGTGAACCTATAAAAAAAATTACAATCTAATAAAGTTAAAATTTATTCAAAATCCATCAATAAATATATTATCTTATCTAAATATATATATATATATATATATATGTGAAAAACTTAAAATTTTATTTTCTTAATAACAAAACACAATTATTTAATCTATTCTCAAAGTCTTAAAGGAACTAAAAAATATTAATAAACACTTATACTATTAATATAAATAAAACCACATTCTAACTCAAACTAATTTCATCCTCTAATATTGTCATAACTCTCATTAATTCAATAAACAAAAACAAAAAATATTTTTAAATATAATACCAAAATGTATATGTGGGAGGGTGTGCATGCATTTATTATAATATTAAAATACTTCACAGTTATTTAATTACTATTTATATTAATATATTTGCATTTCAAATGTGTCTTCTTAATTTTAGGGTTTTGAGCATAATTGAGAGAGTTTTTATCCAAACAATATAATAAAAAGAGTTTAATGGTGTCTTTCTTAACTTGAATTCTTTTTGCAGAAACAAATATAAGTTTTAAGAGAAGAAAATTACTAAAGAAACAATAAAAAAGATTAGTCATTAATTTACCTCAAACCTAAGATTACATTCAATATCTTCTTTCATAATTTTTTTTAATCACTTATTATCATTATATAACACTAAATTATGTGTTCTAAAAAGATTTGATTTATTTTTTATAAAATTCCCTTAAATAATTTTCCTTATATGAGTAAGTTTTTTCCCATTTTCAAAATTAATAATACAAGAGTTCACATGTTAGTTTCTCATATATTAATCATATTCATGGTATAATTAAAAATTTACTATGATATGAATATAAGATTATAAGATTGATTAATTATAAAAATTAATCATACCATGAATATAAGATTGATTAATTATAAAAATGGAAACATATATTCATGGTATGATTATACTGTTTACTATGATAACATTAATCAATAATTAATTTTCAATTGAGTAATGCTTTTGGAGTTTATTCTTTAATAATCTCAATATTGTGAATTTAAGTGTAGGGGTGTCAATAACTATTAGGGAGTGTTAATAGCATTTCCTTTTACCGAATTTAAAAGTCTGATGCTGCAATCTCGTGAGGAAAAAAAATATTGAATTGGATAAAAAAAGAAGAAGGTAGGTTTGGGCTTATTGATCCATTTAAAATATATAATTAAAATCAATCATCCACCATTTATAGGTTGGGCTTATGCAATAACTAATTCACCAGCACACACATTGAAAATATTTTTTAATATTAATATTATATATATTAAATGGTCCTTTGCTACTGTTTTTTTAAATATATTTTAAGGTGTTTTTATATCTTAAATAAGTGTGTAATTTTAATGTACGAAAACTCTATCAACTATTAAATAACTTGTGCAATGTTACGAGTTATTTAATGTCTATATATTTACAAAAATATGAATTAAATTAATTTTCATATTTTTATATCTTTAAATGAGTATCGAAATTAATATTTTTAAATGTTACAAAATATATAAGAAACATTTTTTAATGCTACACTATTAACTAACAACATTTTAAAAATGTTAATTTAAAAACATAAAAAAATAATTTTTAAATATTGTTAATAATGTTTTCAAATTCAAATTATCAACATTTTAAAGCGTTACAAAATAAATAAGTTAGTAACATTTTTAAAATATTATTAGAAATATGTTAAAAATATCGTTAAACCTCTTTAACCACGGATATTTTTTTTTAAGGGGATTATAATAGTAACATTTTTTTCATATATATTTTTCTTAATATTATTAAAAATTTAATTATATTATAATAAATACGAGTAAATTAAATTTAAAATTTATTTTTATTATAATATCATAATCTGTTTTATTAAGATGAATGGTTTTATCACATCCACACATATATCAGTTGACATCATAAATATGATGTAAATATGATATCATTGTCTCGTAAACAATAAATATTCTTATATTATTATTCGTTTTAATATTATGAAAAAAAAAATAGCAGTTTATATATATTACAAGAAGAAAGGATAACTCGATTTGTATTTTCCTTTACAAATATAAGAATTTTTGTTTGAAAAGGAACATGACATGTTTGGTAGTCACTATCTTCATTTTCCTTCTTGTACTCCTTAAGTTACCATCATTTCTCAGTAGACAGATTCTGTTAATACAGTCATGCATCCATGAACAGCATTTTGAAGTTGTGTCACAGACAAGAATTAAAACACAAGCAAGTTTCCTCCAAGGCACAACTACATATATATATATTCTTAATCATCATCCTTTAGCACTTAACCTAGTCAGATAAATTTTTTATTATTTTCAAATCCATGATATACTCCAAAAACATAAAACAAATTTCAGAAAATTGTGGAACTTGTCCATTGAATCGATGCAATCATAAAACTTGACATGTCTTGTTTCAAAACAATTTTGGTTGATGGTGTTTTTGTGGTTTTAATATTTGGATCTCAATCATATGGTCATATATATATATATATGTGTGTGGAATGTATTTTGAGGTAATAATTAACAAGTGATGGCGAGTCCTGAAGTTATGTCAGCGTATCATGTTCAGGAATCTAAATTGCTTTGTGTTGTGGTGTTTCTGTTTGGGCCCAAAATCACGTGCATGTTTTGCCAGCTTTGCACTTTCAAATCAACTTAGGACAGAGCTCAAAAGGATAAGATTAGAATAATCATCTGATTTAACTAGTTTATTTTAAAAAATAATCACCATTTTTAGTATTATCATATACCAACATTTATGTGTTTTAACTAATATAAAATTTTGGAAAAATTTTACATTCATTACCAATGAAATCGAATTTTAAGATGTAAATTTTACCTTTTGAACTAGTTTTGAGAGTGAGTTAGGCATCATAATCACTTTTCATATAGTATCAATCATTTTCTACATAATATTAGAACCTGTTTAACAAGATTGTTGGGCTTAAATTAGGTCACTTGTTCAGGTTATTGGACCTAGATGACCGCTATGTAAAGTCTTGATTATTAGTAATGTTTTTAAACCTATATTGGGTCATCTGTTAACGGATCACGTTCGAATTGAGAATGATTCATTGACGTGAGGGTAAGACCGAACTATAGTATATAAGTGAAGTTTAAACTAAAGTATAAATCTCATTTTTTTAGCATAATCAATTTCTACGATAAAAGAAACACTAAATCAAATAATATATATATGTAAGAGACAAACAATTTAATGTAGGTTGGATGGTCTCATGCCACATGTTTCATGTCCCTTTTTCTTTTCTTTTCATTCTAATCTATTTGGAGAGAAGAAAAAGGTAGAATTCTTGTAAATAAGGACCCTTTTTCTCCAGACTTGTCAATGACAAAATCATAAATGGAGGAATTTGCTGCCACACAATGCAAAAGGGGCTTTAAAGACTGTCTTAATCGAGTTTAATGGACCATCACTTGAAATAACAGGGCAACTAATGGTAACAAACAACATAGAATAATGATATATTTGATTTGCTAGAATAGTATGGACAAAGGGACTGTTTTTGAAAGTAACGCGAATGGATTTTCATGCCCCTCATAAACATTAAAGTCACATATACGGACACCAGTTAATAATTGAAACCCCTTATGCGGTTCTCAGTTTTCACAATAAGTCCATGGAATATAGTGCCCTTCACTTCCTCCACACTGCTAATTTACTTTCCATGCCTCACTTTTTCTGCAAAGATACATGAACCATAACAAGGGGATGTCCCTTCCAATAGTAATAATCCTTGTTAAGAGGCAATGCCAAGAGAATAAGATAAGGTCACAGGAAAGAAACTAGCCATGTTCATAAATAATACAACTGAGAAATGTCTCATTCTCAAACACCTATAATTGACCCTTCCTTGTTTTTATTCTTACTATATTATTCTTATTACATGCCACCATCATTAGCTAATTGAAATTAATTCATATATTTTGTTTTTTAGGTAGACAGGTTCAAAGTATGAATCTGGATAAAGTTGAGAATTTTGTAGTTTTTCTTATCAGACATTATTCCAGAAAAAAAGAAGTGAAAAACCAAAAGGAAAATGATATGAAAATGTTAAACTTTTCTCTCACATGAAAATAACAATTTTTTGTTTCTCTCTTCTAATACAACTATCTTATCTTGATTATTCATTAAGAAGTTCTTTTGGAGATTTCTCAGAAATGATATTTGGACCAAATAGCATTGTTTAAACCAAAAATGCACTTAATTTGCATGTGAACTGTGATTATGAGAGCTAGCTAGATAAACTAAGATCCAGTTTAATCTTTAAGTTTTGCTTTTCCTAAACTAAAGTAAGTTTAACCTTTTTCAGAATCAAGCGTTAAGGTATAAATCTTAATGTTCAACGTTTCTTAATGAAAACTTGCATTCTAATTGCTTTGCTGTTCAATCCCCATGATAACGAATTGAGCCTTTTTTTCTTTTTTTATATCATTTTGCGTTTATTTTGTACATACTTGAAGCTTCTGCAACTGAAGAATAATACTTCAAGGTAAGGGGAAATTAAATGAATTTCTGACAGCCAAAACTACAAGGGCTAATTCTTTATAACCAAACAAATCTCTTATATAATTACACAAAATGCAACAGAATCTTACATGGCCTATTCTTCTGAAGCTCCTCAGTATCCTCACAGAACCAATTTATTACGAAATAAACAAATATCATATCTTCTAAAACACGAGAGAGCTAAACAAAGTTTCTATTCTGACAAGTGTGATCAAAAGTAAACCAGAAAAGAAGTTGAATCTGGAGAGGTTGAGGAAGCAAAACGAAGGTTCCTCCTGAGACCACCAAAACTTATGCCATGGCGTGGAAGGAGGCGCTCTGTGACCCTTGTCAACACTGCCGTGTACTCTCCTAATATCTCTGTCATAACCACCACCATTATCATCTTTCTTGCTTCTTCTTTTTCTGCTTGAAATCTTCCAACTTCTTAGAGAGAAGCCTTAAGGGAGAGAGGGTGAGGGTTCCTATAAGTAAGGCTCCTTTTGCACCTGAGTTTGGTTGTTACAGTGTTGTGCCAATAGATTTTTGAGTTGTGGGGTTGGAGAGAGATGCCACACTCACATCTATATATAAGGCATAAAGGTTAGGCAAAAAGGGTTACAATTCTGGCACTTTCTGGTGTGTCATGAGTGTGTGTACACAGAGTGAATTAGGCACATAATAACTAGCATATTTTTACGTGGTAATTACCACAATGATTAAATAATAAGATAGATGCAATAATTTTAGCATATTGTGACTTTGAGAGACACGGTTTTCACATTCACATTCACATACTATTTATTTGGGTATGGAATTCTCTACTAGTTACGCGCAAATAGTAATCATTATAGGAATACCAAGTTTATTTTAATCACGTTTGTGTGATTTAGATGTCTTATCATAGCTTTTTAAGAGCTGATCTGGTCTGATTATGCGGGGAAAACATTGGAGAACATGGAGTAGCTTGTAAGTTTTGAACACCAAGTTTGGTAGATGCATGCATTGGATTATCAGGCGGAGTAGTTACTTTGGTAACTTCTTTTTAAAATATGATACACGGTCAGGTGATGTTTTTCCAACACACATGGGTTTGACAGAGCCGAATTTTGAGAGCTTCAAACTTAGATAATTGACTCTCATAAGTCTCATTTATTGAAAATAATTGATAGTCATAAATGTTGTTGTTGATGCAGATAAGGAATGGAATGTGATCATGATGATCATAGTTGAATGGCCAAAAGTAAATGATGGGCATATATAGTTGTCTAGCAAATAATGTTGCCAAAGGGATGAATAGTATTGGAGAGATAGATTCATATATCTCTAAATTGGCCCACTACAACATAGGACAATGGTATTAGCTAAAGTAGTGTAACAAAATGTACCTTAAAGAGAACCTGACTTGCCTCAAACAGGAAGAATCCAAATGTAGCATGAGTGAGTGTTCTTTTGGCATAGACTAGCTAGCTGTAATTTGTAGCTGCTCATGAGATATGACGTTGTGATATATCTGATATATCAGATTCAATCAAGAAAGCGAAATCACAGTACATGTAAAAGGAAACAGTGCAACAATATATATATAAAGAGCTCAAATGCTAGGAGAATAATATATGTACAATACAAGGGAGATATGGAATGGAACTTAACATTTCCATTTCAAAATTTACACTCATTTTCTTTTGGACCACTTAGTTATTTCTTTCTTGCACTGATCACTAAGCTGTTTAGAAAGAATATGATCTAGCGAAGACCTTCTTCCATGCTTTCAAACTCAGAGACCGAACCTTGGTTAAAGCTAAAGAGGGCTTAAAATCCTTTTGAGGAAAAGGTGGTGGTGAAGATGAGGGTGATTGTGATTTTTCTAATACAGCATTGTCTTCTTGGTTCCAAAACCGAGTCTCTTTTCTCTTGCTTCTCACGGTTTCTAGCACATCATATTTGTTGCAAATTCCCCACACAGTCACCTTTTGTTGATAGTAATCCACATTCACAGAGTATATGCCTGTCAATGTTATCAATAATAAAAAAGTTTGTGACTTACAATGTTATTTGTACAACAAATAAATGTAAATGTATTGAATAATGTAATATAAAAAAAATAATATTGTATAAATTGCTATGTGTATGATACATATGTTCATATAAATTTAACATTGTTTTACTGATCTGCATAAAGAAAGGGTTCAATATGCTTGTTTACTTTCAGATATTAAATATAATTTTACTTTTCATTTAACACATTTCTTTGTTAAGTATAAGAAAATAGAATAGAAAGTCATGGGAAGTTTTACTTTTAGATGGGTGTGGAAGATTTCTTAAAGAAAGGGAAGTTGACTATTTATGTACAGTGATGGTGTCACCGAAAGTGATATGTAAAGACCCAATATTTGAGGTTTAAATTTGATGTCCAGCTCCATAAAAGCACAGTGAACAACACAACACCATTTCTTTTTGAGCCAAGAAATTGCCAAGTAATAGAACAAATTGAAAGAAGATAATAATGTAATCCATGCATTAAAAGGAAGAAAACAAATCCCAACACTTGCTGGAGTTTCTAGTTGTAAAATTGCTCAATGCTCTCATTTGTTTTTATTATGATCCAAGAACCAATTTTGATAATCCTTGAGGGATTTCCTTGATTAAAGATCCCAAAGTTCAACATATTTCTATCTCATTAGAAATTTAACTCAGTGGGGACAAAAATTGTCAACTAGTCATAGCCCACCACAGCCCATTAGTTTCAAATGCGTGTTGAACGGACCCAAAAAATCAAAGTTTTGAAAACTTGAAAAACCCATCCAGAATTTGACTAAATGTGGCACAGTTTGAACATTTAGAGAGTTAAACATGACTAAAACAACCACCAGCCAACAATGAACCAAATAGCCTAAAAAACTAGGAGAAAAAGGGTTAATTAATCACCTTTAAGATTGGACAAGGTTTTCTTGATTTTCTTCTCACATCCATAAGAATACAATGGAACCAACATTTCAACATATTGTGCCTCCACAGTGTTCTTGTAAGCTGGGACAATTTGCATGTTGGCCATCCTCACTTTCTTGAACTCACACCATCCAATTCCAAATCAATGTGTTTCCAAGCCTTATTTATATAAAGTCTTTGTTCAGGATATGGATCATGCATGGCTGGTTTACTAAGTTCATAATCCATTTATCAGATTCTACTCAAAAGAAGCTTTTATTCCATCACTCACTTTTTCTTTTTCTTTTTTTGTTTCCTTTATGAATTGAGATGCTGTTACTATCAATGACTGCATTATAACTAAGAGGGTTAATTAATTAGGCTTTGATTAAGGAAATTGAAATCATGGTTTTTGAATGGGGTATGGGTGGTGTGACATGGATGAGTGCAAAGTTGTGTCAGCAACCTGTGTTGGTTACACAAAAGTAGATGCATTGCATTCAGCTTTTGTCGTTGGAAATTGGAAAATCTTGGAGTTTGCCTCGCATGTGGCTTGTTTTCCTTACCAAAGAAGAGACTAATTAAATTGGAACAGTTTCAAATTATTGTATTATTCTTTTAAATAATTTTAAAAAAATTTTACATTTACATAAAATAAATCTTGATATAAATCTTATTTTTTAATCCATGTTGAAGATGAATTAGGTTTAGAATTAGATATTAATATATTAATTTTGATTGACAAATGATTATTTTTTGAAATTAAACTCATAATCACTTTTTAGTGTAAAAAAATATTAACATTTTAAATATTAAGTGGTTTGTAATTTTAAATGTTAAACCTATATATTTTAATTATTATTCGTAAAATAAAATAATCAAATATAGTTTACACAATTGTAGAGTGGTAGCTAGAGACATAACCTTGGTTTGAAGGATGTGTAATTGTAGGTTCTGAGTTTAAATTATGCAGAAAGGACACATAAAGCATAAAATTAATGTTAATTAATTCCATGCACATGCATTTGTCGTTTCATTTGTGATGAAACACATAAACATAAACCAAAGGAACACCATTGTTGCAAACATAATAAAGCATTGATATGCATATGCTTCCCTTCATTTTAAATCATGATATTTAAAAGTCTTTGCCTACTACTTTCTAGTATCGAGTTTGGTGGCTTAATAAAATTCAGGGAATATTTTTATTATAGGACAAAATTTACATTAAAGAACTATAATGTTGATGTTATTCTCTAATCAAATTTGGAACTTTCTGTTGATAATTTATATCATATTATTAAATACAATGTATGTTATTAAGAAAAAAAAAATTCTAAAAAATATACGTAGAGAAGAACACCAACAATTATTCATAAATTTTCTCTTTTATCATAATCACAAATTTGAATATGTAAAGTTGAATTGTTTTTAAAAATTACAATAATTAGTCTTATATTTAGACAAATTATAAATAATAATGTAATATTTTATTTTGTTTTATTATTAATAAAATATAATAATCATAAAAAATATTATAAATTTAATTTATTTTTAATTAATATACGATTTTTTTTAATATTTTTCCTCATCCCTTTTCATGTAATATAATTTAAATCTAATTATATGTTAATCAAAATTTAATATATTAATCAGAATTTAATTAATAAAAATTATTTTTCAATATTTTTTTTATATTAAAAATATATTTTCAACTCAAAGATAATCTATTAAATTTTTTTTATTTAATATGGAATCACCCAATAAAAATTGTCAAATCTTAAACTCAAAATTTCAAACATAGCTGCATATTGTCTTTGGAGATAGGTTTAAGTTTTCATCAGCCCCTAACAAAAGTAAACACGACATTAGAAAAAAAGTGAGTGTTAATTCGTGTCATCTTTGATATATATATTTCTGTTAACTTTTCAGGATATGAACCTTTATGATATCCTTAAGAATTAAACATCTCAATTTTATTGATTAATAAAGTATTGAGAATTTATATATAGTGACCTATTTTTTCTTTCTAAATGATAAATGTTATTACATGAAAAAAATACTTTTCTTTTTTTCCATACGAATTCAATACCTTAATTTTTTTTTTAAATTAACAAATATTAAAAGGAAAAAAATTCTAATGATAAATGAAAGTTTTATAGATGAAATATATTACATACTATATGACTTGTTTCTTTTTTCTAATTGATAAATATTATTGGGTCAAAATAATGTTCTCAATTTATTCGTAACAAAGTTAAGGTTCTCATCCCAAACAGTTTTTCTGTTCGATGATTTCAAGATTGAGTTATTGTGTGTATATTTTCTTGTTAAATTAATGTTCTTACGTGTTTTGCACGGTGTAGGCTTTTCTTAGTTCTTATCTAAATTCTCTCCATTAGAAGAACTTTAAGATAATCATTTATAAATTAATGATATAAAGTTTTTGTTGAATTTTTTTGACAAAATTTTTCTATTTTTAATTCTTAATTTAAGAATGTTAATTAACATTCTCATACATGTTTTAATAATTTAAAAAATGTAATGAATTTTTTATTTAATAAATTTATTTTATGAATTATGTGGAAGATTGGCTTTTCTACTGTATTTAATATTTCTTAATTAGTGTTTACGAATACGTAAAATTATTGATATCCTATTTTTTTTTAAATATTTTCATCAAAATCATTGATTAAATTAGAATAATTTCGAATTATTTTTTTTATATTTATTTTAAAATATGCATTATAATTTTTTAAGCTGCGGGTAAATTTTGATTTAAATTTTTAGAATCTCAAATTCCCAATTAATTTAGGAGCTTTTAATATTTATTATATGAAACAAGTAAATGTGCTACTTGAATATATTAAGATTGTCCTATCAAATATGAAACTAAATAAAATTTACTATTCAAAAAATGGTGATATTTCTTCTATTGAGAGAGAATGTAGAAATAATTTATATTTAAAAGAGAAATTGTTAAAATTAAAGATGAATTTGAAATTTCATATTATAAAAATAGGAAAATTAAAAACACACAAATTTTTAAACTTTTAGACCTTAAGATTATTTTATAAGAAATATTCCTTATATAATAATTTATCTTGAAATATTCTAAAATTATATCTCTTTTGTTTCTTATAAACTAAAATTAAAACCCATTAACTAAAATTAAATATATAATTTTTGTAGAAATTTAAACTAATATTTCAAAATATATCTTACCCTTTAATAATTTAAATAAGTTTAGAACCGATTTAAACTAGTTGCATGGAAATAGGTGTGAATCATTTCTGTTTTTTCACTTGTTTCTATACTTGGGTAACTTCTTTAGTTGATGTTTTCTACCACTTCTGAGAATCCAAGGAATAATAAGGTAGTTAATAATATATTACTGAATAAATAACATGAAGGACAAAGACACAAATTACAACAACCATTGTCGTAGCTTCAACGTTGTTAACCTAAAGCATCGTTAATCTCACCATTTTAGAGGCTTATAAATTTTTTTACACTATTTAAAAATTTAGGATTTATAAAAACTCTTTTGTTTAAAGCCACATATAAAAATGATGTAAATTAAGTTAATTTTAAATATGTCTTTGTGACACATTAAGTTTATTCATGATTCTTTCCTAAGATATAAAGTATAAATATTATTACTATTATTATTAGTATTATTATTATGTCATATCAACTACATTATTAAAAATATAACTGAAGTGAAAGACAACAATACTAGAGAGGTTTAATGGAAGATATATAATAATATAATAATATAATAATATAATAAAACATAATAATTTATGATCACATGGAGAATTTGTATGTCTTGGTAGGTTTCAGTAGTTGGAGAAATTATTAGCTAGATACAATTCATCACATCATTTCTTAATTATTATTTCACGTGTGTAATTCTTTAAATAGTATAACATTTTAATCATCGTCTTCCTCACGCAATCAAATAAAACACAAATTTTGAGCGATTTATACACTTATGCAGAATTGGTCTCTTCCATTTGTGACCAAAAGAAGAGAGTTTCGTGTGCTCTTGTCATCATCCAAAGAGAGAAAGTAACTTTTTTTTTTATCGCAACTCATCAGATAGATTAATATATTTTAGAAGTAATGTGTCAAATTTATTACATTGATAAGGCTTTTAGTGGGTTTTATTCAGTTGTCACCATCATTTTCACGTTCATAATAATAATCATAAGTCAACCAGCCATATAAATGGAGTAACATGAACTTGTTTAAATAATAAGACAGAGAAAACAAGAATTTGAAAAAAAAATTGAAATACTTATATTTCACAGTTTTTTTACAAAGATGATCTGTGACTGGTGTAATAATAATATATCATTAATCATCTTATTATAATATGATTCCACCAACCAAGTAATAAAAAATTTTACATTGGTATACTTGCTAAAACTTTTTTTACATTAGTTTGAATTCATGTAATGCAGCATGCATTAGGATTTTCATCACTGAAGAGTTGTGGAGGAGGTATTCGTTCAATGACATAGAGTGGAGGGTACTGGTAATAGTACATCATCCTCTTCAAACCTTCATCATCAATGTTATTAGCTGCCACTACCACATTCTCTTCTTTTTTACCTTCTTCTTTGCCTTCTTCACCACCCTTTTCTTCCTTGTTCTCACCGTTGTCACCGCCACCTTCACCACCCTCTTCTTTCTTGCCTTCCTCTGGTGGCTTCTCCTCTTCTTTCTTCTCATCAGGTTTAGCATCTTCTGCAGATTTCTCTTCTTCTTTACTCTCTTCTTTTTTCTCTGGCTCAGGTTCTGGCTGGGGAACTATTTTGGCTTGCTTTTTGGTGCGTCTATACACATAATCTACTAGCTTGTTTGCATCCATGGTCCCTGTCACAAGAACCTTCCCTGTGCTAAACTCTGTCATTGCTGTTTGAACTCCTACATTAATCAACACAACTTTTCACATTAGTTAAAAATAATATGGACATAAAGGATATGATATGGTGCTGTTACAAAAAAGAAGAAGGATACAAATAAAGGAAAACATAACTTGAATGAATATATATATCACAAATCACTATTATAAGACATGATTTCTAATTAGTTAGAAAGTGGGCAATTTGATTTTGAAGATTTGAAGACATGACATGTATAAGGCCATAAAGAAAATAAAGTTGTAAAAAGAGAATTGTTAGGTGAATGGTATGAATGGTTTTTTAAATCTATATTTCTTTTTAAGAGTTAAAGTTATTTAATCACTTTTAATAGACAGAACTTGAGGTGCTATCTCACTCAGGACATGGTCCATATGGCCCATGTATATCACCGATCCATTTTCATAAAAGAATGCCACGTTAGAGGATTCAGCTCAAGTGCTGCTGATTTGGCAATCTGATGGATACAAAGCAATAAGGATGAATATACCCATATTTCAGATTCATCGTGTATCCCTTTGTAATACTTATTTAAAAAAATGACTCATGAAGTTGATTTGTCCCATTCACAAAACTCAACTTGACACCACAAAATTTAGTCATTAAGAAAGCAACTGTGTACTTTCTTTCTTTTTCTTTTCACCTGTCCTTTGTCAATTACAACCAACAATGAAGCCATCATATTGAAAGTTTGAAATCAAGAGAAAAATGGTACCTCTCATTTGTAGTATCTTCCTCTTGAGTTGCTCAGCACAGGCCTCACAGTGCATGTTCACATTTAGTTCCACAGTAACTGGTCCACTAACCTGGAACACCAACAGATCTCTTTGTTGATAAATTTCTCATATGTAACTCGCTTTTTTTTTTCTTTTTTATTTTTTATTTTGGTCTCAACTAGGAAAGAGGAAAAATATTGTGATACCTGAGAATTGACAACTTCTGGTATAGGTTCTCCTTCTGCTTCAGGCAATGGAGATATAACACTGGCTCTTCTCTTTGTTTTCTTGGTGATTATGTTGCAGATCGCTTGAGGCTCCACTATACCCTTTATGGTCACTTCATTTTTAGCCATGTCAATTACCACTCCCTCAACTCCTGTTAGAAGATAAATACAAAAGAAAATAATGAGTGCACACTCATGCATGACATTTGGTGGCAAAAGGAAAGAGCATGAAACAGATTTGAACCTCTCATTTTCATTATATATCTCTCAATTTTCTTGGCACATCCCACACAATGCAAGTCTACAAACAGCACACATGGGGAAGGTGGTTTAGGCTCTTCCTTCTTCTCTTCTGCTGGCTTTTCTTCTGGTTTTTCTTCCTTCTTTTCCTCTGCTGGCTTCTCCTCTGGCTTGGCTTCAGCCACTGGTTGTTCCTGCACAATATAAAAGAAGGAATCCCCCTAATAAGTACTGGAACTAATGTAGACCCAGTTATAATACTATTTGCAAGAGAAGAAAAATAACATATCACTAGGAAATCACAATGCCAACAGAGAGGTTATGTCACCTGTTTTGCTTCCTCACCCATTTTCCTATGAATGGAAACTGAAATTTCAAATTATTATTCTGATTTTGGGGAAAAGTTCGTGGACATGCAAAAGATGGAGAGGGTTTAACAAGTGAAGTTAGTGATTTATAAGGAGGGAAGGAGAGGGGGCAATGATAGATCGCTAGGGGGTTTGATTTGCATATAAAGTTAAACTGAGTGATTCCTTATCACATGCAGTGCCACTACCTGCAAAAGGAACCTCTTAGTTTAATATTTCTTTTCAGAACTCTTTTCAATCTTCAAGGGTGTGAAGGTTGAAGGGGTGAATTAGTTGAGCAGGCTCAGCAGATTTATAGACCAAGGTGGGGTGGAAGGGGATTAATAGTTAGGCTGGGAAGAGAGAGAAATGAAAAAAAGAAAGTAGAAAGTGAGAGAAAAGGAGCTTAGAAAAATAAATAAAAAATTATAATACTTCCATTATCCACCGACTGGTAGATTTTTCATGACAAGGTGGTGAAGTGTCATTCTGTCAGACATGCATGGTATATGTGTAAGTGTAGGACCTCATCAGGACAACCTGGAGACCTACCAATGTGTGGATCTATAGTGTCAGTTCCTGTTCTGAATCTAATTACTTGTTCTTGCCTTTTTCTCTGTAATTACAAATTACTATATTACTTAACAAACCCTAAGGTAAAATAATTAACCGACTAAGATTCTTTCTGTCTATTTTTGCATTAAAAAAAAAATTCTTGATACAGTTTATTAGATTACTCTTAAATTGGAAAGTTAGTATAGTATATGTTACAGTTAGCATCTGTCCAAGAAGATACTTGGAGTAAATGAATATTACTAAGAATCTTTACATGCTAACCATGTAACTGTGCAGCCATTTAAATTATTGCTTCATTGTTTATATAAAAAAAATAAAATATATTAGCTTGCTTTTAGTTAAAATTTCAGGTTTATTTGATATTCAATACTTTCCTTCGAGTTATACATGAGTTTGACCATGCATTGATTAGTGAGTTGATGAAAGAGTAGGTACCAATCAAATAAGCCAGATGTCGTGAATGTGGTCACAGATGCATTGTGATTTCTCAAAAGTTAACGAAAGTAGCTGATTCATTTGCATGTACACGGATTAGAGCTTAAGCAACGCATTTCTCATTTTCATGAAATGTGATTGGGATGGATGACACATGGGGATCAGAGAAATCTATACATTTTGCGTGTAGAAAACTAGTAGAAAAAAGTTGATCTCTCCACGTGGACTGTTAGTGATATTTCTGGTTTCAATGACCAAGCATTTGTCTGTTACGTATCCTTTTCATTTCCTGCTTCCATAGGAGTTTGGACTGTGAAATTCATTTTTCTTCTTTATCTCTTCTTACTCATCAATCTGTTTTTCCTCTATGACATGTGGTAACAAAATACTATATACCAAAAAGTGATGGGCAAGCTTTTCCATTGAACATTAAAACTGTGTCCTTACCAAACTATGCTAACCTGTGGATGGTTACGTTTGGTAATTTCCTCATCAATTATAGTCCCTTTTTAAGGAAATGTGAAAACCATCTTTTCTAAACTCAGTGGTTCTCAACCGCTTAATGGAAAAGTTTTTGACTTGATTATTGCTTCCTTTTGGGACAAAGAAGAAAGAAGAGCTTCAAATTACTATAGGTGTATGTAGTAGTACCACGTGGAGATGACTCATCTTTGTGCACTAAAAACACTACTTTTACTCCACTATGGTTAATTTGGAAAGAGATCTAAACCACAAAATCAGAAAGATTAATAAATTCCACCAACCAACACATCTTCTAACTGTTGCAAAGATAAGCAATGTCAAGTCAAAATGTAACCCTTTCATATAAACTGGGTTGACGTTAGTTGATTAGCTTTATCTGATATAAACTAAAGGGGAAAAATAAACTTTTGACATGTGGGTGTATGTCTAAACATTGAAAGGAAAGTTGATTAAAGGATCGTAATCAAATTATGACCCCTTCTATTGTTAGCTTGGCCGGTTAAGAAGAATCTAGAGGTTGCTTAGCTTGATCAGTTAAGCTATTATTTATACCTAACCACCTTTTCTCTTATTGGCTCAAAATATGCATATATTCATGTATATTACAATTCATAATTGCATTATGGATTTATGATATGATTCTGTGACCCTTGGCGTCTTGTCATTTGCTTAACAGAATATTTGCTTTATGGTCAACACTTACTCAGCTTGTCATGAAACTTTCAGCAAAGGGGAGAACTCCATGTGTCCACCATGTTATTAAGGAACATTGAAGAATGATTAAAAAGAATCTGGTTTAAGGTCAGCTTCAAGGGATAGTGGACCTCATGGAATTGTAGCCATCAGATTTTGTTCAATAAATTCTGAAAATCTTAATTTCCCTTTTTTATTAACATTTAAACTAATACGTATATAATTAGTAAATAAACTGTCTAGCTATCCATATCGGGCACATATTATACTATCATTGAGATATTTCCTTATAGCTTGCAAATTTGCAAAATTCTTGCATTATATATGAAAGAAAAGGTAGGTCTCTGTCATTACAAAGCAATGTAGAACATGAAATATACCTACCTACCTATTGATGTTGGCCCCGGTAAGCACGCAGATGTCTGCTACTGCTGGTTCTCTGACGAAGATTTTTCTTCCTTTAATCGTTTTATTTGTTCTCTCTTTAATTTTTGGCAGGTGAACTTTGAATTGCTTTTGAAGCAAAGATCTCCCATTATGTATATGATCATATGACAGAAATCTCAACGACCCAAAATATTGAGGGAAGGTACAAATCATTGAACAATGTATTATTGAAGACATGGGTACTAACACTTCATTTTATTACACTAGAAATGTAAGAAACATTATTGAAGAATCTAATGGAACATGAAAGCATTATTGAAAGTAGGCAGCCAATTTGTTAGTTGTTTACAATACACTCACTGCCGACCCAAGAAAAGACAGAAGATATGATGTAGTCAAGATACTGAAGTACATTACATTGTTTCATGTATGAAGTAATGAGTACATTATTTAGCATTAGCCCATAAATTGGTCTGATTTATACATTTTCATAATGGTTTAACATGAATAAAATTTCAATAGTAGAGAATAATTCAAATATTAGATTCTGAAAACATATGACGAGAGAAATTAAGGACATGGCACGCTCTGAGTAATGAGTATACTAGTTTGTGATCTGACAGGGATGAGGAAACAGGACCTTTCTTGTCTTAGAGTACATTCAATATGGTCTACATTTCAAGAATGTCTCACCTTGATATATCTTAACTGGGGGCAAAAAGAATCCATGAGTCAAATTGATGTATGGATGCAGTGAACGTGTGGGCACGTGGATGTGGGTCACAGCATTTTTAGAACCACTTCAGAGGGTATAACTAACTAAATTTACACTATTAGACCTAAAATGATTTTTTTACAAGGAAATATCTACACCTATATCATCCATAGAACCTTCAATACGTGCAGGAGTTAATGTTATAAGATCAAATGTACTTAACAAAAATCAGAGTATTGATGCTCGTCTAAAATGAACTCAGCATCAGCAATGCTCAATGCAGCTAGACCCTGTTGGAAAGGTTTCCTCATCAAGAAGAAAATAAAGGGGAGTGACTAGTTCCCACTTTCTCATTTAAGCTTCCAATTCTAAACAAGACTCCAGGAATCACATGTTGGTAAAATGCAAAGTCTTCATGTGCCATTACTTTCTTTCTTCACTGTCTTCACATTTTCCACATGCAGATTTAAATTTTCTTCTTCTCAATGTGAAGTATTCTTCTTTCATGTCAAAGTATGCATAGCATCTGTTGTCTGCTACCTCTGTTTTTAGTAATTTGCAATCTATATATCTCTTTATAATATGAAAGTTGAAGTTGGCTGTGTGGCATAGACAATTCAGCAGCTTAATCTTCATCCTTTCCACTTTCCATATATTATGAGATCGAAAGTTATTCACTTAGTCCCTCTAATTGCCTTTAGGATTAGATCATTGCAGGTCAATTTGTGGCTTTTGGGTACTAGGACATATTCATTCACAAAAGGAAAAGGAATCAATTTATGTGTGGAAGGATTGAATTGAATTACATATCAGTTTTTCCTTAATGATCTTTATTCAATTTCAGTATAAATGTCATATTTTAAGCACATTATTTGGATTTCAGTACAATATGTTGCATGTATATCAAGAAAAAGAAAATCAAAGTTCACTGCTGTTTAATTTGTACTGTTTCAAGCATTATTGGCAACTATTTACTGTAGATCGATGCCATTGGTTCAAGCTTATTATAAATTTATAATTCTATTTTCCAGCAGCGAAAATTTTAAATTTTCTTACAGATTCTTATCAACAAATCTAAACTATTCTCAACACCACCTCCTTTGTTCTCTTCTTATTTTTCTCTTTCAACTTCAGTCAGTTTAGCTTTCCCTAAATCCCGTGAATGACATTTCATGACTTTAGACATCTATTCTTTTGATAAATTTCATTGTACATAATTCAAATTGTTCTTGTCCTTCCCTTTCATATTTATCAACAAATCTCATACCACAATTGTTTGATTCAGAATAAAATTTACATCACATATTTCATTCTGTTCTTTGCTTATTTTCTTAGACTGCTTAGCTAAACGTTATTCTAAAAATTGTCCCATCTCTTAAGGGAAAGTAAAAATTTTTTTATAGCATAGTATATAACACTCATTCATTATTTAGAGGAATTTAGTGTTTAAGGTGGATTTGAAACTTAATCACCTCCAATCCATGTAATCTATAAACAGATTGGGAATTAACTACAATGATTTTGGCTATATATTCTTATTTTTGCCACATCAAACTTCTTCAGAGGAACTATTGCAAACCTAGTATCTAACTTCATCATTGTTGCAGCCGGTTTGCTTTGAATGACCTACTCAATTTCAAATCATTGTAAAGTCAATAACACAGAAATTGCAAAAAATGAGAGTTACAACATTTAAGTAATTTCTCTTTTTTCTTTTGGGCTTGCCACATGTATTCCCAAGGTCAGATAGTCGTTGATTCTAAATATACTTCTATCTAGTTTCATTATCTACGTTGTTTTATTATCTCTGAATTCCAATTGCTTAAATTAAATGCCAAATTAACCATGCAGAAAAAAATATATTATGGAAAAGGGGGAGGGTAATAGAACGCAATAACTGAGACTTGCATCAGACTGCATGCATGGGGATTAACAGACACAACTCATGGGTGACTTCAGATTATTTCAGAGGTTCCTTTTATGTATTTTCTTATAACAGCAAATAACTCTACTCTTATTATGGATATTAGGGAACTGATTTCATGGCAATGCCAAAATTGATTTTTATAAATCAGGGAGAAAGTTTAGACTTGCCAGAACAACCAAAAATAGCAATAAAACTTAACAAAGCTATGATGTATACATCCTCAATGGCTGTCTGAAATGAAATGATGCATTCTTTTGGTTGGTCTTAACACCAGTGAGTGGCCTCATATTTAACAAGGATGAGACTATATGTTTAATGCACAGAACAATTAGTTAAGTCTTGAAGCCAATTTATGATTGCCAATATTACATCCAAATGGCAACTTCACATCATCATAATTAAAAGAATAGTAGAAAGGAAAGACCTTAGGCCATGACCTCATAGAGTAATCAATTTTTGCAAGTTATATCAAGATTTAAGATATATCAACACCCCTGTGCATATAGTTCTTTTAGTAGTAGTAATTTACAATTTTTCAATGCAGAACACAAGAGCAACTAATATATCAAATTCATTGCTTTAACTTGAAAAGGTCAAAAGCTACTGTCCTGTACTTAAATATTAATATATACTAGTCCCACTGCTAGCATTGTTATATACACAATATGCATTGAACCAAAACGTTAATACACCCAACTGTTAGTATTTTATTCTTAAGATTCCATCATCAAAATTACATTATTTTATTTCATACAAGGGCAGAAAAAACTTACATAGGAATTCAGTAATTTTCATGAAAAAAAAAAGACATTTGATTTTTGAGACAACACTCCATCCATAATCATAGTGGCCTTTCTTTCTTCTCAGTCCCTTTCGATCATGTTCCTCTTCCTTCACCAACGATATGATCCTCGGCTTCAGAGGCTCACGCTATGGTTTTACTGGAAATCTTTGCAAAGCTCTTCATGATAGGGGAATCCACACTTTCATTGACGATGAGGAGCTTCAAAGAGGAGAGGAAATAACACCAGCACTTGAGAAGGCAATTGAAGAGTCCAGGATTGCCATCCCTGTGCTCTCTAACAACTATGCTTATTCCTCGCTTTGCTTAGATGAACTTAAGAACATCCTTGACTCTAGTTTTAGGAAAGGATTGTAGGTTTTGCAGGTTTTTTATAACGTGAATCCTTCTGACGTGCGACACCAGAAAGGTAGTAATGGAGAAGCATTAGCTAAGCTTGAAGAAAGGTTCAATGCTAAGAAAGAGAAGTTCAACCATAACATGCAGAAATTGGAGAAATGGAAGATGTCTCTGCAACAAATAGCCAATTTTTCAGGCCATCATTTCATACATGGGTACAACACCTCTTCACTCTTTTGCTTCATTATTTTTGTTTGATTAAGTTTCACTTGTCTACAGATTTAACGTTGACATATAAAGAAAAAAGAAATGCTAGTTAACCTTGACAGACGGCATACATATTTAAACTTTTCTGTTTGAAACAGAGATGGGAATGAAAGCGAGTTTATTGAGAGGATGATTGGGTTGGTCTCTAAAAAGATCAATCATGCTCCTTTATATGTTGCAGGTTTACCCGGTTGAACTAGAGTCACAAGTGCTCTAGAAGTAAGGAAACTTTTGAATGATATGAATCATGAAAGGTATTTAAGGAATTGGTGGAATAGGAAAATCAACAGGTGGAAATTCCCACTGAGATGATTAAAAATCTAGCTGTGGCTTCCTTAGTTTTCATATTTATTTAGATAGTTAATCTAATCAATGGATGAACTATTATAGCCTTTGAGAATCATTCAAAGACTTTCTTTTTCCTTTTCTTGGGTATGCCGCTCTGCCAGCCAGGAGTGCCACGCACAAGCGGAGCGAAAACTAAGCAAGGGGAGTTATTTGTGGGAGAAATCCTTTGATTGCGTATTGAATATAGATCATGTCTTTCTTGTTCCACTAGCTAGGACAAAATTCTCATGTCTCTTTAGTTATATGAAAAGTTTTTGAAATGGAGAAAGTTGATGAAACTTACTTGGAGGTCTTGAATAGTAGTAAGTAATGCTTCTGGCGTTTCATTTCCTTTAGAAGTGATAGGTTTCAACTTGTTTGGAAAAAGCATAGAGGAACGAAAATCTGCTAACGAACAATATAAAAGAATTCCAAAATAATCAAATCCTAGAGATACTTAGAGTAAGTTTTGATGCTTTGAAGGAAAAGGAGAAGAATGTTTTTCTTGCTTGTTGTTTCGAAAGAGAAAAGTTGAGAGAGGTTGAAGATATATTATGTGCACATTATATGGTGACTGCATGAAATATCATATTGGTGTATTGGTTGAAAAAAGCACTCAAACCATAATGACAATGATACAGTTGCATTGCATAAATTGATTGAGGACACAGTAAAGAAATTGTCAGGCAAGAATCACGAAAAGAGTCAGAGAAACCCAGATATTTTCCAAATAGTTTGGAAGTAATGGAATGGTGGAGATATCCTTCTCGTTGTTTCCATCAGATTTTCATCGAAAGAAACTTGCCACATGCAAGTTACCCTATAGTTGATTGACTTCAATCCTCATCTTGGAAGTTAAAAATTTCACTTTAAGATGATAAATTGTTCATTCGGTCATTTTTTTTTCTGTGCAGAATTTCATGAATCTTGAAGTGTTGAAAAGTGCTTTTGGTTTTCTAGATAAACTAAGATATTGAGTGCTTTTGTTAGCACTAAGCTTAGGAACTAACTGTAACATGAAATTAAACATTATCTTAAACAATGCAAGAATTGATTTTAGAACCACCAGGTTAATCTTTGTGTCTCACGGTAGATCTTACAACCACTGAACCAAGGGACTTGGTTTTATCTTTTCAAAAATTAATTTTAATCCTATAAAATTCATCTTTTTGGTTTCGATTCTTGTTCTTTACTTTTTCCCTTTCTAATAATCTATTTTTCCATTTTAGTTCCTATATAGTTCATTTCAAATAGCTTTAAAAAAAATATTTGATACAAATTAAAACATAAAATAATATGGAAAACAATATTTTACAGAAATGAAAATATAATAATAAGAACAAAATCTAAAAGTTAGGTAAAAAATTCAGAAGCCAAAATAAAATATATGATTATTTTGAAAATGTCCTTTTTTGTAGCAACAAATGAGACATTAATTAAAGTTAAAGTTAAAGTTTATTGAAATGAGGCAGAGTTTGCATGAGTCTTCTGTGTAGGTTTCAGATTGTTGGAGAATTAGAATTGGAGAGTGGGCTTGCATTGATGAGCTGAACAACGGCGTTGAGCCCAATAAAGGCGGGCCATTCAGTCCACAGAAAAGCGAAAACCGCCATTAAAATTTGGTGACCTTGATTCCAACGGCAGTCCACAGAGACACAAGAAGACACAAACACAACGCAACCTAACAAACCGAGGTCGACGCTTCGCGAGTGCCCATATCCTAAGACCCTAGTCTTTTTTTTCTGTTGTCGTGTTCTCAACGCAACATCATTATCACTATCACTATATAAACCCCTCTTAACCCTCTTCCTCGTGTTCACTTTTTTCCAACCTCATACCTACCTCTCTTTCTCCGTTCAACTTCCTCACCCTCTCCTCGACCATGTCTCACTTCAAGGGCAAGTACCATGGTACTTCTCTTTCTCCATCTCTCACTCTCTTTTACTTCGATCTATTCTCATACCAATTCTTTGTTTCTAGATCTCACCGTTTCCTATGTTTATCTTCTGATCCGTTTATTTAATCGTTTGTTTGAATCAATTTGAACTTGTTTCTGTGGATTTAGATCTGAGAGATTCAGATCTGGTTTTCCATGGGAATTTTTATGAAAACTGGTTTCTGATTGTTTATCCATGTACTCTTTCAAGGGTTTTGTGCTGGTTTATGAATTCTGCGTCGTGGTTTATAGTTTAACGTTTCTTTGTCTTAATAACTGCTTTTAACTCCACATCTTTGTTCAAATGATGAAGGTTCAACATGTTAGCTACCAGTTTGTTTTGTTCAAATTTTGGATTTGGCTATGTTTTATGCTGTTTCTTTTTTGGGAGGTTTGGAAATGATGTTTGTGTTGTGCTGTTGATTGATGGATTTGCTTGCAGATGAGCTTATTGCCAATGCTGCTTACATCGGCACTCCTGGAAAGGGTATTCTTGCTGCTGATGAGTCAACAGGAACAATTGGTAAGCGTTTGGCCAGCATCAATGTAGAGAACGTTGAATCCAACAGGCGTGCTCTTAGGGAGCTGCTTTTCACTGCTCCTGGTGCTCTTCAATACCTCAGTGGAGTCATCCTCTTTGAGGAAACCCTCTACCAGAGCACAGCTTCAGGTACTCTAAAAAATTTTCAGAATCTTGATTGGTTTAGTTCGTGAATAGATGAGCATAGAATTATTGGGTTTCAAGATTCATTGTTGTCATTGTTATGTCAATCTTTTCTAATTGTGGTCAATTTTGTGGTGATCCTTGATGTTGCAGAAAATTGTGGCCAAATGAGGTAGGTGCAGCCACAATTGGACCAGTTTTTGTTGCAAACGTGTTTTTTAATTACAAAAAGTTAGATGCTTTTTGGTGTTCTTCGATCCGAGTAAATAGAATTATGTAAATCTTTATTGCCAATGCTGCTTAAATTTAATTATGTAAATCTTTGTTGTCTTCTAAATAAAATCTTTTATACTATTAATTGCTATTAAAGAATTCCTCTTATTAATATTACTATATTTTTTTTTTCTATGTATTTATATAATTGAATTGGACTTATGATTCATTTTTACTTTTTTTAAAAAAAGAAGATAAAATTAATAAGAGTTATATCTATATAACTCAGCAATCCACGTACATGTAATTATGTAAATCTTTATTATCTGGATTATTTAGGTGAAATTCTAATTTTGATTGTTGGAGAACAAAACTAGAAGTACCTAAGAAATTGCATTAATTTTTTTCTTATTTTAAAACCCTTATGTAATCATTTTTCTTTTTCTTCTTTTCTTTTCCCTCTTGGGTTGCCAGTATGCTTTTTAGTTTCTGGTGGAATTGTCTTTCTTTAAATGAAGATGGGTCATAGTGGCATTGCTATTACACTACTAACCTTGTTGTAAATTGTTTTTATGTAGGCAAGCCCTTTGTTGAGTTGTTGAAGGAGGCTGGTGTGCTTCCCGGTATCAAGGTTGACAAGGGCACCGTTGAGCTTGCCGGGACTAATGGGGAAACCACCACTCAGGGTCTAGATGGCCTTGGTCAGCGTTGTGCCAAGTACTATGAAGCCGGTGCAAGATTTGCCAAATGGCGTGCGGTGCTGAAGATTGGTCCCAACGAGCCATCTGAGCTCTCTATCCATGAGAATGCCTACGGCTTGGCCAGATATGCTGTCATATGTCAGGAAAATGGGCTGGTTCCCATTGTTGAGCCTGAGATCCTTGTTGATGGACCTCATGACATTCACAAATGTGCTGCTGTCACAGAGCGCGTCCTTGCAGCATGCTACAAGGCTTTGAATGACCACCATGTTCTTCTTGAGGGAACTCTATTGAAGCCAAACATGGTGACCCCTGGATCAGACTCTGCAAAGGTTTCCCCTCAGGTGGTTGCTGAGCACACTGTTAGAGCCCTGCAGCGTACCGTGCCTGCTGCAGTTCCTGCTGTGGTTTTCTTGTCTGGTGGACAGAGTGAGGAGGAGGCATCCGTCAACCTCAACGCCATCAACCAAGTCAAGGGGAAGAAGCCATGGTCACTCTCTTTCTCTTTTGGAAGGGCACTTCAACAGAGCACCCTTAAGGCATGGGGTGGAAAAGAGGAGAATGTGAAGCATGCTCAAGAAGCCTTACTGGTTAGAGCCAAGGCTAACTCAGAGGCAACTCTTGGAACCTACAAGGGTAACTCAAAGCTTGGTGAGGGTGCCTCAGAGAGCCTCCATGTTAAGGACTACAAGTACTGAGCAAAGTTGGTGCTCTTTAAAGAGACTAGTGCGAGTAGGAATCGGTATTATGGGTACAACCGATCATGTTAATGAGTATTGTGGTTTGACTCCTCCGAGAATAATCGTTTGAAATTTTGCTTTTTGTTTTTTCTAGTATTATGTTATATCATTTTAGTTTCAGTATTGGTCAAACCTTGCCAATGGAGGAGGGGATGTAACTTTGTTTTTCTTGAAAGACACCACCGTTCTGAACGAGGCTGTGTTTATTCTGCACTTTGTCTCTCTTTTCATTTATATATGTTTACCATCAATAATTTCTCTAAATTATTTTTAGAATATCTTAGATAAACTTTTTTATTTATCTTATTTTGTTGAACCTTTTCTTTCTGTTTGTCATATTAAATTTAGGTTATTTTACTTCAAAAAGAAAAAAATGGTTATTTGAATTTTAGTTCAATGCCTACCCAGTGTTTAGGTTCAATTATGTAATTAAATTATGATTAGATACAATTGTGTAATATTTTTCTAAAAAAATATTATTCAAAAAAATTCAAGCATAACGAATTTATGTACAAAGAGTCTTGTTCTACAATGAAGCCAGGAGTGCGCAAGACTATTGTTCTGCAGTGAATCTTTTTAGTTCATTGGATTGAGTATAACAGAGTAATTTATTATGAGAAGTGAAATAATAAACTGAATGGTACATATTTAATGGTGTAAGGATATTTATTAGAAGAGAGAAAAGAAACATTGGTTGAAGAGTGGAGGGGGAATACACAAGCAGATTAATTAATTTTCCTAAAATAATTGACAAGTTGCTATTATTCTTATTTGGTTAATAATGTTAACGAATGGTTTAAAAGTAGGTTCTTATTATAAAAATTTTAAAATATCCACAAGTAATAGAAAATATTCAGAAATAGCACCAAACTCGTTTTTGATTGATGGCTACATCTTGTTTTAGTCTTTTCTCAGTGTTTTGTCGTGACTTTTCTTTTGTCCACTTCAATTAAGTTTTTATCGTTCATGAAGATTCTCAAATTTGATTTGAAATGTACACAAATACTTATATTTGTTGAGAAACCGTGGTCACAATCTCTTCGGAAAAGAAATAATATCCAACTTTCGATAAGTTTCTCTTAGGCTATGAAATTAAATGAAAAAATAATGTTCCCACAGTCACCATCTCACAAAGCAATAGAAAATAAGGAGTTGGGAAAGTGGAAAAGTAAGTGTTTGGTATTGTATTTTCTTAAGCAGTCCAATATGAAATGGGAAAATGCAAAAAATTGAATTCTGAATTTTTAATAATATTGTTGTAAACTAAAGTATTATTAAGTACGATTGAATAACCTTGCATCAAATTTTGCACCAAAAGTTACAGTCAAGTCTTCATGTCTGCAAATTGTACACGTACGCGTGTGAAGATGGTGGCGGAACAGGTTATAACATAAATAAACACGTCCTAGACAGACCAAGATTCTCATGAGTTGAAAAATAACTAATGTAGTGCAGTTGTAATCTAAATGTTAGAACTGAGAAATCTATGTGCTTCTTTAATAATACTTAATTTTCATTAAAAAAAAACAATTTTATGGATTAAGATGGTCTGTAGTTTAATAAAAGCTAACATAGAATCCTCGTCCCCCAGTCAACATAGCCAAAAAGAGATACAACAAAACCCACATGGGAATAAAGCACGCGGTTAATGACAGTGTGCTATCAGTAGTAACCAAGTGGGAAAACTAACCTTAACCTCAACAAAAATGGAAGCAGTTAAACTGTGAATCTAACTGCAGCAACACGTGTCTATCAGACTAGACAGCTATGTTACCAAACTCTGCAATGACTGCTACATTACATACATATGCACATACATATTTTTACATTGTTATCAACAAGTCTCTGAGAAGTCAATCCTACACGCCTCCTTAACTGGCCAAAAAAGCAATGGAGGCAAATTCCGCACAAAAGGAATAAACTACTACTTATAAGGAGTTCAAGATCTCACATATGGCCATATATTAACAAGGACTATTACTGAAACCAACACAGTCGCAGAAACTGCAAGAACATTAGACCACATGGCACGGTTAGACGAAACCTTTGAGGTGTGACGGGCCCTTCGGCTATCTAGAAGGACTTTCGACCCCGACATGGATTCTGCAGTTGCAAAATGTTTCTGAGTAATCTTTCCTAAGTCAGTTGACTCAGGAGATTCCTTCTCCGGTTCATCCATATCATTGGTAACAGCGGAACACTCATCGGCAGCTTGATTTTCTGAAGCTTTCCTCTCCTACAATAGAGGAATCACAAAAATCTCAACACAAGCAGTGACAGCTATGAGTTAGATATACTAGTTCAATGAACAAACTCCTTACCCTAGTAATGATGATGGTTTCTGAATTATTGTCTTGTGGGGCACAAGCACAACTTCCATCTTTAGCCGTCTCCTGGGAAGAAAACGGACGCCTAACAACTCCTAATCGTATTCTCCTTGGTGCCATACCTTGAGATTGTGCCATTCCATTCATGTTTGGTTGTTCATTTCGTCCTTGACGAGACCTTATTCTGATTCCAGTATCACCGTTAACAAACGCATCAAAGTTTCTTGGTTGCTCATAATTGTTGAACGTATTGTGCACTTGGCCCATAGAGCCATCATTTGAGAAATCCATCTGGGAAGTGTTCTGAAATAATCCTGCATTGCTCTTGTGCTCAACTGCCTCCTGAGGATAACCATTTAATGCCTGCAGATGCTGCAGCAGCAAATAACAGACATTATACAAGTGGAACATGCAATTTGATATGTCATTTTAGTCAAGAGGTCAATTAACATAAAAATATGAATAAATATAGGGTTAGAACAGCCACTAGGTGTTTCAAAACTAATAGAAGTCCTTTTGATTGCAGCAATCTGGAATAACCAAAGGATAAAAGGGATCCGAGCTATTACTCACCGACATATTGGCCATTTCCACATCTGAGTCACTGCCTGATCCATTGTCCTTGACATTGAGGAAGGATGAGCTCAGATCTAGACTGCTAGTATCATAGGAGATCGCATCCCAATTAACAACTAAGTCAAAAAAGTCGGACATATTATCATTTGTACCATACTGAAGTTCTGATTGATTGTTAGCTTGATAGTAAATTTCTGGTGGGAAATGTGCATGGACTGGGGAGAATAATTTGTCATCTAATTGCTGGTTCGTAGGGTCAGAAAATATGTCCACGTTAAATGGCTGATCCTGCTGAAGTAGTAAACAATATGAGTTACTAAACCAACTAATTCAATGTTTTGAAATCAAATTAGAGGGAGGGTAAAATCAAGAGAAAGGAAGAAAGAAATCGTAGATCAAAACTCAAGCAGCCAATCTAACCTCTGAAGCTGGTTCTACTACAATTTGATTTTGTGCATCTTGAGCGTCACATCCATCACTGTGGCAATCAACTGGAGTTATAATGTTGGATATTGCTTCCTCAGAGTTCTCAGCTATAACCGCTAGAGGCTTTTCCTCCTCAGTAACCTGTGAGGAAGAAGCTGGAACCGGAGCTGAATAAGATTGTATTTCATCTGGAGAGTAATGGGCAGTCGTAGGGGTTGAAGCAGTCCGCTCCACATCATCACCATTTGAACCTTCAAGACTCTCATCTTGTTTCTTAAACAATCGACAAAGGACATACGGATTCTGTGATTAGCCAAATCAACCAAATTGAAAAGTCAGCAACATATCACCATCATCATCATAGACACTCTGATATAGACAAAAATTGCAGAAGCTTTGTTTTAAATAATATAAGGGTTACAAGCAGTTGGACCAGAGATAATGGAAATGTGTAGTACAATGAACTAGAAAAATGCAACATAAGAACACAAAGAACGTTTAGAATCAAAATAACTACGTCGAGAAGAAATTCAAAGAGATATTAAATACAATAGTCAACATGGTTTGACTCAAAGCCAGAAAACAAGAACTTCTTACGACATTAAAAACCTGAGAGTTTTACCAAATAAGTAATGAAAGAGCAACCCTCAAACTTGAAAAATCAAGAAAGGAAAAAAAATACCAGAAAAAACTTTGCTTTACTCAATTGTCACAAATATGTAAAGCTATCACTCTTTCAACGTAAGTAAATCATCATTCATCAAATCATACATTGAGGGATAAAAACCAGCTTAACATCTTAAACACCTTAGTGAGTTTAAAAGAATAGAGCTATTAAAGCTTACAAACAATTTAATGTCAAAACAACATGATAACAAAGATCAAAAGCAAAAAACCAAACAATAATAGTAGGAGATAGGACTAGACCTGTCCAGGATTGGTACCATCGAGCTCCTTCAGGGTAGGCCTGTACTCATGCATAACCCAATTGGTCCTCTTCCCCTTCGGAGCACGACCAGTATAGAAAACAAGAGTCTTCTTCATTCCAATCAAAGCAGAACCAGACTTAATCTTTCGATCCTTCCCCGTTGCTTTCCAATACCCATGGTTCGTAGCTCGGTTCAACCTGTGCCCGTTGGGATACTTCCGGTCCTGCGGACAGAAGAAGAACCACTCTGGATCCTTGTTCCGTACCACTGACAAATCTACAACAAGCAAATCCCACCCCCACAAAATCCAATAAACACGAACAATATAAGCAAATCAAACAGCATAGCCACTTCCACATCAACGTTTACCACTAATTCCATATCTAACCATTCAAAGCCACCGTTTCCCCCAAAATAAGAACAAAACTTAAATACACTACCATAGAAATTTAATCTCCAATTAAAATCAACACTTCCTCTTTATAACCTCTTCTAATCAACAAGATAAAATGCAGATTATGATCATAGAACAACAATAGATGTACTCAACTTTAGCTCAAAAGAAACATCATAAAAAAAAAAAAGAACTAATTCATCAACAGTACAAAAAAATTAGTAAAGCAAAAAAAAAAAAAAAAAAAAAACTTTCCCAATTACACAAAAACCCCAAATCAAATTTCCAGATAGAATAAGCAGAAGAAAATACCAGGCAAATCCCAAGGCTCCCATTTGCAGACATCAATTTCACGGATAACCCAAACATCATCTCCATTTCCGTTGATCTTCGAGCGCAGGTAGTAATCAATAAGCTCTTCATCGGTGGGACGGAAGCGGAACCCTAGCGGGAGCGTGTTGAGGGAGAGCACCGCCGCGCGCGGCGTCGGGTAACACTCCACGACGGCACCCATGACGGTGAAGCAAGTTTCAGAAGACGCAGAAGGCGAAAGAGAGAGAAAAAGGAGAGAAAGGAGAATTGGTGGAGATAAATAAGGTGAAAAATGAAGTGGGAATCGTAGGGATTCTGGGGAATTTAGGTGCTTTTTGAGTTTTCCGTCGACACGGGTAAAGGAAGTTGCTCGGAAAGTGAAAGTGAAGGTGGGTGGGCGTGTTATTTTTGTTACACATTATTGTTAATATAAATTCCTCGTATATGCGCTGAATACAACGTGGTGGTGCGGTCTTACCCTCGGTTTTCGACAAAATCACACGGCGAAGCTGACGTGTCAAAGGTACGAGGGTGGTGAGGGGAGGGTAAAATAGGAAACGGCGGTTGGTGGAAAACAAGTTTCGAAAGAGATTTCGACACGTGTCATTCATCGGTTGTCGTAGTTGTCTTGGTGAGTAAGGAAACGAGTTACTTACTAGCAGTAATTTGAACAAGTGGAAGACACATTTCAAGTTTTTGTCTCAAAGATTTGTAGGCTGCACAAAACGACAACTTCTTATTACTTTTTCACCTCTCTTTACACTAAACATTGTCTTCCTCTTTCTTTTTCATTTTCATCAAAAATATTTCATCAACACAATTTTTTTAATACATTTCCCTGATATATATAATTAAATATATTATATTTGTATTTATCAATAACTCTTATTGATTAAATATAAATATAATATATTTAAAAAGTTAAATAATAATATTCATGTATGATTGTTTTATTTTGATATTTTTTTATTTTATTTTATATATAGATAAAATAGTATATATTTTATTTTATAAATTATAGACTTAAAATTCATTTTTTTTTATAATATTAGAATCTATTTAAAAAAATTATTAGATATATTTTAAAAAGATTGTTGGACTTTTGAATACTGTAAATCTCATCTTATAATACAAATTTCATCTTATAAACTGATACAAATATTATTTTATAAATTGAACTTATTTTAAAAAGGTGATTGATCTTTAAAAGAATTACAAATTTTATCTTATAATATAAATCTTATTTTATAAACCGGTACAAATCTTACCTTATAAAATAATATAAATATTATTTTATAAATTGATTTTATTTTATTCGAATATGTATATTGAATATCTCAATTTTTCAATATTTATTTTTTTCTTTAATTTATTTAATATTATTTCCATGTTTCTTTCTTTGCCCTCTCTTTATCTGCAGCTGCAGCTTTGTTAGAGTGTGGAAATATTGTTGCTTTTTTTTCTCTTTTCCAACATCAGCTCCTTTTAGGGTAGCGATGATCTTGGAACTATCTTCTTCTTACTTTCTGCTTATTATAGTGCATTATATTATATTCAACATTTTGTTTTTATTTTCGACATATATATATATATATATAATAATTTTAGCTTTATAGAGATCAGTAATGGTCTGTGGTGGATGGCTCAATAAAGAGTAAAGCGATTGATGCTTTCCATCTCTTTTCTTTATTTTTCATTTCAATACATCTTCAGATTGGATTCTCTTCATATACAAATATTAAACTTTTTTTATTAATCACATTTCTAATATCAAAATTATCAAATTTCTTCACATTTCATTCAATATTTTCATTAATGGGATTCTGTTAATACCAATTTATTCACCAACAGTTTTAAAAAGCTTTGTTAAATTAAATGTATTTTAATAATCATCATTTTGTAATGACCAAATTACTCTATTCATTTATAAATTTAAAAAAGAAATCGTTTACATTTACTAACAATCATTTATTTAGTGTCCAAAGAAAAAGTATTTGATGAAAATTTTAAAATTATAAAGAATATGTAGTTCAAATAAAAAGTCTCTAATTATAAAATATTTTAGACTTAGTTTATGTTTAAATTTTATTATCGTAATTGTATAAAAAAAACAACTTATTTAATATAATAGATCTTTTTTATTATTTTAAATCAAATATTTTTTATTATAATTTAATTTATAGATTAATTTATATAAAAATACATCAATATAACTATAAAGTAGTTCATCAAAACACACTATAATAGGAATAGTAAGAAAATTTAAAAAATAAATATATAAACAATATAAAATTAAAAGAAAATAGTATTTATTAAGACAAAGGTCTTATCCTATAATCTACATTATCACAATAGTTGGAAAATGGAATCATATATACAATTCTTATTCAAACATAAACAATAAAAGTCGAAGTTGTTGGACAATTATTTATTTGAAAATATTTGTAAAGTGAAATAAAATAATAAAACCATATTGATACATGAAATATTAAAATTGTAAACAAAAAAAAAGTGAAACTTTGAATATTTGACAAGTAACTATTATAAAACTCTTAATGTGGTAGCATAATTAAAAAGTTGACAATCTTTGAATTGTGAACTCTAATGAATATACCACAATTCATGTTATACCTTTTATCAATGTGTATTTTATAATCTAGTTATTTTAACCATGTATTCAATAATTTAACCATCTTAAATATGAAAAGAGAGATTAGTTTTTTAAAACAAAATTTTATTTTCTAAATATATACTTGGTTAGAAGAAATATAAGTAATTTTTTTATTAAAATCAAGAAAATAAAAAAAAAAGTAACCATATCTAAAAAATTCTATAAAAATTCATATATTACCCATTAATTGTAAAGTGTTAATGAGATTTTATATAAAAATATTACGTTTAATAAAAATAATATAAAATTATTACACAAATTATATTATTTATTTGAAAAGTTTATCATATACTTTTTATTAGAAAAAAAGGTTAATAAACATTGTAAAATATTATTTATTGTGTGACCCATCAAATATATTAAAAAATTTAATCTAGAATCATCATGTCACCTGGTAAGAAAGTATTTGTATCAAGTTTGATTTCTATTATTAATGTGAAAAAAATTTAGTATATTGTGACATCAAACCAAAATACATATTTTTATAGATGATTTATATTATATTTATTGTATTAATCTTGATGGTTAATTGATTTCAAGTGAATTTCATTAGAGAAAAATGAAACATTTTAAAATAATATTAAAGGATTAAATCGAATTTTAAAAACTTAATAAGAACCAACATATATATTACTCTTAAAAAAAAAGAATTAAAAACTAGTTCTAAAATTTAATAAAAATAAGGAATAAAAAATGATATATTTCGAAATGTAAAACCCTCTGCAGTTTTTGTTATCCTTTCTTGGTGGCTCAGTTGGAAGTGAAACTTCTACACAGCCTGCTCACTCTCCAATTACTGTAAGTCCATCTCTATCTCTCAATCTCTTCCACCCTCTCCCTCGCATTATTATTGTTACGATTTCCTTTATTAACCATGGAATTGTTAATGAATTTTTCTCCATTTCTTTTTGGGTGTTTATGCCCCACAATCTTTTAATGGCTTCCAAGGTTTTATCCCAATCATTGAACTTCTGGGGTTTTTTTTTCTTTTGGTATTTACTCTTCTCATTTTTTAAAGTTTGTAATTTTCTGCTGTTTTCAATTATGTTCAACCATTGCTCAACCAAGTGAGTGATACCCTCACCTTTCTGCAGATTCAATTCAATGGTTCTGATTGGACCTTGAAAATATGACAGTAATAAGCTTTTCTGGTAGCATAGCAAAACCCAGTTTTTTGATTGGCCAATCGGAAATGCCTATTCTAACAATTGGTCATTGTAAGCTGAGTGCTACCCTAGCTCTTCGGTTACCTCGTTATTGCATTAGGAGGATGGGGTTGATTACGAAACTTCAGTATTCTGTTGCTGATAGGACATTTACTTCTGATTCGGTGGATTCGCCGGCGTCCAAAACGGACTCCGGTCGAATGAATCGTAGCCGCGGAGGCTCCCCGTCGATATACAGCCGTCCTAGTTTATCAGAAATGAAGAAAGAGAAGGCTGCAATAAGGGAAAAGGTTTATGAGTTCTTAAGGGCAATTGGCATTGTTCCTGATGAGCTTGATGGTCTTGAACTTCCTGTGACTGTTGATGTTATGAGGGAGCGCATAGATTTTCTTCATAGTTTGGGGCTTACAATTGATGACATCAACAACTATCCACTTGTTCTTGGCTGCAGCGTCAAGAAGAACATGATTCCGGTGCTTGACTACCTTGGTAAATTGGGAGTGAGGCAATCCTCAATTACGTGGTTCTTGCAGAGATACCCACAAGTTCTCCATGCTAGTGTGGTTGTGGATCTTATGCCGGTGGTCAATTATCTTAAGGGGATGGATATCAAGCCTGAGGATATTCCTCGTGTTCTTGAGAGGTACCCTGAAGTTCTTGGCTTCAAACTTGAGGGAACCATGAGCACATCGGTTGCTTATTTGATTGGAATTGGTGTAGGAAGAAGAGAAATTGGAGGTGTCTTAACAAGATATCCAGAGATTTTGGGAATGAGAGTTGGTAGAATCATCAAGCCTTTTGTGGAATATCTGCAAAGTTTGGGGATTCCAAGGTTAGCCATTGCTAGACTGATAGAGCAACGACCTTATATTCTTGGATTTGGGCTAAATGAGAAGGTGAAACCAAATATTAAATCCCTGGATGAGTTTAATGTTAGGCGAACATCACTTCCGTCTATAATTGCTCAGTATCCTGACATCATTGGAACTGACTTAAACTCAAAGCTTGTCAATCAGAGAAGTTTACTCAATTCGGTACTTGATTTGGATCCAGAGGACTTTGCCCGGGTTGTTGAGAAGATGCCACAGGTAGTTAGCCTCAGCAGGGGACCTATGCTGAAGCATGTTGATTTTCTTAAGGATTGTGGGTTTTCATTGCCACAAATGAGGAAGATGATTGTTGGATGCCCGCAATTACTTGCTCTAAACATTGACATCATGAAACTTAGCTTTGATTACTTCCAAATGGAGATGAAAAGGCCTTTGGAAGATTTGGTTACTTTCCCTGCATTCTTCACTTATGGTTTGGAGTCAACTATAAAGCCTAGGAATATGATGGTTGTTCAGAAAGGGTTGAAGTGTTCTTTGTCATGGATGCTTAATTGTTCTAATGAGAAATTTGAGCAACGAATGGACTATGACACTATTGACATGGAAGAGATGGAAATGGAATCATCATTTGACATGAATTCACTGACGCAACCAAGGAGTGATGATGAATCAGATTTTGACTATGAAGACAGTGATGAAGATAATGAGTAGAGTGATTAAATTATTCCAATAACTAATTTATCTGGGATAATTTTGGTATTCTCTTGGATGATCTTTATGCTGAAAGTTGCAATGGTGAACTATTGGAAAGGTAAATTATTATGCAAGTACACGTGAAGTATTTTCAAGTGTTTGTATACTAATCTTTATGTATCTCTATGTGATATGATATTGAGTCTAGTATTCAAATGTTTTTAAGATTTTTTCTCCTACTATTTCTCCATTGTAGTTTGTACATGTTTAGACTTTGAAAATTTTCTGAAAAGGATGTAATGATGCCATAGAACCTCAAATGAGCGAATTATTAGCATAAGATGTAATCCATTTGTCCATGTATGTTACACTGGGATGGAAGAATGAGAAATGGCATTGGCCAAGTTCATGGTCATGCACGAGTATTTTCATTTCTTATACCATGCCATCAGTGCACCGTACCCACTGGCTTTGCCGATAACTATTGTTGGAAAACCTAGCCGACCACCTTAAGTGGAGTCTCCCCTCCCAATCACATTTTTTACATCCACAAGACTTGAACTTGAGACCTTGCTTCAAGAGATGGGTCCAGTACTACTCAAACCAACGACTTATTTGGTGGTGTCATGCATGAGTATGTTTGTTGACTTTAAACATACGTTTAAACAATTTCCTTGTTATATTATGCATTATTCGTGATGTAGCAAGGTTGCCAAATTTGAGAGTGTATGTAAACTCTGAAAGAGCCCATAACTAGACTCGTAGATTTTGTCTTGTAACCTAATTCTAAAATAATATTAAACAAATTTATATATATATATATATATATATATATATATATATATGAATATATGTATATATTATAAAACTCATAAGAACCTACTCACGTCTAGGTCAAGCCTGACTCTTTTAGGAAGTAGGCCAAGTCTAGGCTTTTATAAAAGTCTATTTGGTGTAGGTCATTCAAAAAGCCTTTTAAGCCTAATAGACAAGTCTATTTAAGTAAATATAAATAATATATATTTTTTTGTTAGTATTATTCTTATATTAAATTTGTTATAATGTATTAAAAATAATATATTTATTTACCTTAATTACTAAGCTGTTGACCTACATAAAAGATAAATTTTTACCTTATTTATTTAAGGGTCTTATTATAAGATAGATTTTTAAGTAATTTGTTATGTTGTATTGTTTATACATTATATATAATAAATATACACAATGCATATATTGTAACTATTGATAGACATATTTAGACCAAATACAGTAAGCCTACTAGCTGTTTAAATTTATTAAACAAGAGAGTTTTAAACGATTCATAGGTTAGGCCAGACTTTTATGTAGATCAAACCAAACCTCTAAAAAGGATTATAAGAGGTTATTATGTTAGATTCAGACTTTGTTTTTTTAACTAAGGTCAGACCCAGGCCTCCCAAAGCCTGGTCCTATTCGGCCTATTTCCACCCTTATGTGCACTGAGCATAATATACTGTGATATGAGTTTTTTATTGCAGGTTTGTTAATTCATTTGCATGTGTTTCCTTTGCTATTTTTATTCACTCTCTAGTTTTGTTTGTAGTAATTTCCTGCTCACCTGGGTGCCCTTAGAAAAGCATAAGCAGTTATGTGTCCCAAACATATTCCAACAAAATACAAATTTCCTTGTTCTCTCTTATTATTTATCTAGTTACCGTACTCTGGTCTTATCGCTTGTTGGTTATATACATGTGCTCAGTGTGAGGATCACTGACATTTGAATTAGAACAAGCGCATGTTATTTGCTAAAATTTGTTGGGCTTGCATGTTGAGTTACTAAAATCCTTTATGTTACTGGTTTCACTGTTGATTATGAACAGGTCAAAGGGATCTCTATTCTTTTGTATGATACTGTTTTCTTGATTGATGGTTCATATCCAGTCTTTGGTTGTTCCAATAACTTCCTGACATGATAAACTAGCTCCCTTTGTATTTGACACACGGATAAAGAGTACACAATCTGAGTGCAAATATGTGTTGCTCCTTCAGTCAAGACATTTTTATTTCATGCTCATGCAATTGCTGGATCAGAAGCCTCGTTATTCCCTGTATGCATCAATATCATGTTATTCCTTGAGTTAAATTCTATCATTATATTTAAATCGTAAACATAATTGAAATATATGACTAAATTAATTTCAACCATCAATTTTACATTATATACTGCATAAAATCGATATTGATCGTAAAAAAATGTGACTCACATCACTCTACATTACAACTGTTCACAATAACACACGTATGGGTGTTGGAGGTAGACATGATTTGTTATATATAGAGTTAGGAACTCTTATTTCACTCAATTTCTCATTAAATAACCAAATATGAAATTGATTTAACCAACATCTTACTTATTATTAACAAAGGGGTTAGTTGCAGGAATTTATACTAAGTGTAACTAGTTATGAGTATATCCAATGGGACAACTATTATAAATAGTTTAACTTTCTTTTGATGGGTCCTAAGATGCCATATGAAATTTAACAAGTTTTCCTTCCAAGACTATAAAGTCTAAAAACTTATCAAAAAAATAAGTCGCCATAAAGTGTCACAATTTTGAAGATTTAACCAGTAAAAACATTTTCTTACTTAAGAACTATCAAAACCATGTTGGTTATATATGAATAACATTTTTTACATAAAAACTATATAACGTACTTCTTAATACAAATCTGAGATTTTCCTCGTTACTTTGGAAATACATAGTTCAGTCCCACTTAGAAAAGAAATAAAGGTGTCTCCATTTCCTCTATGTATTAGCAAATGGTGCAATTGTAATGGTAGATAATTTGGAGTGTGTTTCAACAAAAAGTTGGGATTGTGTTTCAGCTTTGGACCTTCATTTTTAATGCACATCCTAATATTTTCATTCAAATCATAGAAAAAGACAAAAAGGTTACATACAGTAACTTTACATTTGATGTGAGAAACCCAACAAGCACTACATGACTACAAGATGCAATTACAAGTTGACGCTGACATTTGTGCAAACTATTTGAAAATTGAAGTAACAAACGCATTATGAGATTCCGATGGAATAATTTTCTTTAACATTATACTAACATGATTTGAGAAAAATTAATATATAAATAAAACAACTAACATACCAAACACCTCTTAAAAAATTTGTCGTTATTCCAAAATTAAAACACAAAATAAATCAAATCATCCCTTAATTATTTGATATTATTCGTGCTAAACTAAATCTTAATATATTTACACGAGCTAGCAAATGTGGATTGTCCGACATCAATGTTTTCGAAACTTCGACTAAACCAGGCTGCCAAAAATTACAAGCATAGATGCAATCGGCTTAATTTAATGGTTCTTGCACATCTGTATGTTAAAATTATTTTTAAAAGCATTTTATCTTCATTTTTTTTAATCTTTTGCTGGCTTTTGCTTAGAATGTGCATGTAATTATTTTGGTTATGTCCATGGTATGCACAACTCAAATTTGTTACATAGAGAAATCTGTGACAAGATGCATTTTTTCTGAACTCTTCTCTATCTCAAGAAGCTATACATCTCACCAAGTTACCAAAAAAATGGCTAATGCTTATACAGATTAGTGTGCTGCTTCTTTCTACCTTGATTGAATCTTTTCTTTCAATCAGTTAAGGTAAATGGGGAAAGCAAACTGAGTGAGGAGATGAATCTTGCTACTTCAAATGTCATCTTTAGTGTATGGTGTGTATGAGAATGTTAAGTGGTATAGCTTCACATTCCCCTTTTACTCTGCTTGTGCTATTATATGAAACTCAATGATGGTGCAGTAATTGCCATTATGTTCCCTTGCCAGTTCCATCAATGAAGCTTTAATAATAAGTTCAAAGCTAGAGTGCTCCCAAGTATTGTCTCGACATCATTTTGGAGTGTGGCATAGCATTCTTATAGGTGAGAACACTACAGTGAGTCTTGCATGATCAGAGAGAGAGTAGTCTTCAGGCCATCTACCTTTCTCCACCTCTGGAGGGAAAAGAACTGCATTTTTTACACTAAAACCAATTGTTTGCTGCTCCTCACTATCATTTGCCTTATCATCATCCTCACTGTCATGTATTTGATCTGATCCTGTTGGATTCCAGATTTGCTGCTGCAATGGCATTAAATTATGACCATAATTTAGCCAACAAAGTTTTAGGTGAACAATCAAATGCTTTAATAAGTCTAGCTCTAAATACATATATATAATTTGTATAATGAGACAAAGCTATGGCAGGACCAAAATATGATTTGTTTGTGAAAGCTGACAAGTTGGATCAATCATGCTTCATTACCAATTACACTTGCCAGAAATGGCTCATCTTAAGTACACACATGACAGAACTCCATAGTTTACATGTTTTGTCTAATGGCATGGCAACAATAATATTGATCATAAGTAGATTCTTGTGATCACTGCATTAGTACATGCTCTATGGAGAAAAAACATCTAGATTTCAAGGGGCAATTTCAATTAATTACTTATCCTTAATTTCTAGTAATTGTTTGTATAAGTCCGAATACAAGTTATTGTAAGAAATTCAAATATGATATATATCTAATTTAATCTGAACTACTTTACCAGAAATTCTTTATAATCAATAACACCATTTCCATTTATATCTGCTTGAACCCACAAGTCCTTTGTCTCTTCAACACTTAACCCATGAGAATGATCAATTAAATTAAGCTGCACAAAATGAAAAAAAAGAAAATCCAAAAACCATTAAGATAAGGACTTCTCAGACTATCACAACCAGTATCTGAAACGTATAAGTGTTCATCTAGTCATGTAATACTAATGGATAACACCCCATACCTGTCTAAGTGCTGCACAGAAGCCAGAATAGGTTATACAATCTTCATTGTCAACCTTTAGAGAAGCAAATGCATCTCTCTCTGTCAGTGAATCTCTTCGCAATAGATACTGAAAAAGGTGAAGTTTTTTTATCGGTGACAGACTTCTTTTGCACAACTACATTAATACTATGGTGATATAGTTTGGACTTGATTAAAGTACAACTTTCCATTAAAACCTCCAGGCCATCCAAAAAATAAATTCTAGGTTCTTTATGATACGTCTAAAGATGTTCTATAGAGGTAAAAGCAATGAAATAAGAATATAAAATTAATATTTCTTAATGACTATTATTACTATTTAGCATGAACACATTAGCCTAAGTGAGTTATGAACAACGCAGCATTATCTCTACCAGATGTAAACTTGATCCCTGCCCCAATCCCTTTCCCCTTTCCTAGGTGTGCAATAAAATGATCCAAAAGATTACCTTAAACATGCCAAATACTGCTTCACTCCAACTTGTTTTAAGTAGTTTTTGATATTTATCAGGGTTAAGAAGCCATATAAAATCAACAGCACATATATTTCCAAGATGATTGCGGTGGCTAACCCACTGCATCGAGAAAAGGTAAAACAAATGAGTGATAAGAATATTTTCCTGCAGAAAATTATGAAAGCAATCTTATTTGTTATTACTTTGTGAGCATCAGCATCAGTGTAATGATGTGCAGCATCATATGACGATACAAACCCCTGAGACCTCAGGAACCTGTAAACATGTCCCCTTTTGCTTCCATTCCAGTCACTGGGAAATTAAAATCCTTCTAAATACAACTTTTAAAGTAATTATCACAAAAATTAACAAATAATTAAGTGTGTATTTGATTTTACTATAGACTCTTTGTAATCACTTATTAATACTAGTTAATAATTTTGAATAACTTTTTTTTTTCATGTATGGCTTTTTATCAAAGAATTGATTCTAGGTCTAAGTTGATTCTAAGTTGAAGAACTTTTAGTAGCTTTTTATGTTAGATTAAGAATTTTACACCCAGTTTTATTATTAACTTGATTTTATAATAAAAAACATTCAAACATAAATTAATTACATTATCTGAAAATAAATTTCAACAAAAATCAATTTTTCATCGCTTATCAAGCACACTAAATTCACAAAAATAGTGATTAGATGTTTACCCGCATAACATGATGGGCAAAGGGTTAAGTTGGTGCTCTTTCAGATAAGATTTGACATATTGAAGTATCTTGTAGATCTGCAGAAATGCAAGATATGAAGTACAAAGTGAGAGGCCAATTGTAACAAAAAATTATGTTTAAACACCAAACTATGTGCTTACTTGATGCAGTCGTACAAGGCAAAGACTCGAATCATGAGGAAACAGTAGGTGAGTGTTGACAATGAGAATTTGGTGCCTAACATCACTGTTTTGACATTGTGAAAAGGGAAAAGCTAACTCAACGTGTAAAAGTTGAGCTACTCGATCACTACAATCATTGAAGTGCAACTCCTTATAGTTAACAACTGTGAAATTTTCCTTTTGCACTGCTATCAGAAGACCTGAACACTCAAAAGGTAACGCCATATGAACATTTGTGTTTGAGCACAAAAATTCAACAACTGTTGCTAATGAAACCATGAATATGGAAAATAGAAGTATGAAAAATTTAGATCTCTGAAGACCCTGTTTGAATAAACTCTATATAAACACTGATAGAAGAAAAATAGTAAGGTAAAAATGAATTGAATTTCTCTCAAACTATAATCAATTAGATGGAAGAACTTCTATAAAAGTTAATTTTCAAAGTTGTGCGAAACTTTATTTTACTTTTCTATATTCTTCTCGATAAGTATTTACGAAAGTTTGTTCAAACAAGTCACAGAAGAGTTCTACTCGCAAGGAAATAAGAAACAGAACAAGAATCCAACAATGTATTTTCCCATTGAGGGATAATGTTCTTACCATCACCACGATTATTAGTTCGTCCAAGCTTGAAATTAATATAACCAGCATCACCAAGTCTCTTGTCATACAAATCAACAAGTTCTTCGTTTCCAATCCAAAATTCCTGACAAATCCAACATATCAGTAGCAGTAACCCCACAAAAACAGGTTCCATAACAAAGAAGAAAGAAACAGTTTTCAGCAAGAAGATTTTAACTTGACACCTTATATAATATATATACATATTTTATCGTAAACTATAATGGTTAATTTTCTAATCATCACTCATAAGAACATGCTACCATTAAAGAACATTCCAGGTCCAATCTATTCCATTGATCATGCAAACCTGAAGACAGATAATGGAAGATCTTTCATACAACAGCCAATCCAATATCCTTTGATTCCTGGCCATCCAACAAGCTTTGTAGTCACTCTCACGGCAACTCTGATCCTGTTTTCACCTCACCAACACACATATAAGTGAAAACAAGTATTCAAATTTAAAGCACCCCATTTAAGCAAGTGACAAAATGCAAACATGTGAAAGTCATAACAGAAAAGAAGAACCTCATGGTTGAGACGCTTGTATATTGGTGCAAGAATGTTAAAAGTGGTGCAGGTAATGCAAGGTGGTTGTTGTTGGTTATCTTGCATTGAAGAGGCAATTGCGTAACTCCCGGTACTTGAAATTCTTACCATCTTCTGACAACTCCTATGATGACTTTTCTCAGTTCCAAGTTCAAAGTAGAAATCTAGCAGAGCAATGCTACGATGTATATATATATATATAAATATAGATATAGAATAAGAAATATATTCGCACAGTCTCTCTTTCACACCCCCACCAAGTGCCAACTTTAAGAGGATGCTATGAACAGGAGCCATTCACATAAAGTGTCCTTTCAAAAGAAATTATAACTACTAATATGTGTGTCCCCAAACCATTTTTTCCTTTCTCGGGAAGGTATAAAAAAATTCAACATTTTTCTGTTGTTGTTGACACTGATCCACAAATCCATATTCTCTTATATCATTTCCTATAAATTAATTTTTCACTCTTTACTTTTGACTTTTTATTTATTTTTTAAATATTATTATTATTTTTTTATTGATATTATTTTTATTATTAATATTTTTATTTATTTTATTATTTCCATTATATTATTATTATTATGGTAAACATAATAACAACATAATAACATTACTTCGTAAAAGTGTTTAATTGATTATGTATTTCATACCATCATTATGGAAGAAACATTTCTGTCTTCTCAACATTCAAATTTTTTTTAACGGAACCCAATAATCTTTTTAATATATATATATATATATATATATTTTCATATTTTTACAATCTGATTTTCTTTTTATTTATTTATAGATTGTAGATTTCATATTTTATTTTTATTTTTATTTTTATAAGAATAAATTAAATTAATTTTTTTATAATATAAAAAATTATTCTAACATGATTATAAACTTATCAAATCATCTCTTATCGATTTATTATTCATATCTAATTGTATATATCTTAAATGAATTTTTTAATAATTCTCTTATTAAATAGTATTTTTTTTATTTCAATCATATTAATTTTTTTAATATCATTATTTATTATTATTTAAAATCTTGCTATACGAGACATGAGGATATAATATATATAAAATATATATAAAATATCAATATAATTTTTTTATAAAATATATAATTTTATTATTATAATTTATTGAAAAGTAGAAATGATTTAACTCAATTTTATAAATTTGAATATATTGGAATCGATTTTCAACATTATTTTTTAATTTTTTATAAATATATAATATTTATTAACTTTATTAACAACTAGTATGTATAAAAAAAAATCTAACTGGTTATTTTTGTTCTAGAGATTACCTTGACTTTTTCATATGGTTAAAGTATCATTCCTTTGAAAGTGGATTCGATGTTCTATGCTAGATTACTAGATTAGCATTGTTATCACCAAACATGTCTTTCCTCTTGTTTCAATTTAGTAAAATAGGGAGTGAAGAGAAATAAATATATTATATAAAATGTTTTCATACATACAAATTTTAAAAATTATTTTTTTACCCTATTATTTTTCTTAAATTTATGTTATAAAAATATTTAATTATATTCCCAGGACATTAAAAATAAAAAGATAAATTTTAATTTTAACTATATTATTTATTATTATAAAACTAATAAAGAGTTCTCCTTAGTTTGAGGGTCGTTTGATGTTTATTTTTTTCATCTTGAATAATAACCCATAACTATATGTTTTCGTATTATCTTCAACCAAACAATTTCATTTTTTTTTATAGATATGAAGGTTGAATAATTGGTGGATAAGGAAAACATGAAAATGTAAGAAATAGATTAGTTTAAAAAGAGTTTTTGTGAGTGAGAAAATAATAAGAGAATAGTGGGAAGAGAATAAATTTTGGATGGTAATGAATAGTGGTGGAAAGTGGGAACCGACCCTATTGGCCGAAAGTTACAAGAAAGAGAATCAATGTCTGTTTTCTGATATGATTAAGAATGAAATCCTATGTTATATTTTTCTATTAAATCTAAACAACACAAACCTTTATGACCAATTTACAATCTTGAAAAATCTCATCTTTACAAATAATATATATAAAGATATAATACATCTATACTATATTATATTAGAAAGATATTCTTTCTTGTTATAAAATTGTATGATGATGAAATCTAGAATCAAATCCAGTAGAATTTGATTTAGTAAGACGCATTTAATGGATTAAACCCAATATATATCAAATGTATTAGGTAAGATATATAATATTTACTAAATATGTAAATTAATATTTACAATATTTATCTAATACTTTAAATTATTAAATTTATTAAAATAACATGTTAGTACATAATATTATAAATAAATAGTATTAATAAAATATATTCAAATTATACATTAAACATTTTAAGTAAGTGAAAGTGAAAGTATATTGAAAGCATTTTTGTATTGTGGAAAAATAAGATTTTAGATATTTAAAAAGAGGTAAAATAATTATGAAAAAGACTATTTCAAAATATTTGATTCCGATAAATACAAAAATATGAAAAAATTAATTTTAAATTTAAAATAGGTAATATTTAAAAAAAAATTCTTAAATTTTAAAAAATATCTAATAATATTTAAATAACTATAAATATTATAACTTCACTTCAAATATATATCATTATTATAACTTCAAACCATTATTTTAGAAGACTTAAAATAAGAACATTAGGCATAGAAATGCCTTTCTTGGATAAGCTCCTTGAACATAATTTCAACGGATGAGAAATTAAAAAAGAGGTTGAAATTCGAAGTTGGGTAGACGTACAAATAACTAAAATTTCACATCAAACTCTTATCTTCTTCTTATATTCCTTTCTTACCATATCTTTTACATTCCACTCCATTACCAAAATCAAACATAGCTCAAGGGGTGACTTTGATTTCGACACAAAGATAATACACTTTTTCTTTTGGCATAAACACCTCATTAGACAAAAGGGTCTTCTTAAAATTTTGACACCAATACCAATTTCTTTTATTGTGATTTGACCCTATATGTATTTTTCAAAATTTTGTATGTGGGTAATTTCACTCTATTTTTCATTTTTTTTATTCTCATAATATAAAAGAGAATTCACGTTGCAATACATTAAAGAATAATTCTGTGGAATAAACGTGGTAAGCTAGAAGTAGTAGACACAAACACAACACAATCTGAATTAAAGGGAAAAACACACAATCAACAAAGTTTTCAGTGTCACTACACTGAAAATCCTACTATTGATTACAAACTTGTCATCACCTGTTACACATTCAAGAGAAAGGTTGACTTCATGTTTCATTAATTTCTCTTTATAGTAACATTAATGTGCTTTTGTCTTTACCCAATTACTACTACAATTGTTTCAGTGCAGTGAAGTGAAGTACTCACCCAACCAAACTTTGAATTCATTTTGACTAATATTGGTCTTCAAACTTTGAATCCAACGTAAAGTTTACTTGAAATTATTCTATTCTCAGAACAGACAACCAAACATGTTATTTTGTACTGATAAAACTACGTTGTTAATTGGTATTTGAACGTAATTTTAAACGATACAAGTAGAACTACCTTGCCATGAAAGGCACATAGTCTTTTACTTTTACATTTACATTTACATTTTATTTATCAGAAGTGCAGTTCAGTTCTCTGCCTAGCAACTTATTTTCAACTTATTGTTATTTACTCTCAGTCTTTTCAATTTCAAGAACCACAGAATGGGTGGGTGAAGAAGCACTTGGTACGACTGTGGATGCTGATTGTGCCACAGTGGTTGATCCTTCTGCAGGTGCAGCATTTGGTTGAGGCAAGTTCAGTGTGTCATTGGTTTTGCCCCACAGAAAGAAGTACAATCCCATTATGATCAAAACCATGCCAACCATCCTACACATAGGATTTGAATTAGCAATTTTTCTACATTATCTTCATGCTGTTACTAAATGGTACATGTTCCATGATCTAGTGAAGTTGACCAAGTGGTTATTATGTGATAACAGTTAGGTCAAACTTCAAAGATAGAAATTTAAAGTAACATTGAAAATTAACATGTCATGTAAGGAGAGAAATGTTCATACATTCCAACTCCTAATGGTTGTCCAAGTACGATAGCCTCTGAAAAGGCCACAAAAGTAAGAGCAAGAGGATTGAACATTGCAGGATAACTAGGTCCTTTGATTGTTATTGCCCATGATAGCATGCAGAATGTAGCAGCAGTACACAGTGCACCCTACACAAACAAATCTCACTTGTGTAATAACAATAGTATTTGTGTTCTTCATTCAAAGTTTAATCACAGTAGTAATGTTTTATAAATAGAAAAGGGTAAACCAAGCAATTCTTGTGTGCATTGTTTGATCCATTTATTTAATTCTTTGTTGTAATTTTCTCTCTCTGAACAATATTTCTGACCATATTGTGAGAAGCATTATTCGTATTGAATTAAAAGTACTTTATGTATAAGAAAGATCTTAGTTAGCATTCAAATATATTATATACAAATAATTATTTATTGAATATGAATTTTAGTCATTTTTTAATTGTATGAAGGTATATATATATATATGTAAAACATCTTACCGAGTACACTATAGTTATGAGTTGTAGATTCCACTCTAATCTCCAAGCAGCTTTTCTGGAATCTAACAAACCACTTAATACTGCTGCTTGAATTGCTGCCAGAATGCATGACAGCATTGTTGCCCAATACTTCAATGGAAATACTTGAAGTAACCTCACCTTTTTAAATTCAAAATATGTAGCCATTCAATGTGGAAATATAATGTAATCTCATTCTAGGCATCTTTATATTTAATTTGTGAATTAGAAATATTAGAAACATGTTTATCTATAAATTAGAATTAGTTCATATATAAACTAATTTATAGAATTTCTCTCATAATTTTTATAAATTTTATTTTATTTTATGTATATACAAATACAATATAGTAGCTAATAGAATATATATATATATATATATATATATATATATATATATATATATATAGCAGAAAGAATCGAACATACTTGTGCAATAAACCAGGCTGTGTATGAGAAGCAGCTGCAAATCAAAAAGATAGTACCATGTAGCATGTGAGTTTTGTGTGGTGCAGTTTGATCAGAATGATGACTGTGATGACCAAGATAAAACTCCTTCCCTTTGTAAACACCGGCAACTATTGCTCCTCCAACACACAAAATTGCCCCTGCAGACTTAGCTTTACCTATCCATGTTTGCAACTTCAGTTTCTCCATTCTGCATTAATTCATTCACTCATTCATCGTCCTTATTATGCAGAATATTAAGGATATAGAGTAATTTACTCGTAGAAAATTGTAACCATGTCATGGCCAGATCCTTTTTTCTAGACTTAAATATGAAAAAAAGTTGAAGTAATTAAAAATTATTTATATTTCAGTACATCAAACATATTAACATAAACATCTTTATGACTTATATTAGAGTTTAAAAGAGTATTCAAGGAATTTGAAAGTGTTTTTCTCATTAGTGTAATAATACATTTTTGCAGTGTCTTATTAATTGCTTAACTACCAGTGTTTCGAAATACCTGCACATGATAGAGGTAAAGAAAGTGGTTATAGGAACCAAGTTGAGAAAATTGATAGAGTAAGTAGCTGAAGTGTCTCGCAGACCATAATAGAACAATCCTTGAGCCAGGGTCATCCTGTAATTTACATTGTTATGTTAGAAAACAATCTGAACAAGTAACAATTGTAGAAAAAATTAGTTAAAAGGAAGTGCTTTTTTCGTACATATCTGCATGAATCTTACCAACATGAATAAGCATATCAAAAAATGCTTGTTTCAAGAGTTCAAGTAATGCATTTCTTAACACGCTAAAGAATAAATGACTCATGCATTTGCATCACGTACACATGGTGGGGAGGAGGTGGTTTAGTTCATCTGTAAGAATATACAGTAAAAGACTACGAAAAGGGATAAAAGTTACTAAAATTTAATCCTAATGTAAGGGATATAGATGGGTATCTGACATATTGACCATAAAATTATGAAGTTCATTATGAAATATCTATCCATAGTTGCACAAAGTTATTGGAAAAAGAACCAGTGCAGTAATATCATTAATGGGTATTGGTACCTAGTTAGTTTCTTCTATTCATGACCAGGAAATTAAGGCTCCAATACTCAAAGGATTCCATTCTTGCATAAATGCAAATGCAAATTTTGTTCTATACTGAAAACTTTAACTGATATGTTTTTTTAAAGGTTAAAATGGTTAATCAATTTCAGATGGAGGAAATAGTTTAAGCAAACACTATAAACTGGTGCTTTTAAAACGTTGATGGAAGAATGGAAACTAATTTTATTATTAACATATGTTCTTGTCAAACTATTTTCTGATATATTTAATGTAACTTTTAATACTCAATGAAATCCCTTAAAACACTCATCAGGTGAACTTTTAACATATGCAGCATACACTAAACTGACTCATTTATTCTTTGTTCATTTTGGCCTGTCTATCTAAACAAATTGGAACTATTTGTTGATTTTGTCTGCATAAACAGGAGTAAATCTTTTAAGGGAGTAGGAAAAAGAATTTTGGACACAAACTCAAGTAAGGTTATTTGTTCAGTTTCACATTCAAAGGGATCACTCAATTTCTTCATCTTCTTTTTGTAATCTTCAATACTTCCAAATCAAAGTGCCACCTACTTTTCTTCCCAGTACAGCCAAACCAATATACTCAATGTTTAAAATGCACCAAAGGTTGCCTTAGAAAACTTAACTAAAATCAGATAACCTCACTTTCTCACACTAGTTTATCAGTGTTTAGCAATGGTGCTAATTACTTATAAAGGTCGAAAATAAATGGCGCATCCATAAGACTAATAATTTTTCTATAAAAGGTGAAAGAAAATGATGGACCAGAAAAACTAGAACTTGGGCCATACTGGGAAGTGGAAGAATTACTTTCTCTGCAAACGTATGAATGCATCTTAAATGAAGACTTTATAAATGGGGTCCACATAATAACATCCAATAATTATAATAATTGTTAGCATTCTTAATTTTGGAGTAAGAATCTTTCTCTGGTAGCATATACAAGCATTTTGCCGCATATTTGAAGTACGAAACTTTCACATTTGTCTTAATGTTAATAGACAATGTTTATCTGATGTGTAGTTTTTCTAATGACTTCTTCATGTGTTTTTTTATCAACCATCACACTGCAAAAGAGGTTCGTTATATTTTCAAAAGGAGGATTTAAAAACAGAAACGTTTTTTATTATCTGTCATTAGATGCTTGGATTATCAGAAAGAGCTCAATTTCCAGTTTTCCTGAGGAGTTAAAGAAAAACTATATACTAATTCAATCATAAATCACGGTATTTATTAAGTTAACGACAAATCAATCAGTGTTATAAGAGTACTGGTTATTTGATGCATTCTCTTATGATTTTCAACAAAAAAAGTTTATTTTCTTTTAATTTCTTAACTAATATACCTAAGTCTCTTTATTTGTGATTCAAGGATGACTATTTTACAGTGAGAACATATTATCATTAAACTCATTAAACAATGCATACGTACCCCATTAGTGCATTAACGAAGAGCCAAAACCAAACCTTACAATTAAACTTCTTTGGGCGACCTCTGCAACCCCAATTGAAGAGAGAACATCAAGAAGCAAAAGTGTTTGAGGGGAAATTAAAATAATCAAAAGATCAAACATAGAGAATAATTGAAGAATCAAAGTTAATACATAGTTAAACTTGAGTGGATACGGATTAAATTACTTCGAGAGAAACAATTGTGTCTGTTGTACTAGGAAACAGAAGAAAAACATTGTTTCTCGAAAATAAAATGATAAAAATTAACATGCACTAAAAGCAAAGTGACAGGCTTATCTTAACTCACCCACATGAAACATGTATTAAGTTTTGAAGACTCTAAAACCTAGTAGTTTCCTATAAAAAAAATTTGATTCTGCAGCAACTGAAAACCTCCTAATTGAAGAAACTGTTGAATTTTTTTTATACTTGAAGATATTAAACACAACAAGAATACTGTAAGAAGATATAGCATTATTAACAGAAAATTTGCCATATATAGAAAAACAGTTGAGAAAAAAAGAATACCTTTCAAAGTAGAGTGCAAAGGGGGCAACACAAATAGCAGCAACAAGGTGACGATAAACAATTAGTGAACCAATGCAAGTTCCTTGAACCAATATGACCCTTGATAACAACTGCATCCCACATACAAAAACTTGCACTAGCAACATGCAGAATAGAACCTGGGATGAAGTGAACCATTCTTTTAGAGTTCTCATCTTTGCCTCCGATGCTCTTCCTTGAATGTGAATCATTGTGCCTAAGTAGAAGAAAAGAAATAAAGCAAAATAAGTGCCAACTGGCTGTCTTTGTCTCTTAGCACAAGAGAAACAAAAGTATTAACAGGGATATGGATGAAACAAAGGGTTTTGGCTCGGCCCTTTTATGTAGTTATGATGCACACCACGAGGTCAAGTGCAGAAATAAATGATAGCCAGCTTAGGAAAGTTCTCAAGGTAAATGAATATGGTGACAGATGCCATGCTTTGGAGCAAAACTATTTTTGTTAGCAAACTCTCTGTCATCCTGCCACTGGTTTCTCCAAGTTTGTCACCATTACTTCTTAATGCTATGCCCCATTCGTGATATAATAATATCAACAATAATGGTGATGTAATGAGTTTTTCTTGTAGTTTGGTTTGGACATTGATGCTGGTGCCAGTTAAGCTTGCTTGATTTGCTGATATCTACTTAGATTTTAAGATAAGTTTTCTTTTACATGTTTGTTATTTAGTAATATATGGTATGAGTAAAAGAATGTTTGTTTAAGACAGAAAACCTCTTAGAAATCTCTGTATATAAAAAAATAGTCTCGAACTTTTGGACAGAAATCCTGGGCAACAAATAAAAAATGTTTTGAATTTTAGGTGGTATATCTATTTCCATTATTTCTCTTAAGGTCTAAATTCTGAAATTATATGTAGATCATCCTTAATTCCAATTGTTTTCTTTTTTATATTTGTGAAAATGGTTTTATTGTTAAACAGTGCTGTAATCACTTTAGAATTATTATATCAGTTGGATACATGCAGTAAAACTTTTGCTTTACTTAAGTACAGTGTTCTTCTATATCAGGAAAGTAACATCATTATTTGAACAGAGAGAAAGTTTATATGTGAATAAACCATGAAATTTAAGAAAGATGATGAAGACAAGTGTTGATAGCATCAGTAATCAATATCAGATTATGTGGTCGAAAATAACAAAATATAGAGCAAGAGTTGGTTACGCTACACATTTAATTGATTAATTGGACTTTCCCTTTTTAATTTAGGATTACCATCATTTGGTGGTAGAGAATCTAATTAACTTAGCTGTTATATCGAAATGAGCTAATTGAGTCTATGATTTGAAGTTCAGGATTGAGGATTTTTCTATATTTCTAAAAGTTGAAGTAGTGCATCATGGATCTCTTAAAAAAAGAACTAAGGTTTAGGTAAGAGAATGTTTCTCAATAGAGGTAGTGTAAGATCTTACTAAAGGAACTAACAGATAATTTTTAATAAATGGGGTTAAGGTTATCTGCTAAATTATTCTTATTTCTTCTCAGTCATTCAAATGAGATTCACTGAAACATAATAATTCAGGAAAACTGTGATAATACACTTATGGAAATAGTAACATGACTTTAATTTGATTTGATTCTATGAATCAGGATAATGCATTTATTGAGATTGTCTACTAATGCTTTGGTTAACTTTGTGTCATTAGGTGCTGTAATTAAGGGATGTTCCTTATTTTGTTCATTCTTACTTCGCCAACAACAGTGTCCTGACCATAAATGAAGTGTGAAAAATTTACATAATTTATGTTTAGATGGTCATAGCATAATTTATGTATGAATATATGTCTATTTTTAACATAATAAACCAATATTGATGCAATAACTGAGTTTTTTTTGTTTGAATGAATGAAGGAAAAATGAACATAAATGAAATATATAAAAAGTATTTTATAATAGTTAAAAAAATGTTTTCAATCACTGTAAATCTAACATTTTTATCATATTTTTCAAGTGCCTATTTTTCTTATTCCAAAACAAAAATTATAAAATTGTTATTAATTGGTCGAAATTAGGATTATGATGACCCTATTTAACTCAAGGGGAAAATAAGTTATCGAAGAGAAGAGTGAAATGAAATAAGTTTCTGCAGAATTATTTATGCAGAAGAAAACCTGGAGATGTATATTCAATATTATCATCACTCAATTTTGAAGAACCATTTGGCATCAAATAAAATGCTGACAACATCATCATTTATGATTCTTGCAGCACTCTTTAATATGTTTATAGCAAATTCCTCATAGAGTTTTAAAATAAAGAAAAGTGAGTTAGTATTCAGTGTTTAGAGTTAAGATTTAGGTGAGTTAAAAATTTTATGCAGAATCTACAGTGTTAACAGGTGAAGAATTTGGCACTACTGCAACAGTTGCTTCTGCCTCAGCAATAAACTCAGTCATAATTGATACTTCTGCAGCTGCTACAATTGGTTGTTGACCCATGAGCATAGTCTCATTATTTTTTCCCCACATGAAGGAGTACAACCCCACTATGATCAAAACCATGCCAATTAACCTGCACAGTGTTTTGTTTTCTATGTATCATACAAAAGCTAGAATGTTGAGAAGAACGAAAGTTATATTCAAAGTTTCTAGATTTTTAACAGTATTCTTTACTGAGAATTGAAGTTTCACCTTAGTCATTGTTGATAATCTTTATATAATTATGAAGATAAAATCTCAGTCATTTAAAAAATTAGAAAATTTAGAGAAGAAAATTGGGTGAAAACAATAAGTTAAGAATATTAACCTGTCAATGCACTGAGGAAGAGCAAAAACCAAACTTTGAGAATAAAATTCATTGTGCAGCCTCTGCATATCAGAAAGAAAAAGAATTAGATTAAAATAAGACTATTAATATTTTATATAATATAATTTTTGAGAAAACATTCTTTTAATATTTTATATAATATAAAATACTTATATCTAATTTTATATATTTATCTTTTCCTAGTTATTTTTAAGTAAAAAATGAAGGTGTTATGTAATTTATTAAAAACATTAAAAAAACAAATGTTGAAGATAAAAACTAGAAAATTTAGAAACTAAAAGATAAAGTTTGATTCACTATAAAAATGAAATAAATAATTAAACTTAAAAATAAAAAATAAAAAAAGAAAAAACTTGGCCAACTGAGTAAATAAAAAATTGTACAGGAGAAATTATCCTTTTGAAAAACATTTATATTAGACCTACCTAAATGAAAGTGAAATTTTTTATTAAAAATATAAGAGAAAAAAATATTTATTTTAAAAGAAAACACCTTTAATTTGATTATTGCACATATAATTATTGTTAATTTGGTCCTCTTCATTTAGTAATTTTTATTATTAAATGTTTATAGGAATTTACAACACATTGGTATATATATGAATTAAAATGGAAATGACTGTCATATATAAAAATTATAATTATTATATTTTGTAGTCCCTTAACCTAAATTTGTGTAAGCCCAAAACACGGCCCAATAGTCTCATATGTTTCATTTTAGATTTAGGCCCAGGCCCAGGCCCAAGGATTTTGAATAATGAAATTTGGTATTTATTTCATGTGTAAGTGATGTGTGAAGTTTAAAGTTTTAAATAATGTAAAAAAGATATTGGACGAAATGTGTATAAAAACAGATTTATATTAAAAATAGTAAGTAAAATTTATCTCGAATATTAGGAAAATCATGTATTTGAATATTAAGGTTAACTATTATTTATTTTTAATCTAGTTAAATTTATTTTTGTTTTTACATTGAAAATATGAAATGTGAATATAAAAATTAATGCTTGGTTTATAAGGTGACAATTTCATTTATTTAGGTTGGAATTTTAAAGTTTGCAATTTTAAAAAATAGTAATAAGGTCAAAAGTTCATTATGGAGATAAGCTACCTCTGATTTGATGTATTTACATCCATGTTGGACCTGATTAAGAGAATGTGTTTCTTGGTCGGGAGTGATTAGATTCACTAAACTTTTCAACCGATTACAAAAAGATTTTACAGAAGTTTCTTCTTTATAAAATTAGGGTTCATTATTTTTTTGATGGAGAAGGTGGAATAAATAATTGAATTCTATATTCCCTTCAGTTTTCCTAATCAATCAATTATATTAATTATTGATTACACCAATCAGAAACAGTAAAATAATAAGTAGACGGCACTCTGCATGTTTATTTGATCCACAATTTCCGAATTATCATTTTGAAGCACATAACAATGAATAATATTCCTTAGACACACGTGTTAAAACTTGCTTGATCTAACTTTATATCTAAAATATTATGATCTTGGTTTCATTTGCATCTGGGTTACGGAAATGATATGGTTGAGCCAAAAAAGACAACGTGAGTGTGGACCAACAATTTTCAGCAATCAATTTTTCACCTCATATATCTCCAATGTCATCATGCCCCACCTAGCAGGTTGTGCTGCTTCCGTAATATGAGTGATATTAATCAAACTTATGTTCATTACCCTGCATCATTTTCAACTTCAACTTATTTGCATCACACGATTTCAAGTACTTTATTGTCTTTTAAACTTAAGTCCAATTCATAGTCTAATCATATTTGTTTTCTTCCGTTTTTGTTTATTAACCTTTGACACCTAATTCAACTATCTTCTTAGCTTTATCCGTTGCATTACTACCACAATTATTAGCACAGGCTGAAGCCGTATAATCTATCTGAATTATTGGAAATTCCTTTGTTCCTTGCTTTCAATGGCTTCTTCCTTATGCAATATCTTCTTCATACTTTGTTTGTTTAGTGTTCTGGCCTCCATAGGGCCATACCCAGTTGCAGTTCATTCAGCTGGTGATGTTCCAATTAATGTGACCAAGCACTTTTCCTTCTATAATTTCAGCTTCAGCAATAACCCCAGACTAGTCCATGATGTGAAGCTCCTAGGCAGTGCCAAGTTCTCAAATGAAAAGGGTTCTCTTCAAATCCCAGATGAGTCACTAGACTCAGACATAAGACACCAAGCAGGTAGAGGCATCTATTCCTTCCCAATTCGCCTGCTAGATCCAACCACCAAGACACCAGCTTCCTTTCAAACAACTTTCTCTTTTCAAATGAACAATTCCACTGCCTATGAGCAAGCTGCTTATGGAGGTAGTGGCCTCACTTTCATCATTGTTCCTGATGAGTTCACTGTGGGAAGGCCAGGGCCATGGCTTGGAATGCTCAATGATGCTTGTGAGAATGACTACAAGGCAGTGGCAGTGGAGTTTGACACAAGAAAGAACCCAGAGTTTGGAGATCCAAATGACAACCATGTTGGCATCAACTTAGGTACCATAGTATCCACCAAAGTTATCAATGTTTCTGATGTTGGAGTGTCCCTTAAAGATGGTTTTGTTCACCGCGCTTGGATCACCTATGATGGTCATCAAAAGAGAATGGACATTCGTCTTGGAAGGGCCAACCAAGAGGATTATCCTTCCACGCCTATCTTCTCAGAATCTGTGGATCTCTCTCCTTATCTAAATGAGTACATGTTTGTGGGGTTCTCAGCTTCCACAGGTAACCATACACAAATCCACAACATACTCTCTTGGAACTTCACTTCCACAAGCCAAGCTTTTCTTCGCTTCCCTTCAACTGAAACTTGCCAGGGTAAGATCTTACTTGAGAATAGTACAGCACCACCAACTACTGAGAAATCTTCTAAGAATGAGCCACCGAGAAGCTTTTTAATTTTTATGGCTTCTGTGGCATTGGCTCTGGCTCTTTTCCTTGGCTTTTACTTTATTAGTAAACACAGGAGAAATGCTTCCAAGTTAAACACTTCAGTGGATACAGAGATTCACTTGCCAAGGCCTCCAAACAAACCACGCCGCTTCACATTTTCTCAACTTTCATCATCAACTCGATCATTCAGTGAGATAGAGTTGCTTGGCAGTGATTCTAGAGGAGAATACTACAGAGGAAAGCTTTCTAATGGAAGCCAGGTGGCTGTGAAAAGGTTCTCAACTCAGTTTCTCCACACACATGGATCAGACAAGAGGCGGTTGTTGAAGGAAATCAAAGGCATTGGTCATGTTCGCCACCCGAATTTGCTTCCTGTCAGAGGTTGGTGTCAAGACAACCATGAAATCATGGTGGTCTATGACTTTGTTCCCAATGGCAGCCTAGACAAATGGTTATTTGGGGCTGGTGTTCTACCATGGACTAGGAGGTTCAAAGTTATTAAGGATGTAGCTGATGGCTTGAGCTTCCTCCACACTAAGCAACTAGCCCACAAGAACTTGAAATGCAGCAGTGTGTTTCTAGATGTCAACTTCAGAGCTGTTTTGGGTGATTTTGGGTTTGTGCTGTTGGGGGCAGAATCAAAACAGTTTGAGTCAGCAGTGTGCCATGGTGCAGATGTGTTTGAGTTTGGGGTCCTTGTGTTGGAAGTGATAGCTGGAAGGGTAAGGGATGAGAAAGAGGAGGGAAATCCAGAAGAGAGGAACCTATTGGATTATGCTTGGAACTTGCATCAGATTGATGAGAAAGTTAAGCTGGTGGACAGAAGGATGGGATCATTGATCAACTTGGAGCAGGCAATTCGTGTTCTCGAAATTGGTTTGCTTTGCACTCTAAATGAGAACAAAGGAAGACCCTCAATGGAGCAAGTGGTCGAGTTTCTTCTGAACATGGATAAGCCCATTCCTGAACTGCCAAGAACTCGCCCTGTTTCCTTGTTCCCCTATAATAGCGCCAACACAGGACTTTGCAATACATATTCTTGCACGTTTTAAGCGAGCCATGTTGTCGCTGGATGATTATGTGGGAGATGTATGAATAAATGTTGAAGGGTCCATTCTTAGGCCTGCAACAATGGATTCATTTTCCAAATGCTGCAAGTGCTTAAAGTTTGTGTGTTTGTGACGTGCTACATAAATATTGTGTTGTATTTAGCCCGGGGTATTCATTTTCCGCATGCTTTAGCATTTCTTTAGAAGATTCTCTGCTCGAGGTAGCAGCATTTGTGCCTCTATTTAGAGTCCTCTTGCTACATAGCAAGTGAAAAGATGGTTGATAATTGTAAAAGGGGAAAGCATAGTCAATATTAGTTTTCTGAAGAGAGGTTATATTGTAAGAGTCAAAGCTCAATGCCCCCTTCTGTGCATTTTGTTTTACCCCCCTCCAGTTCTTTAGCCCAAGGCCATTACTCCAATTATTTCTGTTTTTGGGTGCATGAACTCATCATTGGGCTAAGTCATGTGTAATACTCGAAACCTTGGAATACACTATTGATCATTCTATCATAGTGCTATAACACATGTTTTCGTGCCAAATAGCAGAATAAAAAAAAAGACTTGTACTTTTATGTCAAGGTAACATTGAAAAAATGCAGTGTATTATCTTTCTCATTAGCATTTTAGTGATTTCTGTCTATCATTTTTGTACAATTTACTGGCAAAAAGGGTGTAGAATTCGATTTACAATTTATTATGCTTGTATTGATAACATTCCAACCAGATGAAAGGTACTCTTTTAAGGAGGAAATATATTAATTTTGGTGGTTGGTTGGTGGTTCCATCTAGCATTTAAGTTGCATGTGTTGTAACTTACAATATGTCTTGTGTAATGCTTGTCGGAAGATGTTGATGTTTTCAGTTTTTGATTTGGTATAATGATTATTTTATTTAACTTCTGGTGTTCCTATCTATAATATCTTGTTGATAAGGGTGAAGGGATTATGAAGGGGCAATGGAAATTTCTAAGGATATACAGGATACTACCATCTGCAGAGATTTTGAGTGTCACATTACCAATGATAACATTACTGAAACGGTGCCTCTTGCAATGATACAGATAGAAGATGATTCCTCTGCAGATGAGTTCAACAATTTCTGCTATGCATCAGATTTCATAGTTTTCAACAGGTGAAAAAGGATAATTAATTAATAAAATACATTTCTACAACTATACTTGGGTTTCACATCACATGAGATTAATTTATTAAGTTTATTTAGTTTGTTTGAAATTATTTACATATTAAATTTGTTTAAAATTTTAAATAAATTAAAATATTCGCATAGTAACATCAGTGAAAAATACTCAAATTCATTAATTGCATGGTTCATAACATTTTATATAACTTTTATTTATATAATTTAAAATATATTTTTTAATTAATATAGTTGCTAGATTAAAAAATTAATAATACTCCTTTGATTAAAAAAAATTAATAGTACCTCAGTTAAACCTTATAAAAAAAATTAATAGTTCAAAATCTGGACCGTCCATTATTTTATTAATATATTTAAAAAAAAAATCAGCATCTTCACCGCATAATTAATTCGCCTTTAGCGTGATGTATATTTATAATTTGGATTTTGTTTCTAAAAATTTATTACATTAGTTTGGTTTGAATATATTTTTATATATAATAATTTATCAGATTTTATTTTCTTTCTTGATTTTATTGTTTAAAGGGTTATCTAAATAGTTTTCAGAAAAAATAAAATAAAACAATTATTAGAAGAAAAATTTAAAAAGAAATTAGGAATAAAAAGAATAAAATCTAAAAATTTATCACAGATAAAAAACATATTTAAATAATTTAATTTATAACATAAAAATATTATATATTTAAGGAGTAAATTAGAACGATATTTAAAAAGACCCTTTTTTACGTAAAAAAAAACATCTTGCATATCGCATTCTTGCGCAAATCAGAGGCACATGGAGACCACATTGCCATGTTCTAGCGATAAAACCTGCAAGAATTCTTCAAAGTTTTCTTGCTCCAGAAAAGTTCTTCTCGATTGGTATACTCTTGCTTTGCATTCTTTCACCATTTTTTCTAATTTATGCATTCTGTAACTATATGGGTCAATCGAGTGTTGTAGGGTTTGGATGGTTTGTATACGAAAAAAAACTTTCTCTTAGAGGATCATGAAAAGGGAAAAACAACTTCTACAAACATGCATCAGTTCTCTTCAATAGGATTTAACACTTGCCTATTTTGTCTGTCTGATTTTTTATGTGTGTAATTGATTTTGTTCTTGTTTCAGCAACTACCAACATCTTTCACCAAGTTCTTCAATGGAGTAGCACCAAGCAAGGCCACTCTGGTAGATCACAATGGAAAATCTTGGGATGTTAAATTGGAGAAAATCGAGGGTCGCTTGGTTTTTGAAAATGGGTGGCAGCAATTTGCGAAAGAGAAAGATTTAGAAGAAGGGGACTTTTTGGTTTTTCAGTAGGATGGCATTTCTACTTTTAGTGTAAAGATATTTTCGAAAACTGGGTGTAGGAAAGTGAATGCACCTCCAAGTGCTGGAAACATTGTTGCCATTGTGAAGTTGGAAGAAGATTCTGAACAGAGAAGTAGCAAAATTCGGAGCGGTGTTAAACGGAAACACTCATTGCTAAGTCCCACAATAAATGAGAAATCAGTCTTAGAAGGTGAGTGCTATTCAAGTATTTGCATTGCATCATCTCATATCATTGTTATTCTGAAGCTAACCGCAGCTCTACATGCTTAATGGTTTAGGTGCATGTTCATCCAAAGGAGCTCGCCGCAAATTAAGAAGAGTAAAAGAAGAGAAAGATAACCACAGTGAGAAAAGACTTGCTCTGTCAAAGTGTGTTCCATTGCAGAATCCTCATTTTCATATATATTTTGATGCTCCCTGGAGACTGCGAAGAGTGGTTAGTTACTTATCCTTTACATTATTTACAATTTAAGTTGTTACTCTACTCTTATTTAAACGTATTTGATTGAGCAATTGGCACTGAACTGTATTTTCAGTATAGTGCATATTATCTGAAGTTACTTTTCTTTCCATATTATTTATAGATGGTGCACAACATACAGCAATAATATTGAGTGTATTTTATAAAAGATATTTTAAAAGTAAGGCTTTTTAGAATGATTTTTGTTGAAAATTTTGAGAGAAACATGTATCTAAAATGGAAATGGGGTGTTATTTTTGAATTGATTAATTTGGTTTATGGTATGTATGGTGTTGGGGGGTTGCAGGAACTTCCTAGAAGAGTGCTGAAGAAGATGAATATCAAGCTGAATGGGAATATAAGTCTGAGAGATGAGAATGAGAAAGTATGGCCAGTGTCAATCCTTTCCGGAGGGAATAATGAAGAGCGTCAGTATTTGGGAGGTGGATGGTGTGATTTCAGGCGGAGTAAAAACATTGAAAAAGGTTGTCAATGTGATTTTGAGTTTGTTCTTGACAATGCAAACGTAGCCAAAGAACTGCTTTTGCGCGTACATTCAAATTGCTCTCCCCACATTGGCCCCATTGCAAATAACTAATTTAGGACATGTGTCATTTCATCAATATTAATATTTTTGAGTTTTTACAGGAATTTTTATAAATTTTACGAAATTCAAATAGTTTAATTTTTTTAAATATTTTGTGTAGATAAAAAAAATTCAAATTTATTAAATTTGAATTTTTAATTACCATTAAATATAAAAATTATCATCAAATAAAACTCCTGACGTCGATATATATGGTCTAATAAATGAATGTGTGATGTTGCTATCGGATTAATTTCTATTGATGATGATGAAATTGGTTTGTTTTAAATTACAATTTGTTAAATATGAATCAATATTAATTAATTAATTAATTTGAATTTTATTTTCTATGCCATCTAATTCAAACATATTTGTACTACCATATTCAAGGTTTTAAGAGTTCTTTATTTTTTTTAAACGAACAAGCAACCTCGATTTTGGTTAACAAACTACATAAATGAGAGAAAGGAGTAGCAAGAAATAAGGTTTGGTATGAGCAAGACCAGATCTACCTTATAAACGAGGAATCACATGCAAAGTGTTAAACTTCATCAATGACCATAAGAAGAAGAAGAAAAAGAAGAGAAAGAGCTAACAAGCAGAAGTTGAAATGAAACAAGAGAAGAAGTGTGAGAAGCTCTGATTCTTCTCACTCTCCCTAGAAATCATCATCTCCTCCTTCGTCGTAGCCAAGATCATCCTCAACCTTCTCTGCCACGTCATCAACAATCTTCTCCTCCACGTACTCAACACCCTCCACCAGTGCGATTCCACCAAGAACCCCGGCCACCGCGCCCACAGCCAATCCTGTCCCCATCCCGAACTTACTCTTCTTCTCCTCTTTATAACAACTCCCCTGCCCGCGCGACACCGTTTCAGGATGCTCATTATAGTAAGAAGAAGAATCTTGTTGCTCGGGCGGAGGGACGCCGTAAGGAGGAGGGTAGTATCCTCCCTGCGCACGGTAGGCCGGCTCTCTCACGGTCACGCTAACGTCAACCTTTCCTTGAGGCCTGCCGGAGGAGCGCTTGAGCGTGAGGGCGTGGGTGGCGCACTCGCCGATTCCGACGTCGAGGAGACTGAGCCGAGCCGAGCCGATGAACGGCTTTGTGTCCTCGTGCTCGGCGGCGGCGTGGACTACGTCGATGAAGAGTGTGAGGTTCTGGAGGGGCTCCGGCGGCAACGGAATGACGAGGGTTTGGTCCCAGTTGGCTTCGGTGTTGCCGTCGTCGTCCACACGTGTGGAGCACTTGTTCTTGGGGTCCACCCAAACGACGGCGTATGGGCGGTTGGGGCCGTGGCGCCAGTTCACGTTCTTGAGCCCGCGAGCTGATGCGAGCTTCACTTGGAGTTCGTAGCGAGAAGCCATTGGAATGAGTAGAAATTTGAAAGAGAGTTGTGTGATGAGAAGAGGAAGAAGGTTCTGTGGGTTTTATAGGAATGTGGTGTTTCTTAGCCCTTGAATTTTGATGGTAATAACATACTTGCCACCAATGACTTTGGGAAGGAACTCTTCATACTATGGCCACGTGGGTTTGCATGCATGCTGCTTTTCTTACACTCTGATAAATGATGAAATCCAGGTGCAGTTTCATCTCACTCTCTTGTTATTGTTATTCTTGATTCTGCTATAAATCTTTTTATCAAGACTATTACTTTTATGAAGAGATCCTAATCCTCTTAGATCACATGAATACTAACTATTACTTGAACCCTGAGAAACTTTTTTTGTTGGTGCCTCCAATCTCACTTTAATATGACTTCATTATTACAAGTTAATTACAGCATTCTTTAAGTCGTAACCTGAGGCACAACAAGCTACTTCTAACAATGGAAGGAAGGAGTATGATTATTAATGAGGGAGGGTTGACCACATGGGCCATTACATGAGTATGCGTGCGTTGCATCGGTTGAATAGAAGGAATAATAAGTAGTAGCAGTAAAGAAGACTAATATTGGATTTCTTTTACATCGATTTTGGTAGCGTTGCGACACGGAAAAAACACTGTACGAATTTGGTCTCTGGGGAAAGAAACCCTCTTCTGCTAGATCAACAGGGATTGCATGCATGTACATTTTACCTTTCCCACCTATGTATTTCTGTTTAATCTCATTGCAATTACAACTTTAGATTTTAAAAGAATTAAAGGTTAAATTATTTATTTGATTTTTATGATTAAATAGTTTTCTTTTTCGGTTTATATACTTTAAAATGTCTACTTTAGCTCTTATACATATTACTTTATCTTTTAGTTTATGTAAGTTTAGTCATTACATACTCAAAATTTAATATATATATATATATATAATTTTTTTGACAATTTATATTGTTACTTTAAAATTATTCTTATTATATTTAAATCAAAAGTATTTTAGAGATTTGTCTTTTATTTTTTTAGTAGACTGTGTTGGCGAAAAAAGGGTGTAGAATGCAAATGTATTATGCTTATATTGATAACAGTTCAATCAATTGGGAAGGAGCTTTTAAAAGGGTATATATTACTTTTGGTGGTTCCGTCTAACGCTTAATTCATATACGTCGTGTAATGCTTGTTGTAAAACGTTTTTGCATGTTTTCGGTTTTTGATTTGGTACAATGATTATTTTATTCAGTCATGTTCTGGTCCTATTACATCTGGTGTAGGTTAGACTGAAGGGATTATTGTATATATTTTCTTTCTGTCATTTAGGTTATAATTATACATTTTTGTTATCTTTTTGGTGGGTTGAAGTGTCCCACGGTAGACAGTTTGTGAAGTCCCCAGCAATGTACACCATGGGGGGCCAATGCAGTGTACGGAGAGAGTGACGAAGATTTTTGGTCTTACTGAGGATGTCTTGCTGAAATCAGAGTTTGAATATGCTATAACTGATAATATTTGGTATAAATACGTGGGAAAATGTTGGATGTTGGTTTGAAAAAGCTGGGGATGGTGTAATGGTGCAAATGAAATTGTCAAGGTAGCAAAACAATTTGGAAAGGTAGAGTTCTATGTGGAGAATCCAATCTCACTACTTGAGGTACTGCTAATGGACGAAGGAAACATTCAAGGAAGAGAGGAGATTGACAAGGTTGGAGTCGAAGGACATATGCTACTGAGGGCTACTCAAAATGCTACTGCATAACAAATAGGCAGTGAGGAGGCTGCAGGTGACACTGTTGCTGCAAAAGGGATGGGAAGATATGAGGTTGCAGCTTAAGACCTAGATGCATATGCATATGGGCTGGGAAATGAGGTTGTTGCTGAAAATGTTAGTGAATATATAGTGGGTGGAAAATGATATTAGAGGGAGGGAACATATCATCCTGTCACCTCATATCACCTCATACGTACTCAGTTTTCATCCTGTCAAGTACTTGCAAGATTTTAGTTGTTGATTAGGGTCATTCCAAAGCAGTCAATAAAGAGAGACAAAACATTGTCGGAGACAAAAGAAGATTTGAGCTCAGATCAGGATACCCTGAGTTCCTGTAATATTTCTTCCATTCAAATCATAATCATGGTTTCAAAAATAGTCTACGTCCGCAATTGCAATTAATATTTTATTTACTGACTGCAACTGCAATTAATGTCAAGGTTTTCTGACTCACTACAGCTGTATCAGAACTGCAAATGCAGATACAACCAGCTGCAATGTCAAGGATTGCTATGAAACTACAGCCACAATTTAAAACCTTAATCAGAACCAGTATCTAACATCATGTATCCAAAATTGAATAGTCCTCTCTTCATCTAACTACGAGTCATCTGTGGATAAAAGGGATTCCATTCCCAATTGAACTCATCTTTCTACAGCCACAAATGCATGCAATACACCACATAAAAACAAAACACACAAGAGTTTAAGTTTGACATGGATCCTTTAAAGATTCTTAAACAGGCACACAGTTAAAAATCATCTTAAATATAACTTTCAAATTAATTTCTATCATGGTCATAAACTCCAACAAACAATTATAAATAGAAAATGCATTCCAATTAAATTCATAACAAGCCATACCATCATCATCATCAATGAAGAAAGTCATGGTATTACAACATCAATGGCAATAATCATACATACAATACAAGAATAGCCGTGTGGTCAATTTACAAAAGAAATCTCAAAGAATTGAAAAGAACCAAAACCATAACACCCTCTCTGATCATGGTAGATACATACACAAACCCCATTAAACTAAAAAAGACCGAACAAGACGGAGAATCCCAACACGATGAGCCACACAATGTGCACCAAAAGCAGAGCCTGTCCAGGAATCGGTGCCGATCCCCCATTCCCCACTTCACAGAATCCCAATTTCGCAACCTCCATGCCGGCGCACGCCGCCTCAGCGCAACCGCACCAGTACGTCACGCCGTCCGCGCCGCATACCGGGTCGGCGCGGAAGCACTTCGCGGGGCACGATGACGGCGTCGTTTTGCCGCACAACCTCTGCGACGGCATCCGGAGCATGCCGGGTTCTTCAAGATCCGCCTTCGAAACGGGGAGGATGACGCAGAGCGCGACGACGGCGATCGAGAAGGAGAGGAACCGGTGACGAGAGGGTGAGAATTTCCCCATGATCGGTGTCGGAGATCGCGAGCTGCGAGGCCTCGCCGTGGCGGATTCGAGGACTCAGTTAGAGGAAGTTTTGGGATTTGGAGGATTGGGAATGGGAGGGTTTCGGAATTGAAATTGGATTGAACCCTAATTGAAGGAATTGGGGTTTTGTTTTCCGTGTTAGCGAGGAAAAAGGGAAGGTAACGAGAAAGAAAGAATCGTTTTTGGTGTTGTCGTTGGAGAACAGGTCTGCTATTTACACCTAATTTTCGACAATATTTGAAAAATTAAATTGTGCTGTGTAGTGATTGGACCACTTTTCCAAGGTAAAAATAATAGGAAAATCAATAATATTATTTTGTTTAAATAATATTTTTTATGACATGAATTTTATTAAAAAATATTAAATATACATTTTGAAAGATGTTAATAGAATGTTATGAAAATTTTAAATATATATTTATTATTACTCAAAATAATAATGATGTCATAATTGAATTACTGAATATATATATATATATATAATAAATTTAACTAAAATTTTATTATGATAAATACTAATATAGGCTTAAAACAAAAAATAAAATTTAAGATATTGTGATTTTATAATTAAATTTAAAAAAATAAATTGGTTCAATTAAATTTTTCATTAATTCAAACCAAATCACATCAACTCAAGTGCAATTTATTTTTAATTTAAAAATAACTAGAACCTATTTACTTATTAATCGGATCAATCCAAAATTTATAATTATTTTTGTAGGGTTAAATTATATTTTCTCATTTTTTTAATTAGTTTAATTTAATTTTTTACTTTTTAATTTTAATTTTAAATTATTGTTCGTATTTCATTGTACTAAGAAATAAGGTCGTTACTATAGTGTTTTGCATTTTAGTAGTTATGTAGTTACATCATATTGTTGTAGTCTTTAATCTCTAAAAAAAATATAAAAAAACTTATAATTATATTTAAATAAAAAAATTATATTTATATTAAAAAAGAAACTACCAAATTGTTAATATAATTTTTAAATAATTATTATTATAAAAATTGAAGTAAATTACACTCATCTCATGTTGTTTTATGTGAATTGACCAAGTCAAACACACTCTTATTTGATTTGAAGTACTAAAACTGAGCAGAAGGAAATTACAGGAGAACATGAAGAGGACATTGATTTTCCAAGCTGACACAGAAGAAGATATTGTTATATCCATGAGAGGTTCCTCAGCCTTATATATGTTGTCCTTATTCATCTTTCACAGCCAACATAATCAAAACAAAGAGTAATGGATAGCTTATTGTTGTGAGCACCCAATTCACAATCAACTGTGACATCAAACACACATTGTGTTCATCTACTTGCCATGCAACAGCTACCCCTGCACTTTGTATTCCTTTAAACAACCCACTGTACCTGTATCATATATATACAACTTTTTCAAACAACATCATCTGGTTTCCAATTTTTCATGCACCATCACAACATAACTAAGTACCTCTTTTCATTGACCAAGTGCTAGAAACTAAGGCACATAGAAGAATTAAGCAACTAATAGGTAACCTCATGCACAACCTCTACTTGGAGACCTTCTATTGATTGATAATAGGACTGATATAGTGTATATTAATCATATTCAATCGATGAACTAGCTCCTAGAGTTTATTTATAAGTGTACTAGTTCTAGAAAGCTTATCGTAAGTGTATCGTGTCAATGACTCTTATAGGATAAATATTCAATTCAGAGATGTGTTTAGAGATTTAAGTTGATATGTAAAATATTTATAGGGATTACACTCAAATACTCTTGTATCAAACAATATTAATAACTTTATTAACACAATAATATTTCAGGGGAAATGAGTTATTACTGTACCTGCAGATACTACTAGATATAGTCTGAATTAATTTACCTGCTGAGGATTTCAGAATCATCAGCCAGTGCTCCAATAACCCAATAGACCAAGCTCTGGAACATGGCATCTAGCAGTCCAAAACTAAAGTATAAGGCAAAAGGCCCAGCAAATCCTGGGGACTTAAAATCCAACTTTTCAGGTAAATCATTGGAAGAGTACCTAAGCTGATTAGCAAGTGCACCACCCCAAATTACAGTCCCAAGAACACCAACCACCACAACTCCCACCAACCCCCTCACCCTTCTCCTCTCAAAGCTGAAATCCATCACATATCCAATCCCAACTGAACCCAGCATCTGAGCCCCCCAGTAGAACACACTGTTAAACCCTCTAGTCCTCAAATTAAACAGTGCCTCATTCACATCATTGAACTGGTAAGGGTAAAAGAAGTTGCTGGACCAAGCTGCGGGAACCATAAGAAGCACCTTCCAATTGGAAAACAACTTGAGAACCTCCACGTACTCGGTGGACACATTGGAGTACAACATGCTGGTGCACCTACTGCCATCATCACGTACAACTTTGCAAGCAGGCAAGATGGCCAACGACAAGAGAGTCCCCACTGACATAAAGCACATGAAGCCAATGTAGGTTCCATCATTGACAGAAGCAGCCTCACTACGATGGTAGTTCAAGATGAAAGGAATCAAGCCTCCAATTACTCCACCCATGTTGAAGATGCTCCAGAAAATAGATATGTAAGTGCCTTTCATTGGTAACATATTAACTGATTAAAAGATGATAAATCAAAAAGTCGTGATAATCAACATCTTTAGGATATTAGTTAAGAAATCAATAAATATAAAGTTCTTATCGTTGGAGTTGCATTGAAAATCAAGTAGCATTGCATTGCATTGTTATACTTTTTATTTCTTAACTAGTAACCTATAAAGATCTTGGCTAACATTTTCCTAAGTATAGACGACAGATGCTCCTATTTATAGATCTTATGTAATGTAACTAACATCTTAAAGAGTGTTTGAATATTCCTTTGAATCACTTCAAATCATACATTCACACTTTTAAGGTAGTAACACAACAGTAACTTCTCCTATCATTGAGTCAAACCATAAAGTTGGATAAAACTACTTTCTCCTGCCATCAACAAACTAATACCTTTTCTATTGGTTGGAGGGTAAGATGTCATGATTGCACCTTGTGCAGCCCACACGAGGCCTGCTCCTACACCAAGGAGAGCACCGGAGAGAATGGCAAAGGCTTGATGGTGGTGATGGTTGTAGTAGAGTAAGGATGATGTGTAGAGGACGTAGGTGGAACAACCTGCGAGAAGGGTCAGGTGAGGTCCAAGGATATTGTAGATGGCGCCGCCAATGATGCCAAATATGGAAAAAGTGGTGTAGAGGGCAGTGAGGGAGTTGTTGGAGGCAGTGTGGTTCAGTTGGCCTCCACCACCCATTCCTGAGAGGGCGTTGAACATGCCGGGGCAGCAAAAGCAGACAACACCAATGAGGATCACTTGAATTAGTGGTGAGTTGTATCTGAAAAAGGGTGAACATGAATTTTTTGAGGTTTCAGGTTGTTGGACTTGGTTGCCTGATTCTTCATCTCCATTGGAAACCATTAAGAAATGGAGTTGAATTGGTGTCGTAGCTATTTGGTTGTGGTATTATGTCTGAGAATAATGTTCGAATGTGTCAAAACGATAAAGGAGTTTTAGACACTGATATATATAAACAATAAAAATAGAGTATAAGGTGTGATTAAACAATATAACACGAAAAATATATAAGTTCTTCATCTCTTACTAACAATTTATTTATCTGTCAATAAGGAAAAAAACAGAAGAGGGAAATGAACAGAAGATAGAAAAACATAAAAGAAAATCTCAGAAAATTATGCATACCTTGCCCATACTTAACAAATTCAATCAACATCAGGTACCTTTATTCCCTTGTCTAAAGACATTCGAATGCATCCACAACAGAGGGATTCGATTATCTTCCTGAGAAGGTCTGCACATGGAAGTAACTAAGTGCAACCAACATCATATCCAAAAATGGATAGCTTTCAAGGAATCCAATTCCATATCAAAGCGATTGTAACCTCAATTAATTGCCAACCAAAATAGTGAAGAATATAACCCATTACTCTACTTTGGACAATTAATTGACCATGAGCATAACCCACTGAAGAAGCACCTATCCAATCATTATCCAATAATCATATATATGCACATGCTATAGGAGAAACATTAGTTATTAAATTCAATAATTAGTTTTTAAAAAGTGTTATCAGCTATGCTTTTCATTTTTAATGTAATCATTAATATTTTAAACATAAAAAAATTAAAATAATAAATTAGTAGAAACTGTTTTAATTGGGAATTTGACTTTTTTATCTATAACAAAAGTATATGTTGTTAAAAAAATCATTTTGGTTTTTAAATGAATTTAACTATGATATTTTTAAAACATGTTGCATCCACCTTGGAAATTTAATATTTTTATTAAAATATTAATTAAGAACGTTACCGAATTATATGTTATAAATGATCAAATTTATATTAATAAAATTTATAATAAACACATTTTATATATAGCTAGATAAATAAATAGATAGAGAATTCAAGGATTCAACATAAAAGTGCTTTTATTTAAGCTCTAACTCACATTTTGATAGTTTCAGAAAATATTTATATAGAGTGACAAAACAAGGCCACTCTGCTTGGGCTTGTCTGAGCCCACTCAAGAGATATGGGCTACAAAACTTAGCCTTCTTGTTTAAGGGTGAACTTGGTCTATTAAAAAAAAAAAGTAATAATATATTAAAAAATTTTAAAATATAATATAATAAAAAGTTTTTTATTGTATAATTGATTGCAAGAGTTTAGGGTATACTTTATAATATATATTTTCAAATTCTTATTTGATTCTATATAAAAATCTTATTTGATTCATATTAATATTATAATTTTAATTTGAATACTATTTAAATCTAACTATATTCTTATTTGAATGTGATATTGGTAACATAGCTAAACTTACATATGAAAATCAATTTAATGAACTTTTTCATAGAACGAAAACCAAATTTAAAATATTTTAGAGAGACAAACCATAGTTTATCTATTTAAATTATTAATTAATATTTTTTGTTAGTATTATATTTTATTCCCAACACTGGTTACATTAACCAGTCAATGTTGTCGGAATCAGTAATCCTGCTCCAACTGTTGTGGTGTTGCTTCCTCTGCTCCTCATATCAGCAACATTACTGTGCAATCTTTAGAATCCAATTGTTAGAAGAACTACCCATATCATAAAAATGCTATCTTTTGCCATAACCATACCTGTTTTCCCAGTTATCACCATTAACAAATTGAAGCAGAGACATAAGCAAAGGCTAAGGCAAAGGGTGTCAGCTTCTATTCACCATGACAGCCTCAGAGTCCTCGAATGGGATAAGCTTTGCGATTTAGTCGCTTCCTTCGCCACCACTTCCCTGGGCCGTCAAGCCCTCAAGGTCCCCTTTTCAGCCTTTTCTCCTATATTTGGTTGGGTTGAGTTGAGTCCATTCAAATTTATGTAAAGGAATGACTGAAATAATATTATGTTTAATTGGTTGGAATTTATGACCAAGTGTTCATTTAAATTTCTTTATGCCTGGTGGGCTTTTTGCAGGATTGATTTTGAATGAAATTGGTTTTTATTAGAATTGGTTTTAGAGGGAAGAAGTAAGTTAATAGAAGAGCTCAATATAAAATTTCTGACTAAAAACAAAAGCTACTTAAAATTACTTCAACTTAAAATCAATAATGGATTCATAACCAGTTCTCAACATGGGACTGATTATGTAAACATTTACTTAAATCGTGATTTTGAATGACTCAACATGAAATTAAACATGTAAAGTTGGGGTAGAGATTTTGATAAAATTGATTATGTATTTGAAATGTGTGCTTATTAAATTAACCTCAACAACATATTTAACTTTGAAATGTGAGCACGGTGTAAAAAATAATTCCTGATGTAAAAGAAATAGGCTATCTACACTAAATAATGAAATTATAACTTTATTCTATTTTATTCCATTTTTTTCCCATTCAATTATATTCCACTTTCCGTTAGATATGTAAACATGTCTTATTCTATATTATGATGTTGGGTGTTTATGTGACAGGACCAGCTATGGTCTCTGAATCAAACTTTTGAAGAAAGTCTTGCACTTCTCGAGGAAACCAATGCTGCTGTTGAAATGCACAAGCATGGCACCCTCAGGTTGCACATGGGGCACCTTGATGCTATGCTGGTCAGTAATCATGTGTATAAATTGGTTCCTTTTATAATAATATCTGCAATTAAACACAAAACAGTTCTTCATGTTTCTCTTTTCTTTCCTGCTAAGTTGCTAATAAAGGTTCTTGTAGGTTAAATCCGCCATCCAACATGCCCGGAGAAGTATACCTGTGAGTGGCAATGAGGCACGGGCTGTTGTTGCTCTTCTGCAGTGTGCTGAGATCTTGCAGGGTGATCTCAAGGCTGCAATTAAGGAAGACAAAGATTGGCATGGTCGTTTCATGCCTCTTACAGAAGTGGTAAATGGAGATTTTGAATGTGTCAATTCGCATAATTAAATGTTGCTAAATTTCTGGCTTTTTTAACCACCTAAACATACTTGCAGATAATGGGATTAGTCATCAATCGTTCCTTAATTAAAGCGATAGAGCAAGTTGTTGATGAAGATGGCTCTATTAAGGACTCTGCGGTTTGTTTCATATCTCGTTCAAGTTTCCCTTTTTATAACTTTGCATATTGTGACAGTGATTAGCCACTCAATTTATTTGGTTTGAGAAGGCATATATTATCTTAAATTTTCTTAACATTCTTTAATACATAGTATACAATGAAGAGAATCCTTCAGTTATGCATCTTTCTTTTCTTGCTGTCATACAGCTGACTGTCAGTTTTACATTGTTTTTTTTATTGCAAAAGTATCTGTAACATAAACATATATTCCTATGACAGAGTCCAGCCCTTAAACAGTCACGCCAACAAGTGCAAGTGATTGAGAGAAAGGTAACTCCTGTTTAACTTTACTATATTTATTGCTGTTGTTTCTGGACATAGTAGCTCCATCAAAGATTTATGTAGTTTATTGTTTATAGTTGAGATTTGGCAACCAATCTAGTAAATATCATTTGAATGTTTGACAAAGAAATTAGACAACAGAAAGATTTATTCATGGCTATCTCATTAACATTCACATCTTTCATGAGTATCCCAGAGGGATATCTTGAAACTAGAACTCAGTCACTAAAGTTGTTGGCATTAGTTGATGATAATCTTCCCGAGGATTGGGTGCAAACCCAGTTTTATTTTTTCTGTTTTAGATTTTTAATTATTGAAATAGCAACTTGTCTATATTCTTTAACTTCCATTAGTAGGTTTTTTTGGGGGGTTTAGATAATTATCCCCAACGACCATGTCTCTTTGATTTCTTTTGAAATTACACATGCATGTCCTCTTTTTTCGAACCCCACAGAAACCTCATTCAAATTTTGAAAGAGTACTACAAATATCAAAATATCCCATATAACTTTTGTCCAATTGAAAAAGAAACAGAGCCATCATATTTTGGTAAAATTCATAATTAGTTGGCTGAAGCCAGAGTGTAATTAATAAATTGGCTCAAAACTGTTACTGTCTTATTCAATCCTTTGTTAATAAGGAAAGAAATCAGAATCAAGAGATTTGATATATGGAAATCAATCAGAATTAATGTGGTCTAATTTATTCTGTTAATAATAGGATTTGATGTAATTAGAATCTGTCTTTCTTCTTTTTAGCTACTGCAAGAATAACTATTTTCATGATTTTTCGGCCAGATTACCGTAGAAAGATATTCTCCTATTCCTATTTATACCTTCTGATTGTATCCACTCTGTAACAGTTAAATATATTCACTTTTACTCATTTTTATTATTTTGCAATTAATTCTTTCACACACTTAATATGTAAGACGGTAGATAGATTAGTAAATCTTCTATGCCTTGTGTTCTGACTCTGTAGCTAGTGCTTATGGTTATCTATATTGGCAGACATACAACATAAATTGTTATTTTAATTTAAAAGAGTTCACTTTATACATTCTATTATTTATTTCCTATCTTCAGGTAAAACAGCTAATAGAGAGCATAATCAGGAGTGAAAGGAGTGAAACATCAATCCTAGTAAGATTCACTAGACTCTACATGTATTTACTTTCCTCATTCTTGTTTCTTTCTGTATTGATTTTGTGACAATTCGAACAGGAAATGAATAATGTTGATGGCAGGTGGTGCATAAGAGTAGATTCTAGACAAAAGACAAGTTTTAAGGGTCTATTATTGTCAAGGTGCGTAAAATTTGTCAACAAAATTTGATGACTTATTGTTAATTAAATAATGTTTGTCAATAAAGCTAGTAGGTACACCTAAATTCCATTCCTTAAAGATAGTATTTGTTGGCAGCGGATCAGGAGTTGGAAATACTATAGAGCCACTTTCTACTATTTCTTTAAATGATGAGTTGCAGCGAGCAAGAAGTTCAGTGGCAAAGGCAGAAACAGATGTGCTTTTGACATTAACCAAAAAGGTTACAGTTGTGATATGGTAAAGATTCTAATGGTCATGTTCTTTTCTTTTCTTCTCATATGATGTCTTGATTTGTGTGCAGATGCAGCTGGACCTTGATGATATTGAAAATATATTGAACAATTTGGTTCAACTAGATGTGGTAAATACCCTGTAATGGTTTTAAAGAGAAGTGGACCACCATTTCCTTTTTCCTCTCAGTGTATTCCACCACATGCACTTATTTACCTGTGAGATTTACTTGTGTTACCTTTTAAGGAATTTCCTAAATAAAAATCCTATTCAATTTTTTTTTATTAAGAGTTGTAGTTTGATCAGCTGATAATAAAATTCCTTTTAAAGGGGGACCCTTGGAGTAGAGTTTCTCAGCTATTCATTGTTCTTCTCACCTTGTTCAAAAAAAACATTTTCTTTCTTTCTTAGTTCAATTCCTAGTTCCTAACAAAATCACTTAAGTTGATAAGCATAAATAAATTCAGCAAATATATTAAGTATTTGATAAGTAAATACATATATTGCATTTGAAAAAAATTTGTGTTTGGTCTGGTCGACTTTTAATTACATCTATGTATGACTACCCTTAAAATGATCTTTTGCTACCATATAAAATATAAACCACAATAATAGTATTGGTGTAACTGTAAACTTGGGATTTAGTGCCCCATGGGTACCCACTTAGTTGCTTACAAATTAAAGAACTTGCTTTGGTAGGTAACCTCAGTTAACATTTTATATTTGATAACATGATAATCTTTCTTACTGTGCAAAAGATAGTCAGTAATGTGGTTCCTATTATGCAGATTAATGCTCGTGCTACTTATGGACTTTCATTTGGAGGGTCAAGTCCTCATATATTCTTGCCAGATAGGAGTGGCTCTTCTACTGCAGAAGCCTTCTTACCTAGGAATGTAAATTCCTTTGGACCATTACCCACCAAAAAGGAATGGAAGTTGTATCTTCCAAAAGCTTATCATCCTCTTTTGCTCCAGAGGCATAGGGATAATTTGAAGAAGACCAAAAAGGATGTCAATCTTGCTACTTCAGTTAAGTCACAGATGGAAAATGTTTAATTTAACGGGGAGTGGGGGGCGGGGGAGGAGAGGAGATAAAGATAAAATATTCTAGAAAATTTAGACTTTGAAAGTCTTTCTTATTCCAAAGAAAGTATATCACATTTTATTTTATTTTTCTGGACATTTGATAGCTGTTTGAAATTTTTAATGTTTTTCTTTTCTCTGCTTATCATGCATTTGATGATCACTCATGATAAAGTACTTCTGGTAGTCAGGATGCCGCACTAGACAATGCCCTGCCTGTACCTGTTGATTTTTTGGTATCTAAGGAAACTCGTGTTATAGTTATAACTGGCCCTAATACTGGTGGTAAAACCATATGTTTGAAGACTGTAGGATTGGCTGCTATGATGGCAAAATCAGGTGTGTTCATTGCCCCCCCTATTTCTGAATGTTTAGCATTATTACAACCACTAAAATAAAATTGTTTTTGTATTAATAAAACTAATATAGCATAGTAGAAGGAATGATAAAAGAAGAGAATAGTTTGTATTGAAAATGCAAAAATAGGTTATGTATCATGCTAACCTTTTACACATCTGGTGTGCTTAAGAAATTTGTAGTTATAGGTTGCTAACATACTCCTTCTAGGACATAAATAATTGTATGTCAACAAACGATACACATTGGCTAATATACACCACTTGTTTTTTAGGAGTATGGTAGCAAGCAACACCTTGGGTTTATTTTAAGATAATTGTAGTAATAACTTACTCTTTCTATAAAACAAGTGGCTGTAAGTCAGCAAATTTCAGTGCCGGAAGACTCATCATATATGAGGGTCATTGTACGTGGTCTTACCCTTGCATATGCATAAAGGCTGTTTCTGGATATGAACTCATGGCCAACTAGTCACCAAGCCGTAACTTTACCATTTCACTAGGAAGAATATGCTCACAAAGGCTTTGCTGAAATCTAGCTGAGCCCAGTGTTGGAAGTGTGAGAATGACTAATGTTTATTCCCTATGTTGAAGGAGAATATCAGAAATCAATCCCTAAATTTTAGGATAATCACAATATTTTGGTAATTGGAAGGATTATAGTCAATTATTCTACTTTTATTTCATTTGTGAAATTTTGGGATTCCTAGTTAATTATGTGAATATCTTACTCATTATTTCCTTTTTTGTTTTCTTCTTTTCTATATAATAAATCTTTGCTCATATGAAATAATAAAGAGAAGAAATAATTTTCTTCATACTCTGCTCATACTAACTTATGGGGTGCCTAAGTCTCACATCAACTAGTATGGGATGTTCGGTTGGGAGTATTTAAGCCTTTTAATAACTAGCTTTTGAAAGTGGGTTCCCCAAATGCTGGAATATTTTTCATTATGCCATTGTTATTCATGAATAAGCTATGTAGGTTTAATTAGTGAAACCATATATTTGAATCAAATAATTTTCGTGCTTACTCTATTTAAATATTTGAATTTTGTGCTCTGAACCTGTAATGTTGCAGGTCTCTATGTTCTTGCTTCAGAATCTGCAAAAATTCCTTGGTTTGATTCTGTTTTTGCTGACATTGGAGATGAGCAGTCCTTATCACAATCTTTGTCTACGTTCTCTGGCCACTTGAAGCAGATAAGTGTAAGGAATAATGTTTTGATTGTATAGAACTTAAATGGTGAAGACACCTCCCTTCTGTTATTCAATTTCTGTTATTGCTTTTCTATATATTTCATGCCTCGATGCATAATAACAGAGCTATGATGAAATTGAGTGACTTACAAACATTTCAGTTTAGTTTTATCTGTACATTTTAAATGTATTTTTTTTTTTCAGGTTATGGTAAAGAGTGACATAATGTTCCTTTATTATTTTTATAATATAAAAGAAAATCTTATTTCACCTTTTAATTTTATCTTGCAGCATATTAAAGTACAGGCAACAAGCCAGTCGCTAGTGCTACTAGATGAGGTATGTATTTTCTGATTTTAATTAACAGCTCGAATTTTTAATGTCATATATGTACATGATGGATAGTACTTTGCAATTGTTAGGTTGGTGCAGGAACAAACCCTCTTGAAGGAGCAGCGCTAGGAATGTCATTGTTGGAATCTTTTGCTCATGACAGTTGTTTTTTGACTATGGCTACAACTCATCATGGGGAATTGAAAACTCTAAAATACAGGTAGCCATTACCAATGAGAACAGCTTAAAAAAATTGATTTTGGTATACTACATGAAATTATCTTCACTTGTAAAATAGAAAAAGATAAACAAAAGAAGAAATATAATGAAAAATATTGAAAACAAATTTATTTAGTCTAATTGGCATGTACTCATGTTTTTTCTTTTCTTTCAAGGGGGCAAATGCCTAAATTTGATTTATTGCCATGCAACTTCTACATTATCAACAAATAAGAAATTCCAAATCATTAACTTAACTAAGGTTATTAGTAATAAATTTTTTTAATTATTTATAAGCTGAGTGGCACCATTATAATTTACTGATAATTCTGAACTTCTGTACAAATGGATCAAAATTAATTTAAATCCATTGTTCGGATGTTTGTTTTCTATACATCTTTTCTTCAATGCATTTACAACATGATCCTTTTTACTTGTATTCTCGTGAAAAGTACAGAACCGTAGCATCTAGTTTTGCTTTGACATTTGAGTTTTATCATGAGCAGTAATGAGGCCTTTGAAAATGCATGTATGGAGTTTGATGAAGTGAATTTGAAGCCAACTTACAAGGTTCTTTGGGGTGTACCAGGTAAGAACTCTTTTACTCATGAATAATAAAAATGAATACAAATTTGTTTATGCCTTTTCTTGCTTTCATACCCTGTTTTATGTTTTGATTCATCTCCTTCCTTTGTGTGTATTTGTGTTCATCTGAAGCATCTAAAAGCTAGAGATAAATCTTCAAATATTTCAATCCCAAAAGGTGGTTCAGTATGAAGGGATAAGCCTAAAAAGCAACTCCTTTATAAGTTTCAGTGGCTAGGGATATCATTTTCACATGTAATTATCCTTATGACTGAAATAAAATAAAAGTTTCTACCAGTGCGGGTATCATTTGTTTGCTAATAATTTTTTTTATTACAATATTTTCTTACAAAATCTAGTCATAATTAGTGTCTTGAAAGTTTTTTTTTTCTTATCCTAACAAAAGTATAAACTTATTGAGTCTATAGAAATCATAATTGTCTGATCCTTTCACAATCTGAAGTATGAGGTGAGGGATTCTTTGGTAATGTTATTAAAACCAAACTGGTCATGGTAATCATGAAGACTCCAGTTCCTAATTCAACTGTAAACGAGAGGTGATCAAACTAATGATAATTGAAAGGGCGTCCAATTCGATGATGTTATCACCTAGTAGGCTCGAGGGAGTAGATCCATGCAGCCCTATCAAGTTAATAGATTTTTTCATTTTACTTGTGCCCATGATTTCAGTGTCATAAGGAAGCAGTCTTACATGACAAAGCTTGCCCTCAGAACCAACAATAATTAAATATATTTTCTAATGATGTAATATAATACACAATAAACTAACATGTATTCATGAGAAGTCAAGTTAGGTACAATCTGAATTGAAAAATAAATGTAAGTAAATGTCATTAGTAAAAAAGTACATATTAATTTTAAATGCACATTATGTTATGAAGAATTTTCACAGCAAATGACAAATATAAGCGGAGCAATGGTAAATAACATGGTCAAAAGTCTAAATGTCTCCAATCCTTAAAGACCAAGGTATAATACTCAATGGAAAAAATTTAGTGTTTTGGGTGAAATAAAGCTTGAAGTGATCATCAATTAAACCATGAGTACAGTTCAGAATGACTTACATCTGGTTCAGCGATTCATTTGATGATGATTTCTAAACTAAAGTTTTAATTGCTTATCAATTAAGTGATGACCACTTTGTAATATTTAGGATGGTTTGCACCTAGTTCTGCAGTTCAATGGTCAGTTTTCTAATGATTTGAATGACTGGACTAAACCATCTGATGGACCAGTTTCTGGTTTAACCAGTTCTTTCCAGTTTTTTAGCTATGTTTGCAGTATATTATGGGAGAAACAATGTATTAAATATTTTGTTCTTAATAGGAATTTTCATATTTCATGGACCATTTGAAATGATAGTCAGATGTAGTAGACACTTAATGTGTATAACTCAAAAAGAGATTCTCATTGTAGGGCGCTCAAATGCAATAAATATAGCTGAGAGGTTGGGACTACCATCTGTTGTTGTTGATACTGCTCGTAAGTTATATGGTTCTGCTAGTGCAGAGATAGATGAGGTATGTGTACTTTGTAATATATCTTTATTGTATTTATTATTTGTTAATAGTGGTGTAGGATATTCTAAGAACATGAGGTCTATTTATATTATTATTCTTTTAAATTTAAGTAATGATTAGACCATTGTTTTTTTGCCTTGAACTTAATACTAAATTGGATATCTTTAAATAAATAAATTGGCATGTATAACATTTGTGGTAGTTTTTTTAGGGATATCAGATAAGAGTTGGAATCATACAGGGCTCTGTGCTTCCATCTACCCACCTATTTATCAAATCTAATTCATTTAATGCATAACAAATATTTTAGTTGTTTCAACATTGTTTATTTTTCATGTAGGTAATAACTGATATGGAAAGGTTAAAACAAAATTACCAAGAGCTGATGGATGAAGCGCGTAGTTATCTGATGTGAGACTCTTTGCTTTAAAAAAAATTAAATTCATTGCATGCTTTATCCACCATATTGACATTTCACGCACAATTTAAAGAAGGGTCATTTCCTGATTATTAACATAGACACTTATTTCGGTATCGAACTGACAATGGAGTAAGATCATCGATTGTTAATGCATTCAAGTAAAATGGATCATGTAAATTGTAATCATATTCGCATCTTGCTTTTAGTTCTCCATTGTTAGTATTTTTTTTTCTTTAGTTATTATCAGTATTCTCAATACCTGTAACATGGCTTCCATCCCTCAGTTTTAATAATTGGAGAGAATTTGTGTTAGACTGACCAACTGTAAATTTTGTTAAGCTGTGTTCTCTTCTATGCAATGAATGGAAACCCTGTTTAACGATGGAGGATTCATTTATCAGAGCATTGAACCAACCATATATATTTAGTAACAAAGTAATTATTAGTAATTAGTAATAAATATAAGAGTCTGTCCTATATATTAGTATTTTTTTGACCCAGCTATATTTATTATATTACTCATAGATAATCTCCATTCCATGAATTTTTTTTTATTATGGAAATATAATCGTAATAAACTTATTCAGATTCTTTAGTAGGGTCTAATGAGACTGCAAAGAATAAGGGAGGTGGGGGAAAGAAATGTTGATATATCAACTTCCCATTACATGTATTATTATGACTAATTGTGCACAAAGTCTTTATAATTGTCTTAATTTTCTTTATTGTTTCATGCCACTGGGTATTGCAGTTCTTCTTTTTCTTGGTTGGTGTTAATTAATTCTTGTAGATAATTAGTAACAAGATCCACCGTACCTTGCTCCAGATAAATTATTAACAAGATCCATCTTACCTTGGACGTGGAGCATCTGTTAATTTTTTATTGGGATTTTTTTCTAGTTTTTTCTTTTGTTTGTATTTGTAGGCAGTCCAGAGGACTTTACAATAGTCTATTGAACACCAGAAGGAAGATCATGAAACATAGTACTGATGTCCGATTTAAGAAGATGAGAGATGTATCGGAGGCTGCGGCAGTGGCAAGATCCATCCTTCACAAGAAAGGGAGGGAATTTGATGCATCAGCTAAGAAACCTTCACAGAACATTAAAACTATTAGCAGCTCTCATTTATCAGCAACCAACAAAAGCCAAAGTGCAGCAGATAACAAAGTACCTACTATTGCTGATAGAAGTACATCTGCAGTAAAAGTTTTTAATCAAGCATCATCAGGTTCAGGTATATCCAAAGATAGAAACATGAGGGGAAATAGAAGAAAACCAAACTGTAATGAGATAATATATTTAATTTCTAGCATCGGAATTAAGTGTACAGCTCTAGTCTATTTTTACCTGGTGATACCACACCCTAAAGTTGTGCTGTCTAGTCTTATAATGAGGATTAATATCATAGGAATATTGATGCAAGTTTCATTTACCTTATTGATGTTTCAGATAAGTTTAAGCCTCCCAAGGTTGGTGATATGGTTCATGTCTCTTCCCTTGGGAAACAAGTGACTGTTTTAAAAGTGAATTCATCCAAAGGAGAAATTGTAGTTCAAGCTGGAAACATGAAGTTGAAGCTGAAACTAACTGACATTCAAAGATCATAGAAGTGGGGAAACCATGGCCATGTCATAAATGAGTAAGTGTTTTGTTTGTGCATAGGATCATATAGTGTGCCTTTTTTCTAACCGCATAGTATAATAATAACCCAGCACCACATGAAAATCCATATATTAATAGAAATTATGAAGCATCAATAGAGAATTAAAAGTTAATTTTGTGTTTTTTTTTTCTCTTAGAACCAGTGCATTGTATTGTGCCACTATGTACAGGTGGGACTTACTCCATCCCTTGATTAGAGGTGGGTAAGCAGAATGATCTGACCCATTTAAGACCAAGTCCGCGAAACTCGCATTTTAAACAAACTGGGTAAGTCCTGTTTGTGAAATAAATGGTCTTTTTTTGTCCATATCCGGTCCACCAAAGTCTGTGGCTAAATGGATTTGTCCGCAGACCCCAATAGTAATTCCACAAAATGAAAAATCTATGAATTTAAAAGAAATTTATTTATTTTCCTGTCATTTGTTAAGATAAAATCTCTCAAACTAATACCTATCAAATCAAACTCAAATCTACCAAATTAAATGAAAATTCTTTTTTTAACTGGTTACTTATGTAATTTTTTCATTTAAAATGAATGCTGCAATATAAAGTCCGTGGACTTAACCTGCAAACTTGGGTCTGTATACCCACAGCCTGTGATGAACCAACAATCCCTAATGCTTAAGTTATTAACTGAAGAAACATGAATAGTTCTGTATTGCATCTCTAATGTGCTACCTCACATGAGACCCTTTGGGATCAAAGCATGAAGATTGCACAGGCCCACCTATCTTGTACTAAATTTTAACTTTTTTCTTATTAGAAGAATAAAGATGTAAGGATCGAACACTAGACATTTGATCATAGACTTCGACACCATGTCATGAACCAAATATCCCTAAAAGATTAATCTGGACACTCAAACGGTTTTATTACTTTTATATTTCCTCTCTAACACCCCTTACCCTTTAGAACTTCAAAATATCTTTTTAACTTATTTGTGTGCCATTGAAAAGGGTAATTTGCATTGAAACTGCTATCATATGATGTGACGTGAGATGAAACAAAGGTGAGGGGACTTTTAGTTTCAGAAACTTCAGTTCCTAGATTTAGCCGGATGTGTCAAGAAATACAGTTTTGCAATGTCATCAGTATTACAAATAGTTGGCGTGCTAATTATGCAAGGTACATTTTTCTTGATGATTGCCTATATCTGTAGACTGTTATTAAATTTAAACAACTTAAACTCTTAGCAATTTGAAATAAAGAAGCATTACCCTTTTATGGTTTTGTCTCAGAACGGATTAAAGCTGTGCAAAAAAAAGGCAATTCAGTTAAAGAAAGTTATGGACATCTCATGGTGCTTCCTTAGTGGAAAGAACAATGGCAGGTATGGTTTAGGTATTTTACCCTTTGTTTCTTTTCCTTTGAGAATTTGTTAAGTGCCCCTTTTTTTTGGGTACTGCTGCTGATTGTGTTATATAGAAATTATTAACCCATTACATAATTTAGCCTATTTGTGTTTGTATTATCTATTTTAGGCCTTTTGGCTCTGATGGAGGTGGAATGTCCCTGCTCTCTCTTGAAGAAGATACTAACGGATTCCAATTATGTACTTGGATTCCATTAACTAAGAAAACACCTTCCACCCCCACCCTCTATAAAATCAATTAATGTAAAGGGAGGATGGCGTGACAGTAGAAAGACTTCTTTATTTGTGATATAGTACAATGACGACAACAAAGTTAGAATCTAGGATATTGTACAAACTATCTCAATTCTGCCAACCACTAGCCCAAGCCATGTGGTTTAGAAAGATTGAGCTTGGTAAAGACACACGTTTGATATATAAAACTTGCTTTCTTTTTTCCAACACAATTTTGTATAGGGTGTTTGGTTCTGCATCAAAATGTATGAAATGCATATTTTTTTCATAAGCAACCTAGTAAGCTTCTATGTTTTTTTAACAAATAGACGTGGTTTTACCTTCTCAAATCCATGTCCAAACACACATGTAATGATTCTAGTGTTATTTCCCCCATCTACTGATTTAGTTAAGGTTTTTTTTTTGTGTGGTATTGTCAGGGAAAGGAGTAATTTTGTTGCTATTGCAAGTTGTGACTAGGCATGGATACAGTAGACTTACTGATCCGAGGTTTAAAAAATATTTTGTTAAGAAAATGGCCAAGTTGGAGAACAATTACCTTCTTGACTTTATCATAAAATAACTCGATCAAATTAAAAATGCAAAAGATGTTGAATTCAAAACTTCCACCAAGTTGGTGGAACTTTATTCATCAAGCACTAATGGGTAGTTGAAAGTAAATCAACCAGTAAGAAGAGTTTGATATGCTAGGCTTGTGTTCGTGCAACTGCTAATGACATTTCGTGTGGCTCAATATTACTCACGATTGGGCAAGATTTGTAATCAGTTTTTTTTTTATTCCAGAAAGCTCAAGACTCTTTCTGTTGAACTGTGTTTTAGTTTGTAACAGTAAAAGTCATGACAATAGTTTTTCCACAGACCAATTAGTTAGTGGAATTAACATTTTTGTTTTGAATTTGCATTATGTTTTGACTTGGCTTCCTAAAAAATATTGCAGATAACGAGGTATTCCAGCTTTACATCACTCACCACTAATGGAATTTGCTTTTGTACTAGCATTGTACTTTCTGGCATTGTTTATTTCTTCTGCATCATACACCACCAATGTTAACGTGCACATATTCAATTAAATTCGCATGCTGTTATAAATAGACCATAAATTTGAATATTTTACTTGAGGCAATGGACATTAGTTTTAATCAAACTAGAAACGTTTGTAGATTATTCTAAACCATACAGCATGACCTGCAACAGTTGCAAGCAGCACCCCACAATAGGAAGTGGCATATAATATACATTCATTAAAGTAAGTAAATGTTTTAGCATCACAGCATTCATGTTATCATACACTTCTCTCTTTTTTATTCTTATCTAACCCTTGAATTTCTGTTATGAAAAACGTGAGTGGTACCTAGTTAAATTGGAAAAGGAATACATGAATTTTAGTCTGAGTTTACATCTACGGTTAAAGGACAAGGGTGGAGACAATGCTATTCTTTGCATCATTTGATATTGACTTTGAGTGTTCTCTGGTAATGAACAATTGGTGTTGAATATGCTCTTTGTCCCTGTCAAAAGCTAAAAAAGTGTCACAAGAACAAAAATTGAGCGATACAATTGTCCCAAAATGAACAATAAAATTTAGTTATTTGACGTTAGTGCAGTACAGGAATTTGTTTTTAAAATTAACACCTTTTCTTAAATAAAAATCGAATACATTTTCATAAAGAGAAGTTACTCGAAATACTCTACATTTTTTTCTTAAAATTTGATAAACAAAATTATGTTTAAATATGTTTTCAATATCTTTAAAATAATAACTTTTTATTATTATTAAATGTAAATTTGTATTTATTATTTCTATGCAAGCTTTTTAAAATAAAAACAAAATTAAAAAAAATAATTTTGTAATTAAAAGAGGTAAAAAAACAAAACAAAACATCAACTTGCTTGTGCAAAATATAGTGAGACAGAGAAAAAAAAAAGAAACAAATCTCTTCCTCTGAGTCTGATACCAATTACATAATAACATTACCAATAAAAACACTTACTCCTTAAGCTTTATTTAATTAATCATCTAAGAGTTCTCAATTCGAGTTTACATGCAATCCGATTCAACTTGAGTTGAACATGAATCTTCAATATTTCTATCATCAAATACATTGGAGAAGGTGCATTGTTACAGATATCTTACTAGCCTACAAGCTAACCAATAACACAATCAGTCAAAGGTTAATTAATCTTGTACCACCTACAACCACAAACAACATAACCTACTTTAACATCTAATTATCCCTTCCAATTTCCACATCCACTTGATGTTTGTTCAATTCGACAACTTCAGTACTGTCAGTGTCAGCAATCTCAGCACATTCACACTCAAATGTAACATCCAAGAAGTAGAGCATGAAAACAAGGGAAATGGAAGAGAAGAACACTGGAATTGGTCCAAAGAGCCACATGAAGAGAGGGAAAGAGAAGTAGAAGGCACGCAAGCCAAGGGACCAGAAGTAGCTGCCTCGGTTCACAGTGGTGGTAACATACTCAACTGTGAGAGTTTGGTGCCTAAGGTTTGGGGACACTTTCTTGAAGGGCACGTTGATTAGGATACTTGCATGGCTATAGTACCTTATAGACTGCACATTCAGCAAAAATGCTAACAAGAAACACACCAATATGGAGAAGAACTTTATGGACAGACCAAGGTCACTCCTGTCCCCAAAAACCTCAGACACCACAGTTTTCCTTTCTTTGCCACTGCTTATCAACACAGCAATGAGGGAACTCAACATTATGGCTGTGGAAGCCAAAAGGGTCGATGCCATTATGTTGTTCCTCAATGATTGCACTGCTAGAACCCCATTCTTCGACACATCCTTCACATCATATCATACAAAATCAATATTAGTACATATGAACATGCAACTTAATGTTAAAATCATTTTATTAAAATGCACAAACGGTATAACCATGTTTTACATAACCATTTAATCTCATCTGTCATATTAGTGAAAATTATTGATTTTTACAATAATTTCTTTAAAGATGATGGCAAAAGACGTGTTCAGTGTTTGATTGTCATTCCAGATTTCACGTTTACAACAATTATTTAACGTGATATCCTATAACTCAAATAACGTGATATCCTATAAAAGTAACTATTACTTATGTTGAAAATTCACGTCCAATTATGAGTAATGTGTTCCAGAAACATGGTATGAGTGTCAAGTTTATTGGTTTGAACCCAGAAACATAATTGTTGAAATTAACCAAAACCCAAGAATCAAAATCGAAACTTTTGAGCACCCATTGTGAGGAGAACATGTGCACCTACCTCCATCATGGCCTGGACCCAGAAACGACGATTGATTGCATTGACACCAATGACTGTTTTGGTGGGGTATTTCTTGATTCGGTGGAGGAGCCAGAAATGATAAGCCAACATCACAAAGAGGCTACTAGGGACTAATATGAAATCCAGAAATTTCTTTTCCATGGCAATGTGTTAATTAACTAATTAACAAACCAAAGAAAACTTGCACAATAGAGATAGAAATATATGTGCAGGACACAAAATGGGTTTCGAGATTGAATATGATCACCTTTCTCTGGTCTCTTTTGTGGCCAATTTCTATCCGATTATGTGTGAAAGATGAGAAGTGATGATGGAAGATTGAAGATTGAAGGAAAAGAGGAGAAGTGCTACACGGGTATTGCAGTGTATATGGGAAAAAAGTAATTAAAAGTGTATAGAACAATCTCAAAGTGGGGGTATTTATATGTAATCCACACACATACTCACCAAACAAAACACATGGCATTGGCTAAGGTTGCCTAAATTTTAACTAAATTCAGGTCATGTATATTCAATATTGATGCAACCTTTGATTATATTTTCAATTGTTTTCTCTTCATTCTTCCACTTTTTATGCTTTTTGTGATCATGGTGTGTCTGCTACACAGAAATGTAGTTTCCGAGAAGAAATAGATGGGACCCACATGTGATTGTTGGTTTGATGCAATAAGGCCACAGCCAACCCACTAACTTCACCCAGAAGAATCACTATTTATTATGTGAAAAATATATGTTTAATGGCACTTATTGTATTCTAAATTAAACATTACTTTTAATTTAATAGTCTTAAATTTTTAATCTTTACAAATGTTTGACCAAGTAACCATAGTAGTTATTACAAATCCGTTTCAGTTTAAATAGTGAGTAAATAGTATGTAGTTGTCTTAAATGTTCAGAGAAAAAATACTGTTGTTCATAATTACCCTTTCTCAAATAATATTTTCCCAGAAAAAAAAATATAAAGTCTCTTACCAGACAATGTTAAACATTAAACCTTCATATCTTAAAATTTTTCTGTCCTAGTTTTTTCAATTTTATTCTCAAACTCTTAATGTTTTAAGGTCTTCAACATTTATTAGTTCTTTTCATACATATATTAAATGAGAGACATTCAGATCAAATATATCATTTTTCAATAATATTAAATGTTTTTTAAGCATTGTATCATAACCTAAAACATCAAGAATTTAAGAACAGAAACAGTAACACTTTTGTTTCTGTCACATGTTTCTCTAAGTTTAATTGTCAGAGACAAATTAAATATTAATGTGTCACTTTAAATATATATGTGTGTGTGTGAAGACTAATCAATGACAGTGAAGAGTTTAGAAGTAGCAATAAGTTTTTAGAATTTGGATTTTGACAGTATTTATTGAGTGAACAAATATATTGAAGAAAGAAATACGATAATTAAGGAATATTAAAATGGAATATTATTTTTTATTTAATATTCTTAATTTTTTTAATCATTAGAAATTTTGAACAAATAATCACCAAATATATAGATAAAGTAGTATAAGTATGGAATTGTGTTAACTTCAATTTGAGGACTATATATGTAAAAACAAATTAATGTTAGAGTGAAGTCGAAGTTGCTTTTGGAATTTGGATTTTGACTTTTGTAGTTCTTGATTAAACGGCAAGATAGGATTTTGCTTAATCCAAATCAATAAATTATTATACATGTTCATATAAATCACTTATGTTAATGGATTTTTAATTGAATGTGGTGGAGTTCTTTAATTTGGTTACGTCTAATTTCTTTTTTTGTTAATGCTTATCTAACTCTACTTTTATATCTTAAACTCCTCATTCACATTGCATACTCCTGTTTTAGTTTTCAAGAACATTTTATTTTTTACATGTTTTTTTTATTCTAAATTATTTATTATTTTAAAACTTAAGAAATTATTAATTTTATAATTATTATCTTGGTATAACTAATTAAAATAAGTCTCTTTACTGCTAAAATAAGATAATGTTTTCTACTCTCTCTTTTCGTATTGCTTTGTTCATGTTCTCAAATTTTGGTCAAAAGATTGAATTTAGTTTGGCATAGTTGTTTTTAAAGTCTTAAATTCCATAACTATAGATAAAGATGACAAAGTAGTATAATCAAGAAGAACTAAGAAGATACTAGTTGAGGAAGGTGACCAGCTAGCAAAAATGTATATCAAAATAAAATGATAAGCATAAGACAATAATAACTGATATTGCTCATTCATTATTTAAGTAATAATGAAGATAGAGTAAATGGAATTTTAGTTGAATACAGAAAAAAGAACACAAAAAATGGTTTCCGGTATCTTAGTCATGAATGTTAAATCAAGTTAGAAAACTAGTTAAAAAAGCTACTTAACACGAGATTAGATTAAAAACAAATTGCTTATTGTCTGGAAAGAAAATTGTAGAGATTTAACTTGTTAAAATGAAATCCTTATTCAAGTTTAGTAATAAATTAGCTAAAAAAAACTTGTGAAGCTGTGCGAGTTACATTCTTCAATTTACTAGTTTAAAATGATGGAAAATTTATCTCTAAAATTTATAATTTCCTTCAGCCTTCTTATCTTTAAGTCCAAAAACAAAATCAAATTAATAACACATGATATATTTCATTATAAGCTTTGTTAATAGCTTGGTTCGATTAGATCAAATTACTAACCAATTTACACTATAGATAATAGAAAGCACAAGACAATCATAACATGCGAATAGGAAAATCCTCCTGCGTCAACCAACTTGAAGGGGGTATTAAGCTATATATAGATTTAAATATGTTGTAATGGTACAAATTTAGAAGTACTGTGACTGGAATTTTTTAAGTAATTATAATGCGACAGTATTTTTTTCTGTATATATATTTTTCACATGTAGCCATCCTAATTATTTTTCTGTATATATGATTCTCATTCCAATAACAAAGAAAGAGATGACCGTAAAAATAACGTTTGCGCATCTTGAATTTTTATCATTTAGTATCTGACATTTTAAAATTTTAACACTTCTGACATTTAATTTCTTGAAAGATGAATCCAAATACGCGAACAAAGACATTGTCAGAATAAAATTTGACAAAAAAGAAAGTGTAAAAAGGATATTTGAGGTGATTTGCTACGGATGTGGTATCTATAACTATAATAATCCTTAAAACTTGCAAAATGAAACTACTGATATGGCGGTCATATGGTGCAGAACTTATTCCGAAATTTATAATTTCCCTCAAGCCTTCCTGTCTTTAAGTTGAAAAACAGCGCCAAATTAATGTAAGGGTCACTTAGTATTTCAATATAAAAGAGACATGTCCAACTGCTTTAGTTATCATCTAGTATCCTAGGAAGAGAAAATTGTTCAATGTTATCACAAGGGAAAGCGTTTGCCAAGTGATGTTGATGCTCCACAGGGGAGGGTGAGAGAAGTTAAGTTTCATGTTCATCTAATAATAAGTGATAACGAATACTCGCCAATTTCCTTCAAGCAAAACATTCATTAGCAAACATTCATTTGACTGATTACTTACTATATAACTAATCAATAAATGATCAAGAAGATCGCATCTCTTCCTATAAGTCTAGAAAATCGAAGTGAAAGAATGGAAGAAACTAGCTGCAGGCTATAAAGAACAAGTTTCCCTCTGCAATTATGTCTACTATAACTAGAAAGAATATAGTATTTCACAAAAGGCACAAATTTACATATTTTCACAAGCCTCTTCTCTCACGGTTGAAAGCTACAACTCTATACCATACACTACCTACTATCATCCGTACATTCATAAGAATTGTTAAGCCAGAGCACAAACATAACGGGACACTCCATCTTCTGCGAAAAGAGTGCACTGAACTCACAAAGAGAACAAATACCCTATAATTAGAGAGATTAGAATTTAACCTAGAATTATAAGGCAACTTGTGATTGAAGGTCACGTATTCAGTGCTCTAAAACTTTGATCCTGTCAAGATAGGTATTCATGCGATCAGTATCAGCAGCAGAAAATCGATCACCGACCATGAGTTTGTACTGCTCAAATTTTGATTCCTCACACTTCAAGGCAGCATTTTTACAAGCCCTTATACTTCCTGAACCAAAAGGTAACATTTCATTCATATCAGGATACGTTGCCTTTAAGTAAAAGAAAATATTGAAATTAAGAATATGGTCAATAGGTAGATGGAATCAAATTGATAAAAAAAGTCAAAAGAATTTTGGAGTTTCATTCATATTACTGTGAGTTTCGTTAAACATATTGAGTTTCGTTCATATTACAGTAACATAATGTTTTAGAGATCAACATAATGCATAAATGATTTAACAAAATCCTTATTCCTCCTAACCCAAACTGGGAAGTAAGAAAAGCAATGCATAACTAATCTATATCTACATATGACTGCAATACAGTTCATGTCACGCCAACAATGGCATGATATCAAATTCCTGCAAACCAATTTCCCTCCCAAAGCTTCACTCCCCTCATTATAGGAAGCCTAATATCCAAAACCTAAATTTTCTTTCTATAGTTATTAACTTATTAGGCTATGTCTTTTGTTTTCACTATTACAGACTCTACCGGTACCCTGATGGCTTGACCTTCATTTGGTAGTTTTGTATCATGTTATGTTATTTAAAATAAATTTCATCGTAAATGATAACCCCATAGCAAGTAGGGTCAATGAAAATACGAAGGCATTCATTCTAATTGTAATTGAATAACAAAAAACACGAGTAAGAGCATAATAAACATTGGATTTCTGGCAAAAGTAGTGTCGTGCATTACAGGATTTGGTGATCCCAACTAAATCGAAATCTTGACCAATTTGTTTTTGTATGATGACAAAACGTATCCCTCGAGGTACTGAAATCTTTCCAAGGGCTAACCTCTAAACAATTTTCTCCGATACACTTAGACCTGAGGATCAAACTGAATAGCAACAAAAAAAGCAATAGCACAATGCAAAATTACCAGAATTTCTCAATTTTCCTTTTCCCTGAGATATCATCTAGCACACCCTCTTTTTTACTTTTTCTATCATGTTCAATTCCAATATATTCCCAAAGTAATTCACAAAAAAATAATGAAAAACTATAAGAACCAACGAAACAGGATTTTATTTTTGTTTACCAGACAAATCCAGCAAGTTAAATATGACCGGGCAGTTTCCAATATTTGTGACCATCGTAATGGCAGACCATACTTTCTGATACTCCTCCCTTGATACCCTAATTATACACACATTAGTAATTGGATTCACATACTTAACTGCAGACAAAAAAACGAAGAAAAATGTTAATACCATCAATATCAACATAAGAGAAATTGCATTAGAATTCAGAAAACAGCAAGAAATCAAACATATTACTACTTACCTTGGAATGAACCCAACGACGAAGCCAAACCACACTCCCCAAAATTCGCCAAAATGCTGTCTCTCACAACTTTGGAGACATTAAACTGTGTAATTATAACAGAATCATCGCCCACTTTGTCTCTGTTAGGGTTGACGAAAACCTCCATCACCAGGTATCTGTTTCTGAACCCCACCATGATGCTTCACGCTCACGCAAAAAGAAGATCCGAATTTCCAGAACAAAAACATCAATAGAAGGAAGAAACAGAAACCCTAGAAGGCAAAGTCCGATTATGAAATACGGGTCGGATGTTTTAATGGGCTTTGAGTTCATAAAGCCCAGTAATGCGCGTGGTGGAGGTGTGGCCCAGTAGCGCGTTCGCAAGTATTAGTACTGTGTACGAGAACATCGCACGTGCGTACACGTATAAGTTTTCGCGGTGTGACTTTATTTATCTCTCCTCAGCTTCGTTTTGAAAATAATAATTGTAAGTGAATGACGCATTTAAAACATGTGTGCGGAAAAGATCCGTTGCGGGACACGTGTGCAAACAAACTTTTTGACTTTTTTTCTTAAGATATTTTAGTTTATTAAATTTCTAATTTTAAATTTAATAATTTGATTTGCTTAAAAAAATTGATTTGAAACTTTGGACAATACTTTTTTTAAATAGGAAAAAGGATAAGTTTTTATATTTTCAGTCAGATACATAAATATATTTCAATAATTTTCAACTGATTATTATAAATATTAACAAAATAATTATTCATGATGAATTAAGATTAATAATTGGATAACAATAAAGTGTGCTTTTTTTTAGGGTTTGAGAGATATCCTCTATGGTCCTATACTAATCACATGTTTAATTAAATATTTTCTTTAAAAAATAATTGGTGGGTTGAGAAAGAACGTTGCAGTTAGATCCGATTGTTAATCCAAATTTGATGGAGATGGTGCCACCTGACAAGACCCGACCCGATTGTGACATGTTTGCATTTGGGTCACAATTTGCCCGAAATTTAACGCGCATTTCCGGTAGTTAGTTTTGTCCTACGTTGGTGTGTGTCCCACAAGTGCACAGTGACCATCAGTACCTGCCTTCTATAAATACCACAATCCATTGTATACATTCCTTGCTAATTTTATTTTTTCTAGCTTCGCTTTGCTTAGTTTCTGCAGAAAGAGAGAGTGTTTCAGAGAGAGAAATTTATCTGGTTTTTTCTGTTATCTTTTTTGGGTTTCTCTTGCATCGTTTCTGTAGTTACTGAGGAACAAGTCTTGACAGCATAACCTTGTTTGAGAGCTTGTAAGTTCATTTTCCTTCATTTTTCTCATCTGGGGTTGGTCCATTTTTCATCCGAATTTCATCTTCTTTCCATTTAACCAAATTTCTGTAAAAAATCTTTTTTTTTTTGTCATGTATTTTCGGTAATTTTGTTAATGAGAAATAATTACTATTCTAGTTTTTCTTTTTCATGTAAAATGGTGGGATTGAATGTGTATGTGATAGGAATATTTATCGTTGATGGGGTGGTTGTATGTGCATGAGAATTGAGAATGATGTGTGCGCACATATTTGCTCCTTGCACATGCTCACTCTTATTGTTTCCTAACTTTATCATGCACATTTCATGCCTAACAGGGGTTATAAGATGCTTAAATGTGGATGGCTAATTAAATTTTCGTGGTGGTTGTGTTAATTGTCATGTCTTATTTTGTTTTGGAATCTTAATTGACCTCGGTTTAGATCTGCCTCATGGGGATATTTTGTTTGGCCTCGGTATAAATGTTGTCTGTCTTGTTGTCACGAAGAGGTAGTGAATGAATGTAATTTATTAATCATTTACTTACGCTTTCTGAATTAGAAATTTAACAAAAATCCTTTTTGAATTTGCTCTTTTTCTGAACTTCTAAATTCCATTTTTAGCTATGCTTGTCAAAAGCTTGTTAAGTTTTTTGTTTTCGGTTTTCCTGTCTGGATAGGATGTTTCAGTATGGATTAAGATCTAACCTAATTGATGAAAGCAGTTTTCTTATTTGACACACAAATGTTAGAACCATTCTCTGAAAGGGAATGAGTAGTACATAAGAGTGTGTTGTTGAGGAAAATTACTTTATGAGATAAGGTTAGTTGGTTATAGAAGGTTAAAGTCCTTACATCTCTTTAGAGCCAAGCAAGTTAGTTTCTGTTGAGTTTGACTGAATTATGTATTGTTGTGGTGGGCCCTGCAGAAAAATTCAGGCAAGGCCTTGGAGTTGGAGAGTATTAGATTGGAATCCTAGAAGTTTCTGTTTAGACCGAAGAAATGGAGGTATATGGCAAGTCTATGGTTGCAGCTCCTTCAAATGTTATTTATCTATCAAGTATTTTGGGCCAAGATGGTCCAGTTTCCGGTCACAGATGCAACTGCAAATGTGTAAATGAACATGTTTGTGGAAACATGTATCGCTGCAAGCTAACAGGGCTGACTCACATCTGTGATAAAAACTGTAACCAGAGAATTCTGTATGATAACCATAGCTCACTATGCCTAGCAAGTGGTCAAATTTTCCCCCTTACTCCCGCAGAGGAACAAGCAGTGAGAGGTGTTCGCAGAAAGCTTGATGCAGAGAACTCGCCCTCTGATAGCTGTGGTTTTAAGCGTAGAAGAGATGCTCAATTCCATCCTTCTCCTTTCGAGAGATCTTTCACTGCTGTCAGTCCTATCTGCAGTCAAGTTGGAGATGGCATGGATATGAATTAGATATCTATTACATTACCGAAAAAGACTCTTTATCATTTTTCTTGTCCCTTTGAAGTTTTTTTTTTACTTTATATATCTGATGAGTATCGATAACAGAACTTGAACAATTATGGATTATTTATTGGTGGACATGATATGTCCCTATCTGCTGTAGGAAGAAATCCTTATATTTCTAGTATTAATGTAATGTAGCCTTAAAAGTAGCATGACTGTTGATTTGAGCAGGGTCTTTCTACGTGCAACATATTTATGACACTTGAATTGACTTCAGTTTTCTTCTAAACCTAGTGAGAAGCCCACTGTCATAGCTGACTACAGAATGTATTCTGGCCTTTCATTGCTTGCATTTGATTCAGTCCATTTGCACCTGATTCATGGATGCATATATGAGAAATGTACTTAACTGTACCCTATTAGCTGTCCGTCAAGTTTCTAGTGTATCTGTAATCGCAAAGCAGCCCTATTAATGTATTCATTGCTATTGATACTGTCATAAGCTTGTATTCCTTAATTCTGTATGAAAAGAAAACAGACTTCTGTAGGCTGAGGTTCTCTCCAGTTTGTCATATGAACAAAGTTGTTGGTATGCCATCTGGTGAATTGATTTTAGGTTTGCTGCTTGACTCTTCCTATTTCTTTTCAGGCTCAAGGAGATGATCTAGTTCACATTTTCATTTGTGTTATTCATTTTCTGACATCTTTCCTTTCTGTGACTTGATTAATGGTTGCCTGTCTGAGGTTACGGTAACTTGTGCAGGTTTTGAAGCATATGCTAGGAAGGAGCGTTCAAAACATTTGTCTTGCAATACTGAATTAGTTTTTATGATATAGAATCATTCTATATTGCAACATCAATTATTGATAATGCCATTTTTTTCTTGAATGAATTCAAGCTTTGCGACTTCTGCTCGAGTCTTGCCTTCGTGAAGTTTGGAGAAAACCAACAGTTATGGGACTATAGAGTTTAAAGGCTAAGAAGGTAATCCTAACACTTCAGGATGTCAAAAGAGTTGAGGCAAGAACATTTATGATGCTGTACAGATACGGTAGAGATACAACATGATACGATGCTAAAGTAGGGATGCCTAATCTTAGTTATAATTTAATTTGAAACTGTGGTTGAATTCCATTAAATGATTTAGTACTTGTTTTGTAGATGGTGAGGTGACAATGGGCAAATAAAGGGATACATATCTGCAGCAGCAGCAGCATCGATGTTGAGAAATTGCATATCGAATTCGAGGACTGAAATTGAAAGTAATAACTTGTGATTGAAAATGAATTGTCTTTCCAAATGCATGTTAATGATTTCAAAACTTTATACTTGTGATATGTACTAGGCACGTAATTAATCTTTAATTTGGTTTATAGGCAGGTGTAGTTTTTTATTCTGATATTTGTTAAGCTAGAGGTTGTAATGTAGCTTTCATTTTCCAACTTCTGACATCCTTAGTAATAAGCTAAATATGTAAATTGGCTTGTAATTGGATCTTTCACTTGGCCTCTCAACCAAGCTTCTGCACTATAATTTGATACAAAATATGACAATTTGATTTTGTTCAATCAAACTTTTCTTTTTTTGACCTACAAAATCAATTATTGTGGTTGTTGTTTGCACTACATTAATGCCATAATTCATTGTTGATATGACCTGGTTGCATGCTCTCATCTTTTCACGTGAGTCAACATGCATACACTAGAATTTGGTAGAGAGGAAGGCGAATGAGTGATTGTAGTTTTTAGTTGAACAGAGAAGAAGGTGGAGAGTGTGTCAAAGGCAGAGGAAAGGAAGGAAGCATTTAGATGTGAATCTTGGTTCAATATAATGACTATGAATAATTGGACTATTGTTTAAAGGAGTGTTACCAATAAACTCTCAAAAATATTTCTTATTATTTGGTAAAATTTTGTAGAAAGTTCTCATAAAAAATTTAAACATATTCCTTTTTAGGAAACGAAATTCAATCTCACACATTTTGAAAATGAAAATTATATTTTATTTATATATTATTTTAATATTATATTAAAAATAGATTTAAATAAAGCTTATAAAATAGGTTTAGAAAATAAGTTTTATATATTATAATTTTATTTTATTTTTCATAATATGAAATTTTTGAATAAAAATTTTCAATATTTTTTATCATAGATAAAAAATTTATTCAAAATTTTTTTTCTCATGTACTTTTTCCCACTTTCATTCTTTTCTACTTTTTATTTAATTTTTTTAATTATTAAATGTCAACTAATATATTTATAGAAATAATTATTTATATTATACGTATCCTGAAACTCTCCTAAGTCTTTGAAAAAACAAAACCAATTACTGGTTGAGCAGAGAGATGTTTCTATTCTTTATCCAACATGGATTCGTTTGGTGTATAGTTGAAAAGAAGAAAGCCAAAAGGATAAAAAACAAAAATACAGACAAATAAATCAAAGAAAATCAGGTGAGAAAAATTGGAATTCTTTTTTATTAAATGAGATTATATTTTCATTATTAATATTACTATACTAAATGCCAAAAAAAATTATTAGCTATATAGTTGTTTAAACCAAAAAGTTAATACCAAAATTTCACAAACCTTATTCCAGAAGTTTGTTTGTAACTTTAGCAATGAGGTTGGTGGAGTCAATCTCCTAAGGGCACTTTTCTCAGTTCCCATTGAAAAGATGATAAATATAGCGTGTGTTTAAAGAAGTTTTGGTCAAATTAACTGTTGAAAAGCTAGTTCTTTTCTTCCCATGAAAGGTCAATTAGTTGGTACATGTCAATGTTCTGAAGTCACTGCACAGTAGTCAAGCGTGTTCTTGTGTACGAAATAATGAACTAAAAGAAAAAATATGTATAATTTCATACAGAAGTTTTCCCTTTACGTATTGCCTAGTCATTGTACTTTTATGTAGGAGGAATCCTAGGTCACTTCTTTATGGGATCATCCTATGCAACAATTTCCTACGTGGTGGAATCACTATTTCTGACAAGATTATTTGAAGTAAATTCATGATTCTTCTGTCATAGGGATCACATAGATTAATATTGTTTCCTTATTTTCTCAATTTCCCATGAAACAGCAGAGGCAAAGAATAGCTTCTGAATTAGGCCATCCAAAATAAAAGAAATGCTAAACCCATGTATCTGGTATTGTGGCTGAGAATTTCACCAAAGCAACGTAGGGTTTTGGTCACAAGTCATAGCACACACATTCTTGATACAAATACGGGAGGACTACTCATTGTTGCAACATCATCAATTCCCTCAAGGACACAACACAACCAATAATACTAATCATAGAAAATGCCAAGAGTGGCATCATGGAAGTTCACAAGTTTCTTTGCTATTTTGTTTACTTTCTTGTCCTATTCTTTCTCTTCTATATTCACCATAACCAATAACTGCCCTCATACTATATGGCCTGGCACACTCTCTGGTTCTGGCTCACCGCCGCTTCCGACCACCGGATTCCGGCTGGACTCGGGCCAGATGATCAAACTCACCAGTGTTCCAGGGTGGTCAGGAAGGATTTGGGCTAGGACTGGCTGCACATTTGATGCAACAGGAATTGGCAAGTGTCAAACAGGTGATTGTGGTGGAAGATTGGAATGTGATGGAAATGGTGCTGCTCCTCCTACCTCATTGTTTGAGATAACACTTGGTAAAGGCAATGACCAAGACTTCTATGATGTCAGCATGGTGGATGGCTACAATCTGCCATTGCTTGTCCAACCACGAGGTGTGTATGGTACTGGCCTCTGTAACGCCACAGGTTGTGTCACAGACATCAACAGAGGTAAGATGTTTTTCAAAAATGAAGTCATAAATTATAACCTAGTTCATTAGGTAACACAATTGCATGTCACTATAGAAAAAAATAGAAACAATTATTTTTTATTTTATCTTCATCATGAAAAAATAATTGACTATTTTCACTATAAAACAATCCAAACACGTTAAATAAGTTGTTACTCTGAAAGAGGATTTTATAATAGTTACATGCATTGACGCCTCTTGTTATTCCAGAAATACATTGCATTGTGTATTTCTTCTATAAGAGGATTCCTGTAAAGTTTAAGAAAATAAAACGAATATCACATGAATTCAAAAAACCAAGGTGATAGAATTTGTTCTATAAGGGATACCAACATCATTTGTTCTTAAAAAAATATATTTATTGGCTTAAATTACTTTTTACAGATAAACACCAAAAGAAAAGTGAATGCTATGCATAATAAGGACTAGAATATAGTTTAATCTTTACATGTGATAGAATGGATAGAGTGCTTTTCAAATTCATAAGATGAAATTTTATAGGTTGTCCAAAAGAACTTCAAGTAGTGGGTGGAGATGGATACCAAGGTGGTGTAGTTGGGTGTAAGAGTGCTTGTGAGGCATTTGGATCAGATCAGTACTGCTGCAGTGGAGAATTTGCCAATCCAACTACATGCCAGCCATCCTATTATTCCACCCTTTTCAAGCAGGCTTGTCCAAAAGCTTATAGCTATGCATTTGATGATGCCACCAGCACTTTCATTTGCAAAGCTTTTGAATATGACATTGTTTTCTGTCCCAACAGCAACAGGTCTGTATCCACTTCCCATCAGCTTTTCATTCTCTTTCAATTTACTGCCACATATTTTGCCAAACAAAATCCTAACACTCAAAACTAATTAAACGTTTTACATTAACACAACACAGGGCTAAAAAACCGAATGCTCCATTTCCTCCTCCTCTACCACCATCAATTGGATGGCCTGATCAGAAGGTTCAGCAGCAGGTCCATTCTTCTTCAGATATTCTCTTGCCCTTTCCAGTGACATTCCTTCTCTTTGTTTCCATTCTCTCTGTGGTTGCAGCAAAGTCTCAGACACTGATATGAGCCAATGCCAGAACAGAATCCCACAAGTGTTTCTTGAAGAGAGGAACAAAAAAGACAAGGAGATGAAAATTGTGAGCATAGAATGTGGAAAACATGAGGATCCTGTCCTGTGGAAACAACATATAAATGCATAAATTACTCTTCCAGAACTCAAACAAGTTGGCAGCTGATTAAAAACCAATTGCCTTCTACTAGGCATCTAGTCATAAAGAATAAAAAAAAAAAATCTTTGGAGTAAAACAAGTCATGAAGTCATTTTTATAGACCAGGAATTCGAGAATCCTCAAAAGGTTACTCTCATGTGTTGTATAACCAAATTTAAGATTTAACTGATGACAATTCATGGCATAAAGAAGAAATAATGCAACAGTTCTTCGACTCATTTCTCAGTCCTTATTTCATTCCTTGTTATTTTGAGTGGTTTTAGTTATAGTTTAATTTTCTCCTCAACTTTTTTTCTTTGTAGCTTTGTGCATCCAGTATTCAACAGTTTAAATACCATACATGCACCTTTACAAAAAGGAAAATTTACTCAGTGAACAAAGCAGTAATATTATAAATGACAAAAATACAGTTTTCGTTTTAGTCCTATGAAAATTCATTTAGTTATTTAACTTTCAAATTTCAATTAATGTTGTTCTTTCAAAATGGCTATTACTTTCAGTCTCGAACATAGGACTGATTCAAAACATAAAATTTGATGCCATTGTGATGAGTGAGGCATTTGATGAACATAGTATTGCAATTGATTCAGCATGCCACTCTTTTTTCTGGAGGTAATCAATGGTCATGCGTTGGACCACTTCTCCACTCAAAACAATGGCTTGTTGGAGAAGACCTAAAGCCCTTGCCTCATTATTTTATTCTCATTGCAAAAGCAATTTGTAATCTTCTGGCACGAGTTAACTTAACCTTAATTTACTCCCTTATTTAATGAATTGGATTCATTTTATAATCCAAATCCACTCTATCATACCCCTGTTATAAGAATATACATCTAACTTGTCAAACAAATATCCCATGACATCTACACATTATTTTATTCCAATGCATTTTCATTTGGGAATTTTTTTACAGTATTCGTGATCAATTATAAATTATTTTCGTTCAACCTCAACGTGATAATAATTTTTAAAAGTAATATGACCATACATAATATCTGACATCATGGGTGTTGAACGCTCAAAATCATTCTGGTTTGACACTAACTTTGTAAATTCGATCATCCCAACTTTGTGAGCAAAAATTACTGTGTAGAACAAAAAAACAAGATGAATCAACCATTCCATCAGATTTAAAACCCAGGGATGGAATGGCTAACCTAACTTAATTATTGTAATCTCAGAGAAATTATATCGATTAAAATTATATGGATATCCATATATCAGTCAGGGTCACTGTTCATCGTTAGAGACTAATTAAAAAACAGGAACAACTCTGAATGTTCAAATTACGGTCCAGAAAATCACCTCGGAAACTTTGGTGACAAATTTTCTTAATCCCAATTCGTTTAAAGCAATTAACTTGACACCACAAATTAAAAAACCAGATCAACCGAACAGAGAGATATTGAAAATTATGTGCTTCTATTTTATCTCTTCCTAACCTAAATTAGGAGAGAAAAAGACACTGGTTTGATTTATTACAAAAATTTAGTAGAAGGCTGAGTCTTAAATATTATATACATGTTATTTTAATTTTTTTTCTAAATCTAAATTAAACCCACAATCCAGAAAAGACAAACACAGTACCAGAAACGAAACTATCGAACAAATCAAACCTTAACAACAGAACCTACATATACATCATGAATTTACACAGAACAACGGTGGTCATGGTATCATTTCATACCGCACCGTCGCATACCGGAAAGTGAGAACCAGGCGGTGCACAAGAACATGCAAAGAAAGACGTGGACATGCAGGGTTGGATTTACGAGGGAGAAGGAAGGGGAATGGTGGTGTTGAGGAGAGAGTGTGCCTGTGAGAGCTGATCAACGAGTGAAACGATGCGGGAGTGGTAGTCACGCGCCTGCTGCAGCGCCTCGGCTTCGAGGTCACCTAGCTGCGCGCAGAGGCGTTCCTCCGCGTCCTCCGCTATTGAGAGGCGATCCAATGCGGCGCGGAGCTGGAGCCTCACGTGGTCTTCCCTCTCCTTGCTCCGTCTCAGCTCCTCCTCCAGTTCCTCGTTCCGCTTCTTCAGCTCCCACTCCAACGACGTCGTTTCACCCTTCGTCATAATCCTCCTCCAACTCAGTTACCAACTCAGTTTCTGATTTCGTTCTATTTGGATGACTATTTAAATACATTAATAGAAGGGTTCTGATCAGCTACGTCCATGTTCAATGAACCTCCCTTACAAATTCTAAGTATTTTTTTATGAAAATTGTTGAGATGGACTTTAAGTATTAATTATATTTATATAATAGCCTTATCAATCAATTTTAAATCTAATTCATATATTTATTAGATAAAATTCACATTTATCTAATATTCCTAATATACTTAAAAAAATTATATTAATGTTTTTACGTTTGTAATAAGATAATATATAAAAATGATGGTGGAGAATGAAGTAACGTGAGGCAACTTCTCATCACTTCTAAAGTCATATTTTCATGTTCTTCATCGATTCACATTCAGACAAGTGTGCGTGTGTGTGGTGGTTAATGGGTAGTGATTAAGAAAGTGGTGTGATTAAGAAATTGATTAGCAAAATCTAAAACGCAAAGGAGAATGCACGACGCATTAAAAATAATAATCAAGTAATAATGTAATTAATTAGGGTTAATTAGTTTGAATTGGAACCTAAAGAAATCAAATTCACGATTGTGGTTGGAACATTATCTGATTTAATAACACCCTCCTTCGTCGACCATTTTAACATCTTTGAAAGTAGTTAAAGTTAGTTAGTCTTGAAACCATTTTAACTTTTTCTTTATAAAATACGTGGAACGCACTTAATTTTCTTTTAAGAAATATTGTTAGTTTTTTTTTATAATGTTAGGTTTGTGTTTCTTAATTAAGTATTTGAATTTAGAATAAATCATAATATTTGTGATTTTTTTCACAATATTTTTTAAAATTTTTAACTCTGTTAATGATTATTTTTATTAAAATAATCAACTAAGATAAAATATTGATCGTATAATATATATATATATATATATATATATAATACACCAATAAAAAAAATATTGAAACAAATAGTAATTAATTTATGACATCGCAATATTTTTATTTTATTTATTTTTCATTACCATCACAATCGTTTAAGCAGAAGAAGTGGGTTTGGGCCTAACAGAGAATCAGGCCCATGAGAAGTTTTACAACAAGGTTGATCTTCTTAGAACAACTTTATACACTTTCAACCATTTTCATGTTTTAATATTTAATTTTTATTTTTTTTTGAGTTCCATCTTGATATATTATTGTTTTATTGTACAGAATTTAAATATTTTTTTCTCTAATATTGATTCTAATTCTGAAAAAAAAAACACTAAATAAATTTCACAAGCTATCCACATCTTTCGTTATTTTTTTATTCTAAGAGAAAATTTTAACTATTTTCTCTTTCAATTTTAAATAATAAAAACATAAAAAATATAATATTACAAATATAGAAAAATATTAAACTTCAAAATTTGTCGATACAATTAAAAATCATAAAACAAACATAATAATCGATTTTAAACATTATAAAAGTTAATATAGATATGTTATACTAGTAACGAATTGAAAATTGTAAATTGAAATATTGATTGAGATAACCTAGAAAAAAAATATAAAAATGTGATATTTCAATCACATGTTTGGTTGAAACACGACATAGGATCCATTTTCGATGTTAGATATGTTTGGTTGAAGCCTCGTAAGCAACGATTTGCAATTTAGGGTTGGGACCATTTTAAACGTACGTTTGCAAAACTTAAAAACTCGAAATTCTTACTTGCACTTTTATTAAATAAATAAAACATATGATTTTATAGTCCAAACATGAAAAACGAAGATGTTATTCAATTAAGCAAAAATATGACTTTTAGGAAAAACCTCAAAATAGCAATAGTAAACATTTATGATTAGACTTATTTAGTAGAAAACTACACCCAAACTATTTATAAAATTACTCAAGTTTCACGAGAAAATTCATTTATAATAAAATATTAATATGTTAATATTTAATATACACCAAATTAATATATATATATATAAATCAAATAATACATATTTTAAATTAAATTTTAAATTAATTTCTAATATGATATTAAAGTTTGTTTTTTAAATTTATTAAATTATTTATAATTTTTTTTAAACTGCTATCAGATTATCTATAAATCTTTTGTTTTTAGATAGTTATCAGATTATTATAAAATTTTTTATTTTCAAATTATTATTAGAATATCTATAAATTTTTTATCTCTTAACATAAAGAAATGTGTTGAACATCAAACTATTATCAAAACATCCATAAATTTATTGTAATTAATGTATATAAAATATTTTAAATTTTATCTAATTAAACTCGTTTTACGAGAATTAATTAGATTTTATATTCATTTATAATAATATAAAATTAAATATTAATATGTAACATAAATATGTTATGCTATTTAAGAATATATTTATTTTTTTGAGATCAAGTTCACCGATCTTTCCTTTTTACACAGAAACTTTTTTATATAAGTATAATTTCCAGATGTTAATTTTAGACAGGATTTTGAAAAAATGAAAACAATTTTTGTTGTTATATATGGGTATGCAAGGTAGAGTCTGTACATCACCCCCACCAACCAGAATGAGTCCTGTTTTTTGGAAAAAGAAATAAAAATGAAAAGCACCAATCAATCATAGAGTTTGGTTTTTGGATGATAAAATTGGGCAAGTGAGACAGAGAACTGAGGGAACCTAAGGTTAAGAAAGAAACCTCTTTCTTTCTTATCTTTGTACCTGCAATTTTCAACATTTTTCTAATAATAATAATAATAATTCATGCACCTTTAACTACTACTACCATTTTTTTCATTCTATTTCCAAACATGATCTATTAAAATATACAACATACATATCTTATTTATTAATTATTAATTTATTATTATGCATCTAATCTAATTAATCATAACAATAATAATTAATAATTAAAGAGTTGAAGAGAGAGAACGCTACGGCACTGTGTGTTTCTACGCAACCTTTTTTTCTCCAATGGCGTCTCTCTTCCAATGCCACCATAACCATCACCCCTTTCTTCGTCTCCGCTTCCCCTAACATGTGAGTGCTTCGCTTTTTCTCCCTCTGGAGTTCCTCTGTTGGTACCCACATGATAAAAATTTGTTCTTGATACCTAGATCCCCATGTTGATGCTGTGGTGATGGTGTTTTGTTCTTTTGGAAAATTCTGGTGTATTAGTTTGTTGTTGATTACTTGAAAACCCCATGTGATCTGCGTGTCCAATTGATTTTTCTTTCGTGGGGCTGTGTATATCTGCATTGTAGTTGGAATTTGCTTGTTGATGATGGAGGCATGCTTGCAGATTGTTGTTTTTGCATTATCAGAGTGATCCATGATTCTGGCTTTGCTTGGTTGATGCTGATGGGGTTCGTTTTCTCTGGTGATTACTGAGGTGATGCTGTGTGAACTAGATGATTTGTTCTTTATCTCGTGTGTTTGTGGAATTTTCTATTTGAAGAGAGAGAGAGAGAGAGAGGTGTTTGACAAGTAGCGGATTTTTCTTGGAAAGAAGCTCTTTCTGGTAAAGATATGTTCTTGGGTGGAGGGGGTAGGAATTAAATTTGTTTACCTTGGGGTAGGATGGATTTGCAGAATAACATGCACCCTGAATTGGGCAAATTGGAGCAAATTGTTTATCAATTTCTTTTGAAGTGTTTGCACATCATCTTGGACTCAAGGGTACCTTTGTTACGCCCGCATGATAGAAGTGGTGACTTGTCCATAGGTTCTCGAGTGAAGAGGAGTGACAAGTGGTTTAACTTGGCATTAGGTGATAGACCTTCTGCTCTGGATAACTTGCACTTCTGGCACCGGAATTTGATGGATCCAATGATAATTGACATTATACTAGTTCATGATGTGGCTGGTTCTTCTGTTGAGACAGTCATAGAGAGGTGGGTTGTGCAGTATGAGTGTCCCCGTGTAGTGGCTCCTCAAACTGGTGACATTACTAGCTCTTACAAGAAGACATATCAGAAGTCAATAGTACTTTTCCGAGCTCTTTATTCTCAAATGAGGCTTCTCCCTGCTTATAAGATATTTAGGCAGTTAAGCACATCCAGTCATAGTTGTAATTTCAATATTGTTTACAAGGTCTCTTCATTTACCGATCCTTTCTCTAGGGCAGAAGAGGGAATGATGGAAGAATATAATTTCACTCCTGTTGAGGCTCTTCCTGGTCGCCTTTGTATATCTGTGACCTACCGAACTGCACTATCTGATTTCAACCTTGAGTGTTCAGCTTCACTGTCAACCAAAATAATTACTGATTATGTTGGAAGCCCCAATACTGATCCTTTGAGGTCTTTCCCTGCCTTGGATAAGGGTGTTCGTGCCACTTCCTTTCCATTAAGAGGGATAGCACCACCATCTTCTGCACCACTTGATCGTCCTCATAGCTGGACTTGTGGCTTCCATAAAGCAGCTCCTTTTGTACAGAACCATCCTTATGTTGGCTCCCCGCCAGTGTATCGAGGTTCTCCCAAGCCGTATGATTATCCATCCCCACCTACTGATAATTATGGTGTCAGATTACCCAACCATCGAATGCTAAATCGACAAAAATCTACTACAAGTTATGATGAGTATCAACTTTCTCCTCCATTCTCACCTTCACCATCTCCATCGCCACCTACATACTTCTGGGGTAGCAATCCATTGCAAACTCGCATACGCTCTGAAACAGCTCCTGTAACTATACCTCATTCAGTAATAGGCAAAAGCTCTAGAACTCTTTCTCCTAATTTTTCAGATCCTAGTCGAAATTCTCTGCCCCCTTTATCTCCCAGAAGGAATGATGGTTCTTTACAGGAGTCCCCATCTGGAATCAGGTCACTCAGGAAATTAGAAGCTTCAAGGACTGGTCAAAAGGTAACCTTGTTCCTTCATTTCCACTCCTGTAGTTAAAATCAAATGTGTTTTATCTGTTTGATAAGCCTTTTATTTGCTTCGTAGTTTGTCAGAGATAGCAAGGATGATTCAGGGAGGTTCTCAGGATTGTTGTCCTCAAGTGGCTCACCACGCATTGGATTTTCTAGAACCTCAAGTAGATTATCATTTCAAGATGAGTTGGATGATGGCGACTTTTCATGTCCTTTTGATGTTGATGATGTTGACGTACCAGAGGTTCAATCCAGGTACTTTGATAGACTTTGTCATTCACAACTGAAGTCATAGGCATCTTTAAGTGTACAATCATTATGATCATTGTGTTACTTTTAGCGGAGCTCCTTCCTCAATGATAATTTCAGCAAAGCATCCTATAATGAATATATAATTTTTAAAACCATTAATGGATGTGTTACTTGTGCCGCATTAGAAGTTAGTTTAATCTGCTTACATGTTCAGAATGGTAAAAGAAATTATACATTTTCAGGACTGATATTTTTTAATGCCGACAAGGTTCTAGACATATGTATTTGATGTACGAAGACCCTATTGATATTTCATGTCATGCTAATGAATAAGAAATAGACCAAAATATGGTTCCTAGTCATTATTTCTGAGATTTTGGTAGGTTTTTATCTTAAGATTTAATTAATTAGTAGAAAGGTTCATGTATGGAGGTTCTTTAATCACCATAGATTTATTTTATATCTCCATGTTGATTTGAACAAGTGGTCTATGTTAACCTATAAACTCCAATCCTTTGTATCAAGGAAAATTAAGAGACCTAAAAGACTTCATGATTATAAATACCTTAATTCCTATATCAGGATCCAGAAGAATAAATAACTAAAGTTTCTAATTGCTTTTCTAATGGATTCCTCTGTTTTATGTAATCCGACAAAGTTTAGAATCATCTATAATTTCAATAAAATTCTTTCATATATATTAAACTCTTTGCTTTACATTCAAAGGTTTCTTTTTCAGAGTTTTTAGCCCAGGTAAATCAGAAAAATATTTGTATTACCAAGTAGTTCATCACCAAAAGCCAAGTTTGTCATAGCCTCTTACTAAATCTCTAATTTATTCGCTGACAAGTTTGGTTATACGTAAAAAATTAGACACCAGTAGTTGTCAAATCTTAAGTGTTGTTGTAGATAACATAGGTTTGATAGTTGTAGTTAAGTGATATTTATATCCCTGGATGGATATACCTTTCCTGCTTGTTATGTCCTCTTCAATAAAAAACTATTGCTTGTACTCCTGTGTATAAAGTTGGGTCTCATGGTATACTTTGAAAACAACAGGGTGGTTGTCCTCTCTATGTCTCTTAATATAGATGAGCGTGAGCTGTACTTACTGCTAAATATGAGACCATCTTATTTTAAAGTGATTTACACCATCGTTTATGGGATAGTTATTTCTTGACTTCCATATAGTTGCCAGAACATGGTTTTTAATGGTCGTCTTTTTTTATCCAATAGCTTGCATTTTCTTTTAAAAAAAACTAGGCAGTTTTACATGATTTTGTTAAATTTATGATTGCTAATGTACCGAAAAAACTTATGCTTGCTAAATGATTGTCGATATTTCTTGGTTGCATTAGCTTTTTCATATATTAGTACCAGGAAGTAGGTGAGTCTCCACTGCTACATTTTCCTGTGCTTGCTATGCAATAAAATTTATCATGATGGGTTCTACTTTGGCAACTTGTACGGGGCTGGCTTGCTATAGGAAGATGCAGCTGCATGTGATTTATCCTGCTACTAACATGGTCCTAAAATTCCATTTTTTTTATACTACTATTGACCCATCTTTTTGGCTTTTGGGAAAGGATGATCGCTTGATGGATTGTATTTTGCAGTGCTATGGTCATTTGTTTATTCTATTCATATAGGCGAAAAACCATGTCAATTCTACTTACGCCCTGTTAGAAGTTTGAGGGGAATGCTATGTTACCATGTGATTTTGACCAACTCTGCTAATGCTTTTGTTAATAGTTATGATTTGTATTTTATCATCTAATTTTGTTATTTCCCCCACCCTTTTTGTTCATTTTATGTATAAACAGTCAGAATGTGGATGGGAAGAGTGCTGCAGAGAGCACTTCAACATCACTGACAATTGGAAAAAAATCACAAGATGCTGCTGTTGGTGTTCTTGTGCACATGCTCAGGACAGCGCCTCCGTTGCGCCAAGATTCAAGCTGTTATTCATCCCATTCCCCAAAGGCTGAACTTGAGGGAGGAATTGCCACTGCTTCTGGATTCTTCATGCCACGAAAGACAGCAGATGCACTTGAAGAGCTCAGGGGTTACAGAGAGATGAGAGACCTTCTTCTTTCCAAGAGTGGCACTAGGATCCTGAACAAGCATAAAGCTTGAGCATACTAAAATGTTGAGTGCATCATCAAGGTTATAAAATAGTTGAGGGGGTGAAGCTGACTAAAGAGTGGTACTAATCAATTACAGTTATACACAGCAACAAGCACTTCTTTTGGGAAGAGAAAGATCCAATGGATTTGTGTACATATCCTGACTGAATGTTGGTTGGCTAGAAACACTATTTTTATAATGACTAAAATCATGCTAATTTGCTCTGAGTCTTTATAGACATTGTAGTTATGAAATGAGGAACTTGCATGCCTATTGTATTTGGCAATGACAGAGGCTGGAAAAAGAATGCTACTGGTGTTTTGAAAGAAAGGTTGCTGAATTTCTTTGTAAAGATGCATGCAGGCAAACACTGCTTGGAATGTATATTGACTTTTTTCTTTTATAATATATTATTATCTCGAAGTATTTATGAGCTTTATCAACAAGTAACTAATATTTGTCAAGAAATTTGATTAATAATTTTTAATGGACTTTCCTTTTTAATTAAGATACTCAAGATTTTTATCATTTGCATATATATATATATGCTGATTAATACTTTGAAATTATAAAAGATTAATTTCTATATAGTCTAATCTCATCCAATGAGAGATGATGGAAGATAATAATTAGTAAGAAAGGGCAAAAATCAAGAATTTTCTAAAAACTGGGGAGTTAATTTCACTGATGTTAAATTATATAGACTAAAAGAAAGTTTGAAAAAGAATATTGAGATTAAAAACATTCATCTCTTATAATCACTAATTCTCTGTAAAATCAAATATGCTACTAATCAAGATTTACCCATTAAAATACCGTTTTGGCTTTGAAGTTTCAACTTAAATCAGTTGCTACAAGCAGGATGCATCTGTACGTGGCAAGATTTAAGCCAGAAGTTCCATAATAAATATTTTTCAAGCAAAGATTGAAAAGCTGATGCAGAAGATGTTTGGGAGCAATAAAAGGATTTTCATGGACAATGGCCTCGCCACACGTTGCTTTGTGGCATCAAATCGTATTTTTTTCTCGTAAGAAATCATTGTAACAAAATTGTCTTGTCTTTCACCATACGTTGTTCCGTGGCATCAAATCTATAGTTTTCGTAAGGTGTTCTTTTCACAAAATTGTCTTTTAGTAAACGTTGTTGCACGTGGATCATTTTTATGTAAGACTTTAACAAGTCCACGCATTCCCACATAGTTGGATTTTACCATTTCAAGAAAAATAAAATAAAATTTTCACAGTTTATATAAAAAAATTAATTTCATAACATGAATTTTACATATTATGATTTCATTTCTAGTAGTTATAGATGTAGTCACAACTTTGTTCCATAAGGAAAAAGAAGTTGCAAAATTGTCAAATATGCAGATGGACTACTCTAGAAGATTTGCTTTGCTGAGGCAAATAAGTGAAAACACAGTGTCTATAATACACAACAAGTCTTCAAAAGCACAATCACAGGTTTATGCAGAAGAATAGTTCAAGAATTGTAACACACTATTACATCAAATATGTGGGATAAGTGTCTTTAAAGTATAAAAAACATTACAATTTTTGTTCCTCTCTATAACATCATATTAAGAAGTGTGGAAGTTATGTACATCTAGTGTTTGAGTAAAAGGAGTCAAAAGTGATGTGTTCTCAAACCCAACACAAGCTTAACTGTATACATATTCAAAATAAGACTATTTTCATGTATATTTTCCTAGTCATTTTAAAAGTTGTAAAATAAAAAATAAAATAACACACATTTCAAATTAAATCTAAATATAAGACTCAGCTATATACATATATCATCACCTGATAAATTCAAATTACATATTTTTTTCTAAATAAATTAAAAAAAATTAATATTAAAAATTATATGTATTTTACGTCATCGTATAATTAAAATTATATTAATATTTTTATAATAAAAGATAAGTTGAAAATTTGAAATTACTGGTAATATAATTTTTATAATTATGTATTGTCAGTATAATTTTTTTTCGCATTCTCTGATAAAAAAACTACTGTTAATATAATATTTTAAATATTATTATAAATCTCAGCAAATTTAACATATTGAATATTTCAATTAAGATTATGAAAATATTTGAAAAAAAAATAGAAATTGGTAGATTACAAAGACAAACAAAATGTAACAGTCACCTTTAAAAACATTTGAAAGGAAGGGGCTTTCCGCCATTAACATAGCATTACCTCCTTCGTTGTTCTTTCGATTTTGATGATTTGATGAACATGGATTCATCCACTTGTCCCTTCTGTCATTTATCAATACCTTCATCTGAACTTCAATGGTCTCTTTCTTTCTCTCTCTATTATTCTTTTATTTTTCCTTTGACGCATTACATGTTCAGTGACACTGCTTCAATTCAATTGCAGGCATGCCAACTCCCATTTCGATGACGACGACACCAGTTATCGTTCTCCACCGGTACCTTTTTTCCTTCTCGTTCTCCCTCTTTTCCTCACCATCATTTTTGGTTTATTTGAGAAACTCAGAAAATAAAAATTTAATTTTTTGAGCCCTTTTTCCCTTTTTGAAAGTGGTTTACTTTGTGGAATGTGATGGAAGTAAAGTTTACCCACATGAACTTACAATGTGATTTTGTTTGCATTTTCTGCTCAAGAGTTCAATGATTTTTATGTTTTATTTATTTAAATCCACAGTGAAATGCTAGTTTTTATTCCCCCCCGTCCCCTCCTTTTTTTTTTTTTTTTTATAGTTGTTATTAGGGATAAATGTGTCGTGAAGCTACATATATTTTCTTATTGATGAATTTGATCTTCAACATTTTAAAAATACATGTGAATTTAGTTTTTTCTCTCCTAAAAAAGATCATGTTTTTCGAAGTTGAGAACAACCAAATTCATCATTATGAAAGTATAGGGAACTTGACTAGATTGACTAAAAGCATATGGAGTAAAAATTACATTTTTTTTCCTCTTTTTATTATTAATGGAGTGAAATTTTTTTGTTGAAGTAAGCTTTTATTATCTTTTACATTTAAAGGAACGAAATTCTTTTACATATATGGTCTAATGTGGACCGCTTTTTCATCTGTTTGTCAAGAGAAGAATGACAGATAAGGGTTTAAGTTATTGTTTCTTATTCTTCAGGCTAGTGGCTTGCATTTTGATAGTGGTGGAGTGAGTGGTAGAGATAATGTGGTGTGGAAAATGGATGAAAAGATCTCCTGCTTAGTTGATTTGCAAAGAAGGGGAGAGTTTCACGAGGTTGAAGGAGGTTTGATGGCCTTGTTGAGACACTGTTTGGAGTCTGAGGCTGAAAACTCTAGAAGCATTTTGACATGTTATGTTGATCATTTCCAGAGCCTTGAGTCTGAGGATGTTGGATGGGGTTGTGGTTGGCGTAACATTCAAATGCTTAGCTCTCACTTAATGACACAAAGGCCAGAAGCAAGAGAAGCTATGTTTGGCAGTTCAGGGTTTGTTCCTGATATCCCATCACTCCAGAGGTGGCTTGAGATTGCTTGGGAAAGGGGTTTTGATGCTCCTGGCGCTGATCAGTTTAATCATGCTATCTATGGCTCAAAAAAATGGGTTGGAGCTACTGAATGTGCTTCCCTTTTGCGTTCTTTTGGTCTCCGGGCGAGGGTAGTGGATTTTGGTCCTAAGGAATCTGAGGAATTCTATCTATCTGTCCCTGGTTCAAGTGTTGGGGCAAAGGATCTTGTAAAAAGTAATGATGGAAGGAAGAGGAAAGCACCAGATACTTATGGACCGATGGACAGATATCTGTCTCGTGGTGTTGCTCAAACAAGTTGCAGCCAAGATGCAAAGTCATGTTCTTCTCTTGTCCAGATTGGTGACACTGTGGATAAAGAACGTCGTGGTAATAGAGTGGTAAACAGTACCAAGAAACTAAATGAGGGTCACCAAGTTCTTATGGACTTTGTGTGGAATTACTTTTCTCATAAAAGCACAGTTGAATTTGACCACAAGCATGTCCTTATCAGTGAGAAAACGTAAGTGACGCTGCATTTTAGGTACACATGTTTTAACCTTGCAAGCAATTGTGTTTTTTATGATGTTTTAAGTCTATAAAACTTTTCTTGGACAGGCCACTGTACTTTCAGCATGATGGACATTCAAGAACAATAGTTGGAATTCAAGTCAAACATCAACAGTCCGGAATTCCACGATACAATCTCCTGGTTCTGGATCCCAGTCATGTAATATATTTTCATGCTAATGTTTATTTTCTTGTTATTTAGATGTATCTGAGTAATTCTGTGCTTGCACATCATCTGAGTGCTTCTTGACCAATTGAAACAGGTCAAACTACAAAGCTTAACCAATTTTAATTACAACCCTTACTAAATTTATATGATTCTCTCCGTTAGTTTTTCTGGTAATTGGTTGTATTCTTTGGATTAGTAGTAAGGATATGCAGTTTGAAGTAGGTTAAGATATGTTTTCTTCTTACTCTTTTTTATCTGTGTTTTTTTGTGTGGTTATTAAGAGAAGTAATCTGGAATATACATGTTACGTAGTATTGATGGCATGGCATCCTATCAAATGTTGTGACTTATGATTACAGAGAACGGGTGCTCTAGAAAAATCTCTTACGGAAAAAGTTGGATGGCAGAAACTAATAAAAAGAGGATTGCACACACTAAAGAAGCAACAATACCAGGTTTCTCTTCTTTTAACCAAAATTTGTAATTGCCCTGCAATATTTTGTGATAAGGCTTGATGATCTTGTCTCTATTTCAGTTGTGTTATGTTGATCCTGGAATTGCCAGTGAGGAAGAGATGGAGAAACTCAAGACAATTGATAGTGTTTTCCATGAATTTTAAAGAACCATGCAAAGGACCTTGCTACATCAAGGTACCATTTATATTTCACATCATATGACTATTTTTATTGTTATTTTTTCTGATTGATTTTGTTATAACAAAGAAGTTGGAGACAAAAAGCAGTTTGTTGTTCCATATAGCCCATCTCCACTTCATTACAAATATTTTGTTGTTCTTGAGGTCTTGGGCATAAACCTGATACGTAGTTACTTACTGCTACTGTATTATTGATTTGGCCAAGTAATGCCTATGAAAATGCTAATTATCAAATGGCACCTTTCGAAAATGTGGATCAAATCTTTGAAATTATTGAAAAAGAAATATCAAGCTTGCTTGCAATTAGGATTTTGTTAAAGTTTCCACCTTTATCATGATTTTAATTCACCTAGTATATGCTCCTTCATGGTTAAGATTCATCTTTCGATGTCATTTTTTATATGTCCCTTTCCCTAATTGTCTTGGGCCAACAAGTTCGACGGTGTTAACCTGCTAAAATTTTCAACCTCAGTCTTTTGATGAAATATTGGTTTAACATATATGCAGATGAAACACATCAAATATGGGCTTTAGACGGTTGCAATTGCAGTGAGATTCTAAACAGGTAGGGAAACAAACGAGGTTTCATTTATATGCAGTTATTGAATTTACAATAGGTGTTAGAGATTTGAGACTTGCATCCTATTCTTTTTAGTACTTGAATAACTTCCTTGGCATCTTTTAGTCATATCTGGGTTGGTTCAGAAATGCAATCCTTTTTCAAAACATGTATGAATGTAGGATAAGAAGGAAATTCTTATGTTTGTTAATATTTCAAGATGAAATAACGCTTTAACTATGAATATAGTTATTCGAATCGTATGATTCACTGTTCCAAATCTTACAATTTGATACTATGTAGTTACCTATTGATTCGTATCATATGATAAATCTCAACTTTACAATTCATATATGAATTGGAGCCATTTTGTATCATCAATACGAATCACGAGTCATTGATTAGATTGAAAAGTCATATGAGCTTTAATTGTTACCCATTATTTGTCACCCATTCAATGCACACACTTTGTTTAGCTATTTCATTAATCTGTTTCCATTCTTCTAAAATAGGATCTTCACAAACTTAAATATGCCTAATAATTTTGTTTTGTTAGACTGATGGTCAGGTTGCTCTATCTTTTTCTAGTTTAAAATTAATATATGGAGCTCTAAAGCTTACTATTCAATCCAAATTATGATTCATGATTAAAAAATTATTCAGGATTTAAATCTTGATTTGATAACCTTGACTATGATCAATTAGGATGAGGTCATGATGTGTGCTTGAAGACGTGTCAGAATGATAAGAAAATGAACTCAAATCAACCGAACTTGAAAGAAATTACTGCTTTGGTTATTGTATCTGATATAACTTGATTCATGCGGTTCTTGATTAAGCTCATCTGTTAACTGTTCAACTGCTGATAATACTTGTATCAACGTTTATGTTTACGTTATTAACTAATTAAATCATTCAAATCTTTGAAGTTTATTTTCCCTAGTAAAAAAGTTTGATATCTTTGCTGATAACACTTGTATCAACGTATTTCAGGAGCTTGAACATGCTATTGCACAGGCCGGTTAACAATGGAACCAGAATTGAAGCCAATAAAGGTAGCAACCACTTCTACAATCTACAAGCACCACCCCCTTGGCCATGGTCTTCACTAATTATTCTTGGAGCATTAGTTGACTTTTCAATTGATATTGCCATATTGGTCCCTCCCTACCGTCACTGCTATGCTTTCACACTCAAAATTCTGATAATATCACATGTTGATTCATTTAGTCATTTTGGAAAATATGAATCCAATGTTACTTTTGTGTATATAATAATATTTCTCTTTTACTCAATATAGGCTTTCGATCTGAGAGATTTTTCCTTGAGTCAATGTGATTATTCAAGCGTTTATTTATATTTTCCAGAGGCATGTCATTCACTTTAACTATGTCTGTAAAACCAGTACAAATTTGCTGTTTGGAAACCAGATGACAATACTAATTCCTTCTCTGTTATGAACACAATAATGATGATTAAGTTCGAAATCAATTACAGTTAGCACATGATGTTCTGCAGACATCAATGTTATGTTAAATAATTAATACTGCTAAATAATTAGAAATTGAACTGATTTATCAACATGATTTTAGCACTATTAATTATCCTTATCAATAGTTAAATTAGATTTTATATAAACATCATTTAAATATGTTAAGTTTTGTCATTTTATATTTATTAATTATTTTAATAAATAATATTTTTGTATCAACAGAATGTATATTTTATCAAATATCTATAATTCAATAAACTTGTTTGATCATTTTTAACTATTAATTATTTTTGCATTTTCAACTACTTTTCTTGTGAAACATAATCTTTATGGTTAGATCGTGAACCTCAAAGCCTGTTGGGTTGTTTTTAGCTTTCTTCTGTCCCAACATTTATTGTACTAACATTTTATATTATATTGTGAATTAATTGAGATCACAGATCATAAGAGTATCTTGAAAATATGGCTCTTCAATTTGCATATGGCTTCCATGACTCTACATGCTTCGTTGTTAGGTTGAAATGAATGCAACATTTTGAATCTGGCTGCATTAGATGTAAAATTCAATGTATTTGTATACGCTTACACATATATATTCAACATTGAGAAAGACATAAAATAATAGAGATCAGTAATAGAGGAAGGATCATGCAGAACATTAACTTTTTCTGCAGAACTGAAATAATCACATACAAAAATATAACATGAAATGCTCAAGATAGGACTCTTTACAAAAATCGTGATTCTTAAAGATAACAAAGTGAGAGAAACAACAATACATTCATTAAGATGACGATATATGATATATTAACTTAGTGCAAACTTTATTTCATGAACTGATTTTATAGGAATAGATTAAATTTAAAATTCACTTTTAATATGATATCAGAATTATGTTAAGGTTATTAAGTTTATTAGATCATCTGTTCTCAACCCACTATCGAATTATTTATAATTATCTAATTTCACATTTGAAAACCAAGAGAATTTAGAGAAAAATAAAAAGTATTGGAGATCTTATATCGTCATATTCATATATATTACTTATATTACTTATATTAATTGTTAGAATATGATTATTTCAATGTAATATTTCAAAAACGATTCTAGCAATATGCTCTGCTACACATGGAACTGATTATAAATCCTTATATATGATGAAGAATCAAATACTATCTGGATCTCTTTGTAATGTATCAGTAATCAGTGAGCAGTATCAATTATGCTTCTGATATGTCCATTTCCAGTTTCCACTTATGAGAATGCAACGAAGAGAAGTCATGGAATATTTAAAGGATGATGAAGATATTTGTGATGCAGGAATTCTTATATTCATACAAAACAACATTCTTAACAACTCATGTATGGTCAATTAAATTGTATTTTTCTAACTCATCAAAAAAAGAAAAAATAGAAGGAAAGATGAATGCATGTGTAATGAATGGGGTTGGGTGGGAAATAAATATCTGAACCACAAATAATAATGTTCTATCAAACTATGCAGGTTTCCATACACAAATAAAATACAAGTAATGCATGTGTAAAGGGTATGGGTCACAAAAAAATATTTGAACCACAATTATTAGTATTAATAATATTATTCATCAAATTTTTTTAATAAGATTACGATTAAAACAATTATTAAAATAGAATAATATTGATATTCTTAATTATCAACTCAAATCATATTTTCTTTAATTTATAAAAATCAGTTCAAGTTTCAAAACTATATGTTTTTATCACAACTCAAACTATAATTCATATTATTAATTAGTCATAACCATTCTTATCTCAAGTACATTCAAAATGATAATCAATACAAACTCAACATTTTATCATTATATAATTTTTTTCACTAAATTACTCAATTATTTAATATACACATTCAATTATTTAATATTTTATTCTTTACTAATTTTACTATATATGGAAAAGGATGAGAAATAAGATTGTAATCTTAAAAAAAAAGCAAAAATAGTTTAAAAAATAATATTTTTATAAAATAAAATTGAATTAGTTAAATTTTTTATTTATGTACCCTTTTAATTTAATTTTTATAAAAATATTCATACTTTATTTTAATTAAATTATTTCTACTCTCAAGTAATATCTTAGATAAATATTAGATATATATACAATTTTAATCAATGTATTAACTTAATTATTTATTATAATTAAATTTCAAATTATTTCTAAAAAGTAAGAGATGAATTTTTAATAGTTTAAAATATTAATTATATGTGTTAATTATTGTATTAAATATTTAGATCTGATAAATTCAGAAATTATTAAAGAAAAGGCCATGTGAATTGTTTGGTTTCCATTTTCAACAGCGACAGAGAGACTATGAAGCACTCTTTGGTTGAAACGTGAAAGTGAAGTCAAATTTAAACCAACCAAACAAGAATTTGTTGGAATCGATTCCATCTAAACCCAAACGCAAACCCTAGCAGAGTCAAATTTGACAACTTTTTTTATTAACATTTATTAATTATTTCAAATTATTTTAAAAACAAGCATGTGAACTCACCAATGCCCCACTCTCCACGCTATCACATAAATTCGAGTCAACCTTGTCACTTTATTTAAAGTTTATTAATATTAAATATACTTTTAATTTCTATTTTTTACCACAAGTTTAATTTAACATATGTAAAAGTGACATTTTTGTTAGTTACTTATTTTTGGATAATTAATATTTTTTATGTTTAACAAAATAATATTTTAATTAATTTATAAAATTATGTATGAAAAAAATGGAAAATTATTGTGTAAATAATTATAATTTATTTACTATGAGTAATGAATAAAAAAATTAAAAATTAAAATTGATATTTTTTAGTTTATAAGTGAAATTAGTAATTATTTTTATTTTATATATAATAATAATAAATGTTATATGAAATTAAAGGATTAAAAAATTTGACTTTCAAATTTTTCTCTCATGAATTAATAAAGTGTGACATTATAAAGATTAAATAAGTTTTTTACTCCTATATTGTCCTTCTTATTTTTTTCATTCTTAATTTACTTGAAATATTCACAATTTGTAACTATATAGTTAATTAATACTATAGACTATAGCTTCATAAAGAAAATTATCTAGTCAAAACCAATTGATTAGTCACAAAAACTTAAGATAGAAGTATTAAAAGATAAATATTGAAAAAGGGTGCCACATATATGATGATGCAACAATTTTTATTTACCTTATAAAAGACAAAGCATTCATAAAGTTGAGTTTAATAATTGCCTTGGAGAAATCTTTGCATAATTATGTTAATTTCAAAACCATTACCTCATACCTATTTGAGGTGGACCTAATCTACATTAATAATAAGAATTAGTAGTGAAGATTTTAGAAGAAATAAGGATTAGTATTAAACAAAAATAGAATAAAAAATTGAAATTTATTAATTTTGTAGTAGCAAATTTTTTTGTTATGTATACAAATTATACTATAATTCTTTAATTATGTTAACATTTTTATATCCATGATGAAGTTTCATATTTAAATTATATTTTTTTATCCATAAAGTTTAATTTAAATCTTACTTATGAAATTTTATATGGTATTATTTGGATAAACACCTTGTTAATGGTCATGTTATCATTTGCTATCATATAATTAATATTGAAAACAATTTTACATATATTATATTAGTGAAGTAAAAGTTGAATTTTCTATTAGAATAAAATCAACATTTAAGAGTTTTATATTGATGAAAAGATATTTAATTTTAAATTTGATTTTGAAAGTGGCACCCATGTGAACCCCACTTTAAGCTTAAACCATATATTTTATTTATTTTATTTATTTTTTAGTGTACTTTGATAACTTGAAATCACTATTCATTGGATGTACTTTGTACAACATTATCGAGCTGTCACTTTTCCACTAAATTATTTTAAGGCTGCGTTTGTTGGGATGTTTTATTGTTGTTGAAATCCTTAAATGCTTATGTAGACGTGCTTTTCACTTCAAACATCATTATTTTGTTCTGTATATATATAAATGCAGTTTTTGATACTACACTTTATGGTAGTTAGTAGTAAAAATAATATGAAGAAAAAAGAAAATAATTTGGAGGTTTCATTTTTCTTTTCCTTTATAGATTTTATAGATGCATTTTCATTTTATAGTAAATTCTTGACTTATAAATAAAATAATTTACTTAACTTTAACAAAACTTAAAACCTAAAAAGACAATTTTTATGCTTAAGGTGATGGTCATGGAGATCCAAGGTGGTCCCATTTCCACCTGAAAAAACTTTGTTTAATTTTCAGATAAAATCATGAAAAACAAATTTTCAGTACAAACAAAGTTCAGGGAATAATATCATTAATATTTTTTCTTATTTTTTGATAATAAAAATATTGTTTTTGATTGGAGAGTTATAAATAAAAATGAAAAGAGTAAATGATATTTTTTCCATTAAATATTTAATATAGTGTTTTGTTAAAAATCATTAATTAAACAAATAACTTTAAACTAATCGATTCTAATGTTCATCCGTAATTAGAAATTAGTAATGATTATCAATTGCATGATAAATTATGATTAAAAAGGAAAATTTTTTAATGAAATTTTGTTATCCTTGTGCATTTTTCTGAGCTTAAGACAGACAATCTGACATAAACACTGATCATATTTTTCTTGAATATTTTATATATTCATCTTCCATGCGCGTACTGGTTGGAAGGTTAGCATTAATGCAAAGTATGGACTTTCAAAGAGTTAGGAAACCATAAATTTCCACCCAAAACCTTTGCTTCTCTCCCCAAAAAAAGAAAAAAATCCAATCTTGCATAGTTTCTGTGTCTGTTTTCCTGTGGGATAGCCAGCATCAATGGAACAAGAAGCACATCACTGGGTAGTGCATCCTCATGAAGAAGAAGAAGAAGAAATGATGGAAGATGGTGCTTTGATACGAAAGCAATCTGTGTCACATAGCAAGGGTAGTCTTATTTCAGAAGAAGTAACAATCTTCTCCTCCTCCTCCTCTTCTTCTAGTAGCAATGGCAGTGAGCATGGTGATGGAATTTGTTCAGGGGTCACAGCCCCAGATGGATCTCCTGTTCTGAAAGACGAAGAAGCTTCAGAGATAGGAAATGGTGGTGAAAATTGCAACCATGTTAATGGTGATAAAGCACATTATGAAGCTGTTGGGATTGCACAAGTGACAGAATTTGCTGAAAAACCAACAAATGGAGAGGCCATAAGTGGTTTTAATATGTCACAGAATATGAACAGTGTTTATTTTGATAAGCAACTAGGTACCTCACCTCCTCTCTCTCTTTCTTGGATTTTCATAGGATCAGTTTCTTGGTTGATAGAGTGCAGTCTTCTTTTGTTTTATGAAATTGTTTTATACTTTTTTTTTTCTGGAAACCACTGCTGTGTGTTTGTTGTTGCATCACTTTCATTGCCAATGTTTTTCTTCAAATTAAGTTATTAAGTTGTGGTGTGAATTGTTATGTGTGCATTAGTTCTAGCAAGGTTTTAAACTGTGGTTGTACTCATGGTTGCAATCCATGATATTGTGGTGGGAAATTGTAAACAAATATTTGACGTTGTGGTTGCAATTGTGGTCGTAGAGACTCCTAAAACGTTGACGTTGTCGCTGAAATCACGGTTGCGGACCTTTTTTTTTAAATCTTTGTCCTAGCCTTGTTATTCTGAAGTTCTGGCTCTTTCCATGGTTTAGGTTGACAGTAGAACCAATAACTTGTGAAAATCCTACATAGATGAGTTAACTGGAACTAACCAAACAAATAGGACACGAATTCTGCTTGACCGGAATGTTTTTCTTTTATCAAATTTCTGGGAATTAGTTTTCTTTTTCTGATGGTTAGTAAACATGTTGTCACTTTTTATGCTTGAAGGAATGTGGAAATGTCATCACTGCACATGGACCAAGCGATTTGACAGTCCTTGGAATGTGCCAAATTGGAATCATAAGGGTTATCCTGACTTGATGAATGTCAAGCGTATGATTCAACATGGACAATGTTGTTTTTGTGAAAGTAAAGGTCAGTAGATGCCAAGATTCTAGAACACACATTAGCAGTTCCGACCAGCATAGTTCAATAGCCTTTAAATGGGATAGATTCTCCATAATGAATTGTGAGGACTTGAAGTAAATTTCCGGATGAAATTGCAAAAGTTAATTTTTCTTTGTTGCCTTTAAAAGTTGAGAGTTGTTAGAATGTCAATATAGAAACAAGCCCCGCTCTTGTTCAATGTTTCTGTGTATGTACTTTTGACATTGTTTTGGAGATGTTTAGTTAACAGTATCTGTTTCTTTGACTTTTGTATTACTTTGGAACAAGTATATGTATATATCTGCTCTGTATAGCATAAGCATAGATTAATCTGACCTGTAATAACCATATCTTTGAAAATCATTTTGTGCTTTTATAATTATGATCATTCTAATTTTTCTTTTCCATTAGCTATTTTTTATTGAAATGGTTATATGTGCAGATGATGAAGTTAATGGACTTAATGGAGTTCAAAATGGTGATGCTTCTGGGTCTGTCCATCCAACAAATCTGGGGGAGAGAGAATTTGATTTACAAGCAAATCTGTCAGTTATTCAAAATAGTCTATGCAGTGAAAACACTAGTCAGTGTATGAAAACTGTGGATAACAAGCTCACTTCCATTCCAGAACTATCCCATATACATAATTCATCTGACATACAAGCTACAGCTGTTACAAATTTTCATGAAGAAACTAGTGCAAAGGAAGCTCCTAACTTGATAAAAGAGATTGATCAGCCGCTCGAAGAATTTGATATTGAGGCAGTATTGGAAAAGCAAGAGACACATGACTTGTTCTGTCCTAACTGTCATTCTTGCATTACTAAAAGGGTGATCCTCAGAAAAAGAAAAAGGAACGGTAAAAAATTAGATAGCAAAGCCAAGCGTGATAAGTTGGAGAACATTCATAATTTAGACAACAAAGCCGAGCATGATAGGCTGGAGACTATAGGTAGCTCAGGGCTGTCAGATAGTCCTGAGCATCCCAATGCCAACCAAGGTGATGATGAAAATGTAAGACCTGAAACTGATGCTGTTAGTGCAGAGCCTCCTGCTGATGATAATCAGCCTCGTGAAGAACCAGAAGTGTTCAGATGTTTAGCATGCTTCAGCTTCTTTATTCCTAGTGGTAAGTGGGTTACCTGCTCTGTTATCAAAGCATAGTGTAGTCTTTAGTTTAAGTTTGATAAAAAAATTTATTGGTCAGAAGGTAATAATATCACGAGGGAATCTGAACTTCCTTAGGTTTAGTGACTTAAAGATTTAATTTCAACGAAGTTCTAGTGTTAACTTAAGGTATAAAAATGTTGCTGTAAATGAGATCTGATTATGAATTAAACATTCACATGTTTTCTGATATGCTTGAAGGTCATTGTCAAGTACCTACTCATCCTAAATTTATGCGATTTGGTGAAGGCTAAAAAGTGTTTTTATATTTCTAAAAAATATTGCTCTGAAATTTGTGCATAAATTACTTTAGTGCAAGCTATAAGTTTTCTTTTGATATATCATGATTGATCTATTATGGTTATACGCTAACACTTGTCATCTATGTGAACTTAATAATCTCGTTAATTTTAACAGGAAAATGTTTTGATCTGTTCGGTAAATTTGGTGGTACCAACAAGAATAAAGGTGCTCAAAATCCTCCAAGTGTACCTGCAAGCAATTTGCAAACTCCTTCAACTTCACAAGGCTCCAATGCAAATTGGTTCAAATCTCTAATTAATAAGGGGAAAAAAGCTAGTAAGCAAGTATTTTTTTAAAATAGTTATTATATTGGTACTTCTAAGAGAAGTCCCTTTCACAATGATGCTTATTTGAATATTGGCCCCACCAAGGGGTGTGCCATGGGGCTTCCAGCCTTCCTCCCTAAATATGCAATTACAGTATTATTTTTTTTCACTGTCATTTCTGAAGATAATTTTACATTAAAAGATGGATAACATTCTTTCAGACATATTTATATATTTAACTGTGATATTTGAGTTAACTGAAAAAACTTGTTTTCAGAAGCATTTCAAATCCTCTGTACTCCTTGTGATTTACTTCCCTATAGAATATCCTATTAATAGAGTTTCTTATATTTTCCTTTCCAACATTTTCTTGAATAGTTGAATCGACCATATGAAATGTTAACTGAGAAATCTGGGAAATCATGCATTTATCTTTCACTGAATTTCAGTCTAGACTGAAATTGTTTATTATGAAATCTCAGTCTCCAATTTTCCCATTTTCTTGATATGATTATGCAGGTAATGCACCCCTTGAATATTCTGGAACTGGTTCTGGTGAGCAGCATAATTCAGCATCAATTACTTCAGATGAGCTCACCTCACCTGGAATTGGTCATCCCAAAGGTCCACCTGCTGATACTTCTGTAATTAAGAAAGTAAAACCTACACCAGATATTAATCATGCACATGGAGGCATGGATTCTCTGATTTCATCAGTAAGTCAATAAAGATTAAACTATGTATAGAAAATGGCTTCAAATTTCGTACTGCTTCAAGAGATAAGCCATTGGCTGACCAAACATGTCTTGACTCTTTGTTTCACAAGGACTTGTCATCTATACAGGCCAGTACAAAATCTGCCGGTAATTTGATGAATGGAGTGCAGAAACCTGTGCAGGATACAGCAGATTTTTCTGCTGTGAAACAATTACTGGATGGAAACTTGATGACCAGTGAGGAAGAGAAAAAGAATGCTTCAGTGGATATAATAACGACAGGTATGCTTGAGAGTTAATTCCTTGAGTTTTTGTTTCAATATCAGGTTCGTACAGAACAAAATCACTTATTCATATGTGCATTATGAATATAGCAATAGAAATATGATATCCGGCTTGAAAGGTTGTTGCTTACTAATAAAGAAGGTACACCATCACTGGCTCAATTATTTGAATGCTAGTTACATTGAAATAAATTGTGATTAATAGAGAAAAAAAAGTCAAGTCTTATGGTTTTACACTCTAATTATTTTCCCTGTTATTTACCAAAATTTATATGTTCAAACTCCCAACCTGCATAATTTTCAGTTTCTTATTGAATTATGCATGCCTACCTCTAAACTTGTTTGATAGCAGCTTGCCTAGCTGTCCAAGATAAATAAAAATATGAAAAATTTGTGCACCAATTAATTATACATAATCTACGTTTTTCTTTTTTTCCTACTTTATATCATCAATTCATTTCTTGCTCACTTCTTTAAATGTGAGCCACAAAAAGATGCCATTCTGAAACCTTATGAAGGGAAAGCTGAATTTCTTCTAAAACTGCAGGGTCTCAAGTCCCTACGGAGAGACTGAAAGATGTAGAAAAGACACCAGAAGCTTTGCAGAATGGTTATTCCCCTTTGGTACACGGAGCACAATCACCAATTCAATCATCTGGCACTGCAATACTTGCAAATGATGTAGCTAGTAGTAAACAAAATTCTATAATAGATGATATCTTTCCGCCAAAACAAGAATTTACAAAAATTGACAAGGAAATAAATCCTCCTGCCAGAAAAGAAAATGAAGGTATGTGCATGATAAAAATGTCATCAGTTAATCACCAGTATAGAGCATTATTGCTAACCTGTATCACTTGAGTTTGTTCCCAGAAGAAATCTTGCAGGTTTGTGTTTGTGTAATAACCAGAGTTATTGCTAATTATTTTGGTGCAGGTGGTGATGTGATAGTTAATCTTGGGGAAGAAGCATTTGTACCCATAGCAGATGATGTTCCAGCTGATAGTGCTATTATAACTGAATTACCAATCGAAACTGAACAACCAAGGGATGAAATTGGTGAACCACAAGGATGGGAAATACTTAAAAGCATTGTGTATGGTGGTTTAGTTGAGTCAATTACAAGCCTAGGAATTGTGTCATCTGCAATTAGTTCGGGTGCTACCCCATGTAAGTTTCTCTCTTCCTTTAGGTGGTTTAGTGAGGCCCTTTTCAAGAGTGATAATCAGTTAATTGAATGATATTATGGAGTATTTAGGGTTGCAAATAGGTCAGACTAGTTTTTACCTTAAATCAGCTTGATCTATTTCCTAAACCTAAGACCTTAATTTGCCTGGTATGAACCTAAGAGTAGATTAGTCATCGGGTATTCCCCTGAAACATGTCCTGTTAAATAGTTAAACAAAAAAGTTACCAAGTATATTTTCTGGACTTCAAAAATTTCTTCTTTTGGTTCTTATAATGTTTTAATTTAATTTGTAATTGTCTCTATTGTTCCTAGTGTAATGAGAAGGTTTACTGAAGTGATAGGAATATTATCTGTACTTTTGAGTATTATTTCAAATTAGCAATTTTTATTTCATCTAAAAGATGAAATTTTGGTTGATGACAAATTAATTTTCTGTTCTTGTGTTTATTGTAGTGAATATTATAGCATTGGGATTTGCAAATATCATTGGTGGACTTTTCATCCTTGGTCACAATGTGAGTGGGCTTCCATGTGCTCCTCCAATCTCATAATTCTGAATTATATCATCGTATCTCTGGCATTCTTTTTCATATATTTCTCATGCATCGAAATATAGTTGAAATATCATGTTGAGATAGTCTTATTGAGAATGGAAGTAGGAACTACTCATCATATGGCAGGTTAAAAATAAATCATAGCTGCTCTTGCAACCTGAGGCTTTAAACATCTGCTATATATGTTTCTCTCTGTTGTCACAATAATGTCGTTTTATCCCAAGATTAGTCATTGTTAACTTTGACTTATTTTTATCTTCTAGTTCTACATCAACATCTTGTGTAATACATGCTACAACATAATGCATGGATGTATGATCTGATAGCGGAAAAATACTATCTCCATTAACCGTGATCAATCTATGCTATTTCAAAACATGGTGACATGTCCTTGATGCTATGAAGTTCCATTTCCAATTCTATTTCTCTCTGTTTAAAACTTGGTCAAACATGCCTCCTTAGGACAAACTTATGTGTGGCTTCAAATCCTAAAATGCACTATGCACCCATTTCACTCAAACCATTTTTCATAAACTAAAACTTAGTCAATTATCTCTTTGTGCCCAGCTTATTGACTTGAAAAATGATCACTCTGGAGAGGATCAAACACAAACAGCTGTGCAAGATCGGTATCAAGAATTTCTAGGACGCCGGGCGAACTTCTTGCTTCATGTTGTTGTAGTTGTCTTATCATTCCTGATTTTTGGTGCTGTCCCCCTTGTTGTGTATGGCCTCTTGATCAATAAGAATTACTACACTGAAGTTAAGCTCGCCGTGGTAGCAGCTACTTCTGTTGTCTGCATCATTCTACTTGTTATTGGGAAAGTTTACACCAGCAGACCACCTAAATCCTATATTAAAAATGTGTTATACTATGTTATATTGGCACTTTCAACCTCAGGAATCTCATACATAGCAGGCAACCTGATCAAGGATCTCCTAGAGAAACTTAACCACCCAGAATCAGGTTTCGCTATTACCATGCCCATGTCAGACACAAATATGGAATCAGCATGGATGTCTTACTGAAGCTGTAGGGCGTAGGAACACTAGAGGAACTTGGTTAGAATGAATGTGTTTGTAACAAGACATGAAGGTTCAAGCAACCTTTTTATTTTGTTTTGTTTTCCTTGCCAAGAAACTCTTGGATTTTTGTTACTCAAATGAAAACTAAGAAAATAATCGATAAATCTTAGCATTCCATCTTTATTCCGAGTTGAAATTATGTGAAGTTTGATTGTGCTGCTTATCCAATGAAATAACATCTTTGACCATGACTGAAGATATTTGATATACTTTGTGGGAAAGGTGTTACATAACATAGTATAACGTCTCTAGGTGAAAATATAAGTTAAAGTAATTGTATGAAATATGATGTGAAAAAATTGAAGTGACTAACATTTTATAAAGTTGGAGACTAGAACAAAATTTAGGTTTGGACGAATGATTCCATAAATTCTTTCAGAAATAAAAAAAAATGATTTTTTTTTATAAATTAAAATTAATTTGTACAGAAATTAAGAAATAAATAAATAAAAAAGTTGTATAATTTTTCTTTTGTAATAAATTAGTTTCGACTAAAGAGAAGTTAATTTTTTTATCTATTTCTTGGAGCTTATGAAAAATATTTCAAAAATGTCTTTATTCTTATTTTTTTTAATAAAATAAGTTATAACTTTTGATTGGAGTAGAGTTTCACAACGTTCTTATATTTCTATTTTACCCGAGTAGAATCATGTAAGGTTTAAGTTAGTATCTGGAACAAACTGTTGATCTCGCAACAAATGCAAGCTCAGTTACATAGTCTGTTGTTTATCATATTAGAGCTTGACTCAAAGGGTATGATCTGAAGTTCATTGTTTCCTAAAATTAATTTTATATAAATACCTTTGAGACTCATGAAAATATTGCAATTATTTTTTTTCTGCTGTCTTTACTTTCTCGCATGCCATAATAGCCACCTAAAAGCACTCAAATCAAGTCTTGAAGTCATTATTATGGTGCGTTTGGTTCAAATTCTTAAATTAATTGGATCTCTGTCTATCTGAAAGTTATTGCGACTAGCTTGCATATTTTTATTTAATTTGACGTGAAAATAGTAAACACGCACGTAATCAAGACCAACCCGAACACGATTTTAATCGATAAAATAAACTATTCTTCATTTTTAATTGATTATGTTTTGTTTATATCTGAAGGGATTACAACATGCCGAAACATTTACTCCCCACAAGAATTTCCCTTAAGGTTTAATTATTAAGCAAAATTTATTTATTTTAAAATAAAAAAACAAAATCTAAGTAGAAATATTGCAAACAAAAATAATTTATTTTTCAATTATGCACTATAAAAATAAAAAGATATATCGAATTAAAACTAAACAATGCACTTTCATTAAGAAATGAAAAACAAAATCATTTAAGAACAGTGTCCTTTTCTATTTGGCTTGGCAACTCTGACGGGAATAAAAACAATAGAAAAAGTAAAGAGACAAAGGAACAGAAAAATTGAATTGAAGTACCAAAACAGAAGCCAGCGGTTGACAGCTATAACACTATCTATTGCTTTGACATTTACCTTTAAGCAAACCATGTGAGAGCAAGCAGGTAACTGCACAGTAGGCCCCCACAAAGCAAAGTACCAATGAAAGAAATGGGTAAAGAAAATTGAACATTATTCACATATTTCACTACATAGAGCTGATTCCATCAATATAATATAGATTACAGCTTAAACATGTGGTGAGCTACCAACATACAGTATCACTTGATACACAGGGTTGTTGCCACCTAGCGATTAAACTTGCCTAAGACATTAGGTGACAAAACAACCAAAAAAAAAAGAATGATACAATTAAAAACTTAATGATTACAGCTATCACAAAGGTACTTTATATCAGGCGAGGAGATAAATGCTAATAAGAAACAAAACAATAATAAATTTGATAGTACATTAGTTTGACCAGACATGAACCAGACCATGCCTATTGCCTGTATAAATCTCGTTGCGCTCTTCATCGTAAAAGAGAGCAGTAATGTCTTCCAAGGCTTGTGCAACTGTGCTCCTGATTCTGGAGGAATGCTTTCTTTTACCTAAATTACAACCACTACATGAGCAATTGTCATCAATGCAACTGCATTCCTTCAACTCGGGAAAACCATTTTTTGCCCTTATCTTTGCAAGACACTTGCCAGTTAGAATGTTGCTGACATTAATAGATCCTGCTGGCATTGAAGAAGCATAACTTGTTAGTAACTTTAAAGATGGTGCTCAGTTACCAACACAAACTGATCACTGACTACCCTCTTTAACATTTTAATTTATTAGGTCAACATGTAAAAACACTTGGCTAAATCAGCTTTCAGTTAAACTATTAACACCAACTTTCAAAATATTAATCCCACTGTACTTCCAACCCACAAAAAGAAAAAAGTGAATAAAAAAGAGACAAAATACAAATTGAAATAAAAAACATGAGATAGGGATTAAAAAAGAAGAGTACCATTTACTTCAGAAAGTGAATCATCAGAATCAGCCTTGCAGTATGATATTATGAGATCCTGGTCACTGGTTATGTATATGTTGTTTGTATTGCAGTCAGGATGCCACAAAAGGTGATCTTCAAAAGAAGTTACAAGTTCTCCACGAAAGTTCCACACAGCCACAGTTTGGTTTCGAAATGTCAGAAATAATTGGTTCTCATATAGAAATATAAATGCAGATGGTGTCATAAATTCGCTTCTGCTAACTTCTGTTAACTCAGAAGTCCGTACCTAAAAGTTAGTTAAAAGTCAGATATAATGATTGATACAAATGTATAGAACTCATCTCATGTGTAAACTACAAAATTACTTACATCAAGAATTTGGAGATTCTCATTTTCTTGTTTAACAAGAAGTTTTTCATTGAATTGTTCAATGAAATCCACCTTCTTATTCCGATGAAGGAGATGATTGAATGATTTCAAAACAGTACCATCTTCTATCGAGAGAATTTTAAGTGGGACGTGGCTACTTGATTTAGCAAAAATCAACAACATAATCCCTGGACTGATAAAAGAAAATCACAAAAACAAATAGTTAAATAGTGTATATCTTGTAGGCTACACAAATATTCAAAAAAGAAAAAAATTTAATACTACCAAGAACTAAAACATAATACTTTCCCGTCTCTATTATAAGGAATATTGGACAAAATCATACAGTTCAAGAAAAACAATTAATTCATCTGATTTTATTGATTTTTTTTACTAATCTTCCATTTTAACCCTTATTAATCATCATTAAATCAATTAATAGCAACACAAATAGTCATGTTTTTAAAAGGTGCATATAAGAAGAATTGAAATTTAGGTTAATTGAAATTGTAAAATGTATTATATTAAAGACCAATTTATTTTCAAAACAGCACCTTATAATAGAGATACTAGTGGGAGAATAATTTTTTAAAAACTGTGAATTACCATAAACCATATATATCCACAGTAGAGTATTGTACACGTTAAAGGAAAAATCAACAAGGAAATAATACCTGATCTTAATCTCTTGTACATTTTTATCTGAAATGGAGTACAACATTGTATAGTTTTTCAGGTCAAACACCTTGTATATGCTGGCATAGGAAAAGAATATCTATCACAATCGAGAAGCTTTGATAATTATAAAATTATATCACCATACAAATGTGTCAGAACAAAATATTTACCTATCCTGTGCAGAGTATGTGAGTACCTTCCCATTTACATCATCAAACTCTACAAAACCTGGCCACTTCAATGACTCAGATTCAAAAAGAGCAAAGCCAGCATCTGGTTTGACCCTCCTTATATATCTGGCAATTGAAAAACAAATATTTTAGCATACAACAGCCCAAAATTGAACAGGTAACTGTTGCTATCTGCTGTTTTCTTTAACTCTCACTCCAAACAAATTTATTTTTCCTCAGGCTTTCTTTTGTTGAAAATGGAAAACAAAGTTAGGAGTTACAAAGTAACAGAGTTATACTTACTCAATCCTTGTGCTTCTGCATTTCAAAGAACTATAACTGTCTGATGCATAGACAGAAACTGTGATAAGTGAGTCATTATTTTTATTATAAAACAAACTCCTTATCACTTCGTCGGGACTGACATTCAAGAAGCATATCCTTTCATTGGTCTCTGCAGAGCAGCAATCCATGGAAACATGCAACATATATCATGTAACAGCATATTCACATACAATATTATAAATATATATATATATATATATATATCAGTAACCAGTTATAATATAATAACTACCTCGGCTAAATGCTGCACAAACACCAGATTGTGCAAGTGCAAAAACAATGTCCCTTGCTGCTACGATCTCAATTATCTTTGACCTCTTTCTCAGAAATGGCAATACAACAGTCGAAGGACCTTTTGGATCGTGTGTATCATATTCTTCCTACAAATAGATCCATAATACATAATCACGGCAAGTGAAATAAATGGGTATAGTAAAGCAAAGTACGCATCGCACTAGAGAAAACAGGAGGCTGATAGTTTTTTCATCATCCATCTGTTTAAAATAGAGTGATTTCAAATGTTGTATTACACAAATGCATGAGAACTTTCCATCAACATTAGAAATCAAATTTTCTACTACATAGTTCTCTGGCTTCCTCAGTGATGATTTTAAATAAAGTGGTTTGCTACTATATATCCCATGATATATTCTCTCAGTCCCCATCAAATAATTTTCTTAACATTCAGCAAATTAAAATAGAGTGGTTTCAAAAGTAGTGGATAAACACACACACACACATATATATAGGAGGACATCTCAAACAAAATAACATTCACTGAGTTAATAATGAATGTTGGATTATAACAAAAAAAAATATTTTAACTATATGGAAATATATATATCTTTCCCTCAGTAATGACCATACTTGACCTCAACACATTTACACTGACCTAAATAGTCATTCCATATTAACCCAAGTTTATGTTCCTAACGCATCCGATTTGACTCACATCAAACAATCCTACATGTCTACGTTAGTTTTTAACCCATGTAAAATTACCAAGATAAATTACATAAAAGTCCACTAAGAGAATTAATCATTTAAGCAGCAGCAACTTGAGTACAGTTTCTGTTAAGAAAAACCCTAGAATTGTTCAGCATCCAAAATTTCAGATATAAAAGAAGGTTTCTCCTATCAGTAACTTATTCAATAGGTCTGAACAAATTAACCACTCTTCTTGTGCACATAAATTCATTTTAACTGTTAATAGACAAAATCAAAACAAACCTGCAAGCGAATGTTCCGAAACCTCTCTTGAGCGTCGGTCATGGAAAACGCGCGGTATCGTGTGGAGCTGATTTCACGGCGCTGAAGCTTCTTGACACTGTTGACAAAGCCGTCAACCAGACGCGGTCTCTTCCTCGCCACCACTCGCCGGCCGCAACACGGACGAGGACTCACCGTGATCCGTCTCCCTCCGCCTTCCATGTCAGCGAGCGAAGAAGTCCTCCGCCGCCACGAAGTCCGTGGAAAACCCTGAATCCGGCAAGAATTTACCAAGAATGAGACTTAGGGTTGGAAGAGCGCTCTGATGTGCTATTCTTAGAATTCGAATTTGGATCTGATTTCTGATTTTCAAATTTTGGAAGGAAAAAATAAAAAATAAATAATAGTATGCAATAAAAAAGAGAAGAGATGGTGAAGTGGAAATAATTTGAAAAAGTGAGTGTTGTGAAGAGGTTATTATAAGAACAGTGTTATTACTGTTCTATTCAATTAAACTACATCTCTGGGCCAGTAAGATCTAATCTTCTAAGCCCAACTCATCGTAACAAAACATTTTTATAACTTTTATTAATTATTAATGATAGATAAAAATATACTATCCTAAATCTAATTATATTTTAATTATTATATATAAAATGATAAAAAAATAACCATTAAAAAAACTAAAAACTAAATAGTAATTTTATTATTTATCCTGTATTATAAATTTTTTGTTTTTATTTTTAAACTGAAGTATATTTAAAAGTTATTTTATTTTTTATTAAGTCATGCATTTTACCTTGCATTAAGTAATTCATTTTTTTTCTCTTACCATATTTATTTATATAAGTTAGGTATGTTGAATTTAAATTTAAATTGTAATTCAAATTAAAGATATTTGGCTTTTCACACTGTATAAGGTTTAAGTCCCAAATTTGATAATAAGGGAAAGAATTAAAAATAAGAAAATTGATAAAGAATATTATAAATAATTAATCATAAATGGTGATTTGAAATTAGATAATAAGGGAAAGAATTAAAAATAAGGAAATTGATAAAGAGAATTATAAATAATTAATCATAACTGGTGATTTGAAGATATGGTGTATTTTTTTTAACTATGTAATTATTATTAAAATTAGATTATTATTATGAAAAATAAAAGATATCAATACTACAGTTTATTGAAGTATTTATTAATTATGTTTTTATAAACTGTATCTTTCATATTTATTAAAATATGAAAAATAATTAATTTAGTTCTACAATAATTAAAAGAAATAGTCTAGTTTTATAGAATATAATCATAATAATATTATGAAAGATTTCACATTATCATAAACTAAATTATCTTCAACATAATGAAAGATTTCACATTATCATAAACTAAATTATCTTCAACAGAATTTGCTTGAACAATGACCCTCATTCATAATAGCAGACAATACCTAAACTGTTTTTTTTATCAGCAAATAACTTAACTCATATACACATACAACACATATAAAGCCAATATTCAGAATTCGACCACCAAGTTATCAACTTTCAGTTCCACCAAGTTATCAACTTTCAGTTCTGATTTTAGTCCATCTAACTTAAAAAGTGAGGACGTGATAAATTTTTTATTAATGTATTAATTTACTGAATCACTGTAATATAAATATCATTTTACTGTGCATTCAATTAGGCTTTCATTTATCCCAATGACTTACTGCATATTAAAAAGTATAGCCAGATTCTGCCTTGCTGTGATGCACTTACCAGCAACAAAAAAAGATGGGACCCCCTACAACCCCTCATCATCGCCGAGGAATTTTCTCACCCCCCATCAAACCAACCACTAAAGTATCATTCAAAGTTTGACACTTTGCACCAAAACTCCTTCACCTTGTCTCTTTTCCTCCATGCACAATCACCACCATTTTGTCTTTTTCCATGGCTAAAATCTGGATTGAAGTATGCTTGATATCAGCTCGTGGGGTGAGGGGTTCACCCTCACTTTGGAAGCGTCACTGGTACGCAGTTGGGTGGGTTGATCCTAAGAGCAAGTATTGCACCAAAGTTGATGCTTCTGGGAATGCTAACCCTCTTTGGAAGACCAAGTTTGCCATCCAGGTTGATAGCTCCGACCCAGATCTTGCACTCCACTTGGAGGTTTATAGCAGAGATTCTTTGTTCCTCACAGAGAAGCTTCATGGCTCCGCCACTGTTGTTCTCAGAGAGTTTCTGGCGAAGCAGGTCCACAACTCTGAGGAAGTAGGAAGCTACCAGTTGAGAAAGAAGAAATCCAACAAACCAAATGGCTTCATTGATGTTTCAATCCGTCTTTCTGAGAACAAGGAGGAGTCTAGTTTCCACCCACAAGGTATTATGGAATGATTTGATGGCATCATGTGTCTATAATCTTCGACCAGCTTTTATGTTTATTAACTCTTTTATGTTAAATCGAAAAGCTTAATTACATGTTAAGTGTAGATTGGTTGAAATCATGAACACGTGTGATCTAAACCATAGAACAGTTTCTGTGAATGTCATTATTAGAGGGTTTGGAAAAGTGATCCAAGTCATAATACAATAGTTTTTTTGTGTTATTTATTAGTAGAGTGTATGGAAACTCATTAAGAAAAAAAAGAAAATTACATTTGGAAGATTAGTTTTTAAGATGACATTCCGAATGCGAAAAATCAGATCTTTGAATGAGGAACCAAACTTGCATTATATTTCACAACCTTGAAATCTATCTCACATCTTTTTATTTATTTTCTGTAAGGTGAATGAGCTTTAGATTCAGCATGGTGAAAAGGGTTCCATCTTTGAATGGAAAAGTTGACAACTTTGAGTGATTTGAGGCTCTATGTTTGTTATGCAGGTGATGAGGGAGGAGTAGCGCTCTTAGATTATGGCAAGAATACTCACTTGACCACCCCAGGTGGTGGATTTGGACAAGCCTACCCACAGCAAAAGCCTCAAGCTTCATTCCATCATTTCCAAGGGTCAGGAAAACAGGCCCAAAATAATGTCCCCTACTCACATCCAGTGCCATTTCCTGCAGACTATGCTACTAATCCTCCTTACATGGTTGGACCAAGCTACCCTGCAGCCACTGGACCAAGTTATCAACCACCCAGAACAACTCCTCCACCACCACACTCAAATGTTTATTATGCTCCCACTTCTTTCCCAAGTAATGGTGGCATGACACCTAGTTATTTTAACATGCCATCATCATCATCATCATCATCATCAACTGGGCGAGGTCCTAGGCCAAGGGGACCTCCAGGATTTGCAATTGGAGCAGGTGCAGGAGCATTGGCAGCTGGGGCTGTAATGTTTGGTGATAACTTCATGTCAGAATTAGGTGATCCCTCTCTTACCATTGCAACAGATCCTCTATTCTGATCAACAAGAGTTAAGCAGCTTCTGTAAGTATTGTATTGGGCTGCACACAATATGGCCATTATGCCATAAGAGTACTACTTTCTCTGGGATTAAGGTTAACCTGTTGAAAAGAAAATGCTGAAGTGTTTTCTTTTTCTATCTGAATCTGAAATCAATTTTTTTAGCAGTGTAATGACTATTCTTTTTGTTTAGTTTCATGGTGCTCTTTGGCTGATGAAAAATGTACACAATACCATGTCTTGTTATATCCTAGGTGAACAGAGGTAATGTCTAAACATGGATAGGGATGGTACTTCAAACACATTAAGAGTTGCAAAGTTTATTTCTTTCTTAAAAAAACTAATGTTTGATACAATAATCAACCAAATGAAAATTATCCTGGGATAAATTTTAAAATAATTATTATAGAAGTTAATAATTTATAACACATAACAAATTATGATTTGATTTTTTTCCCACTATTTGTGTAATTGAATGGTAGATATTAAGTGTTATATTAAAAATTTCTTATTAGCATTAAATTATATTAAAAATTAAATAGACATGTTGAATTTTATCAAAACATTATCTTAATCTATTACTTATGAAATATTATTAATAGTTAACTTAATATTATTAATACTTATAATTTATTTAGATCTAATTTAAAAAATAATTATTTTATGAAATGAATTATGGATTAGTTAAATTGATCATCTAAAATAAAATATTGAATTATAAAATTTTGATTAAAAACTTATTATTATAAAAAAAAACGAGAAAATAAAATAAAAATAAATAAAAGGTTAACAAAAATGATGTGGCTTTCGAGTTTGAACTAGAAAATGATCCATATATGATGAATTAGCAGAGATATCTCAAGTTTAGAAAAATAATGAATAAATTATATTAAATAGGTAGATTCCATATTCCATACAAAATTTACGTTAAATTATATTTTTTATCAAACCATTAAATAGATTACGTAATAATTAATATTTCATGAAAGTTATGTGCTTTTTGGTCTCTTAAGTAATTGAGAAAATAATATTTGAATTTTCTTTCACCATCTACATCACTTAATTTATTTGTGTCATAATATAAACAATATATTATATACGAAGAGGATAAAATTATTTTAAGAATAAATTTAAAAACTATTATTTTTTATCAATCGTTATTAATCATCTCAATCTTTTATTTTATTTTATTATAATATAAGGGATAAGTTATCAAAATTTGATTTAGGTTGAAGAGTGAACATTGTAACCAATCATGAAAGTGTCAAATGAAAAAAAATTGGATCAATATTGTTTATACTAATTTCAAAAAACAGAAACTACTGCAAAGAGGTTTTTTCTGGGCTTTACATATTTAGTTTTTCTTGATTCTAGGGTTCTTAATGAATGAAAGAAAACATGGTTGTAGGAGGTCCCATTGTAACTTTCAAACAACTTGGTACACTTTTTATATCTATCATTGTCAGTAACATGAAACATTTTTTTGATGTTTCATTTTGATGCATCTTTCTGATGTTCTCATTTTGATGTATCTGTTTTATGGTACCATACCATTGCTCCATTTCAATTTTTTTTTAGTTTATAATATATATTGTTTTAATATTAGATCATTTTTACTCTAGAATTTAATTATCGATATAATATCATTTAAATATTTACAATTTTGATTTTATTTTATTTTCTTAAAATCTTTAGTTTAAAAATAATCACGTTCTTTTACTTATTTCTTTTTTTTCTTCGTTTTGGACAATATTTATGAGGTTATGTTGTATAATTTTTTTCATCTATTTTTTTCATTAAATTTAATTTATATCTATAGTTGTTTTAATTTATAAAAAAAAGTTAATTTTTTTAGTATATTTTTATATTTTAAAAACAATTATAAAAACTAGTGTTAGAATATATACACTAAATTTATTATTTAACCTAATTTCATCTATTAATTCAATTAAAATAACATATTTGTTGTGTTGAACTTTAGGTGTAACAATATATTAAAGAAAAACTTAGATTCCATGTGGTAATGTTTACTATCATAAATTTTCTACCAACAATTCTATGAACACATTATTCAAATTTTTGTTCTCACTACACTGAACTTGGAATTACCTTTATTAGAATGATATACATAAATGCAAACATCATTTATAGGAAATTTAATATAGGGTTCTTACACCTGACTGTACACTCATTCAAATGTTCACAGTCAACTTAAGGAAAAACAAGAAGTTTCAGCTTTATGAGTGTATACATGTATCTGATTCTGGACACCATGTCAGAACTATTTATCACTAATTTCCAAGCCACACTTGAAATAAATCTCATATATTATAACGATAACTATCTCTTCTAGGCAAAAAGACACAACAGATTAATGTTAGAGTTAATGGCAATTCAATATGTTAATGAAAATTGTGCAAGTGCAACTTCTCGAGGAGAAAGTGGTGACCAGTGAAATCAATATTTAACTAATGCAGTTTGCTCTCTGTGTTAAAGCAGGAACATCCAAACGTGGAGTATCTATATCAGTATTTGTTTAATGACCTGATAAGTATACCTTGGAAAATGAAAGACATGGACTAATTGGTGCATAGAAATGAGAAATGAACACCTTCAATGCTTTTGTTCTGACTCCATAAAATATGATGCTGTCTTCACATTCCATATAAAACATGCAAATGCAAAACCAGTTCTAAAATTTAATTAAAAGTTTAGTTTATATCTGCTGTTAATATGATTATTTTTATATAGTTTTTACTACATTTATAAGATTTAATGATAGAATAGAGATTATTTATGGTGGTAATACATTATGGCATTTACGTTTAGGTACATGAATAAGATTATAAAGTCATGATAAGACATTTATGGGAAAGAAAAGATTAGATAAACAGAAATAGTGAGTGAAAAAAATGAAACCCCAAACTAAAGTTCAAACCTACAATAATGATTTGGCACATATGTTAATTATCTGAAAGGTCACGGAACCTAAAATTGACAAGAATAGACAGTTGCAATGCAACAAAGTCCTTTGAGTTGTACAGATACAGATGAACTGTTAACCTACTTTAACCTAAATTTTGCTTTCCCAACCCCCAAAGAAATATCTCAGAAAAGTACTGTTGAGAGAAAGAGATAGAAAGAGAAACTTGTACCAAACTAACCTGAAAGGAAGTGGCATCAGCTATGGGTAAAAAGTAATAACATAAATTTATGTATAGATATATGAGTGATCGTTTCAAAGATTAAGCTAAACAAATTACTACATCATCAGATATATATATACTGCGTTATGTGCACTGTATTGTAAATTTATACATGTATTAATTGGAGTATTGGAGATCATGATTTTCTGGAAAATAGTACCAAGTGGACATTAAACTCATATGCAACTGTTCAGATGTTTGCTGAATCTTGTGAAGTTGTGGTAAAGAGTGGATACTTACAAAGAGCTAGAAGACGATATGTAACATCAGCTACAGTGTACTGGCCTCACCTTTTTTGTGCTAAGCATATATAGAATAAAGCTTAGACATGCATAAAGCCATTTGAGAGATGGATTCAAATGGAGGCAACAGAAAGAAGGAGCTCCCTTCAGTCCAAGCACAGAGAAAGAGGGTCACAATATCCACCACTTCCTTCAGACAATCGTATGTAGCAAAAAGAGCCTCATCACCCTAACTAGTTTGAATGAGTTAGTGGTCAATTTTGCAACCCAGTCTTTCGTTGTATCCATGAATGGGCTGAGGGAAGCTCCTTCACTCTCTTTCCTTCCCAATGTGACTAAGCTGTAGTAGAACACTGCACTCGTACATTTTTTTCCTTCTTCCTTACAGAAGATGAAGAAAGTATAATTAGATAAACCAATTAAAATTCTAATGATGAAGGCTAATTTTCTTCTTTCTAAAAAGAATTGAGAGACGATTAGAACTTCAGAAAGGAACATATTATTAATCTTGGATACAAAATTTATGTGAATATGATGAAAATGGGAAAGAGGGGTATGAGTACAACATCAAATCAAAGGTTATGACAGAATGGAGAATAACATATCTGAATTACAAAAAAATGCATGTATAGTTTGATTTATTGGGGGAGTTTCTTTATGCATGTTTTCTGGTTTTGTCAAATAAATCAGTGAATGCAAAGGAGTTAAGAGGAATTATATATATATATATATATATATATTTCATGCTGATCTGAAACCAAATCCGGATTATATGGCAAAGCAAATACCTATAATTAATATGAAAACGAAGAGAAATACATTGAAAATACACTTGTTGGCCCAAACTTCCACAAAGTGAGTTTCAAATAAAAAAAACAACTTTAAACAAGTATGAGAGAGGACGTACTTGCAAGGGGAAGAAGGGAAAGGAAGGTACCATGGCAGCAAAAACCAGATTCTTATTAAAGAGAACCACAAAGATATACATGTCCATGCAAGTTTATTATGAGTTCAGAAAGTGATAAATATGCAAACCAGTTTTCACTTGAAAAACTTTTTCACAATAATTGGTGCCAATCAACCTAATTAGGCCATGCTACAGTAATCGGTGACCAGATCACTGTTGAAGAAAACCCTACTTTTGAGAGTGAAGATCAGAAGAAGAAAAAGTGTAAAGCAAGCAAACCCAACATCATAAAATTGTGATCAAGAGAATAAATCTTGAAGGAGAGGAAAATTCTCAGCTTTCTTAAGTTTTGGATGACAGATAAAAATCAACTTGAAGTTGAATAATTAACTATACAGCTAGAAAGACCAACCTTGAGCTAAAACTGAAAAGCATGTGCTACCAGAAACCCTAATTCTGGCATGGTTTTATCGATTCCTGCGCTGAAGAGAAGCAAGACAGACAGAGTTATAAAGAAATGAAAACTGTAAAGACGAAAAAGGACTTGCAGGTTGTAATGAGTGAACATGGAGAAAATAAAGACCCTGAGAGATTAATTAATTGTTTATTAGTGTTTATGTTTTTCAAGAAAGAGAAATTCATTGACATGATGGGTCATTGTCCCATGAGAGTCACAGACAGGAAAGTGAATCCAAGAAATATTCTAGTGGAAGAAAGGTGCAAAGAAGAATAGTGTGAGACAGATGAAGGTCTATCATGTTCACAACAAATTTTCTTTTTCTGGCAAAATTTTGCACCCTTTACTGAGTTGGTTCACATACTGATTAACCTTCACATCTTAATTAGATGATAGTTTCTGCACTTTAATTTCCATTACCTCAAGAACATTATGCAGATAATTTTCATTCTAAATAAACAAAAGTAGTCTATATACAGTAAAAAAAATTTCATAAACTAAAGTTTGTTGATGTTGTTATTACAACTATCTTAAAGGCACTTATGACATCATAGTTGGATTTCATCTTCTAAACAGCTCAAGAATTGATTAATCCGACAACTTAACGTCATTATCGGAACTACTGTTCATACGTGAGCTACTCTCAACAACCTATTCAATCCATTGCCTTTATTTTAATAACCGTGATGGTTAGGTTTAGGTTGAAATTGGTGTGTGGACAAGCCTTTATTTTTAAGTTTTCGAACACTTATGTTTTCAAATTCCTACTTCCAACAATAATTGAGGATTCACATGCTGAGAATGAGTAATTTTATTCATTTAATTCTATGACACACTCTTTCTTATTACTATTTCTGCATTTTATTTAATTTTCATTCCCTCTATATCTTCTAAGTCTATCTTATTGGAATGATAAAAAAAATTCACACAGTAGAAAGCAGAACACATGGAAATATTGTATGAGAAATCAAATGAATTTCGAACAATATAGTGAGATCAAACAAATTTTTTTATTTCAACTTATATTTTATTAATACTAATAGCAGAGAAATATTTTACGTGTGAATTAATATATTATAACTTTTAATATTTTATTTTATATAGAATTTTGAGAAAAATATGTGAAATTTTTAAATGTACTTTTTCATGAGTTTAATATACATATATTATAAAAAAATTACATTATTAATAAAATATAATCAAGGTGTATTATTCATTTTTCTTAAATATATATATATATATATTATATATTAAATATATTATTTTATTATTTTTTATTTTTTATTATAAAATTTATTAAAAATATTGTGTACAATAATATGTAATAATTAAATTATATAATTTTCATTTAATTATGTATTTTTTCTAGATTATCCTAATAATTATTAATAGAAACTTTAAAATTTAACTAATTTAGTATGATTATTTATAACTGAAAGATTGTATATAAAATTTTGTATACTGTCAATATATAGTTTATTTTCCATTACTAAACTTATAATAATAAGTTAAAGTGACTCTGATTCTTTTTATTTAACAAGAATAAATCATAGTAATTATATAATTAAACTACTAAATTAATGTTCACAACAAATTATAGAGATGATGAAAAAACTACTAAATTAATGTTCATACTAAATTAAAAATGAAAATTGAAATCATATAAAAAAAATTACATAATTCTGTCAGTAAAATTAGTATAAAATATTATCATTCTCATATTTAATCTGAACAAGAAAAAGAATTGGAATTTGCTTTTAAACAATTTCAATGAATATAATTAATAGTAGGACTTCTAAAACTTATATTCCTTTTATATACTTCACATTTGTAATGATTTTATTTTTATTTAAATGTTATTCTTACAAAATTAAGATTATATTAATTATTTTTCTTATTTTTTTAAATGTTATTTTTATTTATTTATGATATTTAAATTTCAAAAGTATATTGATAATATGTAATTTTATTAATTAGTTATTTTATAAATATTTTTTTTCACTTCTTCATGTATTTTCTTATTAATCAATATAATTAATTAATTTTTATTGAATAGAGAAAAAATATATATGATATATTTTATTTCTTTGGATAAAGAAAAAATAAATTTATACAAATTATTTTATTACAGAGGAAAAATAAATTATTATGAGTATTTTTCAGAAAAAATATAAAATACCAACAGTGGAAAAAGAAATTTCATATTTATTATAAATTAAAAAAATTAATATTTTTCTTATGCTATTAAACTTTAAACATCACATATTGAAAAATAAATAAATTATTATTTTATTATTTATATCTTCATCTCTCATCTAATTTTTATTAATTTAAATATATATTTATTATGATGTAGGAATGAAAAAAATAATAAATATCTTAATTATTTTATTAAAAGAAAAATAATTTATTGAATATCTTTTTTAAATATTAAATAATATTTATAAAAAAAATTATATCTTTAATGATGACATTAATAATGTTACGGTCATATTTTAATTACGTTTTTCAAAAGAAACATTATCATCGCACTATACTCTTTTATTGATTGAATTTGACTTTTTAATGTGTTAATATGCCTTAAAGTAATATTAAATATAGAAATAGGTTAAAAAAAATTAATTACTGAATAAAATTATTCTTTTTATGACAATCATTAGTACCATCATTAATTTATTTATTGAATTAATGTCTTAAAAAAATATTAATATATAAATAAAGGTAAATTAATTTAAAAAAAAAATTCTTAAATTTAATAATATAATTTTCTTATTCAATATAATTAATAATTATAAAAAATAAACGATAAAAATTAAAATAAATATTTAACTATTACTTTTAAAAAAATAAATTTTTATAATTAAAAAATAGAAATTTATTTTTTATCTTTATCATTTATTTTTTAATAATTTTATTATTTAATATTTTAATTCATTTTAACTATCCACAAAATTTTCTTAGCTGTAATTTGCATAAATTTTCATATCATCATCAAAATTCAAAATACACACTCACCTGTCATAGTACCTTACCGGTATCATACATGATCTATGTGGGGTTGCAAGACCCTCGACTTTAAACACTATTTTTCAAAAAATATGAATTTATCTCAGTTCTATAAAATTATGAAAAGGTGATGGTGAAAAGTTAGGAGACACTAATACATACCAAATTATGAAAATTGGTACTTTTGGTTGGTAGTGGTCAAAAGTTTGAGTGCTGCTAAGAGACGAAAGTGAAAAGGACAGATAGATACAGCATGGCAATCACTGTATATGATCTTCCACATTCCCATGGTGGGAACAGCCAGACCCTTCATATGCACCACAAAATTATAAGATATTTTCTGTTCCTTTTCCATTTTTACTTTTTATCAAATTCATTTATACAGAAATTAAAATTACTGTTACTGATGCCATTTTGACATTCCAGAGGATCATATATTTCAACTGGAAGAACATGACAGTAAGGTGATGAAAACTTTAACACTTCTCAGTTCTCATTGTCAGTCACTTATTCACATCTTCCTATTTTTCTATCCATATAAAAGTGACTTACTAATTACAGAATTTCAATTACTAATATAAACAAGCATTTTTTTTATCATAATAAATCTATGCATTTAAGGTATTATTTACTTTAAAAACTTAATGACTTTATTTTAAAAAAAGTGTCAAAAAATAAGAAAAGAGATCATATCTTACTTTTCCAGAAATGTTAGTGAGATATGACAATGTTTAGGTAAGATATTCAGATGTTACATTACATCTTAAAATGGCGATGGGACTTGTATTTATTTATAAGACATTCGAATTGGACTAGAATTAATTCTTGACATAGACACCCAAATGGAGTTTTCACCTATTCATGAGCAATGTTGATGATTCAGTTGTTGTTATTGATCATGCATCTTTAGCTAGCTAGTCTGTTGTATACAATGAAGTTTTGGCATCTGAGAATAGGCCATGACAACTAGAAAAACAAAAATTACTAAACGGTGTCAAGTTGGATAAATTAGAATTTTGTGAATTGCATTGTGTGATGATTAATGAAGTTATGTGAAAGCATAAACAGAAAAATAAAATTCAAAATCAAATAACAATTTAAGCCACAGGTTTGCAATTGTTTCTATTATTATTCATTTGTAAGCAAATGGGAAAGGAGAAACCTAGAAGACCCAGAAGCATAACCGTATATAACGATGATAGTAAGAATTGATGCACTCAAAACTGCACAACTAGAATGATAAGTATGCCAATGGTCACATATATCTTGAATATTCACATTATTAAGATTCAGAGAAACTATCGCTCACATCATCTTTCAATGGCAAGATCTTCCAACTTTTGGAGGCAAGTGGGAATCAGATGTAATCAAAGGACACTTTCCACATTTTCACCTTGTTAGGGGGAGTATTGTTGGTCATAGACCTCCCAGTAAGTGGACCATAGAAGGAAGAAGAAGGCCAGTAATACAATTGGATCAGGACTATAGCTTAGAAATAGTGTAACTGATAAATAGGAAAATAGAAGGAGAGGGGGGCAATTAATCTTGTGAGAGACTAGGCTCAAACTCCTGGCGATCTTGTACTCTTTCTTCCTTTGTAAGTATTTCTGTCCCTTTGTTCTTTCATCTCTATCTGGGAACATTTCCCTGGAGATCATCGTCAATAAATTGGGTATCTTTACAGCAATTTTTATATAGATAAAACCAATTCTATCATGTAATTTCATAAAATCTCAGAGGCGGTTCGTGTAATATATTTTAAAATTAAATAAAATAACAAGCCACTATTGCAAACAGAAATAGAAAGGAGAAGAAAATTGATTTCAAGTTCACAAGTAAATGACATGAATTACATAGACCATTTTAGTATTTGGATTAAACAACATTCTATGCATATAGGCTGCAGTGCTAAACACAATCCATGCCCTTAGCTTGACAAGCTTCTGACTCTCATTTCAGTTTCAGGTAAATCAAACTGTTACAGTATCTACACAAAGGCCTTATTCATAAGATAAAACAGAAAAGGAAAGCGAAATATGAACAGATGAGAGTCCTAGTTTCATCAGCCTCTCCAGTTGTCTTTCCGCTTCCTTATCTCTCCTAATGCTTCAACAGGTGACTTGCATCCCACTCTCTCCTGAAAATGTTCACAGTTTAAGAAAAGCTTGACGTTCAACCTTTATAGTCACGGTACTTTTTATCCAAGAAAAGAATATGAAAAATTGCACAAATAACAGCTTCTTTTCTGAGTAAATATGTTAGAATTTCAGTTTGATTGTAGAAAGCACCAATAAACTCCTGAAAGCTTTTCTGATTATATACTTCATTCTGCCCTCTATCAAAAGGAAATTATATATTTGTTTCACACATTTGAAGAGGTGACAAACCTGGATCTGAGGTAGATCAACCCTCATAAAGGGATTGGTCTCCAACTCATCCTCAATAGTTGAGGGAATTGTTGCTTCGCCAGCTTGCCTCTGATTCTGAGCCCAGGTTAATTTTTGTTGTGTCCTCAAATTATCTGGCTCAAATTCCAGAGCAAATTGCAAGTTCTTCACTGAGTACTGGAGAAAAAACAACTTGAAAATCTTACAAGTGATTTATATATAAGTGAAACACAACATATAAGAAATAAGCCACTAAGAATTTAGGCTTTTATAAGTCAAAAGTAAAATAGTCTAAAATTTCTCCTTCCTCACCATGCATGTTCTCTCCTCTATGCCTCAAAGTTTCATTTTCTTTTACTTAATGTGAGTCATAAGTTTTGCAAGATAAACGGAAGTACACAAACTATTCCAAACAAATGAGTTCTTATGAGCAGTCACTAGGGATTATCTAAAGCAATCCACTTCTTCACAAATCATAACTTTACATCTGAGCAGCTGAATCTTAAATATTTAAAAACCAATATATTTTTCAGAAAAACATAGAATTGTGTTCTAAGGAATGAAGGATTTATTGATTTGTTCGCTCAAGGGTTACTGCGGCAGAATGCTAGCTCAACCCAAAATATAACTTTTCAATCTAGGCACTTTAACGGACAAACACAGATTCAAGCATAACAAAAGGTTAGGACAGTATTCATGAAAACCTAATGACCTAACTTAAGCACAAAAATTGTTACAAGAATTGAGTATATTTTGTTTCAACTTCTTATTCCATTATATTCATATCAGGTTGACCACTGTATGCCGCAGAAATTGGAAATTTAAGCCTTGCATTTTCCATACTATACAGTTTTTACATAATCTTAACATGTGTAAACTGGACCAAGAAGATTAGTCTGGAATATTTAAAACATTTTAGATATTTGCTTCATTCCCAAACCCCCTTTCTCCATTTATCAAATTAGAAATATTTACCAGGTAAAGTCATACATGAACTACCTGTTTAAGAAGTCTTGTGGATGAATCCCGTTCATCATTTAAATTATAAGAAAATCAATCATCAATGACACTACCTACATAAATAAAAAAATTGAAACTCCCCATAATAATTTTACCTCATGACCACAGTATACTCGAGTTGTCTTTGGTAATGAACCTAGTGTTACATTGAGTGATTGATACATCTGTTCTGCAGTGCCCTCAAAAAATTTCCCACAACTAGCAATAAACTGTAAACCAGCAATAAGACAACAAATCTAGAGATTTAAAAGAAGAGCCTCTTCAAAATTCATATACATGAAAGTTTTAAGAGCAAGAGCCAAATACAAGTCACATACCTCGACTTCAAGCACTTGCCACAGTTTTAATCATAAGTTTAATACATGCCTTCCAAATAACTACTATTCTTGGATATGAAAAAGATAGATCAGTCATCTTACCAATGTATCTCCAGTAAAAACAGCCGGATGCTCATCCTCTTTGCCAGTAACATAGTAACTTATGTGACCTAGTGTGTGACTGAGCAAGTTATAAATATAGCTTATGTTAGTAAGGGAGGTAAATATGTCTAGATAAAGGGAGAAACAAGGTTGAATTGCTACACCAAACATCAAGAAATACCAAAAGAATGACAAATATCAACAACTGATAATGCGGAAATAAAAATTAACAACAAAAATAAATGAGAAGGCCAATGAAGCATGGCAATGCCTTCTTGGTATATTTTCACACAATTTGGCACATCCAATTTTTTTATCATCAGATAAGTGGGATTAAAACCCTCTAACAGGGTATGAGAACATTTGGCAAAAGCTCTGCAAGCATCACACAATTGATTCTTCAACGCAGACTTTTCTGGCGAGAGAAATACATTACAAAAAGTTATATCTGTGGGTATCAAAGACTATAGCACAATATTCAACCTGACCTGCTAACAATTCTTGTCATTCAAACATTATGCTTGGTACTAACTACTAAGCAAGTTTGTGACTTATTACCTGTTTCAGTAGGAATTAGAACCATTTGGATACAACGCTAGAAATGTTTTTGAGAATTTCTTTAAGAAAAAGGCTTAATATTTCTGGTAGGAAAGCTCTCAAAAGCACTTCTAACTTATGTTCAACAAGATTCCCCGACTACTTGTTTCTTCTTCTTTTAGACTAATTTAATTTCACTTGAAAGTTAAAATTGGTATCTGGTTAAATGAAAAAAGACAACTTTCACAAATTAGATTATAGTTAAGCTAACTTTAACTTGTTAGAGAAGTTTAACTCATTTTACCTTTTTCCTTTTTATTTTCTTTTCTGAGAAATTCATCCAAATATGACCAAACAGTTACTGTTCCTATCCATACTATATAATGTAGTGCACTAACTGGTTAGCAGTAGCAATAGCATAGCATAGCATACCAAGGTGTGTGAAGGGCCAATATAGTGACGTCAGCTCCAAGCGAGACCTTATCACCGTTTTCAACCTTGTTAGTGCAACCTTTCACGTTATCAATGGAACCACCATAGACCTTGATTCCAGGCACCAGTTGCTTTATCTTCTCGTTTCCACCAGCATGATCCCTGTCACACAATAAGAAACGGTAAAAACAAAACATCACAGGGAAGGGAACATATCAGTAAAAGGATAAAAGCATCATAGTACACCATACCAGTGATGGTGGGTGGTGAGGACGAGTTTGAGAGTGAGCCCATGCGAGTTGGCAACTTCGAGAATCTTCTCCGGCTCGACGGGGTCCACCGCCGCCGCTTCCTTCGTGCTCTCATCGACGATCCTGCGTCACTCAGATTCGTTCAGCAAAATCTAAGAGAGAAATGAATGGATGAATATGAGATTAGATAGATTCATACAGATAGGAATAATTGTCTTCGAGACATGGTATGTGTTGGATTTTCATCTTTTCCTTTTCGATTCAAACACTTTTCACAAACCCAATTTCTTTATCTCATATCTAGCGGTGTGGTGTTAAATCTGGAATCAAATCTTTATTTCTATGTTTAGATATACTTTATCATAAAATGAATAAAACCTTTTCGTAATATAATAATAATAATAATATATAATTATTTTATTATTAATATTGGTTGATTCGTAAATCAGAATAACATTACTCTTCCTCTTATTTGTTTTACTCATGAATAATAATTATTTTATTATTATTATTATTATTTATATTTTATTTTAATTAGAATATTTATTATTATCTGTTGATAAATAGATTTATAAAATTATTATTATTAATTTTGATAGAATATATAAAACTTACTTTAATGATAAAAAATTAATTCACTTATTTGAAAAAAAGATAAAAGAAAATATGCATTATTTTTTACTCTTAACCCTATCACAAATCATATTATAAATGACTTGACATTTTCTAAACAGTTTACAAGGGGAACTGGACCCGATAGACAATTTGAGCCCAAAACAAAGCCCGTCTCATAAACAGGCAAAAGCCCTAAGCAACTGCCTCTATATAAACGACTTATTCTAAAGCTGGTAAGCGTTTGTAGACAGCCTCAACCCTAACGCGATTGGAGCATAGCGACGCAGCCATGGGGAGGAGTAAGCTCTAACATCCTTTTTCGCAAGTTTCCGATTATTTGTTTCAATTTCAAATCTTCTATGTTGTATTCCGCTGTTGTTTTATGGAGTTTTTTTTCCCCTTTGATTATTTGTTTCAATTTCATATCTTCTATGCCGTAATTCGCTGTTATATAGAGTTCTTAGCAGAATCTATATTCTTCCTCTTATCGACAATTGTTTCCTCTTTTTTATTTAAATTAAACTTGATTTCGAAAAATGAGTTGTTAGGTATGATTTATTTTACTGTAGGTTGTGGTTACTGTTGATAATAATTAAAGCTAGATGATTTTTTTCCTAGTATTAATATTTATTATGAATTTATGTTATTCTTTCTGAGATTACAACTCGTGTTTGGGAATGATCTGATCTAGGTTTTATGTTATATTCTTAGTTGTGAGTTTTTCTAGTATTAATATTTACTACTAGTTATGCTTTACAGTCTGAAATTACAATTGCACTATCAAGTTTTGGAATGAACTGGTCCAGACTTTGTGTGTGATTTTATGTAATTGTAATGATGATTGGTGTTTGATTTAGGACCTGCAAGGTGTTATAGGCAAATTAAAAACAAGCCATACCCCAAATCCCGTTTCTGTCGTGGTGTTCCCGATCCCAAGATCAGAATTTATGATGTTGGCATGAAGAAAAAAGGTGTGGATGAGTTTCCTTTCTGTGTCCATCTGGTCAGTTGGGAGAAAGAAAATGTGTCAAGTGAGGCACTGGAAGCTGCACGTATTGCTTGCAATAAGTACATGGCAAAGTTTGCTGGAAAGGATGCTTTCCATTTGAGAGTCAGGGTGCACCCATTCCATGTTCTTCGGATCAACAAGATGCTTTCATGTGCTGGAGCTGATAGGCTCCAAACTGGAATGAGAGGTGCTTTTGGAAAGCCACAGGGTACTTGTGCTAGAGTGGCTATTGGGCAAGTCCTCCTTTCTGTCCGCTGCAAGGATAGCAACAGCCATCATGCACAGGAGGCTCTTCGCCGTGCCAAGTTCAAGTTCCCTGGTCGTCAAAAGATTATTGTTAGCAGGAAATGGTATGTATTTGCTCTATTGACAGACGTTGCCTATGCATCTGGCAATGAGCAATTGTCCATGATACCTGAATCTATTTGATTTTCACTCTTTAGTTACACAACCTTGTTTTTCTTCTGTATTTAACTTTGGTTATTATTTTTTGAAATGCTTGCTCAGGGGCTTCACCAAGTTTAGCCGTTCCGATTATCTCAGGTTCAAGTCAGAGAACAGAATTGTGCCAGATGGTGTTAATGCAAAGGTAATGTTAACGAATTGTGTAGCGCAATTGAAACTTTATTATAGATTCTACCATATATAAGAGCACGTTTCTGAATGAAATGTTTGCCTTTTAGTATTCAATAAATATTTTCTCAAATTATTTTAATTGTATGTAAGGCTCCTAACAATTTCTGTTTTGTGGGCTTGTAGCTTCTTGGGTGCCATGGACCATTGGCCAACCGCCAACCTGGAAGAGCCTTTATCAACAGTGCTACTGCTTAAGTCTGTTATATTAAGTGTTAGAGATTGGATCATATTAATTTTGCAAGATTCAATGTGTTTGTTATTTTGTCAGTACATTCCATTAAACTAAGTTTAGTTAAATTTTGTTTTTGCAGACCTCTTATATTCTGATATTTTAATGCTATATTTTGGTATAATACCCCGTCTTATTTTTATCTTCTGTTATTTGATCTTCCGTCAGGTACCTGGTATTTTTTTATTATCGAGATAGATAGCACTGATAGTGTATGAAATTTTAACGTGAATGTTCTATTGCTGACCCCACCTTGCCATAAATTAAATGGTTTTCAGTATAAGTTGTGTACTGACCTCTATAATGTGTTAGCATAACTGCCAAAAACCATCCCAGAGTAGCTGATATACCCATCTTGCTCTTGTTAAATGTTCTGTTTCTTGGTGAAACTGGGTCACGTCAAGCAATGAAGACATTCAATTTATGTGGACAAATGTTCTATATTGATTACGTAATATCTTACTGAGACCTCCCAATTCACTTTTAACATTTTTCTCCTGTACCTCCCAATTCACTTTTATCATTTTTCTCCTGATTGATACGTAATAGTCGTTTTATAAGTGGCAGAAGATATAGCTGTTGGGTGATTTTGAAGATAATAGTTATAGTGTTTTATGCATGATCAACAATTGCTATCTAGGCAGGTTTTAAAGGTCAGTTTGGATGAGCGGAAAGAATGGGGAAGTGAAAAGAAAGAAAGAAAAGAGGGAGTGATGGTACATAAAGAGGGAATTGTGGAAAAAAAATGTGTGATGCAGGGTAAAGTGTGGAAAGAACTCAATAGGAATATGATTATGGAGGTTGTATAATCAACAAAGTGTTGTGTTGAATATGTAATCATGTTGAGTTCATTCTACTTGAATATGCATGAAGATATTCACGGCCACCAATTGCTATGACTTGGTTTTTATATATTTTTATCACCTAAATCGCACAAACTGACAATTGGAACTAGACATGTATCAATAATTTCTTCAAGCATGAATTCACAAACAATTTGGATCGAACTTCATAATTTTCTAAAAACCTTTCTCCAATAAAAGTAAATGAAGTTTCACTGCTAAGATGGGTGAGTTTGGATTGGATGAAAGGGAAAGGATGAAAGATAAGAGATTGTAGATAAAATGGGTTAGTTTGGATGGTAAGAAATGATGAGTTGATTTGAGATGAAAGAGGAGTGAGCTCTTCACCCTAAGTTTGATTTGAGTTTCATTGATTAAGAATCCTAAGTCCTTTAGCAAATATTTCATGTTATTAAAGGTGGTTTTACATATCCGTCTAAAATGACAACATATCTGCCATAGATAATCGATATGTGTTTACATAATCAATTATGTATGAATAAATAATCTATATTATCCATCTAATTATTATTTCAAGGTGTAGATGTTTTGTTATATGATCTCATTTATTTGAGTATGCATACTTGGTTAAAAAAAATGTTATTATATTGTTGTACCTTTGTTAAATATTTTATGTTCATGTTCAACATCAATTTTGTTATTGGAACCTTCAATTATGGTGATCCTCCACACCTAACAAATAAAAAAAACCTAAAAATAACATTTTTTTTAGTGTATTTGAGGACTAAGGATCTTGGTTGATTTAGAGTCTTGGTTGATTTAGAATCTTGGTGGATTTAGGGTTTTGGTGGATTTATGGTCTTGGTGGATTGAAGGTCTCTGTTAAATTTAGGATTTTGGTAGATTTAAGACTTTGGAAGATTTAAGATCTTGGAGGATATATGATTTTGAAAAATTTAAGATTTCGAAGGATTTATGATTTTGGTGAATTTAGAGTGTTGTGGATTCAGGGTCCTTGTGGATTCAGAGTCCTTGTGGATTCAGAGTCCTTGTAGATTTAAGGTTATTGTAGATTTATGGTTTTAGTAGATTTAAAATCTCGATAAATTTAGTGTGTGGGAAGATTTAAAATCTCAATAAATTTAAGGTTTGGTTGAATTTAAAGAATGAGTAAATTTAGGGATTTGGTAAATTTATCATTATAATAAATCTAGTTATGATCTTGATGAATTTAGGGTTAACAATAGAAAAAAAAAAAGAAAAGAAAAAGATAATTAAATTATTAAAATAAATATAGTTAATATAATTTTCAACCGTTTTTATGGATAATATCAGTAAATTATTATTATATTTAAATCCTTATTAATGATTGTTAATAGAAAAAAAGAAAAAAGAAAAATATTATCAATGAAAGAAAAATCACTATAAATTATATTTTTAAAATATAAAAGAAGATAAATATCATTTACTAATATTCTATGTATTATCGAAAAAAAATCCTAGGCAGGTAAAGAGAATAATCATTTACAGTAAAAACATTATTTTTAGGTTTGAATGCTCTGTTCATTTTCAAATATCATAATTATATAATTTTAATTTAAAAAAATTTATGAAATTTTGATAACGTATAGGATGACTTTAGTATAATGTCAGACACGAGGAAAGTTCTAGAAGTGTTTTTCTTCTGCAACAGCAAGCTAGCCAAGTTATATTGAATATTTTTAAAAATTATATATATATTTATTTTTCATTCACATGTTCTTATAAAATATTAAAAATCATAAGATGAACTGTAAAAAATAAATGAAAGAAAAAAGTATGGAAAACAAAAACACTTTTATTTAAGAGCATTATACCATTAGTTTGATGATAGGAATCAAATCAAATGGGGGAATTTTACAGAATTAAATGGTGATTATGTAGAAGAAGAAAGATTTTTCCAATGTTCATAAAAGGTATTGTCATCTTTAGAATTGGATGTTTCAATTACGATTTTATTCTTTTGTTTTTTTTTTTAAAGAATTAATATGAAAAATTAGTATGAAGAATGTAAAACTAAAACAAATAATATAATCCAAGAAATAGTCTAAATATATTTAAAAATAGAATAATAATTTAAATAAGATTTTTATTGTTTTACTTATATTTTACTTTTGAATTGAAATAATAAATATTTTGACATTTTTTTTTACTTTTTAATTAATACATATTTCAATTGCTTAAAATGAATATTAAATTATTTTAAATATTTTCTTTATATATTTTCTCTATCCAAAGGGTGTGCTAATTTTTAAATTTTTGTTACCATTCACTAACACTGTCTCATTTATCACCATCTTCAAAATCATAGCACAAAATAATATGCTTTTTATGTTGAGCATTTCAGTACTGTCACAGGGCATGAGATTTGGCATCACAAGTCAAGAAATTCAGATTCGGATTCATCTCTCTCTCTCTCTCTCTCTCTCTATATATATATATATATATATATATATATATATATTGTCATGCAGGTAAATAGTTGTTCTAAAATATATGAAATGATATAAGAAATATGGCCATATTTATGCTAAAAACCACACGTAAAGTTGTTGTGTATGTTGTTTAATTAGTCAAGATATAGGGTCCATACCCAAAGACATGCCAACTAATATAATTTATGACTTGCTACTTCATTTTCAAACGTTACACTTGGATTCATGCAAGCCATGTTCTTTTTTTCCTTTTACGTTGGGCTAATTTCAACAGCAGAAGGTGGACATTAATGTGATTGCTAGTCAGAGAGAAGAGTTCGTGATTTGGTGTAGGTTAGCTCCCTCATTATTGCTGCCATAGTAGATTTGTAGTTAAGTAGGAAAATAATCTAGCTGTGTGTGAATATGTTGGTGTGACCAACCAAGTTCTTAGTTTGAATCTCTATTTATTTCATGGTTTCATGTCATATGTTGCGTGCACAAAAAGTATAGTTTCGCCCTGTTGCACGGCATTTCGTTTGATCCTCATTAAATGACCAGTTTCAGATTTTGAATTTCATGCCAATTCTCCTCTTTTGTTGAACTGGATTATATATCTCCTACTCATTTTTGGGAAGTGGTCATGCTTCATTTTGTTCACTGAATTTCATACACAGGTATTTTCTCTTGGTTCCCCCTAAATTCCAAGTGTGAATAATTGTAGCTATTAACTTACACTACACTGCTTGATTAAGGATTGGAAAATAAGTATTTGTAATGAAGATGCTCCATTTGTGGCTGGTTACCTCTGCTGTTCATAGTCGAGTCATCATATTGTTTTTGAAATCTGATACCTTGCTTTTAACATCTTCACAAATCTGCGTAACATTTTTTTTGTGTAACATGCTTGCAATGATCCATTTATCTCTGAAAATCTGGTCTTTAATTAAGTTGAATGGAAGCATGTGATCCATATGTAGCCAAACTTTTACAAGCTTCCAAAGAGAGTTATTCTAGTATGATATGCTAATTCTTCCAATATCTTCTCTCCCTAACTGTTTTGTTTGTTTAATATCTTTGGCAATGTTCCTAAGGTGAAAGATGTTATGTTTGCATGACTTCACTGGAGGAATCAGAAAGTTGTATTCGTTAAAATATTGGTGGTATGCTTGCTTTGAGTGTGATATGTTTGACGCATCTGCATCCCTTTTGAATGTCCTTTGTCCCAGTAAATGTCTCAATCTAGCTCCAAAGACAAGTACTTTTCAGTATTTGAAGATGCACTTTTAGAGTATGCAATGACCAGGTTTGGTGGCAAAAGATAGAAATTAACACTCATGATTCACATCATTTTAAGTTGGGAGATTTCAGGATACTTTTAGCAACAATGTTTTTTCTTTATGAAGTACAAAAGAGAGTCAAACTTTAGCTTTTTCTTTTTTCGAGTTTTTTTTTCTTGGATTCTCAATTACAACCCTCCTTTTCCCTCTCTTCCTTCTTGCTTGTTTTTTGGTAAAGGAATCTTCTTTCTTTTTTTTTTAAACATGTAAGAACTGATTTCATGTGGGAATTTCTTTATCCTCAATTAAAAGTGCACTTTAATCCCCCATAAACTAAAGTCCACAGTGAAGCCTTTGCCTTTTTCTTTTTAGTTGAAAGAGTATAGTTACACAGCAAATTTTGAAAGAATGAACTTTCTTCAACTGATTTATTTGAAAGAATTTACCAACAGAAAACATTCTCACTTTAAAATTCAAGTTCTCTAAGAACGGAATTTACTCAACTTATTTGACTTGATTTCTGCTCAATTCTAAATCCAATCTGTGAACTAATAATCTAAAGCGCTATTTCATGTTTTCTGCATCACTTTCCAAGTTCACATCATTGTTTTTTAGACTAAACTCATTCCTACTCAAATGACTCCATGTTTCTGAACAAAAAAGTAGTTCATTATGACTTTCAACATTTTTATCCTTCTCAGCCATATATTATCAGCTAACACTTTACCATAATTTTCCAAAGCTGAGCCAAACAAGGATGAAGAACAGCTAAGGTCAGAACTCGGAACTACCACTTCCCTCCACTTCACACCAAACAAGAACCAATGAAGTTCCAATTCCGTGCTGTTTCATTTGTTCTGCTAAGCTTCATTGTGTCTCTCTTTGGCCTGATTGTAGCTGACTTGAACTCCGACAGACAAGCTCTCCTTGAGTTCTTTTCAAATGTTCCACATGCCCCAAGATTAAATTGGAGTGAGTCCACACCAATTTGCACTTGGGCTGGTGTGACATGCAACCAAAATGAAACTAGTGTAATTGGAATCCATCTTCCAGGGGCAGGTTTCAAGGGCTCCATTCCAGAGAACAGCCTAGGAAAATTAGATTCGCTTAAAATTCTGAGCCTTCACTCCAATGGCCTTAGAGGAAACCTTCCTTCTGACATCCTCTCTATTCCTTCACTCCAATATGTAAACTTGCAGCAAAATAACTTCTCAGGTCTAATCCCTTCTTCTATCTCCCCTAAACTCGTAGCATTGGATATTTCCTCTAACAATTTCTCTGGAAGTATCCCACCTACCTTTAAGAATCTCAGTAGAATCACCTGGTTGTATCTTCAAAACAATTCCCTCTCTGGGGCTATCCCTTACTTCAACCTTCCAAGTCTCAAGTATTTGAATTTGAGCTATAACAACTTGAATGGCTCAATTCCAAATTCCATCAACAATTATCCATACACTTCTTTTGCTGGGAACTCTCACTTGTGTGGACCACCTCTCAATAACTGTTCTACAGCCTCCATTCCATCTTCTTCCTCCTCTCTTTCTCCTTCTCTTTCTCCTGTTTATCAACCACTCTCTCCTGCAGCAGCTCCCAAAAATAGAAGTGTTACCACTTCAAAGAGTTACTTTGGCTTAGCTTCTATACTTGCTCTAGCAATTGGGGGCTGTGCCTTCCTCTCTCTCCTAGTTTTGGTGATCTTTGTATGCTGTTTGAAGAGTAACAAGAGGCAAAGCAGTGGCATACTTACAGGAAAGGCACCTTGTGCTGGAAAGAATGAGGTTTCAAAGAGTTTTGGGAGTGGGGTTCAAGAGGTTGAAAAGAACAGGTTGTTCTTCTTTGAAGGTTGCTCTTACAGCTTTGACCTTGAAGACTTGTTAAAGGCTTCAGCTGAAGTTCTTGGAAAGGGGAGCTATGGAACAACATATAGGGCTGCTTTGGAGGATGGAACAGCAGTGGTAGTTAAAAGGTTGAGGGAAGTTCTAGTTGGAAAGAAGGAGTTTGAGCAGCAGATGGAGATTGTAGGAAGAATTGGTCGCCACCCCAATATCATGCCCCTTCGAGCTTTTTACTTCTCCAAAGATGAGAAACTTCTAGTCTATGACTACATGCCTGGAGGCAGCTTGTTTTCCTTGTTGCATGGTACGTTTTATTTACATAGATAATTGATACATTGTCTCTTTCTGTTACCTAAATCCACGCGCCAATCTCTTTTATTAATAATGAACAAAAGAAGTTTTTCTTTCTTCACCATTCTTCAACTGCATTATATTTATCTAGATACTTGATGTGAGTAACCAATCACTATTGAAGATTGTTTAGCATTTATGGATTAGGCAAGATAATGGACAAAATAAGCTATCTTTTGTTCACCATACAACAGCTGCATTATGCTATTTATGTAGCAATAAGCAATTCATGCAACTAGCTTACACATATTTTGTATTGTGAACTATAAAAAAGCTATATCTTTAACTAATTCTTCTATCGTTCCTAACCAACAACAGGAAACAGAGACATGGGAAGAGCTACATTAGACTGGGATTCAAGATTGAAGATTGCACTTGGAGCTGCAAAGGGAATTGCTTCCATTCACACTGATCACATGGATTCAAAACTTACTCATGGCAACATCAAGTCCTCCAATGTGCTCATAACCCAAGAACATGATGGCTGCATCACTGATGTAGGACTTACTCCTATGATGACCACCCAATCAGCCATGTCAAGAGCCAATGGCTACCGTGCTCCCGAAGTAACCGAGTACCGGAGGATCACTCAGAAGTCTGATGTTTACAGCTTTGGAGTGCTCCTTCTTGAAATGCTCACTGGCAAGGTCCCACTGGGATATCCTGGCTATGAGGACATGGTTGATCTTCCAAGGTGGGTGAGGTCTGTGGTTCGAGAGGAATGGACTGCTGAAGTTTTTGATGAGGAACTGCTTAGAGGGCATTATTTTGAAGAGGAAATGGTGCAGATGCTTCAGATTGCACTGGCATGTGTGGCAAAGGTGGCAGATAATAGGCCAACAATGGATGAAACTGTTAGGAACTTAGAGGAAATTAGACTTCCTGAACTGAAGAATCGTAACACATCATCTGACTCAGAATCTAATGTACAAACTCCATGATTATTTTGTACATGTATGCTTGCCCTGCCATGCACTTGTTATTTTCTGTACCACACAAGGAATAACCTTGCTGTGTCTCTAGAGTATTCAAGTTATGATAACTGTATTGTATCATGGTATGTTCAGATGACGTAGTAGTTTCTTATTCCATAAATGTAGTAAGAAACGTAGTTTCAAGTGAGTGATCATTGAAGAAGTAAAAATTTTAAAACCTTGCAGTTCAGTATACTCATTTGGGTACTTTGCATGAATGATCTTTTACTGTCACATTGTTCCAAAAGGAAAGATTGGAAATCTAAGAATTCCCATATCAGGGTATGTGTCAAATGCCACGATCAAAATGCACAAAGTTTACAGCTACAGTTGAATTTCGAACAGAAGATTTTGCTAATAAAATTTCTTGTAAAATTGATCTAGGATAGGATTATAGAAATGATATATTTTTTCCACAGTTTAAAGACAAGAATAGTTACTCAATTGATCAAGGAGCACAATCTTATTAACTGAAATTCATTGAAAATCACCAAATTTTTAAGTTTCACTTCTTATTAAACAGGGTTTTTTTCTTCTATTTTTTTAGTTTTTAATAACTTTTAATCAATAAATGTTTTGGAAAGTGTTAACTTTTATATATATATATATATATATATATATATATATATATATGTATAGAAAGTGTGTTACTGTGTTACTAGAAATGGAACGTTTCCCTTTGGCTATAAAAAAACGTTTTTATTAAAAAAATGTTTACCACATTTTAGAAGGAACTGTTGTACTTTTGATAAAGCATTTTATAATGTTAAAATGAGTAAAGAAATATGATCTTATGGGCATATAATTCAGTTTATAAAATAAATATGAAAAAGTCTTAGTTTTAGTGCAAAAGCAAAAATTCTAAGAAGAATATTTTCTTTGGTGTATATGAAATCAACCTTTTGTAGATAACCTTTTTTTATGATGACTAGTACAGTAAAATTTACAGTGAAATGATTGAGAATTTGGAACAAAGAAAACATAGAATTTGATGTATTAGTTAAAATTTCATACAAGAATCGTTTAAAAATGTGAAGTTAGGAGATTAGAGTGAAATTATGAGGATGATGCATATTCCAACATTGTATTTATTGGACTTTGAAATTGTTTCATTCATGGATCTACCATGGAATAAATGTCTTAAAATAGTAAGGAATTTTTATTGGATTGTAATACTTAAGGAACTAAGTAAGAGAGTCTCTTTAAACAAATCAATTTGATTTTTTCTCTCAAGACAGGGTAACTGTAGATGTGGATGCTTTTACTCTGCATAGTTTGCAACGCAATTAAATCTTCAAATCTTAAAAAACTTGGAGTGTGATATTGATATGCTCAAGACCAATGTGCTCGGAACTCCAAAGTAATTAAATTAAAGAAAATCGACAAATACAAACAATTCTTGTTTCTTAATAATGATTTAAACTCTTAAAAAAGTACAACTTCATCTATATAGATAGAAAAAAACTTAAGAAGATTCCAAGTAATTTGAAGAGTATTTTGATCTGTTGTTTCTCCACTAAAATGTCTTAAAAGGGAAAAGGATAACTAGACCATTAAAGTCCAACATTAAACCAACTCTGTTTTGAATTGATCATTTAGTTTAATCACACTTTAGTTACAAAATCAATTTTTAACTCATTGTGTTTTCCCTTCTTTTTCTTCTTGATGTTTGTAATCACTTTGGGGCTATTTTTGACATTGTCATAATTATTATAATAATAAAATATTGTTAAAGTTCTTTCAAATAATATATTTTTTATCTTTCTAAAATATATTTTCTAAAAATAAAAACCAACAATCTGTTAAAAAATGTACAGAAAGATATATGTTTTTATTACAGTATATTTTGAAAGAAATGTGTTAAAAGAGTGTATTGTTATTACTCTCATGCTTCCTAATTCAAGTTACATCAATCTCTCCATACATCTCCAAGGCATAGTTCAAAGTTGTAAATATTGTATCAACATTTGTAACCATTAGAAAATTGCAAGGTTTTGCCTTGAATGATACGCGGATTTGACCCTGTAAACGTGTCAACTCACAAAGAAAAACATATTTGGAGATTACGTGCATGGATTTCATCAATTAATCTCCATGCATATCGTAGAATATCCAAAGGAAACCAAGGAATTAGAATCCCTTAGCAGGCAATAACATGAAAGACAAAGATAAAAACAAAACTATGAATTCTTTTAATATGTTGGAGGCCAGCTTAGGATGGAAACCAAGTGCAAGTTAGCCATTAAGGATGGGTTTTCCAGCTTCAACACTAAACGTTGTATGTTCTCAAATATCAATGCATTTTCCTTGAATCAGACGATATTTGAGACTCGATGTTACCTATGATATTTTTCCAGCTTTAAGAAAGCAATGTGTCAATTGTCAAAATCCAAGAAGACAAGTTAACTTGTTTCATAAATATAGCATATAAAACTGTCATGTTTAAAACTGTCATGTTTCTACTCTTTTCTTCTGCTCACGTTTTACCATCAGATACCAACCTTTGTTAAGAGCCATGGCCCCCAACCAAGGTGTCCTCTCAACACTTGACAAAGCCAAGACCCAAAGCTACCACTACAAGGCAATTGTGATAGCCGGGATGGGGTTCTTCACTGATGCATATGATCTCTTTTGCATCACTGCCGTTATCAAGCTTATAGGTCGCTTGTACTACTATGACCCCGATAGTCACAGTCCAGGGAAGCTTCCCAAGAATGTAAACAATGCAATAACAGGAGTTGCATTGTGTGGCACCCTTGCAGGGCAGCTCTTCTTTGGCTGGCTGGGTGACAAACTCGGCCGAAAAAAGGTTTATGGCATAACGCTTGCCGCCATGGTGGGGTGTGCCTTGGCATCAGGGCTTTCTTTTGGCTCCACAGCCAAAAGTGTGGTTGCTAGTCTTTGCTTCTTCAGGTTCTGGCTAGGATTTGGCATAGGAGGAGACTATCCTCTCTCAGCTGTTATAATGTCCGAATATGCCAATCAAAAGACCAGGGGAGCTTTTGTTGCTGCTGTTTTTGCTATGCAAGGGGTGGGAATATTAGTTGCTGGAGGTGTAGCCATGACGGTCTCCAAACTGTTCCTATTAGCTTATCCAGCCAAAGTTTTCGCAGATGATCCAGTGCAATCTACTCAGCCACAAGGAGATTTTGTTTGGAGAATAGTGCTCATGTTTGGTGCATTTCCTGCTGCCTTCACTTATTACTGGAGAATGAAAATGCCAGAAACTGCAAGGTACACTGCCTTAGTTGAAGGAGATCACAAGAAGGCTGTTGAAGATATGGCAAAAGTTCTTGAAAATGATATACCTTTAGAAGAATTAAATACCAGGGTTGCTGCCACACCTAGCCTCTCTTATGGATTCTTCTCTTCAAAGTTTCTTGAGAAGCATGGCCTTCACCTTCTAGGAACAACCAGCACCTGGTTCTTGTTGGATATTGCCTTCTACAGTCTTCAGCTAACACAAAAAGATATTTACCCTGCAAGTGGACTTGTACTCAAGGCTTCACACATGAATGCCATAGAGGAGGTGTTTCTACTCTCCAAAGCAATGTTTGCAGTGGCACTGTTTGCCACTGTCCCTGGATACTGGTGCACAGTTTACTTTATTGACAAGATTGGAAGGTACAAAATCCAACTTGGCGGATTTTTCGTAATGTCTGTTTGCATGTGGTTTTTGGGACACAAATATAGAGAATATAGGGGAGATGAATGCAACTCAAATGGAAATTATGATTATTGTGGCGGAAACCATACCATGTTTGTCATTCTTTTTGGAGTCACCCTTTTTTTTTCAAACTTTGGACCCAATAGCACAACATTTATAGTGCCAGCAGAGCTGTTCCCTGCCAGGTTCCGTTCAACATGCCACGGGATATCAGCAGCAGCTGGTAAAGCAGGAGCTATCATTGGAGCTTTTGTGGTGCAAAGCTATATAGATAATGCCGAAGACAAAACAAAAGCAATGAAGACAGCACTTATGACACTTTCAGTTGTCAATTTGCTAGGATTCTTCTGCACTTTCTTAGTGCCAGAAACACGAGGTCTTTCACTTGAAGAAATCTCAGGAGAAGATAAAGAACTCCCTGGAAATATTGCTCAAGACGATGCAAATGAGACAACTGATACGGGAAAGGGAACAAAAGACTCTAAGGTTGACAAACTTCCGGAAACCTTAATGGTTTAGTTCCTAGGCATAATATATTAATACCCCAACCAGGAGCATCACTAATAAGAGGAAGGAGCAAAAAGAATAATGTTTGTTTCAGTAAGTTATACTTACACGTTTCTGTGCTCTGCTTGTGTTTTACTTTTCCCTTTACACTCTTGTCTAGGAGAGTAAAGAATAATAATAATGTCTGTCTAGTGTAATTGCAAGAATAGGAGCTTCTTGAATGTGCGAGTGTGTTACCAGTAGAAGAACCAAAATGAATAACTTTTTGCTGTAATCTCTACTACTAGTGCTTCTGTTCTATGTGAATTAAATTCTTTTCCTTTTGATGTATCTCTACCAGAAGTCCATAAGAAATAAGAATTAATGTCTTCTATCGTATCCTTACTTCCTCTTATTCTAGTTTCAGATCTACAGATCAGAATCCTGTTATCCACAATGAACACAATGTACAAATAAAAGCTAGCAATGACACCAAGTAACTATTAGATGATAACTTGAGAACCTCAGATTAGTTTTTAAACGCAGGAAATTTTTAAATGAAGTATCAAAGTATCTTCAACTTATTCCCAACATAAGAAACAATTATCAAGGTCCAACTACTTGAAGCAGAATCATAAAAAAGAGAAAGGCGGCACTTAGAAGGTTCACAAGCATTGAATTTGATACAAAAGCATGTCACTGATATCATGGTCGTATCGTAATATTAGTATGTCACTGATATGGCTTCACATAGGTATACACATGACACAGAATATTAGTATTAGTTGCTTGTGTAGTTCTAGAGAGTATAGGTTTATACAAGGAGTAATATCACAGGGATATAGTTTTCTAAGCCATCACAAATTACTTGAATCAGCCTCTAATTGGACCTTTACTGTAGAAATCAGGAATTTCCATCATTACTCAACTGGAGTACTAGTATATGAGAACTTCTTGAAGGTATTGTCATCCTTTTTGGGACTAGAAGCTGGAGAATCCAGCAAAGGCATACTAGTCCACCGCTCCTCAAAGTTAGCAACACAGTGCTTCCCAGCAACATCTGGGACAAAGCTTGGCCTAATTTCACGGGCTTCCAGTTTCTTCCAGTTGACTGACTTAAACCACTTGTGGCTTTTAATCTCCTCACTGCTTCTTGATCCACTGCCAAGGCGTTTGCCTGCATCTTTCTGCAACAGCTGAAGAAGAAAACTTTCATTATGTTCGCGTAGTCCAATACATGGCAATTGTGAAGCCAATTATAAAAAGATTATTTCACTATCATAAAATACAAGTAATGGATTTTTTGGAATCATACGTACAGCAACAACAAAAGCTTTTCCCTCAAGTGTGAGTATTTTTCATAACCATATCATTAAAAGGGGGAAAAACTAGATTAGATGTAGGTGAAAATATGTACCCCTTTTAACAGTGAATGTGCCTCATTTGACAAAAATGCTGGGAGCTTGATTTTGTCTTTAATTATCTTCTGCTGGATCTTATGTCTATTTCCACCAGAAAAAGGAGGCTACAATTGGAGTAAACAGTAAGATAAAGTCTAGGGAAATTATAAAAGTTACAATAACTCATTCGAACACCAGCAAACTATAGTATCAGCCATACATAAATACAATGGCTTATGAGACTCCAGAAATATGATACAGACAAACAACTAATCATAACGGATGATCTAGATAACTTTATCAATCTCTTGGGCAATATGATAATTATTGGCAATTGCTTAGAGAAAGGATTTTCAAATACAATCATGTTTAAAAATAATAGTATTCGGGGTGGACTTTGTAAGAGACTGGTGATTATACAATCAAAGTTGTAAAACACAGTACCACAGTTTAAGGAAATGGAAGATATAATTTTTGGAGAGCTACAGGCCATTAACTAGCAAATGGGAATCATTCACCATAAACTTAGCAGAATTCAGTATAAGGTTGATATCATCAGCCATCATTTTAAGGTTAATATAGTATATCTTAACTTATATTTCTTGCTTCAGAAACAAAATAAATTTCATGCAGATCAGACATACTAACTTATTTTGCCAATTCATTAGAAACAAGCAATTTCAGTAAAAACTTGAGTAAAATGCTATAATCCAAGCACAACGAGCAACGGATAACTTTCAATTATTTTCATGAAAGAAGAAAACAGTCAATTTCTTTTAAGATATCAAGTTGATCTATCAAGTTCAATGTAATCCGAGCTCCATCTTCAGTAGTAAATGCTTGAGAGAGATACGTCAAATTGGAAAAATAATAATAAAATAGTGCGACCACTATTTCGTACTAAAAGAAGACGAAAGAAGTATCAAGATTCTAACCTTTCCTGTAAGCATTTCATATAGTAAAATTCCCACACTCCACCAATCAGCTGCCTTATCATGACCTTTTCCCAGTACAATTTCAGGGGCCATGTACTCTACAGTTCCACACATAGAATTAGATCTTTCAGTCTCATTGAATTGCTTAGCCAGGCCAAAATCTGTTAACAATGCCTGATATCAAGCACATGAATATGCCATAATACAATAAGATAGAGGTTAGAAACAAATCACAAATCCCTTCAGAATAAATACGCAGGCATGTGGCATGCCTAATGGAGAGAGACAGAATCACAGAAATAGGTTTATGTTATCTTACATGACCATCTGCATCGAGAAGAATATTTTCAGGCTTAAGATCCCTGTGCATTATATCATTCGCATGAAGATAAGAAACGGCACAAATAATTTCTGCAGCATAGAAGCGTGCCAAATCTTCCCTGACAAAAGTTGTGTGTGAGACAGATATGTATAAGCATTTCCTAATATAGTCACAGCATGTGGCTTACAATACCTGAATAGGCCTTGGTGATAGAGCTGAAAGAAAAGGTGGCCACCATTGACAAAATCAAGCACAAGGTACAGCCTATATTTGGTCTGTAAGTCCAACAAAGGTTGTCGTTATGCAAATATGGTAGTACTGTCCATTTTTCCTAACTTAACACTGAAACAAATGATATAGCAATTAACTTCATTCGGTCAAAAGTATTACTTGGAAAGCGTATCTAAGCCGCACAACAAATGGGTTGTCCACCTTTGTCAGTATATCCCTTTCAGATTTTACATATTCAGCATGGTTTCTCTCCATAATCTTATCCTTGCGCATGACCTTCATAGCATATATTTCAGAAGTACCTGCCCTCCTCACCTGGTACACCTTGCCAAAAGCACCTTGCCCAACAACCTTCAAAACTTCAAAATCCTCAACTCCAATAGTCTGATTATTCAGACAGTAATCATTGAAATGTAAATTATTTTTCTCTATTATTGCATTGTTAACGGAATGTTCCTTAAGTTCTTTCTGTGTTTCTATTAAGACCTCCTCCACAAGATCCAATGCATCTTCTGTCTCATGTAAGGTGAGCTTGCTAAGCTGCAAGGACTGACCAATACAAGTTGTGGGAGCCAATAAAGATTGAGAGCGGATGTGAACGCAATCAGGATCGTTGTAAATCTTTTCACCTGAACCTCGTGTGGCTACGGAATCTCCATGTTTCTCAGAGCTTACCGTTATTGAGGCTTCAACAGGAGATGGACCAAATACATCAGAAAATTCAAAATCCTCACAATTCGAAGAAGGCAAAAGATCAGGTGGACCATTTGGTAGAACCAACTGGTTCAGGAAAGACTTTGGTGAACTATTTCCATTTAAGACAGAGAATTGAGAGGAAACCATAGCTCTTTGATAAGACAAGGAGAGTGCAGAAAATCGGACAAAGAATCTTCAGAACTATTGGTGCACCTTGCCAAAAGATTACACCCCAAATGAAGGAAGGTGGAAATCCAACAGTGAGCTCTATTGATTGGGAATGAGAATATACTTCAGGAGCCCCCAGAAAACTTGGTAGCAAGAAGCAAACCAAAATCCAGAAAAGGAAATTGTTATTGCTTCCCGCTTTACAGGAAACAGTGGATGTAGCAACACTTGTCAAATTCATGAAGATCGGGTTGTCAATTCTGTAATTCAGGACAATAGAACAGTTAATTCAATTTTTTTTGCATCAAAGTGTAGAAAGGAGGGAATTATGTACAAATACAACAGCACCACAGATTGCAACAAACATTTAAACTCAGAAAAACAAAAGAAGAAATGAAATTGCAATAGGGGGCAGTGGGAGGATGAGGAGGAATCCCGATGAATATCGTCTCTTTCCAGAAAAACTAAAAAAAAGAAATTCTTTCATTCGCAGTTTCTAAATAGGCTCCAAACAAACTAAAATTCCTTTGTTAATTCCACTTTGCGAGTTCATGGGATTAAACAAGCAATCCAGATCACAACACCAATTATAGAAAACCACAACTCAGAGAAGTTCAAATGATGAGATAACATAAACTCCAAAATACATATTGTTTCAGTCATAATCAACTTCCAGATGAAGAAATTGAAAAGGGTAAAAAGAACAAGAACAAAACTATAAAATTTCATAAGAAATTGGACGCCTAATTATCATATATAAAACAATATATGGGAAAGATTTTCTTTTTCTTTCACAAAAACAAAATGAGTAAAAAAAAAACATATTCTAACATGAACAAGTTCTGAAAGAGAGTTTGAAAATTAACTCACATTGAGGAGAATGCAGATCAGAGCAGTTAACAAAGAAAGCTATAAAGGGTGTTTCTTTTTTTTTTTTAACAATGCTTTTTCCTTTTTAATAATATTTTTCTTTTTAAAATCTTAAATTAGTTTTGGCGGCGGTTTTTCTTTTTCGCGGCTTCGGTGTCGTACAGAATATAAAGACATTAGTTGACTCTGAAGAAAAGTGGTTTTTTAATTTAAGAAACACAAATGAATATATTTTAAAAGAATTATAGAACATGCATAAATCCTGACACAAATTTTAATAATAAAAAATACATGTTTTAAAATATGATTTCACCTTTTTAAAAAAAGATTGAAATAGTGTTTTACAACATTTTTTTTAACAATATACAATAATCAATTTCAGATAAGATAATTTGAATTACAATTCAAATTCTCCCACAAAACACATTATATTTATGACTAAATGTGTAAATTAAGCTTTATAATAAAACGAATATAAAATATGAAAAATGAATAAAAATTGAAACTTGCGTGGCTTTGCATTTGGGATCCAATTGAATGAACCTGAAGCAAAGAAACAAAACAAACAAAACACGTTACGCAATTCTTTATCATGTCCTCTATTGCTCTAATATTGTTCAATAATGGAATCAATTTTAGCATCAAAATTAATGCAGCATGTGAACATGTCCTATTCTTTTGTTTGATTCTTTTAAGCACTTTTCAAAAGCAAGTTTTCCTAAAGATGCCTATTTTTTCCCTTATTTGCTTATAAATGCTTATTTCTCATTTTACACTTATTTTACACATTTTTTTTAAACAAACATTCATTTTTAATGAGAATAAATGGTCATTTTCATCTCTAAAAATATAAACTATTGTTAATTTAGTTTCTAAAATAATCAAAAATTCTTTTCTAATCCTTAAATATTTACAAAGTGTAACAACTTATGTTTTATTGTTAAATTTATAACTAATTTTTATTTTTTTTATTGGATCGGTTTGATATTAAATTATAAATTTTTAAAATCAATTTTTATTTTTTTAGGGTTATATCATATCCAAGTTCTTGAGAAATCCCAAAACATTAGATTGTTTTTGTTTAATTATAAATAAGAATTAATGTTCATTAAACCTAAATGATAATGTTGAAAATTCATATTAACTAAATGATTAAATTATAATAATATAATATATAATTAAATTAATTTTATAGAACTGAATTAAATTTAAATTTTTTTTTAATAATATAAAATTTTATTTTTAAAAAATCATTTTTACTTAAACTTCATCGTACAAAATTATTTTGTAAAATTGAATTAAATTTAAAGTTTAATATCTAAAAGATAATTGAATTAATAAGATAAAAATTTAGTATTCTCATTCTTAACAAAAAATCTCTTTTAATCTACTATCTTATTAAACCCCATCCTTCAGTATCTTAAGTTCAAACAAACACATATATACCAAATTGATCTTTCAGATCACATGGCTTGGAGACAAACAAAAGTAGAACAGTTAAGAAGGTGGGCTAGTCTGAAAGTTGTTGCATCCAACGTCAAAAGCTGCAACTTTTACAAGCAAACCAAAGAGAAGGAAAGGGGTGGAGAACAAGGGGCTATGATCACTATCTAGTTCATACACACTCAATGGTGGCCACCTCTTTATCATGGCTTCTTGTTGCTCTGCCTTCACCACATTGTCATGCCTTGTTCTTATGTACACCCTTGGTACCTTCTCCACTTCACCCTCCTCTACAAACCTTGCACTTGTCAATGCTAGAATAGGTCCTGGTCTCATCAGCATAGATGCTAAAGTTGAATCCTATATTCACATCAATAATAATGTTCAGTTTGACAAGTTACATTTATATTTCTCTCTTTTATTTCCTTAGGTGTATATCAGTATTCTCTGCATTAATCATTTATCTCATTAACTTTTCTATTTCTTTGTTGATGGACTTACATTGACAAACAAACATTACATCTATCACTATATAGCTAGAATGTTCTCTAAGATGTTTTGATTTTGATACATTTTCTGTGTTTTTATCATTTTCCAAGGAAATTGTCATAAATGGTCCTACTAGTGGCAAAAGCAGAAGATGATAATGAAATTGATGATAGCAAAAAGTACATGGCATGTGGGGTACCCTGGAGCCAAAGGGTCTGTCTGAGTAAGTGAACATGGGTTAAATAAACAGTTGTGTAGATAAAGCACAGCATGCATGACCTTTTCCCCCCTTTTGAGTACATACCTCATGTGGACTTAAAGGATAGATGATTTTGCGTTGAAATTCTTTCTTCACCAAAGCACTGGTTGGAGGCTTATCCTGTCCCAATCCAAATCCTAGCTGGTATACATCCCCAAACTCAGATAGGTCAGGTACACCCTGCATGACACAAATCAAAATCACCATCATTGTGTCCATTATTTACATGAGGCACCAAAAGTAATGTAATTAGATACTCTATTTCATGCAAAAATGGCAATTAGGATCACTGATTGTTTTGTTTCTTTTCAATCATTGGAGATACGTTTGAGCACAGTGAAAATTTTCTATCATACCCTCCTCCTCTGGAACAAAAACATCACCTGTGGAACAGGCTGTCGGGTAAGTCATAACAACCATTATAGTGAAGAAAATTAAAGCTAGAAAACTCTACATTTGATAATTTCATGTCTCCAAACAAGAAAACATGGCTAAGAAAGGTGATTATAAGTGTTAGTACAAGATATAGATGTTTCAGTGAGGGTTTAGATTGCACAAGATTATTGACAATGATGGGAGGCACAGTCTGAAAGGGAATTGCAAAAATTATTAGATGTATTGAATAGTGCTTACTCTGTTGATATTAGATAACTTTTCTATGAAAAAAATTCATAAACTAATTTTAATTTATAATCATATTAACTTATCAAATAAGATTAATTTATGTTCAAATATTTTTTCTGATTCGAAATCTGTGTGTGTTTCATTATTTCTTCTAAAAAGAATAAATAAATCAATCTATCTCTATCTAATAAGAACAAAAAATATTACAGAAAATAGAAAGAAAGTGAAAAACAGAGGCAGAAAAATGTAAGTAGTGAAGTAATAAAAAAGAAGAAGATTAAAATATGATATAAGAAGATGGATGAGAAAGTCAATGAGTATATACTATTGTAATTGTAATTAAAAAAAAGGCATGAGTAAGAATGCATTAGGTGTAAAAGATTGTGTAAATAACTACTTTGTTGACTATGTTATAAAATTACAACTAGTTTGTGGTCAAACGCTTAAAAGGAGAAGCTGCCTTCTAACTTAGATAAAGTTTTTTTTAAAGTTTATTAACATATCATATAATTTTAGGACAAGTTGAAGAGAAATTTTTACTTTCAACTGACGTAAAAAAGGATCAACTAACATATTTAAATGGTTTTTCAGACACTAAATTGACTACACATTACATATTCAAGAGCCAAACTGATAATTTATCCCAAAAAAAAGCTCACAATTTAAGAAATGTCAGTTAACAATGAGCATATAAAGTTAAGAAACTCCCAATGGGAGAAAAGAAACTGAGGAAGAGAGACAGTTAAAATATAATAGAAAGAGGGAAAATTAAATTTGATTTTGTTCATTATTTATTGCTTTTGTTTAACACCTTGTCATATTGCTGAACAGCTACTAGCTAGTTTGTCTGTGTTTGGGAGTATTCTTTTGAAAAATGTGAGAGTTGGTGCGTGTGTCTCAGATTTATGAAGACAGTTGGCCATCATATTATTTCAACAGAGCATCACCATCAACTTTTCTGGGACTTGCAGTGTCCAAAAGTTAGAAAACAATGGAAACCTATAAGCATCACTATCACATACCAAGTTTATATATATTCTTGCACACTTGAGTAAGGCTTTAATAAACACAACCACAGTAGCATCAAAGTTTTAGAATCACTGTGATTGTAATTATGACTGCATAAATCATATTGTACACTACTTCCCATCACAGTACTTAATCTTCTGATTATATATATATAGACATACATAAAGAAAAAGGGAGATTGATCTTATAATTTATTTTGTTATGATATAATAATGATAAATCTATTTATATATATGTGTGTGTGTGTGTGACATATTAATGATTCAATGGTGAGAGATTTGGTGAAAGGACTCACATGTTTTAGATCTTCATCTGTCCAGAATCCTAACTTGAGCATAGTTGCTGCCACATACACTGCTAAATGGATCTTCTTGGCAAACTTGTGACAAGCCTGGGTAATACTCAACCCTCCTGCACTGTGTCCCACCAATATCACCTGCATTAACATATGGGTCAGTTTACATGTGAAGGTAATATTACAGTCCCTGATCATTATTAAGACCAAAACCTGTTCATTTTCTGGCAAAGCAGACAAGAAATCCATAAGGGGTTGGTTGTAGTCATCAAAAGAAAGAACAGAATCAGCATGAGACTGGTCAATTCCTGCACTCTTGAGGTCTATGCATGAGACCTTGTAGCCAGAATTCTCCATAAGGCACCGGATTTTGTACCAGCACCAAGCTCCTCCACTAATGCCATGCACCAGCACAAAGTGCTGCTTCAACAACGGAATTGTTCCTCTGGGGTCACCACTTTTCTCACTCACTGCCATGGCTTTCTCTTTCTTCACCAAGATGATGTTTCCCCTGATTCAAGATATAACTTCCTTTCAACTTTGCTGTGAGGGAATAAATACTCTTCATGCTTCCCTTTTTTGTTAAGACAAATTAATATTTCTATGAATTTAATTTCAATATAGGGTCAACTAATATAAAATTAAACTAAATATCTTAAAACAATTATTATAAATTATAATTAAACAGCAATAAATATTTAGACTTCACTCTTCCAAAGTGAATAAATTACATCTTTAAAAACTACAGTCAGAAATATAAATATAAATAAAAAAATCAATGGTTGAAATTGTAATTAAATTTAGATCTTTGTTACAGGTGTATTTGATTTTTTTTACATTTATCAACAATTTTTCTTTTAATTAAGGATTTTAGATAACTTTATTTAAGAGTATACTTTTTCGATTTAAAAGAATTCATAAAAAATATTTTGAACATGTTAGGAAAATTTAGGGATTTAAGTTGCATTAGATAAAAATGGGTTGAGATTCAATAGTATGTTTGATATAATCATTTAAATTTGTAAAACAATTTTTTTTTTTAAAGAAATAAGTTATTTTATCAATCTATTTTTTTTTTTTTGTAATTATTTTTTACATATTTTTTCTTTTTCACATTTATACACACTCTTTTTTTTAATTAAAGTAAATCTAATTATTTTTCATTAGAGTATATTTTACAGCAACTATTATTACTATTATAAAAATAATTAATTATTAAAATAATTTAAATTTAAATATATTTTAATTTTTATATAATAATTATGTTTTGATTTTGGTTATGCAATCTTCTTCTTTTTATCTCTAGTATTTATGAAACTAGTTACTTACTTATTTATTAAAATAGTAATTATTAGTATTGTAATATAATATTAAACATATCATCTAAAATAAATTAAAATTCCTAAAATAAATGTTATCAATCTATCTTAAAATAAATATGAAAAACTGAAAAGAGTGATTTAAAATAATATATATTATTAAAATTAAAACTAAAATTCACATATTTTATAAGAATTATTAAAAATAATTTTCAATTTTATAAAAGAATTATAGAAACTCAAATTAAAATTTATTAATTTTATATAAACTAAAAATATATCTTAAAAAATAATTTAATCAATATATAAATTATTTTTCTACTTGTATTTCACATTTCTATAAAAGAATTTGTATAGAAAGCATATAAAAAAGAAAGAGAAATATAAGATACCATGATTGATACAAATAATAAATAAAAATATATTAAAGATATTATTGTAAAAAAAAAAAAAAACTTACATAAATTAGATAGAAAAAATAGTGTTGAAGAGTTTAGTAAAATACTTTTTGGGTTAAGTTTTTCTTTTTTCTTTCATCCTAAGAAAGTTTGAAATGTGAACAGAAACTAATATGGAAGATAGTCTTGGGTTGCAGTGGTGGGGATGCATTCAGATGAGACTTGGACCATGAATCATGTTCACGATCACAATTGTGTGGTTCAAAAAGGTTTCAAATTGTGCGTTGCTTAGGACGCGCACATGTAAAAATAAACCTCTTTTAAATAATTCAGATACATACGTGCTCTCGTGCATACATTCGTGCAGCCAATAGCATTTTGCTTTGAAAATGGAGATTTGTCCCTCCACACACATCTATGACTTTTTCTTCTTTTTTTATTCATAAAAATTCACATGGTTTAACTTTAAAATTTACTATTAATAAATTATAAATTTAATTGTAGAATATAGTTTTATTATGTGTGAATATATAAATATCCATAGTGAGTGATTAATTAGGGCCACTTGAAATCCAAACTCAAGAAGCATTGACTTGGGTTGGTCTGGTCTAACGGGTGGTTTTGGGTTTAGGCCCAATGGACTTATTTAGTCCAATAATATACTATTTCTTTCAACTTCCAATAAATAAAGTAGTTGACATGCTTAATAAATACATACTCTTATTAAAGGAGTTTATAAAGAAGTTTTCAAAATTTAAATCATTACTTAAATTTTAATTAGGTAAACATTAAAACATCTATTTCCCTTATTCTAAAATATTATTTATTAAAAAAATATATTTTAATAATATATTATATTTGTATTCTTAATCGTTAATAATAAATATAATGTATTCAGTAAATTATAAATATTAAGATAAGAAAAAATAATATGTATAAATAATTGGTCCATTGCTTTAAAAGGAATGTGTATATTATGATATAAGGTATGACTTTTACTCAGTCCAATGTCAATTCCATCCATGGAAGTCAAAACCTGTTACTTCATCTACAGCTTCATCTTCATGACAGTGCTTTAAAAACTCATAAGACACAAAAAAAAAAAAAAAAAATGAATTTATTTTAGTTGGATCATGAAACTAAGTGACTTATATATTTTATGGGTTGGTATAGTACCTTGATATAAAATTTATGTAATGAGAAATCGTGTTTTATTTTATATGCAAAAATTTGTTGAATTAGTCCTCATGACAATACTTTTAACGAGATTATAAATGATATTTAATTTCATCATACAAGAAAATTTGTCGAAATAATAACAATGAAAATATGATGATGGTGACTAGCTTCTGATTGAAAAAAAAAATAGTGTATAATATTTTTAATTCTTGAAAAGAAAAGTTAGTAAAAGTAAAGTAAAATATTGTGGCTGTTCCTGTTTACGAATTTGAATCCAGCACGAAAAGAGTGCTGATTTTGATAACATTCCATTTTATTACCAAAATTGAAATACAAATATTAATAAAAACAAGATTTTTATTTCTTCTTGGGTTTCTATATATATTTTTTTGATAAATGTATTAAATTGAAAATTGAAAGAAAATGGGGTTGAATGAATGGGGAAGGGGATTTTGATAAGACAAGGAAACCTAATCCTCGTCAAACGAATGTAAAAGTCAAATGTGGGACCAACCGAACAGTGCCACGTAAACAGTTGGTAGTTGGTTGGTTGGGTTCCGCTTTAAATGGGAACAGCGCCGACTCTAAAACCTCCATTCCACTCCTGTCTCTTTCATCACTTCTTCTTTTACCACTTTTTCTCAGAACCAACACAAATTAACACAATTAACGAAGACACAAACAACAACACCATCAAATTCAGATTGTTTTTGCAGCCACAAAACATCTCTTCCATTTTTCTGCCTTCAAGAGTTGACCAAGCCAACTCCAACGCAAACAAATACTCACTTCATTCATAAACCACTGCCTCTTCTCTCTCTCTCTCTCTCTCTCTCTCTCTCTCTCTCTCTCTTACTCTCTCTCTCTCTCTCTCTCTCTCTCTCTCTCTCTCTCTCTCTCTCTCTCTCTCTCTCTCTCTCTCTCTCTCTCTCTCTCTCTCTCTCTCTCTCTCTCTCTCTCTCTCTCTCTCTCTCTCTCTCTCTCTCTCTCTCTCTCTCTCTCTCTCTCTCTCTCTCTCTCTCTCTCTCTCTCTCTCTCTCTCTCTCTCTCTCTCTCTCTCTCTCTCTCTCTCTCTCTCTCTCTCTCTCTCTCTCTCTCTCTCTCTCTCTCTCTCTCTCTCTCTCTCTCTCTCTCTCTCTCTCTCTCTCTCTCTCTCTCTCTCTCTCTCTCTCTCTCTCTCTCTCTCTCTCTCTCTCTCTCTCTCTCTCTCTCTCTCTCTCTCTCTCTCTCTCTCTCTCTCTCTCTCTCTCTCTCTCTCTCTCTCTCTCTCTCTCTCTCTCTCTCTTATTCCGTGACAAATTAAAAAAAGCTTTGAGGAAAAGATAAAGCTTCTCGTTTTCTCTCTGCCCTTTCGTTCCCGCCACCTTCGTTTCATTCACCCTTTAGTTTTACTTCAATTTCTCTCCCTTTTCTTTTTCTCTTTACCCTTTCCCTTTCCTCTCTCCATCACAGACCTTCTGATCCGATCTAAGCTGGAAACTGAGACCGTTGCGCCTGTGTTGCTTACTGGGCACCTTGATTTTCCCGGTGAGGGTCTCTCTGTTTTTTCTTTCTCTACTGATGTTTTTCGTAAAAATCGGTTTTTGGAGAAAAATATGAATTTAGTTTTGGTTTTTTGTTTTTGGGTTTGTGTGTTTTGAAACGTTATTTCCTTTTAATTTGTCTTTTGTTTTTCACTTAATGGGTTTTCTTTTGATTCTTCTGGTTAATGTCTCTGCTCTTTATTTTTTTGCTGGTTTTCTTAAACATCGATTTTTGGAGGAAAAAAAAAATGTTTGATTTTGTTTTTTCTATGTGGGTTTGTATATTGTGAAGAGTTGTTTCTTTTCAATGTTTCTATTTTTGCGTGATGGGTGTGAATGATGATTGTATAGTTGGTGAGGTGGGCTTCTCTTTGTTCGGTTAAATTTAATGCAAGCCGCAAATTACGCTATAAATCAGCTTATTTTGTAAAAATATTTAACATATTACCCTACATCCTTGATTCGTGATTCCCTTTGTGTGAGTGATGATGTGAACTTTAACTTTCCGTTCTATGAAATTTAACTCAGTCTTCTCTGTTTTTTATTTTCTTTTCCTTTTTTATTTGGTTGTTGTCACTTTTAGACCTAAAAAATTAATTGATCGTATGTCATAACCGTGTCCCGATTATTAGAACATAGGAAAAATGGTAAATACTTTCTCAATTGCTAGTTAAAAATGAGTTTTTGAGGTTGAATACTATTATGTATGAAACTGCCGTAGAAGAGCATGTGGTCGATAGATAGATTCTGAGAATTATGCATTTGCCTCCAAAATTTGGACCATACTCCTTTTGAAGATTATTTACTAATTCAAAAAAATTTATTTTGGTAGTTGGTGTATCTTGATGGTAGTGTGATGTCTGGTTTTTTTGCTACATTTGAGTTGGTAGAGTTAACTGATTCAAGATCCATAAAGCCACTTCGTCAAAATTTACTAAATATGAAGAGACTCTTTTATTGTCTCTATCTCTTGTTGATTTTCCGCCTCTTATTGTTGTTTCATTTTCTTGAACATCATACGCTCTTTTTTACTTGATTGAGGAGCCAATTGTTTTGAGAATTCGGGCTAAACTTCAATCTTGTTTGATGCAGGCAGTGAAAGCTTGGAGGACCATTTTTTCTGGCCAGAATGTTGTGAGGGAATTTGGTATTACTCTTTGAGATCTAGTGTGGAAAATCTGTTGGTAATTTGTTGCAAATTTTGAGCAAGATGTCTAGTGAATCAGCTCCCAAATCCAAACCGCGATTAGTGTTGTGCCCTAAATGCTGGCAACTTCTTCCAGAGTCTCCAGACTATGATGTGTATAAGTGTGGTGGATGTGGGACAACTCTTCAAGGTTTGAAATCTCATTGTTGTATATGGTTTTACTTTACGGGTGTCTAGAAAAAAGTGGTGGAGTAAAAATTGAGCTGTGAAATTTGTGGTTGTTGCATTTGCTGTCTGCTGAGCACTTACAAAATGTTTGGGTTGTTATTTTCTTGTGTGCTAATGCAAACCAAATTGATTTTTCTGATATGATTTATCCTCTGATAGATTTGGTATAAAAGTCTTGCTAGAATAGTTATCCCTCACTCTAGGAAGCAAATATTGCTGTACCAATCTATTGTCTTCCTCTTGTATGTATATTAGTTTCATGAAATATTAGTTGATTCTGTACATATACCTCGATAATTCTTAATATCTAACTGAAATCATTTCATTGCGCTCCATACAGCTAAGAAACGAAGAAGTAAGGCTGTGAACTCAGAATCCAGCAAACATGAAACTGACGCAGCTCCTAGAAATGCAGTGGATCCTATAGCTGATGATAAACAATACAACAATGGAGAGAAGCTACTTAGATATCAGGAGAATGGCATGAGGGAAAAGTTGACTAGTTCTTCATCAGGAAAATGCTCTTTGGATGGACACGATAGAAGGGGTCAAATTGAGAATGGTGACGCTTCTCAGGAGAATGGTTCCAATGAAAGAGCGACTAGTTCTTCCTCTGGAGAATGTTCTTTGAATGAAAATGGTGGGAGGGATCAAATTGAAGATGGTGAATGCAATGGAGAGCTGCTAGTCACTTCTCAGGAGAATGATTTTGAGGGAAAAGCTACTAGTTCTTCCTCTGGAGAATGTTCTTCGAATGAAAATGGGGGTAGGAATAAAATTGAAGATGATGAATGCAATGGAGAGCAGCTAGTCGCTTCTCAAGAGAATGGTTTTGGGGAAAAAGCTTCTAGTTCTTCCACAAGAGAGTGTTCTTTGACAGGAAATGGTGGAAGGGATCGAACTGAAGATGGTGAATGCGATGGAAAGCAGCCATTTATTTCTCAGGATAATGATTTGAGGGAAAAAGCAACTAATTCTTCCTCAGGAGAATGTTCTTTGAATGGAAATGGTGGAAGGGATCAAATTGAAGATGGTAAATACAATGGAGAGCAGCCAGTTATTTCTCAGGAGAATGGTCTTAGGGAAAAAGCAACTAGTTCTTCCTCAGTAGAATGTTCTTTGGATGGAAATGATGGAAAGGATAAAAATGAAAAAGGTGAATGCAATGGAGAATGGATTGAACATTTCAATTTACCGGATGAACAACTGAAAAATGAGATGGATATCCATAAATTGTCAGATAGGCAAACGGTTTCCAACAATGGTTGTTCAGATGAGCTGACTCATTTTGAGAATGAGGCCTCAGCAGAATTGATGGCAGAGTGTTCAGTAGAAAATGCAAAGAAGGCAAACTTGAAACTAGAAGGAGGAGAGCTAAGTAATGGAAATGTGCCATTAGAAGGAGCAGGGGAGCAGTTAATTAGTGCATTGGATAAAGAAGATGGCAATGATGAGAAATCAGCTTCAGTACAGGTAAGGTCTGTAGTGGACATTGCTGGCAATGATTTACAAGTAGTACTAGAGTTAAATAATGGAAATTTGATACCAGAAGGACCAGAACAAAAGTTATTTTCTGGATCAGATGGAGAAGAAGTCAATAATGACAAATTGGCGCTAATTGGTGCAAATCCTAAAGTGGTCATTAATGGAATCACCGAAGCGATATCAGATGAATTTAATGACGGAAACTTGTTATTAGAGGTTACAGAAGAGGAGTTGAATGTGTGTGTATCGGATGGTGAAGATCTTAAACATCTCCGATCAGATCTACTGGGTGCAAAATCTGAAGTGGCCAGTGCAGGAAATACATCTACTGCCAAAACGTTTGGTACTGAAGAAGGAAGCATTTCATGTGCTTACCCCAGTGAACTTGAAAAAGGTATATCTGGTAATCATGCATCTTCCAAAACCATTGACCATGGCTTTGGTCGTGTAAGGTCTGTGGATACATTTGATAACACAGAAGTAATTAATCCCGGTTTTGAGACTAGTGGAACTCTGGGAGGATTGTCGAAATGTTCAACCACTCGAAGCTATCATGCTTATGATGGCAGTATCTCTTCAAATGATGGTGTGGATGAGCAGTTCCCTAATCAATTTTTAGATTCTTTTGAGAACACTTATACTGTTGCTAACGGCATTTCTGAGGGAGGATCCAGAAAGGGAAAAGGCGTTGTTAATAGCATGCTACATGGAGATCTTGAAACACTAAACCATTCATATTTTGGCGAGGGAAAGCCTTGTGTCCCAAGAGACACCAGGAGGAATATAAATGAAGTGCCAGAGACTACAAGACACGATCATGCGCATTGGATCAGAACAAAGAGAGAAGAGTTTCCACCCCGAATACCTCACCATCGAAGTGGTTCACTATCTGGCTATGAAAGTGGAAGCACATCAAATCAAATGATTGATGAGTTCTACTGCAGCTCAAGCTATCTTTCACATGACTCCTTTGATGACCCTGACCAGGAGAAGTTGAAACTATTGAGAATGGTTTATAAATTGCAGGATCAACTCAACAGAACTAGCTATGTAAGTGGTGAAGCAAATGGAAGACTGTCCATGGGAAGTCACATTTCTGCATACCAAAGCCATGATCTTCATGAAAGAAGATTTTATCATGGTTTGGATTACCCTAGGTGTGATGGAATATGTAGTCATGGAATCAACTGGTGCCAAAAGCATAATTTTTCACGTGCACCTTATTTAGCTGAGCCAACACGCAGCATACACCATGCTGATCCTTCTTGTTTTAATTGCTGTCCCCAGCAGTGGCAACGCTCTGCAGAGTTGCCTCCACGTGATCTTTATCATCATGAAGAGTTATGTATGCCTAATCCAGGTCACAATAGTTGCTCACCTCACCATTGTTATCCCTCAAGTCCGCAATGGTCCATGACCTCTAACCTCCTATCACATCCCCATGAAACAAGGTCTTGTGATCAGAAGTATAGGCCTGAGGTGAAAAGACATTTTAGGGAGAAACCAATCTTGACTAAGCGACATTACCGGCCAGTAGCAGGTGGAGCACCGTTTGTCACTTGTAATAAATGCTTAAAGCTGCTGCAACTGCCTGCAGATTTTCTCCTTTTCAAAAGGGTATTTCACCAGCTCAAATGTGGTGCATGTCAAGAGGTACTCAAATTTTCTCTGCAGAGCAGAAGTCACATTGTCTCTTATCCACCAAATGCTGTAGAGCTACCATCAAGTTACCTGGATGACCAAAACGAGGTGATCGATGGCAGCAATCCACCGTCAGAGTCTCATGCCAACTACTATCATTCTCCACGTGCAGACCATGTTTTATATTCTGATGATTATGGCAATTCTGTTGGTAAGAGCTACTCCTCTGAAGGAGATCCTGTGTCTGTAACACAGTTACATCCCTTGCATGGCAGTGAATATGATAAGCCAACTGTATCTTCTGGTACCTTGGAGACTATAACAGAGAAGGAGAAAACTGCTTCAAGAGGTCCTAGTACCAGTAAGGCTTCAGTTGAAACAGATGAATCGGCTATGAACTCCTCCAAGGTGTCATCAGAAATGGGGGCACATTTACAGCCAAGAAGTTCACCACTTCATCAACTGATGGGTTATTCCTCACCAAGTCAAGTGGTAAGAGGGATTCCATAATTTGAAGGAAAAGAGCACATACTCAATTGAGAAAATGATCGAGTCATAACTCTCTCTATAGTCATGTACCGACTCAGATGACAATTAGGTTTTTTTTTATAAGGTGAATCTAAAATGAAGCTTGGAGGATCAATTCCAATTTGGGATGTGGTGATTAGGCATTTACAAAATGAATTATTTTGTTTAATTCTATTGAACAAGGGCAGCAGTAAGATTGACTTGTTCCTCTACAATGTTTAATTTGGCAATATATGCTGAAAATATTTTTTTTTTTTTGTAAAAATGTAATTTTGGCGTGTATAGATGCAATTATTGTGTGATTTTTACACTTCTATTTTCTTAAAGTCATAGTTAATTTTTGGTAAGCAATGTGTGAAGATCAAGTTATGTTGAATTGCAAGCAAATGACGACAGCCAAACCAAATAGCCTTATCATGTTATGCTGTAAGAATTGGATGCAATAGGTCTGTTTGATCGGAAACTATAAAATCAATATCAAGTTGAACCTTCTAAAAATTGTCAAACAGGAGCAAAAATTGGTTCAATAATTTTTTTTTAAATGTTTTTTAGATGTTTATATTTTTCCCCCCCCCTTAAAAGTAAAATAACAGAATATGTCATTTATTTTCAAAAAACTTGTTTTTTTACAAATAATATTATCTATCATGTATTGTTAAATTTAAAATTTAAATATGATAAAATATTTATTTTTACACGTATTTTAAATATTAAAAACTCATAAAATGCTTTTTTTAATATTTAGTATTATTAAATTATGATATTATATTTCTTTAATTTTATATTATCAATAATTTAATCATCAAGATTATTTTATTAGTACTGATTCAACTACTATTCGGCTGGTAAACATTTTCCATAACCGATCCAATTTCATAACATAGCTATCAAGTGATTCTATCTTTCATTATTCGGTGGTAAAGAATATTTAGGGAGCAAATTTTTTGCAAGAGTAAATTTCTCAGGCATATTTTTATCTAACAAGGCATCATTTGATAAATTGGACGATCCTTTCAAAACCTGAATAATTAAATTAACTTCTTTTCAAAAAGCTGGAAAATTTTCTTTCCAAATTTCTTACTTTTTATCTGAAAAAAACTAAAAGCACGCAGAAAGATATAAATACATAGCAAGAGTCATGATAAACACATAAGAACAAAGATTATTTTATTTATTTACCAATGTAATAATACAAATTAAATCTTTTGAACTAAAATGGGGTACATCAAGATTGTGTAAACACTCATTAATAGTTGTCTCTATACCTGCTTCTTCTATTGGAGGCAATGGAAATCCTCTGATCTTGAAGCATGTTCAAATTGGGAGCCAACAACCGTGTGTACCGGTCAAAGTACAAGAGCTGTTTCAGGAGAAGAGCAAATTCACGAGGAAACTTTAATCCATATGATTCGCTAACCCGAACCTGTAGAACACAGAAATCATAAGCACTACATAAATAATTAGCCTTCATCAAACAGCCAACATAAGAAATTCCCACAGTCATGGAGGATCACTGTATAATGGAAACAAGACGCTTCCAATTTCAATTTCTGGGACTATGGAACATTGCAATGTAGTTTGACTTACATTAATATGAACATTTCTTATGTTTATCCAAAATCATATTTCAATAGCATTTCTAGTTGAAGAAAGACTTTTGGTTTATGGATTAACAAATTGAATATTATCTACTGCCATGTGCTGTATTAAATGATCTTAAGTTGTAAAACAGAAAGGAAGCACAACTAATTTTGTAGCTTTATGAGTAGAAAAACTCCATACATGTATCATTTCAAATACAGGTAGAAACAACGAGTATTTGAACTTTTTCATCGACATACAATACAAGTTGTCTTTGGGTTCTTCAATGTAAAATAGCTTACCACGTCAAGAAAGAGTGCATTCATCTGCCTTTCATCAAAAACTATATTAGCTGCAACAGCAGTTGCATTTGTGGCTGTTCCGCTTGTTGTTGCTACAACTATTTCAGTATCCAATTCCTGCAGTTGCTTAGTGGCCACAAATGCAAAAATGTAAGCAATAACAACACTCAAATGATTTTTGGGCAAGGTTATATGCATAATGTTACTCTGATGGAAGTACTGATCTTCAATAACGGAAAAAATACCTTATCTAGATGACACTCTTTGCCTATTATTAGATAACTAATAAACAAGACCTCTTTATATTATCCGACCTAACCCCATAATTTAAGATGCATGAATATAGACCACCTAAAAATGAGATATCTTAATTTTTTCCTAACTAAAAAACATTGTTTACGAGCAATTTTCCAATAAATTCACGCATGCAGACAAATATACATACATACTCAACTCTAAAAAATTTTCTCATGACAATGTGTGCAAGGAATGATAGACGTTCGAAGAAACTATGAAGGTCTCTACACATTTATCACAAGTATGGTCCAAGTCTAGTATGAAAAGATCCAAATCCATAAAGGATTCATTAAGTGAGAGCACCGATATATCCTACTGTGAGTTAGTAGAGAAAATCCCAAACATGGGATCTCGCACAACTGATCAAGGTTGAAAGACCAACATGTAGACAAACAAATTATAGTTTGGGTGCCACTAATATAAAAGCTAAATTTGTTCTTCAAATTAGCAAAGTACATACACATTCACCCATGTAGTCACATATGACTGACAGGTGAGTTACAATACTTGCCTTAATTGATGAGAATACTTTTCCCAAATCTCTAGCAAAGGCCTTAGAATCAACATCCTGGTTTGTAGCACCCATTTCAATTAAGGCAGATGCCATGGAGTCATAATCTTCAATGGCAATTGATCCTAAGAAGACTTCCATAGCAGCCCATGTTTTAGGGGATATACGACCGACAATTCCTACAGATAGAAATTTTTTGAAGAATGTAGAGTGAAACTTATAGCACTCAAAATCCCAAACAAATACTTGTGCATAACAGAACCGAATACTGTAAAACTTGTAGTTTTTAAGAAAAGAAATGGTGATAAAGCTCATAAAAAAGAAGCAAAGCAACAGTGATTAGAGTTTGCAAGATTATGCCCTGAAATAAGCATTGCTAAAGAATAAACTCATTCATTGAAGCATGTAAAAACACCTTAATTTCAAATAAAATGTATAGACTATTTTGGAACATTAGAACTTTCACAGATGACAAATGCAGAACAAAAAGTTAAAACCAATATTCGTAAAATGCACAAAGAAGCTGAAGATGAAGCTGAAGCATACCAAAGTCAAGAAACCCAATGCGGCCATCACGCAGAAGCCACAGATTTCCTGCATGTACATCTGCATGAAAAGATTCACACGCAAGCAAACTTCCAAACCTGCAACAACATTTTATACCGAGATACACAAAGTTCATATTAAAAAAGGAAAAGATATAGGGATGTTCTCTGCAAAATAGAATTTCAGGGTCGTACCACACATTGAGAGCAGTTATAAGGCTGGTTTCTGGATTGGAAACTAATGAACTTATGGAATCTAGGTCAGTAAGAGGAACTCCATACAGTCTTTGCATAGTTAGAACTTTCTTTGTACTGCAATACTGATACACTTTGGGAGCTGTTGCATTCCCCGTTAGTCCTGTTGCTTCTAAATATCTCCTGAAAGCCTCAATATTTGCAGCTTCCTTAACAAAGTCAACTTCTTCAAGCATAGACTCACGTATATCTTTAACAATACCAACCTACTAAAAAATTGCTTACATTACAAGAAAATTCTGGCTGCTACCATTTATTTACAATCAAGAAAATAACAACAGAGGACTGTGAAAAAAAGTTCTAAATTTCTTTTCTATATAACATACTATGATACTAGAACGAACAATGATTTTAGTACAATGGATATTCAGTGTTTAGGAACAAATGCTTATGAAGAAAAAACACTATTTTCATGTTGAAGCAAAAATATCCATGTAGAGGTTAAAGTGCTTACAAGTGATGTTCGGCTTATTTCAGGACTCAAGAACTCCAATATTCGAGCAACAACATAAACAAAATTAAGATCTGCCACTAATATGTCTTCTATTCCTGGTTTTAAGACCTTTATAACCACATCCTCCTGCGAGCCTTTTAGCCTTGCACCATGAACCTAGATGTAATATATTTTATTAGCTGCCACATAGTAATCCGAACAAAAGGTTTTTCAAAGAGAAATATAGGTGCACTAGATATACCTGTGCTATAGAAGCAGAAGCGATGGGTTTTGGGTCAATGTATTCATAAACACTTTCCAATGGTTTTCCTAGTTCCTTTCGCAATATAGATTCAATTTCCTCAAAAGGAACAGGAGGAGCTCTATCAAAACAATTTTGGAATTCTTGTACATACTCAGGTGGAAACAGTGTTGGCGCTGATGCTATGAACTACCACACACAACCAAATATAACCATCAGTGGAAAGGTGCATTGCAATGCATAAAGAAGAGCAACTACCAAATTAGAAATTACTTCTGTATTGAGAAAGTGATCATATCATGTGACTATAACCTATAAATTTGATCTGCAACTAGCACTACTCTTCTCCAACTAAAATTAATTAAAATATTAAAAATACTGATGAAGCAAAACAGGTATAATAATTTTTTTCTCAATATTATGAAATATAAACTGGGAGAGAGAGGAGGGGGAATAAGTAGGGGAATCCACTCATACCTGACCCAATTTGATATAGGTTGCGCCCATGCGCTCAAACAATCTCCTCAAATAAAAGGGGGAGAGTAAACCAAGCTGCAATTCAGTGGGTAATCCAGCAGATGTATTTGCCGACTACAAATGATGCAAGAGTATATTAATAACTCTGTCCCAATTTATTCATAAAAACAAAAAACAAAAAAATATTAAGATAGAAAGAGAGGAATATTAACTATTTTCAAAATTGAAAAAGGAAAAAAAAGTTGCCAATTTATTTATGTCGGAGCTCACCTTACACATTCATAATAAAATTACGTGTCAACATTACATTACATAACATGACAGAGGTGATAACTTATGTAAAATCAATTCCATAGTCCATTCCAAATCCACAAATGGCCTTGACCCACTTAAAAAGACAAAACCCCATCCTCTCTCTAATATTAGTTTATGCATGAGATAATTTGTAGAAGTTCTATCATATTAACTTTTCTAAAGCTGATTTTTTTAAGTTGTTCACAACCTAATTTTAGTTTATGGAGCCTTTTTTTTTTTTTTTTTAACATTTTTCCATCTTATTTTCGTTTTCTGTAAGTGCTTCGGAAGAGTTTATCCAAACAGACCCATAATATATTTCAATAAGCTTCTCTGTTAAACTGGTCAAAATAACTTTTAATTGAATTATGCACTTATGACCCAAGCTCTTCTTGAATGAAGCTCTTGACCAAGCCCTGAGATGAAGTGTTATAATTACCTTAGATACATCAGTCAACCACTCCTGCCCAACGCCAAAGAAGGCCTGAACCCCTTGAGCTAACCTAAGGACACCCCTGGGACCGGTGTTTAAGGATGTCTCCACAATGTCCTCCACCAGCTTCGGCAGCTTCTCCATGCTATCTGACACAACAAAAACACCCAACTTGTTAAAGTTGAAAAGCGAGAGAGCAAGTAGAAGAAAAGTGAAGAAAAAGGGAACCTTGGAATCGACGAGAGGAGAAAAGGTCTCGTGTTTGTGCATAGCGAGCGACCACAGTGAACCCCTTCTTCGAATTGGAGCGAAGAACGTTGAATTTCGCGAAGGAAGGAGGGGCTTGAAGGAAGCGAAGGTGGTGGTGATGGTGGTGGAAGAGAGGTAAACCACCGGTTCTCAACCCCGAAACTGCCATGATGATGGAAGTTGAGAAAACTAAAGATTTTTTTTTTATTGTTTTTTTGGTTGTGTTTTTTTTCTTGGTCAGTTGAATTTTCATGTGGTGGTTGGTGGTTATAAAAGATTATTTTATTCACTAGTGTTATATTGATGACGTGGAGGGTTTAAAGAGTACAAATTTTTAAGGTAGGACTTAAAAGTCAATATTTCTATACGAAAATTTCCACGAAAAAAAAAACTAGTTTTGTAGAATAGATATTTTTACTTGAATACTTAGCTCTCATAAAATAAGTTGTGATTAAATTTAAGAAAAATTGGGGTAGTAGAATATAGTTTAAATGTTGAATTTTTTTGTCTCTTCTAATATAATTTTTTGATTTTTTTTAGGGTTTTCAGTAAAAAAAAATATTTACCTTTTTATAAAATTTTTATTTTTATTGTTATTTCTATTTATTAAATAATAAATTATTGTTAAGTGATTTTTTTTGTTTAAATAAGTTTATAAATTTGCTTTTGGTCTTAATATTTTATTTTCTTAAAAATTTTAAATTTTTATTATTTATTAATATTTTTTAAGTGATAATTTATCAATGTGACTATATTAATAGTTAAACCGATACTTGTATTTTTAAAAGTATTTTATTTGAATATTAAAAATGAATCAATATCATATAAATAATATTGTTTACCTATTTTATTTCTTCACACTTTCCTATTTGGTAGTAAATTAATAAAAAAAAAACTTTTAATACATTGTTTTACTAAGATTTTAATGAATCTTCAAGTATGGTATGTTCCTTTATATATGTTTTATTTTGGTCAATTGAATCTTAAATCTAACATATTCATGTAAGATATTGTCAAAATAATTTAATTATACATAGAGAGAGAATTAAATCGAAATTATGAATTCCTCAAGTTTTAAAACTAAAATTACAAAAAAAAAAGACTATCAAAATGGCTAATGAAAAATTAAAAAGACCAAATTTAATGTAATGATTAAAGGTGGGTAAACGATGTAAATTGAATATAAGAGAGGAGGAGAACGGTGATGTTTGTTGGATGAAAGTGGATCCAAGACCGCCGGATTCCTTGCAAACAACGTTTGCGGCTGTAACAATAACAACAGCACCATCCAATACTCTCACTCAACATAAACACACTTTTATTTTGTTTTCGCATTCTATTTATCTATCAATTTAACTGTTTCTCTCTCCAGCTCTCTTTTCCCATTTGCAAACTCGCGCGTGTGAGACACTCTCCCGCTGCATAATCTTTCTCTCGCGCTTCCTCGATTCATGCTCTCTTCACTCTCTTCAGGTTCCAATTCCAAACCCCCCTTCATTCTTTCCCATGTAAATGTTCACGTGCAAGACTCATTGCTATATTGGGTCTCTCAAAATTAACTCAAGTTTCTGGCTTTCGGTATTAGGCTATGGCGGTGCAATTGATCCCTTGCTCTTACCACAAGATTCACTTGAGCCTGTGTTCTTTCCAATCTCTTGTTGCCTAGTTGCATCTACCAACTCCTGAATGTTTCTCATTCAGTCTTCTTTACTCTGCCTTATGATATGTTGAATTATTGTTTAGTGTGTCCTTAACTTTCTATTAAGATAGTATAGGAATGGTGTTTCTTATGCTGTTTCGAAACCGAAGTCTAAGTGATAAAATCTTTGAGTTTTTTGGCTCCATGTTGCGTTTCAGTTTCAATTCTGTAAAATCATTAGTAACCTTTGTACTGTAATATGTTACGAAATATAGCTTATCAATTTTTGTTTTGGCCAGTGGGGAAAAGTGATGGGTAGGAGAAAGAACAAACCACATCGAGCAGGTGGGATAATACTAGAGACAAATGCTTCTGCTGAGACAGAATTGGATAAGCAAAATGCTGTAGAAGGAGGGGAGGAAGCAAAACGTGATTCTGGTGGCATTGATAAGCCTTACTTTGTGGAGGTTGCTCGGGTGGATTGGTTGTCAAGTGAACACCTTGATATTTCTGAGATTGTTGTAACGGATTTAAATTTAAGTGAAGGTTTTTCTGGTTTTGAATTGTCTGAGGATTTTTGTCGGGATCAGCAGTACTTGTTAAGATTCCGAGTGTGTAATGTCAGTAATGTTCTTGGTCGAATTAAATTAGGCCATTGGCCTATGTTACCCTATACTGATATTCATCTAGAGTTTGTGAGAAGAGTTGTCGTTGAGCATGTGGAAAAATATACAGTGTTGTTATCTGGTGTTTTTGATGGACCCGATGAAGGTGTTACTGGTCTTCTTCACTTGGCAAGTTTGAAGTTTGTTACATTGCATCCAGTTCTTGGAGTTAGGCTTTCTGAGGAAATTTCCTCCCTCAGGGTAAGGGTTGAGGTACTAAAGAGTGCCTTTCATGCATGTGAGTCGCTTCTTGATACTTCTAGACAACTATGGAAAAAGAGTATGGTCAATGTAATGTCTTGGTTGCGTCCAGAAATAATGACTTCGGAAGTTAAGTATGGTTTCGTTAGCTGTATGAAAATGGATGTTGATCCACAGACAGAGAAGGTAGATGACACTTGCAAGGCAAGGAAACATGCAAGGTTTGATCCTGCAGGTTTATATGAAGCCATTAAGCCTTCAAAGTAAGTTAAGCATTCTCTTTGGTCTTGAATTCTAATGTAAGGGTAGAAATAGTTGATAAAATGATCAATTAATCATATAATAACATACTTCAATTTTCACCCAAGTCTAGTGATAATCAATCTCATGTAAAAAATTTTGTTTAGCCCTTTGTCTATCTCTCATATACCTTTCGTACAGGGCAGAGCCAATGCTTGAAGATGACATACCAGAGTTACTTCCTAAGTTGAGGCCATATCAAAGGCGTGCAGCTTTCTGGATGGTAGAACGAGAGAAAGCAGTGGAAGAAAGTCAGGGTGAAAGAGAAAGAAATCAGTTTCATTCTCCATTATGTATACCTGTGGATTTTCTGGACAACAGTTCTCAAATGTTTTTCAATCCATTCAGGTAAGTTTTGTTGATGTGTTATCAAAATATATCTATGCATTCTTATTTATTGTAATATTCATGTCTGGCTGGTCACGCTCTCCCCCAACTATTATGAATTTATTCTCTCTTTCCTTGAGCTTATTTGAATTACAATGGCTTCAGTGGAAATATTTCGTTGTGCCCAGAGACTTCTTCGCCTTATGTATTTGGAGGCATTCTTGCTGGTAGGTCCCAACCTATGTTGCATGTTTCGTTTTTTTCCTCATATAATCATGTGGATTTTTGCTACATTCTAGTTTTGAAAGATTCTAGATATTTACCACTGTAGAAACTACTGTTTTATATAGTCTTTTTCTTGTTCGCTTTGACATATTAATGAATTGATTGTTTACAATCAAATTTATTACATAATGAATAATCCATTGGATTTTGTGGCTTTAAGATCATGAGTCTGCTGATAGCATCGTGCTGTTGAAATTCTATCAATTCTTGTTTATATCTATTATTTATATGAACCATTCTTTGCCATCCAGCAATAGCTTAGTTTTTATGGAGAGGTTGGTCTTTGACTTATTATTATAGTTGGTCTTTATTGATATTATTGACAGACTGTGTGAGTGTTGTATGTATATAGTTTTCCATTTTTTAATATAATTGAAAATTCAGTCTTCTATGACTAATTTATTTTAATGCAACAGATGAGATGGGCTTGGGAAAAACTGTTGAATTGCTTGCTTGCATCTTTACTCACCGTAGACCAGCATCTGGAAGTGACATATTATTTGATTTAGAGCCCCAAATTACCGGGGACCAAAAAGTCACTTTGAAAAGACTTAAAAGAGAGCGTGTGGAGTGCATATGTGGAGCTGTTAGCGAAAGTCTTAAATATGAAGGACTATGGGTTCAGTGTGACATTTGTGATGCTTGGCAACATGCGGATTGTGTTGGTTATTCACCTAAAGGAAAATCTTTGAAATCAAAACAAGGATGTGAGAGCAAGACATATAAAACTACCATGGCTGTGAGGGATGGAGAATATGTATGTCGTATGTGCTCTGAACTAATACAAGCTACTGAATCACCTATTGCCTCTGGCGCCACTCTCATTGTCTGCCCAGCTCCTATTTTGCCACAGTGGCATGATGAAATTATACGGTATTAGTTTTTCTTAATCAAAACTATGAATGCTCTTTTTTGTGTGTAAAAAATTCTGGATAAGGTCCTATTTTTAGTCTTATCTCTTATAAAATGGTGTATACTTAACTCAATCATACAAAACTAGCTTAGAAGATGAGGATTGTCCCCACTTATATATATATATATATATATTGTATTTTGATACTATATCTAGTTAATGTGGGACTTGGGTTTTTCCCAATATTATCCTATGTGGACTGGGGAGTAATGTGCTTGCTCCATGCTTTGATAATGTCTGTGAAGTATGATCACAAAGTGTAATGCCTTTTTAGTTATTTAATTTAATTAAAATCACAACTGATTTCACTAACTGTATTTGTCATTGTAGCCATACACATCAGGGCTCCTTGAAAACTTGTGTTTATGAAGGTGTGAGAGAAACATCTTTTTCTGATACGTCTGTGATGGATATCAGTGATCTTGCTCGTGCTGACATTGTATTAACTACATATGATGTGCTTAAAGAGGATCTGTCCCACGATTCTGATAGGCATATAGGTGATCGGCACTTTCTGAGGTTTCAAAAAAGGTTTGCCCTGAAGAGTGCCATATTCCCTCTTTGTTATCATATCATATGTAGGATATTTTATCTTTACATTTCAAGATGAGTTTACGAATTTGACCTTACTTTTCATCCATCAGGTTTTTATTGTCTTTGTGGTTTTATATTTTCTTGATGATTTCTAATTTTAAACCTTTACACGAACCATCCACTTATACTCATGCTATATATTAGAAAAAAAATTTAGACCTCAGGAAGCCCATTATGGTCCCAAGTATTTTAGTAGCCTCTTTTTCCTTGTAGATACCCTGTCATCCCAACTCTTCTTACAAGAATATACTGGTGGAGGGTTTGCTTGGATGAGGCACAAATGGTGGAGAGTAATACTACAGCTGCCACTGAAATGGCTCTAAGACTCCATTCAAAGTATCGTTGGTGTGTTACTGGTACCCCAATTCAGCGAAAGCTTGATGACTTATATGGACTTCTAAGGTTCCTTGTCGCAAGTCCGTTTGATAAATACAGGTGGTGGACTGATGTTATTCGAGATCCTTATGAGGTATTTTTGCTTTAATTTAATGTTTTATGAAGGTGCTGACTGATTTTCCTTATTACTAGTATTTTTTTATTTCATATATGAAAATTGAATATTTACTAGGAGTTTAAGTTATATTCCCGTATGGTCACCTAATTACCAAAAACAACATAATAACCTAAGACTCTTAGCAGGTAGAACTAATATGGAAATCAATTCCTAGTTGTGTTCATTTGACATGCTATAAACCCTTGTGTGTTTAAAGATAATTGATGACTTTTTTGCAATATCATTGTCGTTTAGACATCACTAATTTTGTCATGTCCTACGTCTAAATCACTTCTCCTTAGCAGAGTTCAAAAAGGTTTGTAAATTTGATCTATTCTTTGCTATTACTCCATACTTGTGCAGAAGGGAGATGTGGGAGCTATGGAATTTACCCACAAAGTTTTCAAACAAATCATGTGGCGTTCTTCTAAAGAACATGTTGCTGACGAATTGGACCTTCCTTCTCAAGAGGAGTGCCTCTCTTGGCTTACACTCTCACCAGTAGAGGAGCACTTTTACCAGAGGCAACATGAAACTTGTGTTAGTGATGCCCATGAAGTTATTGAAAGTTTGAGAAATGATATTCTTAACAGAAAAGGCCCAGGTTTTTGCCCAGTGTTATGTAATTTTGTTTTATAAGTCCTTTGAAAGAAACATACATCCAGGGTAATGATTGAACTTGCAATATTTGATGCACATTCCAGATTCTATCTCTTTGCGAGGTTCCTCTGATCCTTTAATCACTCACACCGAGGCAGGGAAGTTACTGAATGCTTTGCTGAAGCTTCGTCAAGCTTGTTGTCATCCCCAAGTTGGAAGTTCTGGGTTGCGCTCCCTGCAGCAGACACCAATGACTATGGAGGAAATACTAATGGTATGTTACTTGGAAGGATCTTTGATTTGTTTTTACATACAATATACAAATGTCTGTCAAATCCTTATGGAACTTAATCTGTAGGTTCTTATAAGCAAGACCAAGATAGAAGGTGAGGAAGCTCTCAGGAAGTTAGTTATTGCTCTGAATGCGCTTGCAGCTATTGCTGCAATACAAAATGATTTTTCTCAAGCTACATCACTGTATAGTGAAGCTCTTACTTTGGCTGGTGAGCATTCTGAAGATTTCCGCCTGGATCCTTTGTTAAATATCCACATTCATCATAATCTTGCTGAAATACTCCCACTTGCTTCAAACATTGCTCCAATATTGGCATCCAAGGGAAAGCAGTTCTCTGAAACTTCCGAATTTAAGACGACCAAAAGGCATTTAGTTGTAAAGGTTGATAGTTTTCATGTGAAGAGGCAAAGAATAAGTAGTTGTGATGACGTAAATGTAACAGTGCCATCTGCAGATCCATCAAATGTTAGCCTTTCAGAAAATAACTTAAAGGAAGATCAGGAATTTGATAATTTATCTGCCAGTTCTGTCAAATCTCTGATAGCAGAATGCGAAGATTCAAAACAGAAATACTTATCTGTCTTCAGTTCAAAGCTATCTGCAGCCCAACAGGAGTTTCAAAATTCTTACGTGCAGGTATATATCTTCAATGAATCTTAAGAGAGAATTTATTCATCTATATTGAACTTTGAGATTTGTTCATTGAGAGCTTTGTTTAGATTCTGTAAGTTGCTTATTTCCTATGGAATGTGAAGAGATCTTAGTCTGTATATAATATCATAACTACCCAAAATTGGATATAACCAAACTATTTCATACTACATTGATTCCTAATACACAGTTTGTCCACCATTAATTTAAGCCACATCAACCAAACCATTTGAATGGCACAAACTAACACCTTTTTATGAGATTGATAAACATAGTGATGCTGGTATGCAGACTTGGGATGGTCCTTACTGGGAAAAACCCAAGTCCTACATAGGCTCGAGATAGAACCTGAAAAGAGAATATAAGTAGAGAACAATCCTTATCTTATAACTTGGTTTTGTGAGATTGAGTTAAACATAAACTCACGTTTTAAGATGGTATTATAGCTTATCTTAGATCAATTAAAAGGTTCATCCACCATATTATCTATGTGTATTGGGAAAAACCTAAGTCTCAATAGGCTAGAGATAGAGCTTAAAAAGAGTATATAATTGCAAAAACAACCTTCACAAAACAAGTTGGTTTTATGGGGTTAAGTTAGGCCTAAACCTATATTCAAAGAGTCCTTCAACACATGATCTAAGGGTAAGCTAAGAAATAGTTTGAGAGAGTAGATATGAGGAGGATATACGATGAATTCCTTCCAGTTTTCTTAGCTCATAGAAGGGCTGAAGTTATTATTCTTGGCTGGGAGCATACACTGCTCTTCCAATTTGTAATATTAGAGTTCTTGAGAGAGAGAGAAAGGAAGAGTGATGGAGACCCAACAAGTCAATTTAAGGACACGTTGAACTGAAACTAAAAATGATATTTATTTGTATTAAATTCAACTGATTTACAAGAGTCTCTTTATATAGAACAAAGAGAATGATACAACTGTCATAGTAACAACTGGCAAGCAAATAACAAAAGCTTAACTAGTAACAAACTAACAGAAAGTTAGGAAACATATTATCTATCTGAGTAATACAATACTCACGCCCTCAAACTCAAAGTGTTGAAGACGATGTGATTAGATGCATGGCTCCTTCTATTGCCGTCAATGTAAGAAGTTAGAATAATTTAGTTTCTCTGAAATCTTCAAGAATGCAACGGAGGAAGGGGAAGGAAGAAGAATTTCAGCCGTAAAGAACCTTCAAGCTCTTGATACCATGTTAGAGTTTTGAGAGTGAGAGAAGGAAGAGGAAGTAAAAAGGAAAATGATAATCTGTTTTTTATTCTATACAATCTATTTACAAGAGTCTCTTTATATAAACAAAGAGAAAGCCACAGCTGTCATAGTTATGGCTGGCAAGCCTAACTAACTGAATAGCCATAAGCTTAAATACTAACAGACTATCAAAAAGCTAAGAAACATATTAGCTAGTCGAGTAATCCTCACATGTAATAACTTTTTTCCCCCAAAAAGACTAACCATACACCTTGGTTTGCCCAGTTCATTTTCATTCTAAATGAATCACTGTACTTGTGCCTGCCTTCTGTTTGCATAGTTAAAGAAGGAAAGAATGCAAGATGTGTTGCTTGTTTCATTTTGAGGATAAGAAATTTTGATGTTATTTAATTAATTACATGAGATACACAGTAATACTAGACTATGTTGAGATGTTTTATTTTGTTAAAATTATGAAGAGATGAATCTACTCAGGGTTTTTTCTTGCTTGGGATATTTCCTTCATATTATATTCCTTACGTAGTGGGATAAGAGTTTATTGTTGTAGTATCCCGCATCTCCCCACCTGTTTCTATTTTCTCTAAATGATTTGTATTTTTGGAAGGTCTGTAATGCATATCGTGAAAGCAGAATAGATCAAAATACATTTTGGTGGTTAGAAGCACTCCATCATGCTGAGCAGAACAAAGATTTCTCTGCTGAGTTGATTAGAAAGATTGAAGAAGCCATCTCAGGAACTTCAAACAATTCAAAGTCATCAAGAATAGCTGCTCGGTCAGTCAGGCTTTGATTGTGTAACACAATTGTCAAGTACTGCAGCAGTTTTGGAATTATCCATATCCTTAACTTTCCAAATTATGCTAGATCTTTATATGTAGGATCACCATAAACAAAAGTTACTGAACAATGTAATACATTTAGAACCGATATCAACAACATACAATATCTTGTTATGAACAATGTTCTAGGATATAGTTACTACTAGCCATTTTCATTTGTATGTTGTCAATGACTTTTGGGAAAAACTCAAGTTCCATATGGCTAAAGGTAGAGCCTAAAAAAGAGTATATAAGTAGAGACAATTCTCACCTCATAAGTTGGTTTTATAAGAGTAAGTTAGACCTTAACCTATATTCTAAGATCGTAACATTCATTATAAAAGGACCACTCATCAGATTATCCATTTACCGAGCCAATAGTGTTGGACGAGAAGGGATGTATTAGAAAAAAAACCTAAGTTCCACATTGGCTGGAGATTGAGCCTAAAACAAAGTATATAAGGGAGGAAATCCTTCCCTTAGCTGGTTTTGTGGGTTGACTTAAGTCTAAAACCCACATCAACTTTCTTGGTTGCTATTGTTGTTAGGCAAAAAGTTCATTAATGGTTTTATATACAATGCAAAATCTCATTTTAGTTTGTGCTGAAATTGAACTTAATTATTAAGAGTGTGTGCAGAAATGATTAAACTTCTAGGTCTAACCGCTTGGTTAGAGAGGCTTTGATACCCAATACCCAATAGCTTAAACAATAAGTGAAAGCTTATGAATAATTTTAAATCTCTAATACATGGTATTTGGGAGGGATCTTCTATTGTGCAATAAGATTTCAAAATTATTTGCTAAGTGATTTTGATAAACAGCTACTACTAAATTGACTGTGAGATGCTCTATTACTAATGTGTGTTATTTTTAATCCAGTTTCCGAAGCATAAGCTCTCTTAAGTATCAAATTCAGACAGGTTTGGATCAGTTAGAGACCTCTAGAAAAACACTACTCGATCGACTGCTAGAAATTGATCTGACAATGGAAAAACCAAAAGAAGAAGATATTGAACGTGTGGGTAAATGTCGAAATTGTCAACCTAATTGTGATGGTCCCCCTTGTGTTTTATGCGAACTAGATGAATTATTTCAGGTTTACCACTTAATTTATCTGTCAATTTTATTCATCTTGTGTCTAATGAATGTAATATGGTCTCATGGTTTATTTTTTCCTTAGGATTATGAAGCAAGACTCTTTGTTCTTAAGAATGAACGTGGAGGGATAATTTCATCTGCTGAGGAGGCAGTAGATTTTCAGAAGAAAAACTTTGCCCTGAATCATTTCCTCTCAAAGCTATCACAGTCTAGTAACAGTTCTACAGCATCTGATATTGGTCATGAGGAATCAAAGAAAAGGAATGTTGGACAAAGAGTTGTGGTTAGTGACTTCATTTGATTGACATGTGCTTTATAGGTCATAGACTAGTGCAGATTGATTATATCTTTTCTCTCTCTCTCCTGTTTTTTTATTAAGCAAATTCTTCTTCTCCTTTATTGATGTAAGAACATCTACAATTCAAAGGTCTTCTTAGAAACTCACAAAGAGTCTTATTATACTTTAAATGGATCCCACTATTCTACATCACTTTTAAACAACTCACGTTATATCTTTACAAGTTTTGCTCCAATAGTAAGGTTTTATATGAACCCACACTTTTATGATTTTTTATTTGCACTTCAATTTATTAATATTTAAAGAATTAAGAACCCAAACTTGAAATATTTTATTTATTGTTAAGAATCAGTTCTTAACTTTAAGAATCTTACCATGCCACATCAGCTTGCTCCAATTGGAGTTTCCTATAAGACCTGATGCTTAAATTTAAGAACGATCTTAAGAATTCAACATTGAAGATGTTCTAATATTCAGTGTCAATTGAAAATAGAGTTCTGAACTGTTATATCACAAAAAATGAAATGAAAATGGAGCAAAAGATTCCTGAAGTATATCAATGGATTCAACATCATGCTCCATCATTGTCCAGGAAATTCTCAATTCTTCTGAATTGTTGTATTACATTTCACTGTTCTGAATGTTCCTTAATATATTGTTTCAAAGTGTCAAGATTCAATCTGGCAAATTAAATTCCGAGGCTGACCATCAATGATGATAGGTTTGGCTAGTATTTTGAAACATGTAGCATTGCCTTTAAATGTTCCAAAATTAATTATGTTGAGTATTTTAGGTTTCAAGATCAGCATCTGAGCTGGAGTTAATTCTTGGAGTTATAAAGAACTACTGCAAGGCTCGATTAGGAAGGGACAGTGTCTCAGCTGCCACCAAGGATTTACATGTTTTTGAGGTATAGCCTTATGAAATATTTTCTATGGATTGGATTTCTCTAGGAGGTATTAATCTAGAATTTTTTATTTTCAATAATAACCTTCTCTCCTCCCATAATACAAGCAATTTTTTTCAGGATAGGTTGATTGTTTTGTGCTCGATAAAAATAATTGACTGACAGTAGGAATCTTTTTAAAAGCTAAGATTATCTGTAATAACTATTTTGATTGACTTGATTCTTTCCTCTTTTGTTGACTTGTAAGGGAATGCGAAAGGAGTTTGGCCATGCAAGGTCCTTGGCATTAGCTCAAGCTCAGTATCTACGTGCACATGATGAAATAAAGATGGCTGTTTCCCGTCTGCACCTAAGGGCAAGCGAAGATGATAAATCTCTTGATGCTTTAGGTGAAAATGAATTAACTGCAGCTAGCTCGAACTTTTCCCATGATAAGTTTATGTCGTTGACCATGTTGTCCCAGACAAAAGGAAAACTACGTTACTTAAAGGTATAAAGAAATAACCCTTAGAAATTTGTATATATTGAAATTGTCTTCTCTTTATATGTATTTTTTAAATTTCTAAATAATCAAATTCAAAATTTGTCACCATTAAACAATTAATGGTAGCTGTTAAGTTTTCTGAAGTAGATGGGGGATTTGATTGTAACTTAAATCTTCAATAACTGAATATTTTCGTTAATAATTGATAGAGGTATAAAATCACCCATGGGAATCGATAAAACTTAGGAGAAGTAGAGCGTCTATGACAAAGTGGTTAGTTTAATCCTTGTAGTCTTCATTCTTCATAAGTAATTTAAAAATTTTAGCACAAGGTGGGCTTGTTTATTGTCCATGCTTCAGTCTCAGAGAGCTTTTGCATGAGGGGGGTGGGGTAATATGTTGGAAATATAAAACCATATGAGAATTGGTTCTTGGTAGTAATAAATTGCTATATGGAACATTGGAAGTGTATCTGAAGGTCATATAAGAGTTCATTTATAAACCAAAATTTGTTATAAGAAACTTGTTTAGATGTGAAATTGAATAAATAACTAAAGTAAAGAAAACCTTTATTGTCTAAAAGATTTAGTGATTCTCATTTTTGTCCTTGAGATTTTTTTACTTTTAGATTCTCAAGATTCCATTGTACATGGTTAAGATGTCTCATGTCTCTCATGGTTATGAATATTGTTTGGATACATTACTGATTGACGTAACTGTTAGTTGTTATATTTCTGTCAGCTCTTATAGTTGGTTAGTGTTCAGATGCTTTGAATCTGGACAGTCTTCCTTTCTATAAATACCTTTGTGCTCTTCTATATGGATCAATCAATAAAGGCATTAGAGTTTCAGTTTTCCTCAAAGCTTTAGAATCTTAACAAATATGGCTATGGTACTATTTAAATGACTTGGGCAATTCTCTTCCCTTGAGCTAGGTTATTGGGTTGAGCTAGGCCCTGTCTGTTTCTAATGTATGTCACTACTTTCATTCTATCAACATCCTTTATGTCAATATTAATGAGGGTTGTCAATCAATGATTTTCACTGTTCTATTTCTAGCATGAATTCATAAGAGTTGTAAGGTTTTAAATTGTGGTCGTGGCTTCCTCAAAAACTTGACATTGCAACATTACACTCAAATGCCACTGCAATGGCAATTACAATGCAGTTTTGGAGAAAACCATGATGTTGTGACCAAATTTGCAGTTTCAGCCAGTACTTTAAAACTTTGTAAAGAGTTGGTTGATACAAAAGATTGGTACAAAAAATAACTAAATATGACTGGTGGACTAAAAATAAATTAACATAACAGCAAAATATTTGAGTGCTAAGATATTTTGTTTCTATCTCAAACATGAGACTTTCACGAAGGAAGTTGAGACTTGAGAGAATACTTTATACTTTCATAGACCAAAATTTGTTTGTCCTTGAGTACCCAGCTTAAGTTCATGATCCACCTGTGTTTTTAAATCAACATGTTATTTTTAAATTGAACTGAGTTTCCCCACTAAGATTCTGTGGAATACATGATATTTCTTTTCTGACTTGGATACCTAACCTAAGCTGGACCATTTTTCAGGGTTTGGTTCAATCTAAGCAAAAATTGCAACTTGAAAGTTCAGATAGTTCTTCACTCACACAAGAGACAACTGCAATGTCAAACTCTACAGAAGAGAAGGCAGTACTTGTATCTAAAACTGATGATGAAGCATGCCCAATTTGCCAAGAAAAGCTAGGAAATCAGAAAATGGTTTTTCAATGTGGGCATCTTACATGCTGTAAATGTAAGAATAATACGAGGAAACTTATATCATCATTCTTTAGTTGTATTGGAGATTTAACAAAAGTCATTTGTCTTCACTTAGCAACTTAAGCTTTTAGGAGAGTTGGTTCTTGACATGCTTTTAGAGCCTCTATGATCAAGAAACGTAGAGTATGATCCTTGTTCATTTCATTCTTCTAAATATAATGTTGAATTTTTATATGATAAATGAGTCTGTGCATTGGCTGCACTCTAAGCATAAAGTAATGGGTGGCTGTGTAGAAAGGCATGTTAGAGATGTAATGAAGCCATTCAATCGTCATTATCTAATAGCTTAAGATTTCGAGAGTTTGTCCTTGATAAGTTGTTGAGTCCTGCACGGACTTCAGTCTACGTTACCAGACATGTAGTTGCTGCTGTATTATAAAGAAAATATTTTGTTTCCTTTGTCTTTTCTGAATTACTGAAAAATACTGGGATATTGAATCAGCATTGATCATCTGCATTTCTCCGCATGCACATATAACATGAAGAGAGCAAATGGTATCAGTATGCATAGTGTGCTCATCTAGTGTTACACTCTTCTATCTGTGTTCAACAGACATATAGTTAAGCATTTATTGACTTTGTAATAACTATTATATGAAAAATAACTATGCATCTATTTTTACAGGTTTATTTGCTATGACTGAGAAAAGACTTCAAAGTAGCAAGCTTCATAATTGGGTGATGTGTCCTACATGTCGGCAGCATACTGATTTTGGAAACATTGCCTATGCTGTTGATTCACAAAATAAATCTTCCAATCTTTCGGTGCTGCATACAATTGACGGCAGTGAAAAATGTGAAGAATCCATTAGTGTCAAAGGATCATATGGAACTAAGGTTCTTTTTTCTACATAAGAACTTGAATCCTATTGATACACTTAAGATAGACTAGCATAATTCTTTTCTACATGTACGCATGCCACTACCCTGGGATACACTTTGTTTTCTTAATTCTAAACTTGCATGGATTTTTACATCTTTTTGGTGGATATTTTACTTGTAATTCCATGGCACACTGTCTTGTGTGGTGATTGAAAACTATCTCAATGTTTGTCTATGAACCTTTTTTCTTTCATTGGCTTATGTCTACCACCATTGTTGGACTTTAAAAACTGGCATGTAGAGTTGATTGCATCTCTCAGCATATAGTTTAGACTTTAATGCTTTTGACTGCATTGATGGGATATTGAGACGCATTCCATTTTATTTGCAATTGATGGGGAATTGATTTTCTATGAAATTAAATTTCCATAGACTAGTTAAGCTAGTAATCCTATCATGGTTAAGAAAATTTCTATTTGATATAAAACAATTTTTGAGCTGCCACCTTTAGGTATTAGTGGAATAGGTTCATTCTTGTTGAATTAGAGCCTATACGACTAATGACCAAGTGGTCAAGGGTTCAATCAATAATCCCCCATTCTTCATAATTGAGTTAAATTTCAACATAAGTTACCATGTGCATTTTCCATGCTTCAAACACAAATGCTCTGAGTTTGGGTGTGCTAGAGACACAGAACCATTATTAGGTCTCTATGTACTCAGAAGAGTTGTTCCTTGAAGTAATCATAAATGATAACTTGTTATCTAAATTGATAATTTGATATTCTGATTAAACTTGAAGAAATATGTAACTTGTCCATTACCATAAACAGAAAAAGTTTGTTTAAATAAAAAGTTCTTGAATGAAATGAGATTTTATTTTTGTCTTTTTTTTCTAAATTGAGAAGAAAACAAATATTTCATGCTATGAAAAGCAAAATAAACAAATCATAAGTGAGTAAGTGATAACAAATTTGTTGTACATACCTATGCTAATAATCAATCTTTTAATTTTAAATTTGTTATGATACAAATTATAAATTGCTAAATAACTGATATGCATATAAACTTTTTTGAGATATAGTTTATCATACTATGTTAGGAAGGATATAATCAAACTAATAAGTTTTATTTGATCACAAACTGCTTGTGCTGAGGTGGCTATTTCAATTTCATATTGCCAAGGGTTTAGGAAAATAGTCTATCATCCCTGAGACAAGGATCACATTTAAAGACTATCTACGAAGAAGACTTTTTAAGATTTTTTAAAATTTAAATATCCATTTATAAATGTGTCTAACATTTCTCATAATATATTGTTGCTACGTCTGTAATTTGCTTGTTGTAGAAAATAAGAATTCTCTGGTTTATTTGATTTATGCCCTCTAACTCTTGTATTCCTCATCTTCTGTAATTGGTGTTTTGTAGATTGAAGCAGTCACAAGAAGAATCTTGTGGGTAAAGGCTAATGATCATAGAGCAAAAGTTCTTGTATTTTCAAGTTGGAATGATGTTCTTGATGTATTGGAGCATGCCTTTGCTGCCAATAACATTACCTACATCCGGATGAAGGGAGGCAGGTATGATAATCTGTGCAGTTACTTTTTCTCCATTTTGTTTGTGTATGTATGCTGGACTGCTAGACATTCATATGGGCGGGAAATAGGATACAAGATAGGCAAAGAAATATTTATCACTAAGATCCTATTGTGGTCCCACACATTTATATTCTGTCAATAAATTCCTAACGTTTTACCTTTTCTCATTTTGGCCGAACAAGATTGTAATTCACTTCAATTTGATCCCTTTGCCATTAATCACCTAATAACTGAATATAACTTGGCAAGCATTCAACATTACAATTTGACCGTAATATGACAGATTACTCGTTACTATTGGGTTAAATTTGACAAAAGCAACGCTTTTTATAAGGTTTTGCATTCTCTTTCTTAAAGAGTATGGGTATTTGAGTCCTTGGTGATTATGGTGTCAAAATATGGAGATTTCTTCAGGAGCATTTGGCACCGAGACAAGATGAAATAAAATGGAATGGAATCATTCTGTGTATCCTGATTTCTTCTCCTTCGTTCCACCTGATTTACTGGAATCGAAATATACCACTTTTTAACTGAATGTCCAGCACTGTTATATTTTTAAAATGCACCAAACATATAATAGAACTTCTTATGTTTTCATTCATATGAAATGGGTATTTGGCTCTATTGATTGTTTTTTAGGTTACTGGATCTAAGAGATTTCAAAACTTGATAAAAAAATTATATTTATATTGATATAGCTTTTTATTTATGTAAGACTGTAACGATATAAATTTGGTGCGTCTGCTACAGAAATAAAATCCAGTCTGTTTTTGTGTTTAAGAAGGGACTTGATACTCCTTTTCTTTTCCTTTCGATTTTTTTGGGCGTAATAGAGATGTCTATAAGCATGTGAGTCGAATGCCAAGGACCACATTGAGACCTGACTCAAATGTTGGACTAAATCGTTACTTAAGTCAAGTATTAAAATTGTTCAAATGCCATGCTCATAGGAAAATAACAGTGACACATAATTTTCCAGTGACATGACATCATTTTGGAAGTGAAATTTAATTCATATATACACAGACCAAATTTTGAAGTGAAAATATAAATATGAAAATCTAGACTGAGAAATTTGAATATAGAGATTGCATGCAGAAATCAAAAGTTGAAAACAAGTGCTGCTTAGTTATTCTGCTTTCAACAGTATGTTCAGAGGATTGTTTCTTATGGAGCCATGAAGGCTTTGCTTCAGTTAATAAGAATGGCCGATGATCGACTACTTAGACAATCAGCTTATTTCAACACCCTTATACTAATGTTATTTTGGTTATGAATTTGAGTTCAGAAAAGCACATGTTGCCATCAGTCAATTTAGAGGAAAACAGAATGGCACAAAAGGATGTGAGGGGTCAACACCAAAATCTATTCAGGTGTTGTTGCTTTTAATCCAACATGGTGCCAATGGACTCAATCTTTTGGAAGCACAGCATGTGGTTCTTGTAGAGCCATTGCTCAATCCAGCTGCTGAAGCACAAGCAATCAGTCGTGTACATCGGATTGGACAGAAAAATAAGACCCTCATTCATCGTTTCATTGTAAGTCTCCTAGAATCCATTACTATATTAAGTGAGCATTGTTATCTCTCTCTCCCTATCCTTCATGTGCCAACTCAATGGTAACTATTTTCCTTTTATTGTCATACAAATAAATTCAACACATGAATGGTTCTTATAGTCTCGTTCTTGCATGTGTTAGGTAAAAGACACGGTTGAAGAGAGTATATATAAATTGAACAGAAGCAGGAGCAATCATTCATTCATCAGTGGGAACACTAAAAATCAAGATCAACCTGTTTTGACCCTGAAGGATGCGGAAGCCTTGCTGTCTAGAGCACCACTTACAATGCCACAAAGTGAAGAAAATCATAACACAAACACAAATCTCAGACACTTGCCACCTTCAGTAGCCGCTGTTATAGCTGCTGAGAAGAGACTTAAAGAACAAAGGACATGATTCTGCTTCTTTCTTTGTTCCATAGAAGGGTTGCATTGCATTTAAAAAATGCCACTAAACACAAATGCAGAAATTCAAGAGGCAGGAGGAGATGCAATGCAATAATCTGTCAACGCTAGATTCTTCTAACCAAAATTCTACTGTCTAATATTTATAAATTTATTTATTCTTGTACATAATTTTAGATATATTTAAGTTTTTAAGTTGAGTAGAAAAATTTGTATAATATATATTAATCCTTTAGGTTACCTTTGTTACTCTCTCTATGTAAACCTCGTACGCCAAAAATATATCCAATAATTAATTGACAAACTCAATTATTTAGTAGTGTTGCCAACTAGTGTCAAAGAATTAGTAAAATGGAAAGAAAATTATTAGAAATTAGCAAATAGTTTTTTGGAAAAAATCATCGAAGCATTGTCACGTATTTCAATAATTTTTTTAATTCTTTAATGACAGTCTTTAGAGAACCTTTAATTATAAATTTGTTAACTTAGAAACAATACTTAAGGTACTGTTTTTTGTAATTTTTTAATTTGAATTTAAATTTCACCTTCATAATTTGCATAATCTTTTAATACAAATTTTTATTACGTAAACTATTGAAGTAAAAAGGTGATAGTTGAGTTTCTTAAACATGTTAATAAGGATTTTATTTTCTTAACTGTGGATGAATATGACTTTCGTAAGATAAATAGAACCTATTTAGATTATATTTATGCTTCGAGACAATGGCTTCTGATTATTGAAGTACTTTGTCCTAGCAAAAGAAATGTATTTAAGTAAAACACTAATTTTAATTGAAGAACAATAAAATTAATACCTAAAATATTGTATCTTTTAAATTTTATTTAAATAATTTAGTTATTTACAAAAATAATTAATTAATCAACGAGATTTTACAAAAATAGATAGGAAACAACTTTTGGCAGACAACTTAGGAGGACATTTTACAGCAGATTTGTGTTGCATAAAAACCCTGTCAACACGTGCTCTCAGTCTATCTTGACAAATGCTGTTAGGAGGAACTACTCCAAAAATCTAGAAAGCTCTGTCACTATTCTAGAAAGATGCCATCTGTATATCTTAACCGTGGTACTGACACGTTGGTCACCGTCCCTCTGCTTCAAACAGGTTATATATAATCCCTCTCGACACAAATATTCATACATAATCCATCCAAAGTCCTCAGACATGACAGATTCCCTCAAGTTCTCATCTTCTCTTTCTACGAGTAACGCCTATAACCGCCCTTTTATCCCATGTCAAACCCTTGTCTCTCCAAATAAAGTGACACTGCCATTGGTTACCAACGTGAGAGGTTTGAGCTTCAAGATCAGCACTTCTTGTCAAAGCCATGCTTCTTATGTTGTGCAACGGCAAAAGAATGATAATGGTGGTAATGGGTTTGTGGTGGGGTGTGCAAAATGGGGTTTGGAGAGAGAAGTGGAAGCTGAGATGAAACCAAATGAAAAGGAGGAAGAGGGTAGAAGTGGAATGACAATGTTTAAACACAAGTGTGGAGAAAGAGAGGGGGTTGTGGAGCTGTTGGAGTGTTTGGAAAGGGAAGCAATAATGGGTGAAGATGTGGGGAAAGAGCCTACTGATTACAACCGAAGGGCTCAGATATTTGACAGAAGCTCTCAAGTGTTCCAAGCTCTCAAGGAACACAACAACGATGTTTTCCCACAAGAGTCTTCTTAGTATAAGGAAATAGCTTTGTTTTCATTTTGACTCCAGGCTTATGTTTGAAATAAACAAAATAGTCTCATTCCGTTGTATCATAGAACTTGGTTGTTTAGATACATCAATGAATATCACAGTACTAAGAACTCCTCTTTATTATAGTTGTGTCTTTATTTGCTTACTGAATGTTGAGAAACCAAGCTACACACTCAGCTATAATGTGTATATCAAGTGAGTGAGTTTGTGAAGTGAAATTGAAACTGCAACAGGCGAAGAACATTGACAAAGTTTATGGAAATTTGAGTACACCACTTAGTTTATAGAAATTGTCAAGTAATCCGATATGTCCATTATGGAAAAATTTATGCAGTTTTTATTGAAAAGTAAATTGGTATACAAAATTAATTACTGCTTCACAACATTTTACTCAATAGCAAGTAAAGATTGTAAGGAAAAAAAAATTCTAGCCTCGCTATTGTGTTATAATAATACACACATTGAATGTCAAAAAAATGTTGCCCTTTCTGAAGGAAATTATAGTTAAGATTTAAATGTAAATCTATAGTTTCATGCACTCCAAACAAATTGAAGAGGGGAGCAGAATAGGACAAACATTTGTTCAAAATGGATACGAATGATGTCATCTCATTTTTCCTTGTCTGACTGACTAATTAAATAGAACGTGAAAGCTGGTTTGGATTCCTGCCAGCACTTTCCGATTCTTGAGTTGTTGGGCGGCGACCCTTATCTGGACCACCTATGATTCCCCATCTCTCAAATTGTCTTTGTCGAGCTCGAGCTCTCTCCTTCTCTTCATCAGATTTCAGTGAAAAACAGTGAGGACAAGAGACTCCATATTCAAATTCTGGGGCTTCCATGTCAGCATCACTCACAGGCTGTTTACAACCATAGCAGAGTTTGAAATTTCCTGGCACCAAGCCATGCTCCACAGAGACTCGTTTGTCAAAAACAAAGCACTCCCCTTCCCAGAGGCTCTCTGTCTCTGGAACCTCTTCAAGATATTTTAGAATTCCACCTTCCAAGTGATAAACCTGTGATGTTTTTAAATAGAAATATGAAAAAAATCATACTATATGTTGGTAACTAAATTGAATCTACAGCTAGAAGCTCATATTCATAGCAGCAGTAATATAATTATTGACTTGTTTATCAAATATCAACAGAAGTCTGTGTATGTTAAGGTGGATATTTGGATTGCATACCACTTCAAATAAAAAAAATGGTTAAACAGAAGAATAGCAAACAGCAAAATAAACTAATTTCTAAGAAAATAACGCAGCATATGATTTGAGATCTGCTTGTTTGGTCACCGGTCACAGCTTTGTATTCATGGAGTCCGGAATTCAAATCATTGACAAGCTCCACTACCTCAAGACAGTCGGTTTTGCACACAATCTCATAATGCCTTACCCATGAAAAGAAATAATGGGCCAGAAGATAGCGTGGATACATGGGAGGGCACTTATCCCTGCTTTTAGCAATTGTTTTTATGTTTCAAGTATATATAATATTAGAGGAACAACAGAAAAGTAAGCCAAAATCATTTCAGTTTAACAAAAATGTACTACTTTGTTAAGGAACAGATTTTATTATGAACATAATTTTAAGACTTGACAAATTGCTTCCATTCCAACATTCACCAGAACTGCATAAGCTTATTATATGAAAGATTAAAAACTATTACCGTTATAAGTATATTTGACAACAAGATTTCAAACATTAATAAGACTAACATCGGCTTTTTCCTTTACCTATTTGATAGGTTTTGGCATTGACATGTTCCAAACAGAACCAGGAATCCCGTAGAGATATTAACATATCGAGACCAAGAACTATCAAATGAAAACTACGTCTATTTTTCTTTGATAAAAGGATGAAAAAAAAGGTCTAATGACTTTTCATAACTAAATTTTTGCTTGAACCAAACAATAAAATTTGAGGGGAGAATCACCTCTTTGAAACCTTTGCTGAGAAGTAGACTTGTAGCTTTCTCACAACGAATACCTCCAGTGCAATACATTGCAACACGTGGCATGTGTTGTTTTTTATTTTCCATTTCTTTTTCAGCATGTTGGACTGAATTGTTTACTTCAACTTTTGGATGCTCACCATCATATGTTTCGCTAAGCTGGAAATGCTCCTCTACCCAAGATGGGAATTCACGAAATGATGTAGTACATGGATCAACTGCTCCTTTAAACTTTCCTATTCTGGTTTCATAGTTATTCCGCACATCAATAACCACCTGTACATGATAATGTCAACAACTATGGCAATTCCGCATTTCTTCTGGCATATACAATACCAATAACATGTCTTCTATACTTAATATTAACTACTGCACTTCTCGATCACGTGCATATGAAATGGATTATCTAAACTTCTATCCAACTGCACAACACAAACAATTTGCAATCTAACATGCACAGGTGACAAACAGAAATCATAACTTCGAATAAGTAAAAATTTTACAATTTTCAGCATATCCTTTTAAAAATAAATGAAGTATAATATTTTAAAACTACATTTAAATTTTTTTGGATAGTACAATAGTTTTTTTCCGTTTTAGCAATAAAACCCATGGTCTAACTTTAAAACCGTATTTTTGTCTCCAGCCATGGAAAAACAAACAAATATTTAATATATTCAATGTTGGAGCAGCTCGACTATTCAATATCTCAAGAATTGAAGCTATACATTTTAATAAATTAAGTTCCCATAGCTTATATGATCTCATGAAGGAAAAATCCTCATAATGCAGATATGAGAACGATGACAATAAGAGTTAGCTACTCACTGTATCTGGCTCACTAATTAAAGCATTCCACTCTTCTGGGCCAACATAGTTTCCAACCCTTTCAATAGGTGACACAGAAGGCATCCCAAGAGTAACAATCTGTAAACATGCAACAAAAACAAAATGTCTGTAAGTTATTTGCTTAGAGTATCCACATTAAATTCAACAAAAGCAGTCCATTCTTTTGGCATTGCAAACACACCTCTTTCTTCAACTTGACCCTCACATGATCCCATCGAAAGGGCGCATCTTCCCCTGCAGCAAGAGGAGAAGCGGCACTATGCCCATGATGAATGGCCTCCTCCTCAGGACTGACAGGTGATTCCACTCGCCTTAGCCCCTTCAGTCGATCATCGCTTTCCACAAATGCAAGAACATCCTCCACCGACTCCCGAGTCCCACATATGCTGCCATTGATCCCTTCAGGTGCAAGAATAATTCCACCTGAAACACGCTGAGTAGCATCAGATGGGTGAGACACCACATCTCAACAAAACCAAGTGAACAATTTGCATAAAACTCATTCTATTGAACATTACATCACTTTCATACACACATAAATACAAAAGAGGTCAAGGTTCTGTATTGTTAACTAACTCTAGCTCAATCAAACTAATTCTGCTATGAAGTTGATGTGGCACTTGGATGAAAATACCAAGTATGTCACTTCATCTTAAATCAACTCCTATGTTATAGATAATGATATACAAGAGAATGACTTACTCTCCTTAGACTTTCAATCAGAGGTTCTAAATATTCTCCTACTTCTCTCTTTTGGACACTATTCACATAACAAATCAAAAAGCTTTTCTCTCAACCTCCTCAAACAAACATTTATTTTTGTATATTTGATCTTGTTAACTGTCCATTCCTTTTAATCCACCATTTTTATTTCTGTAAATGAATTAAATTTAATATTTTTTAAATTGTATAGTTAAAAAAAGATTCATGCAAAGTACAAATAAGAAATTTATCTACAAACGCTTGTAAGAAAAGAAAATAAGATAAAATAAGATAAAATAAATTAAGCTTCCTACATAAGCTAAAATCAATTTATGTGCATTTTAGGACATGTTTAGACTAGCTACTCCATAAGTACTAAGAGAGAGAAAAAAATGAACTTTTAAACTAATTTGTAGAAGCTAAGTATAAGTTAGTTTTAGCTAATGTAAAAGTTCATTTCATTTTTCTTTCTTCTTCGTTTTTCTATCCTATAAGCATTTATGAAGAAGTTTGTCTAAACATATTCATACTAACGTAGCCGTTTTCGGCGGTGATTTCACATTATTTATTCTCAACGGCAATCCAAACATACTATTAACATTTGTAGAAACTCATTTTATTTAACTTTCAAAAGCTAAATGCATAGTTGATTTCAGCTTATAGATAACATCAATGAATTTTACCTTTTCATTTTCTTCTCTGAACAAGTTTATCTAAAGTCTAAACAACTATTCACTAAGAATTTATGCAGAAAGGAAATAGTTGACTATCAAATCAAACTACCGAATATATTTTGTTCCCCTAATCACTAAGAGCGAACAGAGAAAGTCAGTACCAGGCGTTGACAGAGTTGCTTCAAGGGGTTTCGCATGAGAGCATGGTCGGGGAAATCCGCGAATTTGTAGAAGGAAACCACCACGAGAGGGGAATCGGGTTCGGGTTTGGATCCGGGTGGGGCCTCAATGGGGACGGTGGGCCCGGAGTGAGAGAAGCACTTGGAGAGCGTCATGGTTTGAAGAGTGTGAGAATTGGAGAAGAAAGAAAAACGGTGGAACGAGGGTTTCGGAGTTCCCGAACACGATAGCGTGGGTTCCGAGAGGATAACGGAGGTTGACAGTAACGGTGACGGTGACGATGACGGTGACGGAAGCCTTGCACTAAGGGCGAGAAACGGTGAAGGAGGAGGCACTATAGTTCTGCCTCTCAGCATGGAGGCCGCGTTTGGATGTGCTTCCATTTCGGTTTTTTTTGTATGGAAAACGAACCAAGCCAGGCTTTTCAACCCAAAAGTACCACCCGGTTCGCCCGGGCCGGCCCAAGTGTTCGTTTTGATGTATGTCCTCTATATCATGTTTTGGATTTTTTTTGTCTGAAAAGATTTTATTTGAGTTTTTATATTTTATTTTATTATTATTAGTAAAACGTAAAATTAATTTAATAGGTAAGATATGATAGAGTAATATCATAGAAATTATAAAGGTAAAAATTTTTATTAATATATTTTAATTGAATTCAATAAAATTCTTATAAATAAAGAGATGTAACATAAATTTTTATAGATATAAATTCCAAATGTTCATAATAACAAAGTAAAAAATATTTCTAAATATTCAGTATAGATCCACTTTCATCAAAATTTGATATTTAGTAGTAATATAAGTAACTATTTTTTTTTTTTTAAATTGGAACAAGAATTAAACTCATACATCAAGAATTTATCCAAGATTTATTTTAATTATTTGTTCTTCTTTCATATGTATATTAATTTATCTTTTACTTGTTTAATCTATATTTGATTAATATTGAAAAATGTTTTTAAACTTAAAATGTTAGACAGAATATATTAGAATTAGATTGATTGTAACTAGATATCTAAAAAATTATTAATTTATAATATTTATTAATTAATTATAATTATCATGAAATTGAAATATATATTAAATAATTTTTTTAATTACTTATTTGAATAATTTATTAAGTTGATAATAATTGAGATTTAATAAGATAACTCTATTTCTAAGTTGAATAATTTATTAAGTTAATAATAATTGAGATTTAATAAGGTAAATTTATTTTTAAGTTATTTATTGAAGGAATGATTTTGTAAAACATAATTTATAATAGCATAATTTATCACATCACATATTTTTAATTTATTTGAGACAATTACTTTCAAATGAAAATTCTTTATCTTTATCTTCGTATTTATATTTGTAATTTTATGTTTATCGCTCATCTCTTTTATTTTTATTTATTTTATCTTTTTTTCTTATCTTTATTTTTATCTATTTATTTAATATTTTAATTTATTTATCTTTTTTTATATATATTTTAATATTTATTTCATCGCTTTTATTTTATTGTTTATCATTTATATCTTTTAATACACAAATTTTCTTTTACACACTAATCTTCTTTTAGGATTCAATATTTGAACTTAAACATCGATTTTCCTAATACTTACCAAAATTATTAACAGCAACTAATAAATAAATGTTTCAGATTGAACACGTCATTCAAAATCAAAATGAATTAAAGTCCAAAAAAAATGTGAATGATTAAAAGATAAATTATTAGATTCCTTTGTTATACCCCAAAAAATTGTTACAAACCTAACTTTGATTTTAATTGCAAACCAGGATAAAACAAACAAAAATGATATTATTTTTTGTTGAATAATATTATACTTACTAAAAGTTATTTATTTTATTAACAAGTGGCCTATTAGCTCAGTTGGTTAGAGCGTCGTGCTAATAACGCGAAGGTCGCAGGTTCGAGACCTGCATGGGCCAAATTATACTTTTAGTGGCTTATTTTTATATTTTAGCACAATAATCTTATATTACTGGCCATAATTATACTTGTAAACACGATAAATAAATTGATTTTTTTATGGAACCAAAAGAATTATTATTAATGGTACAATTGTTGTTGTTGCACTACCAAAACAGATGATTTGCTATCAAGATCTGTAGAAGCAAGAAAATCACCTATGAGACCTAACTCTGAAAACTCACTCCATTCTTGAAGTCCTTTTGTTTGAGGACAATCAATACCATGACGTCGTCCAACTATAAAAAAGTCATGATCATCTTTCATTTGACGAAGAACAGTAGCTATTTGGGCACCACCATCCACAATAATTTCCTTAAAAACAACATTTTCTAATTTAGAATATTCTTTTTTAGCGTCTTTTAATATTGCACGATCAAGCATAGTCTCCATGTCTAGAATTCCATCCCTGTTTTTGCTTGTAATGTAATACACCACAAGGTTAACAGTACCAGAGTCTTTGGCTGCTCGATGGGCTAAGAACAGAGCCTCTCTATCATCATTTCCACCCAGAAAGATCATGGCTAATCGAAGTGTTGAATTTTTTGGATGAATAAAACGAGTCACTAATATTCCAACCGAGCATGGGGCCTTTTCCATGACCTTACAATTCAGTAATCTCATAGTCTTGTCCTCTTGTTCAATTTTTCCATCAAAGGACCATTTTCGATGAAAAGGAAGAATGATGATTGATGCAAGTTTATCCAATGCAAGGTAGCACACGTCTTCATGCATTAGTGTAGGTGGAGATATGGCTGTATAAGAGTTTATTGATGTTGCACCTAGCTTTTCATTTTCATAGATTTTGAAAGAGAGGATGATATTTTCGGAGTAGGAGTTTCTTGCACGAGAAGGAGCATCTTTCTTCATTTTATGAGAAATGAAAATAGGAGAGGAACGCCCTACTAGTTCAATCAGATGTAAAACATGGACGGTGGTTGGATATAGTGGTGTAGGATTACATAGATCAAGAACTCTTGTGATAGGTATTGTGTGATGTTGTTTATGAATGCAAACTAGCATTCTGAGATTCGAGTCGAATTTTAAATTAAAAATATTCCTTTTCTGTAATACAAAATATTTCCTTGAAGGGTCATACAAACGTTTCACTGTCAAATGAACGATACTATTTGAGATCATAATCATTGTGATAATCACCGTATAAAGTTCTGCTTGGATGTCCTGTAAATAAGTATTTGGTCAAAAATGATAAATAAAATTTGATTAACCTCTTTGGAAAACAAGTTAGAAGAAATTTTGAGAGCTTTTCTATTAGAAATATATAGCTTTTTCTCATAGAGAAGCTCTCTAAAACTCATCTACCTATGTATCCAAACAGACTCATATAAGAACTAAATAATGAGATCATGAGATGTTAGAAGAGTAATCTTTTCCACATGCATAGATAGTCAAGATTAACTCCTCTTTTATCTTTCACATGGTATGTTTCTTGTATACATGTATAAATAGATAGGTAAATAAATAGAGAGGGGGAAGAGGAATACTCTTTTGTCCAATGCGGAGCTATACATGGCTACTTCCACAACACCTTTGCAATTTAGAAGGAGAGCAAGAGCCACCGCATCCTTTAGTGATAGCTTGAAATAGAGTGAAGATAATATATAAGCTATCATTTTCGTTAGATGACCCGAAAGGATGATAAGGGTGGTACTTAAAATTATGGGTGATGTGAGCTCTACCAAGGAATAATCCATCTTCATTGCACATGTAGTCACGAAGATTGGCAAAAGAAATTCTAAACCAAAAAAATGAATCCTTTTAATTAATGAAGATCCTAACGGAGGTCCATCTGGTGTAGCCAATCCATAAAGGAAAGGTAGAAGGATGAACTCTATATGGAAGAGCCTTGAAAACCAAACCAAAACAAAGAGAAACCCAATGATAATGCTAATGTAAATATCCTCCACTTCTTGGTTTTCTGGTGTGTGCTCAATCACCCAGAACATTGTCGGACGATAGACAAAGAAAATGACGATTATTAGGGCGAAAAAGAACACCAAATGTATACCAACTGCATTCACTTGCTCATTTTTATCAAGGACTGCAGATGCAACTACAAGAATATTACTTAACATGTCACCCACTAGTGCAGAAGATAATGCCAATCTTCCGAGTTCAGAGTTTAGGATTTGAAGGTCATTGAGGACGGAAGCAATCACTGCAAATGAATTCAAGTTCTGTGTCATTAATATAACAATAGATGAACGCGTATTTTCTGGTACACCCAGGGTTAGACGTGAAGAAATGCATTGTATAGATGAATAACCCAGTAGTAGAGGAAATAACAACCCTACAACGGCAATGACCCATCCATGTCTTCCTGTTCTGGTGATCATGCTAAAATCCATTTTTACACCATTCTCAAAGACAAATAGCATATAACCAAGTGATGCTATAGTGGCAAGTGTATCTTGACTTCCATAAGGAAACAGCATTGTCTTCTCTTTCTCCAATATGTTCAATGATGGTCCTATAATGAACCCAGCCTTCAAATAAAGATAATTAATTTTGTTAGAAATGTTACAGTTATTGATCAATCCGATTCAATTTGAAGATAATTAGAACTATGAACCTATAACCATGGAACTAATGTTCTTAAGAAGAAAACAAAAACAACATAAGAAACAGGTCTAAGTACTCATATATATATGTTAGTAATATCATTTGCTCTATGTTAATTTTCCTATTTATTGTGTGATTTAAAGATTTTATAACTATTTTAATAATAAAACGGAATAAGGAAACCTATGTTTTAGTTAAGCATACACACTATGAGGAGAGAACTTACCATCAATTGTGAAATGATAGCAGGAAAACCCAACTTCTTCAAAGGGAAATTCAAAGCTCGTGTTATCGTATAAATCAAAACGACTTGAAGTAGAAATACTGGCATAGATGACTTTAAAGGTGACCCTTCCGTGCTATGTTCTCCCCATAGGCCATGAGATACAATATGTGGTGGAGTCTTAAGGCAAACATCACATTTTACAATATGTTCTGATACATTAATCAGATTAATTGAAGCAAACATTTGATCCATATCTATCTCACAAACGCAATTAAATCCTGAGAATAAATTCAATAGTTAATAAGAAAAATAGATTGAATGAAGTGAATGGACTCAAGGTGAACAAACATCGAAGATATATATATATTATAATTAGAACTAGCTAGAACACGATGTTAAGGACAAGAACAAATTATTAGCTTATTGTCTTGTTGTGAGTGTGATCAATTATACGGTCACAATGATGAGCAACTATGATACAACATAACAAATAAACTAATTTAAGTAAGACAATTTCGAAAAAGGAGAGTCAATATTAGTAAGGACAAATAGAAACTAATTTATAGTAGAGAAGCGGTTAATGCCAGAAAAAATGAACTAAAAGTGATAATTTAAGTTACTATGTTATAGCAAGATATGACAAATGCTCTAATATTTATTTATAAGACCACTAACAAAAGTGAGAAAAAAAAACTGACTATTTTTTTAATTAATAAATTATAACTATTATATCATTTATCAAGGAACCCAACCAGCTATTTGTTTGAGAGGGTGATTACCACTACAATATTTTTTTTTTTAAATATTACAAGTATTATGTTTATGTATTATAACTTATTTTTTTAATTCCACGCTCTATTATTGTTTAGGGGAAAAAACATAAATAGTAGAGACTTTAAATACATATTTTAATTAAGAAAAATGAAATCAATGTGACACATCAATCAGTAACTAAAATAAGTAAATATAATAATAATCTGAAACTTATAAACTATATGTGCAAGTAATATTTGTTTCTCTATGAATATTTATATATTTAATAAAACTGTATTGACAAATTTTCTAAAAGGAAAAGCATTTGACTAAACGATTTTTCTTGAAATAAAGACAATTTCAAAATATTATTTAGAGCCAACTTTATAAATCTCATAATTTGCACAATACTATTTTGACAACTTGTCAAGAACGAAGAAAAAAATGAATATTTGTCCTTTTAAAGTATTCAAATATATTAATTCTATTTTTCTTACATACATATATTATTTTATTTTTAATTTGATTACTTTAAAATAAATTTTATGAAAATAATAATTAAAATAAATATTTTTAAATAATGATTAAATTTAGCATAATTCATAAAATTTCATATAAAATAAGATTTAAATATATTTTTGTCTTGGTTTATGTCTAACTTATTACGGTTTTTGTTTTTATAAAATTTTATTATATGATTTTAGTTTCTTTCACTATTCAACATACATAACTTTTCTTAAATACTATGAACCCAAATAATATTTTATAATATAAAAAGGACCTAAAAAAAATATTCAAAATCTTAAGGAAAAGTTTATAATGAATATATTACCGATATTAAAAATTTATTTAAGCTTTAAAATAATAATTAAATATATAAATTAATATATATATATATATATATATATATTAAATACTAATATAAATTTGAGTTTAAGGGATGAGATAGTTTCCCTTCTATTAGGGTGGATTTTTAGTAAAAAATGTGAAATTAACTATTATATATAAATTCTGCAATCCAAACTTTATATATATTTCAGAATGATTTTTTAAATTTGAAAAAAAAAATATACATTCATTAAATAATAATTCGATTTAAATTTTATATAATTTTTATGAATTTTATTTTATTAATTTATAAAATAACTTTAAATTTATGGACTTTTTAAGAATTACATAGTGTTAATATTTTCATCTTCAATTCTCGTAATTTTAGTGTTTTTCTTAATATATATTTTTAAAACTTAATTTGATTTTTTTAATATTTAATATTAAAATAAAACATTATAAAATATTAAACTAATTAATTGATAAAAAAAATTATATCTATATTTCATATTTATATAATATACATACTAATATATTATGATAATAAAAAAATAAACTTTTTTTTTTATTCTATTCTATTGTGAGTATCTTCTTTGTTTTTAATTTTTTTATCTTTTAGTTTCTAATCTTTTATAATCTGTATTTATATATATATATATATATATATATATATATATATATATATTTTCTCTATGAATATCTGCTTAAACTCTAAAATAAGAACCAAATATGTAAGAAATGAAAGACATGCAAACCTGGCCTTACCTTCAATAATATCCAACCACCTAGGAGGCAATATATTCCTTCTATTTGACTGGTTTCCTTAACTTCCGAGATTTCCTTTTAGAACCGATCCATGACTCTTAGAGTCCAGAACAAACTTCTGTTTTGCAACATTCTGTCTAGCCCAAAATTTGGGAGGAATTAGCATAAGTTGCTATAAGACAATCTTCCCAAACTTTGAATTGATCCAATAATATTTAAAAAAAATTACTAATATTTTCTTTTCGGTTTTTCTGTTCTTACCTTTCTCTCACCATTCATCTCGGCCTCTCCATTTTATTCTCTTCGGTTTTGAAGTTATTTAACAACCTATATACCAAAAATATTGATACTAGCATAGTTACTGAGACAATCACAAAGAGAAATCTGAAATTATAAGCCGAAGAAAGATACATAAGGAAAAAATCTACCTGAATGTAAGAAACGTATTTGCTGCTGCTTTATTGCCAACAAGCAATGAGTTAGATTGGGAAGAGTTTTGAGTATTCTCAGCCCTCTACTGTTCCTTGCATGCCCACATTGGGCGATAATCCTTTTTTTTTGGGAGATGATCCTTTTGTGTTCTTTTGAGGGAGGAGTTTTGTGTTCTTGGCCCTCTTTGCCCATATATCAGTTTGTTGATAGTTATCAGTCAAACCAACCAAATAAAACTCCCATACAGAACCATTATTACCGTCTCCCTCCAAAACAACACCTACATTTCAAAGTAATGTGGATCCTGTCAACACCAGTGTCCATGATATCTGTAGAGTATGACCTGTATGGAGTCCCCTTTTTGTCACAAAATTCTGTACGCCCCCATTCCCATCCTCATCCCCAGCATACAACTTCTGCGGAGTAGAGAACTTAATTTCTGCACCTAGAGGACAATACAACTTCACAACAGCCACAAGAAGCTCGTTCCTGTTACAAGATGGATTAACAGCCTTGCTTAATGGCATCATGACTAAATGGTCGTACACCTACATGATGATATTGATATATTACATGCATGGCCCTATAAAATAAAGCTGGGAATTCAAAGCTCGTTCAACAATTACTTAAAAAAACCTTCAACACTGTCGACCAGTACAGAATTGATAACGAGAACATTATATTGATTGAAAGGGGACACACTGGTTAATCATAGTGCTTCTTCTTTATACTGTTCCTTGATTGCTCCCTGAATCAAACTATACCCTGAAGGTTTTTTCATTCCCTTTTCATTAATCAAATTCTTAACCTGTTGTGCGTGCTCCCATTTATCTTTTGATGCATAAGTGTTTGCTAGAAGCACATAATTCCCAGAATCCTCAGGGTCAATTGCAAAGAGATGTCTAGCTGCAATCTCACCCAAATCCACATTGCCATAAAGCCTGCAAGCTGCCAATACAGAGCTCCAAGTTATTGCATCAGCACAGGTTGCATTCTCCTTTATTAGATCGTATGCCCTTTCTAGTTGCCCAGCCCTCCCAAGGAGATCAACTATGCAAGCATAGTGCTCAGGTAAGGGTTCAATACCAAATACCTCAGTCATAATCCGAAAAATCTTACAACCTTCTTCAATTTGACCAGATGAGCTACAAGCATTGAGTACACCAATGAATGTGACTGGGTTTGGCTTTAATCCTTCCTTTTGCATCTTAAAGAAAAGGTTTATGGCATCTCGTGATTTCCCATGCTCAGCAAAGGCAGCAATCATTGTACTGTAGGTATACATATCCCTGTATCTCATTATACTGAATTCATTCATTGCTAAGTTTATATTTCCACATTTTGAGTGCATATGGATCAATGCATTGGAAACAATATGTGTTCTATCTGAGATAAAATAACAATGGGTTCCAAGTCAAACAAAAGGACAAGGTTAGTATATGAAGCATTCTTTACCTAAATGGATTGAATTGACAGAATAACAACAGACAACCAATAACAGAAGGACTTACCACAGCAACCCTCCTCAAGATGGTCTGTTAGCGTGTTTGACATTGTAATGTCCCTCAGTTGTGCACAAGCTGACATAGCACCCATCATTGCTACCTCAGTGATTTTGATCTCTTCTTCTCTCATTTTCTCATACATGTAAATAGCTTCCTTCGCGTATCCATTCTGTGCATAACAAACAAGCATTGCTGCACAAGCTGATGCAGACTTCAGCGCAGGTATTCCATCAAATACTCTTCTTGCTTCCCCCACGTTACCTAACTTAGCATAACCTGCTATCATTGCAACCCAAGTGAACTCATTCTTGTCATTCATTACATCATACAATTCCTTCGCAGCTTTCATGTCTTCACAATTTGCATATCCAGCAACCATGGTAGTCCAAGTAAAATAATTCCGTTCACCCATGTTATCAAAGAGCCACCGCGCATCAACCATCATTCCTACCTTAGCATAGCCACAAATCATCGCCGTCCAAGCAACAACATCCCTGTCATCCATCCTATCAAACACATCGCGGGCATTGCTTATACAGCCCGATTTTGCATACATGTCAAGGAGTGCAGTTTGCACAATCTTGTTTCCAAGAAACCCTGACGGCACCACCCTGGCATGCACTTGTGTTCCTTCAAACAAGGCCTGGACTCGCCCACACGCGCTAAGTACGGAAGAGAAGGTGAACACAGATGGCAAAACCCCATTTTGATGCATTCTAGCATAGATAGAAATACAATGGAGAATATGGGCACGATTGGATAGGAATGCACGAATAAGGGAGGTCGAAAGGAAGCTATTGGGGCAGTTTGGCATTGTGTCAAACAGTTGGTGGGCATAAGAAAGATTGACGTTTTCACCAGTCAAATGGAGAACCCGGTCTAACAAACGACCCATGAAGTAATGATGATGATGGGGTGATTGTGGAGTGAGGAGTTTGAGAAAAAGAGCATGGGCTTGTTTTAGATGATCAAAGGTTTTGGCAGAGTTGAGCGATTCCATTACCCAAAGCTTAAATTTTGTGGTTGGGTTTTGGAAGAATAATGAAGTGGAAGTTCTCATGTTCAACCTGGGTTTCTAGCATGCATGAATTAGACACTTTTACTAATTTTCATTTTCGATATAACATTTAAAAATGATAAATAATTTATTTAATTAATTAGAAATATTATTCAGGTTGATAATCTATTCCATGTAATTCTCATTTTTCTTATACTTTCAATTCTTTCAATAAATCAAAGGTGGGTTGTTTATTTACTTAAAAAAAGAAATTCATTATTCAAGGACTAAAATTAAATAATACAAAATTATTAAGAATGGAAGATAAAATAATTATTAGTATCTTAATTAAAATTTTAAATAATTTTTCATAAAAATATTATCCACAAATTTATCTCAATTTTATTAATATTTTTATATTAATTTCCAAGTATTATTTATTTTTCTTTTTATTTTAAGAAAAAGACAGTCCCAAACATCATCTAAACGTCACAATAAAACGTCATCGTTAGTTATGGATGACTGTCAAGCAGTAATGGCTTCTTCACACAATGTTCAAATTAAATGCATCAGTTAATAAAATATTAATAAAACATGTTACTTATTGTTTAAAATTAATATAAAAATAAAAATAACTTTTAAACCTATAATAACAATGTTAACTATTCTATTTTGATTTTATTTATAGATTTATTTATTTATTATTTATATAATACACTACACTAATCTTACACTAATGCTTAAAATTGTTTTTGAAATTATATATATATATATATCAAATAATTTCATTTTAAAATTATGAATACGAATTTTTATTTTTTATAATTTGAAGGATTATAAAAATTCACATTCCTAATTTTAAATTCCTAACAGTTCACATGATTGAACTGAAATCTGAGGAAAGAAAAAAAAAATACTTATCAATGTTATTTCTTTTAAAAGAAGAAAAAAAAAGTTAAACTTCATTTGGATCTATTTGGATCTAGGGACGGATAAAAAGAAGGAACTGATTTGATTTGTGAAGAAAGTCTAAATTTAAAGTAAAAAAACATCATCCTTCTTCCTCTTACATTTGCGAAGAAACAAGCGAAAACAAGGAAAAGTCTTCTTTTTATATATTTTTTATATAATTTAATATATTTTATATATTATTATAATAATAATAATTAATTAATATAATATTAAAATAATAAATTATTAATAATAATAAATATTAAATAAAATTATAATAATTATTTTATTTTTATTTTAATATAAATAATTAAAAAAATTATTAATAATATTATTAAAATAATATTTACTTTTTATTTTTTTATTAAAATATTATTAAAAATAATAAAAGTATTTAAAATATTTTTAAAATAATAAATTTATTTAAAAAATAAATAAAATTTTTTATTAATAATAAATAAAATTATTTTACTTTCTTCTCATTTTCACTTATTTCTTTTAATTTAAATAACCTTATTTTCTACTTATTTTTCTTTCTTTTCTACTCTTTTAAAAAATTTCTTCAATCCAAATACATCTGAGTTTATTCACTATAAGAAGAATGAAAAAACAAATATTTGTATTATAAAAAGACTAGAAAAATATTATATATATATATATAAAAGAGTCTATATTTTTATATCCATGAATTTAACCATCAAATTATATGAAAATAACAAGTAAATATAATCTTTCATTTCTAAAATAAAACTAAGTTTTAATTATGTTTTATAAAATATATAACATTTTTCCTACCAAAACAATAAAATATAATCTTAGTTTACTTTTTCTTTCATCTCCTTTTATTTTTTTATTAATTTTTTATTAACTTAAAGATAATACAGAGATGCCAATTTCTTATCATCTTAAAAAATACATTTTTTTATCATCTGCTTTTTCTCATATCACATCAATCACTCTCTCCAGTGTTTTACCAACTATCATTTCACGATTTTCTCTTTCTCTCCCCTTCTTGCTTTGCAAATCTAGACCCAAACAAACCAAAAACAAAAGTAATACATCAAGAAAAACCAGAGCTACATCCTTATAGAAAATGAAAATGAACCTTTATCCTGAAAGTGAAACTGTCTCAGCCCAGAAGAAGAGAGTGATAATGAAAGAACTTGTTAAGGGTCAGGAAGCTGCTACTCAACTCAAGGTTCTCCTTCACAATCCCTTTGGGACTGAACCCTCTCTCTCTTCTCATGAACTTATTGCCAATGTCCTCACATCTTTCACACAAGCTCTTTCTGCTATAAATTCTTCTTCTTGGAAACCTAGTTCTGCAGATGGGGTGGCTCATCAGAATCTCCCGTTTTCCGGTGAAAATGGGTTGCCGATGGCCCGTCCCGGCAAGGATCCAACATCTGGAGATTGCAGTGAGAAGAGATCTCAAAAGGGTGGGAGAGGTCGCTACAATAGAAGGTTTAACTTATCTTATCTATATTATCTTTCTCATCAATACATATACATATATAAGTGCTTTTCTGACAGCTAAAGGGTTTTATTTTATAGTTCACTTGCTCTCAGACAAACCCTTTTCTGGTGGCGGATTAGGATAATCACAGAGAGGTTTTGATGAATTGGAAGGTGTACGGACGTACGGACATAGAGTTTGTAGTGGTTGACCTGAGTGAAATTTTTGGTTTATGAAAAGAAGTTGAAGATTTTAGGTTACATATGAAAAGAATGACTGCAGAATTAATATTCCTATATGTTGATTTTAGGTTCAGATCCAAGAGGATTTTTTAGAATTTTTCACAGATAAATTTTAGTTTCTTGATGTTATATAGTATGGTGTGTTGTAATGAATCATTGGCATATATATTTGATATTAATTCAAGAATTTGCAGGAGAAATGCAGTGACATGGACTGAACTATCATGCAGCACAGATGACAATCATGCATGGAGGAAGTATGGACAAAAGGAAATCCTTAATTCTGAATTCCCTAGGTATATATTGGTAAATATGATTATTTATACATAATAATTAAGTTGAATCTGTGTTTTTCTTTATTATTTCTATTTTTTCCCTACATTGTATAGAAAATTTACACTAGAAATTGATTTAGTGAACAATCTGCAGTTACTTTTTGAGTGGCTGATTCATAACAAAGTAGAAACAACTCTAAAACATATGCAACTGAGAGGGACTACTAGGAAAAACTAAGTTATAGTATCTTTAATTCAACTCAGAACCTAATTTGAGTTCTTAATTCCTTTTCATTAGGTTGTTTTTATAATATAAAATATAAAAATTCTCATTAATTTTTACTTTTAAGATTTTATTTAAGTTAGATTCTTAATTTATTTTGATGTGGCTTACAATAAACATCACATGTTTATAGATTTAAATTTTTATTTTAAATTACATTATCAATTCATATATATTATTTAATTTTAAAATAATGAATACCTAAAATTAAAAATATTGCAATAGTAATTTTAAAACCATTAGATTTTAAATATATTATTATTATTATCACTCTATGGTCTCTTGACATATCATTATATTTATCATTGTTAACAATAACGTAATAATAAATATAATAATAATGATACATATTGGATATTTTATATATTTTTATAATTACAAAAATATGTAAGTTTTTTAGTTTATTTTTTAGTGTCTTAGATATATAAAAAATATTGTAAATCATCTAGACTACCAAATCACTCTTATAGTCTCATTTATTTTTTTCATACATTTCTCACCCAGAAGCATAGAATCATCACTAACAAACTCAAGCAACAATTGAAAAATTGAATCTTTTAATTTGGCAATTAGACAACTTTCTTGTAGTTGTTTATAAAAAAGCAATTATTTATATGTAAAACTTCACATCATGGATAGAAAACTTAATATATCTAAATAGAGAACTTACTGACTTTTAAATTTGGATAAACATAAATGAATGAATAGAAGAGAAAAGAAATAAAATAGAAAAAGTTTTAGAATCAATTATTTTAAGGGAAGAAAATAATAAGGAGGAAAAAGATTATTTTTCACAAGTAATAATGAAATCATAGAAGAAAAAAAATAAAAGTGAACTTATGTAATGTTTTTAAGAAGATAATCGTATTTAACCAAAAATAATAATAATAAATTTTCTATAATCTTAATAAGTATTGATAAATAATCTTATTATTATTAAATATAAATAAAAGTAAGATTTTATATATTACAACTGTATAGGAATTAAATTCTTAAAAAAATGTGTTAATTATTCTATTTAGTGGAAAGAAGAATGACTTGTCTTCTTGTTTATAAATTTTAAAGTTTTTCATTTTTTTTTATAAAAGAAATCAATACATTGACAAAACTTATTTTAAATTATATAATAGATACTATTTTACTATTATATTTATGTGAAATTATATATATTTTATGTTTTTTTTTTAATTTTTTATTCTACAAATCATTATTTAATCTCATTTTTTTCTATTTATTATATTTTAAAATATCATAAATAATGAGTAGATAAGATATCAACTTTAGTGGAATACCATTTTCTTAATATAGTCTAACATATTAATTTTTTATTTTAAAAAAAAATCATCTTAAATAAAATTTGGCTTTTTAACATATTCATTTATACTATCTCCTCCTATTTCTCTTATTTGAAATTCAGAACTTACTCTATAAAGTATATTTGGTTGTGAAAAATAAGAAAACAATCTTCTTTAAATTTATAATATTAAAGATCTCATATTATTTGTGATAAAGTTAAATTAATATATATATATATATATAAATAAATAAATAAATAAGAATAAATCTTATTTGATAAACTGAAATTAATATATATATATATATATAAAAATAAATAAATAAGAACAAATCTTATTTGATAAACTGATTTGAGGAGGTTAAGTTCTATCATTAAGAGCCACAAATTCTACTGATCAATCAATATCACCTTATTCTTCATGATAATTTGCAGGAGTTACTTCAGGTGCACTCATAAGTATGATCAAGGTTGCAAAGCAACCAAGCAAGTGCAGCGGGATCAAGAGTATCCAGAGATGTACCAAACTACTTACATTGGCATTCACACATGCAATGCCACCCCCAAATCGGTCACAGATTCTACCACTTGGGAATCATATTTTCTGAATTCTGATCATGACTCTAATGTACAGGGTCCCCTCATTAATACCTCACCAGCCTTAACTACAAAACAAGAATTTCCCAAAGAAACTCACACATCAAGTGATCTTACAGATCACACACTATTGGATCCTATCCTGTTGTCAGATTTGAAGGATTTTGAACCATCCAAACCCACCAATATTGAACCATCCTGTTGTCATAACAATGCAGATACTGTGTATTCATGTACAGACTCTCACTGTCTAGACATGGATTTTGGGGTGGCATCTGTTCATTTTGGCACTGGCTTTCACTTTGAAGAAGGATAATGGCTTTCACTTTGGTGAAGGATAATTGCTTTAATTATATTAGGAGTGTGTATTAATAAATTCTTCATAAACACTTTCAAGAAAAAATAAGAAGAAAAATAAAATAAATTTATCTATAAACAAAAACTGTCCTATGTATAGTTTGTAGAAGTTTCTTATCAATTATTTCAATTATTTCAAAAGTTGATTTTTAATTTGCATATAAATTAGTTTTGATTCATGAAGAAATCTATTTATTTATATTGTTATGTTTTTTAATGTATTTTTGAAGAAAAAAATGTGTAGTCACGTTCTAGTGTATTATTTATGTTAGAGATCTCACATTATTTAATGATATGGCTAAATTAATGTAAATAAGTGAGAGTAAACCTCACCTCATAAGTTGGTTTTATGAGGTTGAGTTAGGCCTAAAACACACTTCTGTTATGGTATCAAAGCCTATCCTAATAAAGTTGTTGGGCTTATCACACCACTCCTCACTCACATATGTCCTCCTACAATTGTCTTTGTACAATTGTCCTTTCTGTATGTTTACTTTAAGCTTACTTTTATACAAGAACTATGGTTATTTACATTGATATTTTCCCAGGAAGAAGTGTATTGTTGCAAAGATTAGATATTTGTTTATAGCAACATTTAGTTTTTACTGGTATACCATTTTTATGTGAACAACACCAATGCATGAGAGACACAATAATTAGATCAATGTGGAAGAAAATACCATATACTGTTTAAGAGAATTGTATTAATGAATACTGCTGTAGTTATTACAAAGAAAGACCTTGAAATTCTTTTCTACTTTAAAATCTGAGTCAATTCCTTTTGTTTTATTGCTTGAATAATGGAGTCTGTTTATAAGTAAAAGTATCCCCAACCTATAAGACATTCACTTTTGTTTTCTTCCTTTAAATTCTGGTGGGGAATGAAGTGTAGGCCATCTAAAATTCTATACCAGTAAAACAGAATAATCTCTTCTGCATACACGTAAGCAATTACATAAAAGAAAACTCTTGAACCAGTTACCTAAGGCTAATACATGTAATCAAGTTTTATTAATTCTTTCTTGTAAACTGAAAAACTTGACCTGAGTATTGTGAAAACTGAGAAGGATTGTAACCATGCAGTGGTTTTGAATTATCATTCCTTAACTAGTATGATCATATATAGCTATAACTAGCTCGATTCAATGAAGTTTATAATTATGCAGATCACGTTATGAGAATCTTCTAAACTTATTGAAGCTACAGCCTTTTACCCTACCTACCTTTTACATGACATTGCTGTTCTGTTCTTCCTAGGGTTTAGAGAAGAATAACTACACATCACGTGGTTTGTATAATCTGATATATTAAGAAATCTTAGTTTTACAAATATTGTTTTTTTCAGAACATGATTTATTTATGTTTTTAAACTTAGTTTTGTTAGGTAATAAATTATATATTTTTATTGGAATTCAAGATGAGTTAAAATCTCACATTAGATAAAAATGGGAAGTTAAATAATATATAAGTAAAAAAGACATACAAACTCTTAATCTTAAGATTTTGAGTAAGAAGTAGAATGGTATTCACTTATATAATTGTTGTTTATTTTATTAGGGAAAATCTTGCGATTAACTTCCCTTATAAATACTTAACATGTTTTACTTTGAGACAGTTAAAAACTATTACTTTGATTAAGTGTAAATGACTAAAACTAATAGATATTGAAATGAATGACAAAATCTCAAACATGAATAGTGCGACTGATTTGAAAAGATTGACTTGGTTTACTTTAAATTTCAGCTGCATGTAAGAAGATTCTATTTAGAAGGAATGTGTTTTAATTTCACACACAAAATTTGTCCTAAACCGAAGAAGACAAGATTTTTCAATTTCACTACATGGTCTTTTTCCTTGGCATGTTATGAATTTGAAGGAGTAAGGTCACATGCAACTCTTATGAGAATAGAAATAGAGAAGATTTTAAGGAGAAGAAATGCTGAAAATTCTTTGATCATAACATGCAAACCTTTGTAGTGTGAAATGGATGGGAAAACAATGAAAAGGAACCTACTCCAAGGACTCTTTCTTTAATCTAGTATATGAACATTTAAAATAATTAACCATGTTTACAACTGCAAGTAGGTTTCGTAGCAATTCATATTAAATAAATTCAAGACCTTTTCAATGGTTCTTGAATTTTTCTTCTTTGGTATACAAAAGTGGTTGTAAGACGAACAAGTTTGTCGGTAATTATGTCGGTTCTGTCTTTCTAAAGGGAAAATTGAGTATTAGAAGAAGCATATATCTGCAGAAGAACTAAACAAAAACTGAACTATACATTTTTAACCACGTTATTGGTAACTAAATCATAGGGTTAAATCACGAAAAAATGTGTGTCGTTTTAAAGAATTTAATTGTCACTTAATTAATTGCAACATAATTTTAAACAATCACTCTATTATTGTATGAGTAGTCGTTGAAAATTATAAACCATGCTCTTTGACTTTTAGACCACGGAGTACAATTCATCAATATAAAAAGAATAAAAATGAAAAATATATTTTTAAAAGTCAAAGATATATTTAAGAAAGATTAATAATATATTAATATCTTAATACTGAGATTATTTTTACAAATGAGATAAATAAAAAGATATAATTCAACATTTTATCCAAAATTTTAAGATTAATAATATGTATATTTTTTTAATGTGTTATTTAATTTTGTCATTTATATTTAATATAAAATTTTAATTTATTTTAAACTTCAATAATATAAATATTCTAAAAAGAAAAAGAGTGAGACTGATTGAAAATGACAAGAAAATAGACTTGGTATTTGATCTATGCCACTTAGTTCTTGCTGGTCTTTGTCTTTATGTTCAATGACATTAATTTTTATCACTAATCTCATTTAGTCTAACTAATAATTTAAAATCTTTTTTTTTAAAGACAAAATTTGATTCTATTAAACTTGCATTAAAAATGGAATGTATAAAAAACTTATAAAAAAAAATTTTTTAGACAAGTTTCTTTAAGGAAACTTTAGAGAAGTTATGGATTAAACAAATGAGATAAGTGCTGGAACAACATTTTCGATTGAATAGAATATAATAAGTTAATGGCAATGGTTTAATTTGATTAATTATTTTTAGTCTCTTTCTATTAGATTTTTCATTTTATTCAACCCTTTCTCAATTTATTTTTCTGGTAGATTGTAACATTTATTGAAAACATATCATATAATATAAAATTAATAATTTCGTTGACAGAGTAGTACAAAGTACTTTCTTCATCCTTATCTAATTCTCCCATTTTCCAGAAATCAAATTACAAAATAAATTTTATTGAATTGACGTTTAATTCCATTTATATAGTCTAATAATTGTGTAAAAATATTTATCAATTATCTTTAACGTTAAATAATGAAAAAAAAAATGAATAAAAAAAGTACCATCAAAATATTAGTTACGAAAATAAAAATTAGCATCAACACATTTTTATCCCAATTTAATAAAAACTTTATTTTTATTAATTTCTGACAACTGTTTATTCATTATTAGCGTTTTGTACACGGCACTGACGTCATCCCCACATCACAATCAAACGTCATCCTTTGCTTTGTATGGCTGTCAAGAGCCGTTATCACTTCTCTAATAATGCGTTCAATTTTTTTAATGCATCAAATTAAAAAATATATTCTCACAACAAATAATAAAAATATATTACTGAATTAAAAATTCAAATATAATTTCTTAAAACAAATAAATTTTAAAAGTAATATTATAATCATCAAATGTCAAACAAGTTTAAAAAAATATATTTATTTATTATATTTATACATTAATTATAAAAAAACAAGTTTTAAAACAACGCGCTGAACATTAAATTAAACTGTTGTAAACGCACATATAAGTTCTATAAATAAAAAATATTAATTTTTTTCATAATTAATTCCGACTGATAATTTAATCTGTAATTATTTTATAATTAATTAAATTATTCTTTTGATAGTAATTTAAATAAAATATTAAATTTAATAAAAAATATAAAAAATTATATAAAACTTACTATTATTTTATAAAATTAAATACTTATATTTTAAAATAAATGATAAAAATGAATTATTATAACTAGTCAAATACATTACCCATTAAAAAAAACATTTTCGTCTTCAACGGTTCCAACGGTAGTGCAATTTAATCGTCCACCATTCATTTCAAAATAACACCAAAATTTCTGAAAAGGACCCACTTTTTTTTTTTTTTTCTTTTTAATATATTTCTAAATTTTCTTCTTCTTATCCAAAATAATATATTTATAAAAAAACAGATTATTTTAGTAAAAATATTTTTGATAATTTGTATATTTATTATTATCTTTAATATATATGAAATAACTTTAAATTAATTATGAAATAGAAGTAATATTTTATTAATACTTATATTAAAATATATTGAAATAAAAAGTATGTATAATGGTTAAGATTCATGCAAAATAAAACATTAATTGTCTTATAAATCAAGAGAAATTATGTTGAAATGATAAAATTTAATGTGAGAAATAGAATTATATTTTCTTTGATATTTATTTTGATGTAGATTTTAGGTAAACGTATTGCATCACAATAATACAAATTAAAATAAAAGCAAAAATTTATTAAATGAAAAAAAAATCACAATAAGAAATTATTAGAATTTAATATGAATTAAAATTTTTATAAATAAGAAAAATACATTGGCTAGATTGAAAATGAAGAAGTATTTTTTTATATAATTGTTTCTTATCAAAGTATGCCTAACATTTTGGAAAGTTCCAAAATTTTTCTTTATCTTGCTTTCATTAGCGTGTTCGGAAGCAAAGAAAAAAGAGAATCAAAGAAAAACGAAAGCGAAGAGGAACATAGAAAAGGAATAACATGATTTGTTCTGAAAATGGAAGCGTCTCAGGAAAGAAGAAGAGAGATATAATGAAGGAAATTGTTAAGGGTCAGAAAGCTGCTATTCAGCTGAAGATGCAGTTTCAGAAACCCTTCGGGAGTGAACCCTCTCTCTCTTCGCACCAACTCATGGCCAATGTCCTCACATCTTTCACACAATCACTCTCTATTATTAACTCTTCTTCTTCTTCTTCCAAACCTGCTTCTGCAGATGGGGTGGCTCGTCGGAATCTCCTCAGTTCCGGCAAACATGGGTCGCCGGTGACCGATTCTGGCAATGATCCAACATCTGGATATTGCAGTAAGAAGAGATCCCAAAAGAGTGGGAGAGGTCGCTACAATAGAAGGTTAACTTCTACATATATGTAGATATAGATACATATATATATATACCGCTTTTCTTAATTACAGTGACACATGTTTCATAGTTCGAACCCCAAACCCTTCTTCATCCCAGAACTGGGTTACTGATAGATACTGAGGATTTGACGAATTGGGATGTGTACGGTAGTACGGATTTATATAGAGTGTGCGTAGAAAGTTATTATGGTGTAATTCATCAGGAATCGATTCAGGGAATTGGGGTGTGTTGAGCATATATAATGTAGTTCGATCTTATTTTTAAACATCGTGGATTTCATTAACAATCTCACTCTTTTACCTTACTTAAAAAAGCTTTTTTAACCTGTAAGATTTAAAATTTTACAAATTTATCATAATTATATTGATTTTTACATATGCATTTTACAGATTCTGGATAATGTTGAAGTATGTTATGTTCCTTTTTTTATGAAAAAACTGTCATGTTGTTTATATTAATAAATGAAATGATGGGATGCATGTGATTTGTTGTTGGGCAGGAAGGGTGCAGTGGCATGGACCAGACTCTCTTCCACCACTGATGATGATCATGCATGGAGGAAATATGGACAAAAGGAAATCCAAAATTCTGAATTTCCTAGGTATATTGTTATAGTTGTTTTTTCCTTTGTGATCATTACTTTTATATTTTTTCCATGGAAAGATATATAATTCTGAGATAGAATTTCGAAAACATGATTATTTATAGAGAATAAAAGTTGCATCACATGTATATATATGTTGTTTATTTGAGGTTTTATTTCTATCTTTCCCTTATTCCTGACCATGAAAAAGGGCAACTATATCAGTTATATTGAATGATTTATTTCGTTTTTTAGGTATGAGACAAAAACTTGATCTTCTTATTAATATAACAAAATATCAATAACAATTTTACTCCATACCACACAATTTTATGAGTTGAGTTCAAAACTACATTCTCAACATTATTATTCATCTTCAGCTTTTCTAAGTAGTTTTCTCTAATGTCAATTTTCATATTTGTTATTTCTTTATTTATTTATCTATCTCTTTTTAAGAAAATTAAAAATCATCACATATGCTCATATTTTTATATGTCTTCTATGTATTCGAATAATATTATATATATAATTTTGTACAAGTGGTCCTATAATAGTGTGATAAGACTCTACTTCAAAAACTTTGTATTTGCATGTCCTTAATATATAATATTAATGAAAAAATTGAGTGAAAATGATGTTAAAAATGTTAAAAAAATAAGGATCGATTTGAACCTTAAAAAATAAAAAGTTGATATATAATATCAACCCAAAAGTATTATAATTAAATTTAATTTAAAATAAATCCTTTTTAATATTATTTAAAAAATATATCGAATGGATACATTTGGATAAAATTTTATAATTTTAAACCATCAAATTATTTTTATAAATTTAAGAATTTTAATTTTTTTTATCTTCTATCTAAAGGATATATTAAAATTTTATCATAAAATATGTTAAATTATCTATTAATAATACATGTATTATGTGTAAATAAACAAGTAAATATATAATTACATTGATAACTATAATTTATTTTTCATATATAATTAATTGAAAATCTTTTTATAACATTATTATATTATTCTAAGATGATTATCCATTAGTTTTTATGGAAAAGAGTTACAAAAATATGATTAGTTTAAAAATATATATTATACTAATTAATAGGTACATCAAACCTTAATCTAGACAAAGATCTTCATTGTACAAGACCAATTTCAGTTTGAAGATTAGTGATCTAACTCACCATGTTCTTATAATGTGATTGGTAGGAGTTACTTCAGGTGCAGTTACAAGTATGATCTAGGTTGTCAAGCAACCAAACAGGTGCAGCAGGATCAAGATAATCCATGTATTTACCGAACTATCTACATTGGTATTCACACATGCAATTCTGATCGTGACACCAATGTACAGGATCATCTCATTAGCTCACAAAACTTAACTATAAAACCAGAATTTCCCAAAGAAAGCCACACATCAAGTGATCTTATAGATCACAAGTTAATGGATCCTAGCATCTGGTCAGATTTGAAGGATTCTGAACCATCTAAGCCTACCATTGTGCCCTTAAGGAAGGAATCTGATAACAATGCAGATAATGTGTATTCATGCACAGACTCTCAAAATCTGGATATGGACTTTGGTGGGGTCGCATCCATTCACTTTGGCACTCACTCTCACTTTGACAAAGGTCAGTTCTTTTAATTATAGTTGTTATGTGGATATTTTCGTGTACAAACTTTTCTTAATAACATGATAGTAATATGTCTTTGGAGAAGACTTACAATAATAGTTAATCAAATTGTTCCTGGAATAGCTTTGTTCTCTTCTTGCTTCTGCTAAATAATGTAACGAAGACAATCATAAGATCAATGATTCAATGCCCAAGAAATTACTACTTTGCAAAGAAAATTGTATTAATCAAAGGAATGGTGGAGGAATGAAGTGTAAGTCATCTACAGTACTTATATTTGAGTGGACCAAAACCAGACAATCTCTTCTGCATTTGCTTTAGTATAGTTGCCCAAGGAGCAAGCCAAAGTCATGAACTAGTTACTTCAGGAGTAAGACAAATATACTCTTAACTTAGAAACCATTACTCCTTGATCGTTATGATCCCCGTAACCTTTCAAAGTGTCTTTTCTACAGTTAATCTGTAGAACCTGCTGAACATTATCACTTTTTTCTGATTATTGTCTTTTAAGACTAACACCCATTTTACCATTTTATTGTATATTGTTGGTTATGTACGATAGGACTTTGATTTAAACTCTTTCAACTTGGTATAGTTGCTTTACCATAGATCTTTTAATATAAACTTCAGTTTAGTTGGTATATTTTCTAATGAACAGGTAAATGTATAATTACTAACCGATAATTTTATAGGCACTAGTTGTTAATATATACCACAATAGGGACAAAATCTAGGCACATGATGTTCATTTCTACCAAACCAATTTCAGTGAGAAGATTTATCGTGTAACTTACCTTGTTGTTAGCAATAATTTTTGCTGGAATTATCACAGGTGCAGTCACAGGTATGATCAAGACTAAACAGGTGCAACTGGATCAAGAGAATCCGAATATGTACCAGACTACGAACATTGGCTTTCACTTGTGCAATGACATGTCTACACAATCTGAAATAGGTTATACTTCTGCATGGGAACCATATCTTCTGAATTTTGATCATGAATCCGAGGTACCAAATGTGCAAGATCACCACATTAGCTCACCAAAACTAACTACAAAACAAGATCTTCCCAAAGAAGACACACCAAGTGATGCTACAGGTCACAAGCTGGATCCTAATCTTTGGATAGATTACTGGGCACTTAGAGATGAAATCTATAATATTGCAGATAATATGGATTTTGGGGTGTCTTCTCTGGCCCTGACTTCCACTTTGACCTAGGTCAGTTGCTTAATACAACTTTGGTTGGGAAATTACCTAGGTAAATTTTAAGAAAATTATTGAAAAGATAAAAAATAATGGATGAGTACCATATTCAGTAATTTTTGAAAATTCAACTTTTTGTAATTTTTTAAAAACTTACCTCTGAAAGGTAAAACAAAAAAGCTTTGATTAGTTTCCTAAGCTTAGTTGTTGGTATGTAGATTTTTTATTGTCATTTCATTTTCCTGAAGAACAAGATGGTGATAGTCATGAGAGAGAAATAATATGATGAATGAGGAATTTTATAAATTAGAATGGCACAATGTTATGTTTTACAAAACTACGTTACGACAACAATTTATAGTCCCTGTTAAGAATAAGAACCTCTTGTTTCGATATACCAAGGTTCAACCAATCATCGTAACTTATTCATACTTGCATCCAAATAGTTAGTATTTATTAATTAAAATATCAATATCAATTTTACGTCCATAATTAATATTAACAATCTAAATTTAATCCCAAAATTAAACAACTTTCATTCACAATTTCATCAATGAGAGAGATATCGATGTCCAAGAAATTATTACTATTAATTATTGGGGATGTAAAAAATACATAGAAATTAACCAGTAAATAACTGTGACTTGTGGTGTAGTTACTGAGAAACACCTTCGAAAGTTCATTATTTTTTAGTGTTTCCCTTTCTGTTTTGAGAAATCAATATAAGTCCTATTTAATTTTGAATAATATATAAGAATATATAAATAAAAAACTCATAAACTTATACTTTTAAAATTTTGAATTAAAAATAATATTGTATTTTCTTTTATGATTGTAATTATAATCCATTAATAAAAATAATACATTATTTTTTGGCACGCCAAAACTGACGCATTAATTGAAAAAACTGAGACCAATCAATCTTGTGATTCTTGAATGTCTCTTGGCATTTGACAAAGCGAACTCCACCTGCAATTCACATGTCGAACAAGAGTGAAGAAAGAAGAAAAAAACAGAAAGTTTGAACCTAAGACATAGTAGAAAATGAAAGACATGCTTTGTCCTCCTGAAAGTGAAAGTGTGTCATCAGAGTCAGCAAAGGACTTGGCAATCAAAGAGATTGTTAAGGGCGTAAAAGCTGCTACCCAACTCCAGCTTTTTCTTCGGAACTCCTTTGGGAGTAGTCAAGCTTCTCTCACTTGCCACAAACTCATTTCCAAAGTTCTCACATCTTTCAAACAAGCTATTTCCGTTTTACAGTTTTCATCGGAACCTGCTTCTGAGGATCAGGTCGTTACTCCTCCGAATCTTCTGAATTCCGGCGAAAACACTTTGCCGGTGGACGGATCCGGCAACCATCTAGCCTCTGGAGATTGCAGTGAGGGAAGGAAGAGATCCCACAAAGAGGAGAGAGGTTTCTCCAATAGAAGGTCAAATATTTATAAAGATATGTTCTCTTCCTCGAATCTGTATAATGTTTTTCCTTTTATTAATTCTATTGAGTTTGAAAAATAAAATAAACCATGGAGTTAGTTAATCTATTTTTCTCTCTTCCACTGTAGCTAATCTGAATCCATCAGTGGAAAAGAAATCTTATGGAAAGAAGTTGAAAATTTGAGGTTAATTGTAGTTGGACTTGGTAATACTAATATATAAGCCTTCGTGTTGGTTTTAATTAGTTTTGGTAACGATCCTAGTAGCAGGTTGGGTTTAATTTTCACTGATGCGTTTTACAGAATCTAGATGTTATAGTATGTTATGTTAAACGAAATGATGGTAAGCATGGGCCATGGTCCTGAATTTTTGTTGCACTATTAGCTTTTCTTTTGACTAAATTCTTGGCTTAATGATCACAAATACAAGCTGTTACATGATGATGATATGATAGTCTTTTTGCAATCCCTACCAACAACTTAGTTTATATTTGACAAAGACTAAATTTAGGGAAATAATCACACTTTATAAAACTTCTCACAAGAAACTCATTACAAAAATAAGCAGTTATTTCTTAAAATAAGTTGAACCAATCACATACATCATAAACATCTGTTCTCTTAAAATTTCAACTAGTTGCTCTTCAATTAGAATTGTCACTTTAAGGTATTTTTCTCAATCTTTTAATAGTGAATTAAAACACAAATGTTCTTTTGTTAAATTAACATGTTATCTTAATGATCATACGTCTGTAATGCATTGTATGTCCCATAATAGGTTGTACTCTTCTACCCTTTACCAGGAATCGATGACTATTCATAGCTATTACTCTGACATCAAAAAAGAGTTCGACCCAATGCTTTATTTCTGTCCTACTTGATCCCGATTCGACATTAAAAATATATTGATTTTTTCCCAATAACCGAAAACTTTTGTCTGTAAATACTGCATATTTTATTCCATTCATAAATCTATTTCCTTCTATTTTCTTCAGTATGAGTTTTAGTCTCAATTAAAATACTAGTTTTTACTGTTCATATGTTATGATTTGAATATACCACACCAATTCGTTATGTATGGATGATGAGATTTCATTGATACAGAGCCACTCGTTCTTTTTTCTCTGACAGATGGTTAGAACTTCATCTGGGTTCGAATCCTACTGATAGGTCTACTAGATATGAACCTGATAACAGGAATGATGAAAGATTGCATGAAAGATCAGATAATGAGAGGCAGAATCAGGGAACGAGAGCAATGATGAAAGATTGCATGAAAGATCTGAGAGGCAGAATCAGGGGAACGAGAGCTTGTATGAGCAACTTCGAGGCAAAACAAAGATAAGTGATTCTATATGTTCATTGCCCTTATTAACAGAAAGTTCTGACAGAGGCACTGATAGAACAATCAAATTCACACGATTATTCCGGTCCCTCATGAATTTATCATGTATTCGTTATAATAACTATAATAAGTTAATGCATTTTGGCATTTCATCCAGTAGATAGTGGTGGAACTAGAGGAGAAATTTTTAATCCATTTGGGAAAGCCGTGGTTATGAAATAGAAGGGTCTCTCTTTCAATGTTGTCAATGCTTTGAACTTCTGAAGTTCTGGCCACTCACTCCCTGCTCTTTTGCAAATGAAATAATATGGTTCTGGTGCATTGCCACTCATTTGTATAATCATAATTTAATCCCATTCTAGCATTAATTTGATAATTAAAACTTTTGACCACTCATTAATTTCTTGTTTGATTACTGTGAAAAGTCTAACTGAGCAACAAGACATGGTGTTGTTTACTTGTTCTGATCAAAGGGTATTATTTACTTCCTTTCGGTTTTTATACGAATTCATGAACTGTACTATTATGCACTTTAACAAGGTTTACTAGAAAAGTGGACCTGACCTATAAATGGTGAAAAGTATGGTGCACCATTTAAAGAATATTAAGCAAATGGCGACCATGTAGAGTAGTATATTATTAACTCACTGACCTGGAGGCTCCAAATTCTGTCATTGAGAATGTTAATTTCTACATTTCTTTAACTTATTTTTGGCAAATATAAGTTTTATTATTTGTAACTTGTGGTTTTTAATTTGTTGTGCAATATTATACTTGCAACACTAACTATGAAATGATCGTATTATCCTTTACTTTTTCAGAAGCCAACTAGTGTATTCTTGTTACCTGTGTTCAACCGAATGGGTAGTACTATTATCTAGGATACATATCTTTTGGATAAGAAATTAAATTAATTACTTAATACAGTTCTATAACATAAAAGTGTCATTTTTAACTGGCAAAATAACTTATTGATATGTAGAATGCCAAACCCAGCACAGAGTTTGGCTTTCCATAGCAATCTTGTTATTGATGCAGTAGCCCAGATCAGAACCATGTCAAGAAATAAAAGCATCTATTCAAATTATATATCGCACCTGTACCTGTAAATCTTAGCTTCAGCCAATTTCACTTTGTAGCTCCCTGATGTAAAAGCATCTATTCAAAGTACTATAATCACTTTGTCACTCACCTAATTCTACTACTCTAAATTCCTTAGTTGCTAATAAAATCAGTCTCCCATAGCAAGTGCAACCACAATTGTGACTATGTATTTGTTTGTGATATATCTACGATGTTAAGAATCCCACTTTAATCATGATTTTGAGCTCGATCACAATTTAAAATCTTGTCAATCACGTAATTTAACCACTCTATATTCCTTACTTGTTGCTTATAAGTTCATAGTAATTGCAAAACACAATTGTCTTATGATTGTGATTATAACCACAATTTAAAACCTTATCACTCACCTAATTCAACCACTTAGATTCCTTATTTGTTGTTAACGAAATTACCCTCTCCCCTCCCCCATTTCTTGTGATAGAGGGCAACATGTCAGATTAATAAATTTTAGTAAGCACAGAAGAATTTTATAAAGCTAGTAAAGTATGCTTCTTTTATGTAATTACTGCGTAAAATAAAGTAAAAGAAACTACGAGTAGAAAATAAATAAATAAGACAATAAAATGTTTAAAATTCAATTATGATAGATAGATAGATAGAGAGAGAGAGAGAGAGAGAGAGAGAGAGAGAGAGAGAGAGAGTTTTATGTTTGATAAATGGGATCTACGAAATTTACAATTTCTAATAAATTTCAGCTAATAACAAAAAACATTATTGAAAAGAATGTTTGGTAGTACATTACTAATGTTTCACTAATAGATAATTAATGGTTAGAAGCCGCTTCGAGTTCCTTTAAAGAATTTAATATAGGGCAATATAATAATGGTTGAAGAAATTATTAAACAGCTAAATGTTATGCAGGTATTTCTCATAATATAAATACAAGTACTTATATTTTTTGCTACATACAAAGATTTGATTAGAGAATACTTACCTTAATATAAAGTCAAGACAAAATCATCAACTTAGGCAAAGATGCTATAGTCAAAACATTCATATCAAAGTTGTAGTTGTACAAACAAATGGCATTCATTAGAGTGATGCAAATTTGTGGCTTAAAGTATAGTCATCGTAAAGAAGTATATATTGAGGTGAGATTATACTTTATCTAGAATCTAATGACTGTATGGGGCAACAACCCCCAATGTTCAAAATTTTGCTCACCAAGCCTTCAACAGGAGAAGCTCAATGGTGAAAAGAATTGAGTACATGAATTTCTTACAAGCAGCAGTTAAAAAGCAGCTGGTAGATAAGGGATGTGCTGGGAGGTTTCATACTTCTTCAACCTATAATGAAAAGTAGTCATCAATCAAATGTGTAATCTGAATATAAAACAAATGTAGTTGTTCTTAAAGGAGAGTCAGGATAACCTGAGGGAGGCTCATTAACTCGAAAACAGCTTTCTTAGGAGTAAGTTCATTGTCAATAATACGAGCAACTGCTGTCAACACTGGCATCTTTACATTATATTTCTGCGCCAAAGCAATCACAGCTCCGGCCGTGGAGACACCTTCTGCTACCTGCAGAGAGTAAGGATAAACATTTTAGAAACTATGCCTCCTGCTAAAATTTCAGGAATGATCACATGCACTTGGAAACTTCTTAGATACCTGATTCATGGAACTGAGTATGTTCTCAAGCTTCTCACCTGATCCAAGTCGCACACCAACTGTCCTGTTTCTTGAAAGATTCACAAAACATGTAAGCATTATGTCTCCAGTTCCTGACAGACCAGTTATTGTAGTCGGCTTTGCACCCATCTTCAAAAGATGATTGGAGGGAAGAGAGACAAGATAGGCAGAACAAACATCAGTTTTTTATGGGGCGTGAGTTAAATACTCTATATGTTAAGTGAGGCCCACTAACAGAAAGTAAATCTGCATCTATACACCAATGAGGGTGTCTACTATTATGTATTTAAGTAAAATTAATATATATATATATAAGGTATCATCAAAACCGAGACCTTCAACCATTGGAATTGCTATAAAGCATCAGAACTCTATTCTTCATATTGTGTTAGCCATTATATGCATCGTTTATTTTATGCCTTCAGCAAATTAGAAGTTGCATAAATTATTACAGTTAGTCAAAGGGAAACCAATCTAGTCCACTATGGAATGATTACTCGGAACAGAAAAAGGAAAGGGAAGGGACAGTTTCTACTATTTGCAAAGAATTCTAAGAACTGATTTAATGGCGTTCAACTACCTTTGTTGCAAGCCACCGTATCTCTGAACAGCCCTGCGAGACAAGGGCAGCCATGGAGTTGTTACCAAGATTCATACCTTCTACTATACCAGCTGCTATTGCAAGCACGTTCTTGAGTGCACCTGCTATTTCAACTCCTGTAACATCACTGGAGTTATCAGATATTACAAGCTGAACATTTGCACCAATATCAATAATTATGCAACATATCATACATAAAACAAACAGAAGCTAGGGCATAATAAAAATAGAGGAGAAAGTGTAAACTAACAAGAAAGACAAACTAGTTCAGAAGGGTGAATAGAAATCCAGACACAAATGAAAGTGCAAATAATTTACATATTAAATTCAATTTCAAGTATGAATCTAGTGAAGGTCATCTACCTTGATGTGCTGATTCTTAAATGACTTGAAGCTAGTAGTTGCTGAACTGTATTAGCCAATTTTTTGTCTTTTGACGCCACCACCATCGCTGTTATCAGAAAATGGAACCAAAAGACAAAATTGACTGACTTTCATCGTAGATACAATCAGAGAAACAAAACGTCCACACACATGTAGCAACATAATTGTCACCTGTGGGTAGCTTATCCATCAATTCCAGAGCAAAGGAAGGCCCTGATAGTGCAACAAAAGGCTGGCGGGGATTTCGTAGTGCTTGAGGAATAATTTGAGCCATCATCCTCAGTGTATTCAGCTCTAGGCCTTTACTGAGAGATATGAATGGCAAGCCAGGATCAACATACTCTGCAACACTCTCGAGAAAAGATGCACTGAACTGCAATAGCAGAAACAAAGATTTAGACAGTCATATCTTTTACAAATGTCAAATATTCATCATACGTATTATATTTGATAGCAAAGATTCAAACTAAATGAAGCATTAATTACTACTACTATTAATTTCTTGTATGAATAAACTTATTCGTAACTGCTTATCAGAGAAAAAAAAGGGAAAATAAAATTAAACTTCTCTTAAAATCAACTTATGCACTCCGACTTTGAAGAAAATTCTTTCATTCTAGCTTTTGAAAAAAAAAATGAGGTACATACATTGATTTTAACTTATGAAAGAGTCAAAGTTTGATTCATTTTTTTATTTTCTTCTACTAGTGTTTATAATAAGAATTATATTCAAACAGAGTTAAGCTGTTGGTAAAACTAATGAAAAAATCTTGATTCATTTTGTTTTTTATTTTCTTTTTCTGTATATAAATAACTAGCGCAGTTAGTTGAACATGAGTTGCAAACCTCCTTGTACCCATGTTCAATTATTATAAAATGAATACAAAATTAAGAAGAGAAGTTTATCTAAAGACGTACTTACTATTATTAATACCCAATGATTGACAAAGTAAAAAATAAACAACAAATTCAAATGACCTGAACAGGCACAGCATGGAGGCAGTAATCAGCACCAAGCAGAGCAGATTTGGCATCGGTCGTGGCAACTACATTTTCTGGCAGCCTATGCTCTGGAAAGTACTTACTGCTCAACAAAAGAATACAAAAACAGTCACCTAGAGAGATACAGATAATAAAATTAGATTATCACAACTCACAAGTTAACCTGTAATTGTGCAGCAGACTATGAGCACAGACAAAAAGGTTACCAATTAAAATGGTTCTCATTGATAGACAAGCAAACTTGAGGGTCCCGAACCAGCATATTGACCTCTAACTCAGCCTTTCTGTTTGCCACATGTGCAGCCATTGCCGTCCCAAACGACCCCCCTCCAAGCACAACCACCTTTTCACACCCAAAAAACCAAAATCTCTCAGCACCACTACTACACAAGACACCATAAAGAAACTCGGAAACACCATACCACATTATCAACATTCAGATAAGCAATCACAACATAAGCGTTTGTTAAATTTTCTTTATTATTTAATTTGGTAATTTTCAATTTACTTACAACTATAATCACCATGCTCTAAAGGAGCTAGTAAATTGTCTGAGAGTATCTCCGCCGACAAATATAACACGACATTATTCGAACATGTATAACAAGATATTTATTGTCTAAAAGAGTCTCAAATAGATATAGTATGACATTTAATGTATAACAATCTCAAACTCAAGAAGATACAATAACATGACATTCAGACCATATGTCGAACACAATCAAGCGATAAACCAAAAATGTGTGATATTTTCTCTTATTTAATTCAATTATAATTTGAAATAAATTGCGACCTTATTGGTGCGTTGGAGGATGTCAGTGTTGGCCTTGGAGCGCCAGGACCTGGACCAACGGACGATTTTCTCCCATGCGACCCGGACAATTCTCCGGCGGTCCCGAGTCGGGTCGGGTTGGGGGACTGAACCCGGGTCCGGGTCTTGAGGAGGAGAAGCATTTGCGCCACAAGGATGAGGGTGGACATTGCGAAGGGTGAAAAAGATGGATTTAGAGGGAAACGTGTGAAACTTGGGAGGGAAATTAGTGTTGTGAGGAGGTTTTGAAGAAGAAAATGTTGTTGCCAATGGCGCTTCCAACACCGCCGCCATTGTTAAACCTTGACACAGCGTCACACTGAGAGAGTGCGAGTGATATTTGGGTGGTCTGTTTGTGTAAGAATAAATGCCACGCTTATTTTATCCCTTCTCAAAAGATAGGATCATAAAATAAAATAAAATATAAAAGACTTTATATTTTTTTTTTTAAGTATTTGTTACTTAACTATTTATATTTTATTATTTTTTCAATTAAATAGCTTTTATTTCTTGACTATTTATTTTCTTCTTTTTTTTTTCTATTTACTTCCTACTTTTCATTTCTTTCTCAGAAACATACCCTAAATATCAATAATTAATTCATGTGTCATTTGTTAGGTTTTAAATTTTTAATTTATGATATATTAATATATATATATATATATATATATTTAAAGTTGGTAATTACATTCGTACAACATAATTCAAATGTTGGGTGATCGAATTGTGAAAGACAAAGCATGAGATAAATTAAATTATAAGATAAATTAAAACACATATATGAGATAAATTAAATGAAAAAAATATATTAGAATATGAGATAAACTAAAATATTATAATATGAGATAAAATTAGTTCTATTGAATAAGATAAAAAATTTAAAATGTAATCGGATATGAAAATAAAGAAATTTGAATATGAAATAGATGAAAATTTAGAATATAAAATAAATTAAATTCAAAAGATGAAAATATTAGACTAAATAAAATATTGATGAATTAAATTTAATTTTTCAACTAATAAGAAATATTTATTTAAAGTATTTTTTATTTAATAATTTTCATTCTTAATTAAATATTAATTTAATTATTTAAAATTTAATTCAATTATTATATACTTTTATTTTATTAGATCAACTACCAATTTTACACTAATTTTTTTCTCACTTTTTACACATCTATTCCTAATCTAATCAACCATAACTTTTTTATATAATTTTCCCTCTTTTTTTTTCTTTTTTTACTCTTTACTTTTTCCTATTCAATCAAAATAAAAACTTAATTTTCCATATCATTTATTACATAAATATCCATACAATTCCTTAAATATTTAGATTAAAATATATATATATATATAATAATTATTTTAATATATTTGATATTTTATTGAAATAAAAAATATTTTTTATTATATATTTAAATATATATTTTATCGATTTATTTTATATAAATGAGAAGATTAATAAAAAAATTTATTTTTTTTAAAAACAAAATATATGTAACTTGTGGATGATTGTTTAGTAAATTATTTTTTCATTAGAATTTTGAAATTGTCGAATTTAGTCTCATTTATTTATATAAAATAAAGTGAAAAGATATAAAAATGAAGAAGATAAGATAGAAATATAAATATTTATTTTTAAAAAATATATAACTCATTATTTTTTTCCTGAAGCCAGTATTAGATGAGAGAAAAATATTTATCTCTTTTATTTTATTTTTATGTATTAATTTTAAAAGTAAAAAAATTATATAAAATAAAATAAAAAGTAATAAAAATAATTTTATGTCAAGAAATATATTTTTATAATTAAATTTAATTCATATATATATATATATATATTTACATTTTTTGTTTGTTTAAATGAAGCAGAAGAAAATTCTCAACTCTTTTCTATTCAAATTTTTAATCTAAATAACACATTATTTTCACTATTTGTTTTATTTATACTTTTTCCTTTTATTTTCTTCTTATTTTTTCTTTATTATAGCTATCTATATATTAACTAATAATAAACATAAAGTAGTTTATACAACTAAACACTGCTTTTCATAATAAATTTGTAATAAAATATTTATCTAATTTAATTATTTCATTCGCACTCAAATATTAATTTGTAATAAAATAATTAAACTATCTCTTGCCTATTAAGTTTAAAAAAAATAATTATCTTTTACTCAAACTTTTCTTCTTCTTATCTATAAACTTAATTTTATGAATCTTTTAATTAATCTTACATATTAATATTTGAACTATTTTCATTTAACTTCTCATTTAATAAAAAACATAAATATTTTAAAAAAAAACTTACATAAAATTAACTATGTTTTTATAACTAATAATAATACCACATTGTATTTCAATTTTAAATTTTATAAACAAAGTTTTTTAATCTAGATAATCATTATAAATAACAAGTAATTAACTTATTTTAATTTAAATAATATATAATAATATAAATTAAAGTTTTATTATTTTAAAATATATCAAGGTGTACTACGCACGTGTAACTACACTAGATTATTTTTTTAATCTAAAAGAATAGGGTTAGATTTGTATAATAAAAAATAATTATTATGGTGATAACGTCTCCGATAATTCAGAATCGCTGAATCTGTAAATAATTGATTATTATTATTTATTATTTATTTAATCACTATAAATCTCGATCTACATAGGTTAGTTTATTTTAGAAATGAAATAATAATTTTTTTTATAAAAGAAGGTGACACTAATGATTGCATGTCGGTAGCTAAGATCTTATATAGATTTACATTTAAACCATACTAATTTAAATCTACGTTTTGTCTAATTATATTAATCTTTAATAAAACTAAAGTTAAAGGATCTTATTTCTATATTAAAAATATAAGTATTTATTTATGAAAAGTGTATTTTTCATTTATTATTTTGAGTTTGTAAAAGAAAAGGATTTTGGACAACATTGTATTTGAAATTAATAACTTGTAACTTTATTTAATTATATAACATTTGAAACATTTTACTATGTTAAAAAGTTAGGTTGTGATCTACATGTTGTGTTGTTGCATCTATTTTTTTTTTAGAGAAAAAATTAATTAAAAAACAATTTTTAGATCATTTTGTTAATTATTAATTAATATAAAATATATATTTTTCACATCAATCTCAAACATATAGAAACTTACTAAATCTAAAACTAACCTTTTTCACCCTATTGATAAAAATGCTTATTTTCTTATCACATTTTACTTTTCTTTTCTTTTAGGTTTGAAAAAAAAAATGAAAAAGAAAAAATTACAAAAGTTTTTTTTGGATTGAAAGAAAATGTTAATTTTTTTAAGATTTGTTTGCAAGAAAAATATGAAATAAATAAATAAAATAAAAAATTAGATACTATGTCCTTATTAAATATAAAGAACTGTAAATTGATACAAGAATATTTTAAAAAATTGAAAAATAAAACTTTCATTCTTCTCTTCCTCCGTATATTATACAAGAAAATAAAATAATTTTGTAAATGTAAAATAAAAACAAAACTTAAATTTACATGAAGTGGAAAGAATAAAATGATATGAAAAATAATATCTTTTGATACTTATTTTTAAATTTGTATATAATTTTTATATTATAAAATATAAATTTAATCCTTCAAATTTAAAAAATATATAATATTAATATTTTATTGTAATTAAATTTATTTTTCTACCATCACAAAATTAATAAAACGATTAAATTCACATAATATATAATTTTAATAATTTAATCTAAATTAAATATCTATAAAAAAATTTTTATTATCATAAAATTGGTAAAAAGAACTAAATTTATATTTTTTTAAATTAAAAAATGAATTAATCCAATTTTTAAAATACAAATATTAAAATCAAATTTAATAAAAAATGTAAAATAAAAAAAAAACATATGTAATCCAATATTACATGATTGTTCTAGTTATCATTGTTAACTAGAAAAGGAAAAGACTTGAACTCAAGTGTGATGAAGTACATGTTTGGAAATCATAACCTATTTTGTTTCCTTAAAAAGAAAATGGCAGAATCAATTTTGAACGTGCAACCAAATTTAAATTAAAAAAACGTGGACGTTAAAAATATCTCCCACGTGACTTTTCTTAGTACGAATCAAAAAGATGAATCTTGCATCTTTCATGACCACGACAATTTACTCTTTTTTTATTATTATTATTATTTTTTTAAAAGAAAATGGTTTCATTTATTATGTTCCCAAACCTAGGAAAAAAAAGAAAAGAAATTTCAGAGTAAACCATGTTCACAGATATCATGTGTTGTAAATGCCTCAAATTCTTCTGTCATGCAATTAATCAAAATGATTGAACAACATGCTATGTGGCCCCGTTTTGTACCCTCTCCTCTAATTTAATACATCAACTATTTTTCCTTCAAATTACTTTATTAATATTATATTTACAAGGTTAAATGATTTTTTCATAAAAATATTAAAAATAATAAAAATATGAAATTAATTATGTATCGGGAGTATCGGCCAATCATGGACCCACATTTAGTTACTTTAATTAAATCTCTGTTGTGAATCTCTCACAACAGATACATCAGTTACTATTGATTCAGGGAAGTCAGATAAATCTGACTGTGAATAAGTGACTCAGGAAAACCAGGTAAATCTGACCATGAATCTCGCACACACAAAAGTAAATCATCAATTAATGATTTCTTATTACATGTTAAATTCTGTTTATACTCTTTACTGACTTTAGCGATTGAATGTAATCACAAGTACATTTCCAATATGGTTTGGTAGAACCCTAATGAGCAACTGATACAAAAAAGATAAAAAAAGATTGAAAATGATGTTAATATACTTGGTCCGTGTAAATATAAATTTTATTTTTTTAATTATAGACATGTGTTTATTAATTTAGAAGTGTTTTGATTTTATATTATGCATGCGCACTTTCTTTTCTCACTTTCTTTATTAATAGCCTCCACCAATAATTTTTCTTTACCTTCTCCAACATTGTTTTTTCCTTCAATTCAAAACGTGAATCGCGAAGAGAATGATATTCTAAACATTACTATCAATCATATCATATATATGTTTGAATACAGAGTTTTTGTTGGCCTGGTATTTATTTAGAAAAAACAGAAATTTATGTTGAAAACGTTTGTTTTATTTTATTGCCAAGAAAGGAAATAAGACAAGAACTAACAACACTGTCAATAATAAATAATGCTGAATGAGGATATTCTACCCCACAAAAGGACAAAGTGGGAAAGTACAATTCTTCATTATACGTATAATTATACCTACCATGTGTACAGTACTCGAAGCACTTTAAAAGCTGAAAGCAAAATATCTTTTAATCAGTGAACAAATTTTCTAATCAGTAATTATTGTTTGTTAATAATTATTATTTCTTAATTAGCATACCTTTGCCAACCCATGGCCACCATCACCTTTTCTTTATTCATAGGGTTATGTGACACAATACCTATTAACCTAATTCTAATATTTAATTATAAAACACATTTAAAACGACCTGTTCCTATCCAATTCCCCTGTCGTTTTATTCACCATTTCAAAGCTAATCATATCATTTGATTTCATGTAGAAGGATTTGGAATTTAAGTTCTTTCAAAACCTTAATTTCAAAATTCAAATTCCAAATTTTCACATGTTATTCGAATCCTATCTTTTTATAAATTTTTAAAATTAACTAAATTTGATTAAAAATAAAAGATTATTGAAGGAAAAAAACTTCAAATTTAGAATTAATAATATAATTAGAAAGAGGACAGTTTCGTAAATAAGTAAGGCTGAGAGGTCAATTTTAGTGATGAGAAGTCCCACCTCGCAAGTTACAACAGAATCCACTGAACTGCACCATACCACACCACCTTTGCTTCTGCTTGACAACACAGCGAACCGCCACAGAGACACACACAACACACACAAAACAACTCTTTGTCTCAGTCTCTCTCTTTTTTTTTTTTGTTATACGTGACGAAACGGTTTTCGTTGGAGAGAGGGGGCACCGGGAAAAGTGCCACCACCTGCGATGCCGAATCCCGAGGCTAACCGCAGCCACCACTCCCGGAGCCGTCCCTCCACGTCAGCTCCGGCCAGGCCCCCGGCCCGGGCCCGCGTCTCGCTGAGGCAGCTGCTGCGCGTGGCGTCAGTGGCCAGTGGTATTCAGTTCGGTTGGGCCCTGCAGCTCTCCCTCCTCACGCCCTACGTCCAGCAGCTCGGCATCCCCCACCAATGGGCCAGCATCATCTGGCTCTGCGGCCCCGTCTCCGGCCTCTTCGTCCAGCCCCTCGTCGGCCACATGAGCGACCGCTGCACCAGCCGCTTCGGCCGCCGCCGCCCCTTCATCTTCGTCGGCGCCGTCGCCATCGTCATCGCGGTCCTCATCATCGCCTACGCCGCCGACATCGGCTGGATCCTCGGCGACACCGTCACCTACCGCCCTGCAGCCATAACCGTCTTCATCATTGGCTTTTGGATCCTCGACGTCGCCAACAACGTCACGCAAGGTCCCTGTCGAGCCTTGCTCGGTGATCTCACCAGTATGCTCTGATTCCTCTCCTCTTATCTTAGATTTTCAATTCGCAATTCCTAATTCAATTTATCACTGTTCGTGGCTAACTGATTTTTTGGAGAACTGATTTTTGCGAATGCAACTGAGGTGGTTCAACGGAGATCGAGCTAGCTAGTTGACTTCCTTGTCCCTTCATGGATCTTACTCCGTTCCGTAGAGAGCGTGATTTCGCTAATATTTCTTGCATTTGACTTCGTTCATTTACTGAAACTTTGACCGTTATGATCAGCATGCATACTTACCGTTGACCATATTTGACCAAATCTTCTACCGTGAAATTTTTACTAGATGTTAAATTTGGACAGAGTTAAGTGCGTGCTTTTGTATAGATTGCCAACTTGATTGTTTGTTTTAGTTACAGAGAAAGCAGAATGAAAAATTTAAAGATTCCATTGTGTCTTTTGTTATGGGTTATTTTGTTGGGATAAGGCTGGTAGTGGCACCTAGTTCGTAGTTTGGGTCAAAATGGCGACTACGAACCTCTACAGGATCAAAAGTAAAGTCTTAGTCGTCATTGACACTTTCTCTGCATTCTAGTTTGTTGAGGGGGTCGGGGTTGTTATCTTTTTTATTCCATGCTTCGTGTGTTGCTAGACTTGTTTAGTGCCTCTTGTCTTGCTTTTGAAACTCATGGGTTTGCTAGATTTTTATTTTTACTTTAGTTACATTGCTGTCTTGCTTTTTGAATTGTAATTGTTTGTCTTTCATAGATGAAGAAACTTATGTCTGTTGAAAGCTAAACTTAGTCTCTGAACAATCTTACGTGTTCAAATCAAAAGATGGAAAAAGAACATCATGTATACAGAGAAGAAAAAGAAAATTTATGTATAAGATTATATAGAGATTAGGCTTACTGCTAAGTATTTGAAAATTGAAACAATGGTTCGATTATTAATGTGGCCACAACTAGTATCTGTTTCCAATATTTGTTTTTTATCTTTATTCAATGTGCATTAACACTTGAAGTTGAAGAGTTTTTAAGGATGTGATTACGGTTTATGTTTGGATTGAGCCTTATGTTATATAGTTAAAGGTCATTTATTTGTCAGAATTTATTTTATTATGTAAATTGTTAGGTCATGATCTGTGGTCTGAGTAGTTATTTATTTATTTATTTATTTTTAATAAATTTTGAATTAGCAATCTTTTGTCACATATTCGCAGCAGTGACAAATTTGAAACTACTACCAAAGTGGAGAATCAAGTTTTTATGTTTTTTGCTGGCTAAATGTCAGCTTCTCTCCCGTTACTGTTCACTGGTTTAGTGGGCACCTCTTGGGTCACAATCCTCTAGTTACTTCTTTTGAAGACCTTTTGATTTAGCAAAACTGGATAAGCTGGGAGGTTTCCATTTTCTTTGGTGAAGCTACTCTTATTAGGATTTTCTTAAATGAAAGTTTTTCTTTCTTTCTTTTTGAAAAGATTTGGAGGTGAAGAAGGTACAATAAGAAATATATAAAAAGTATATTTTATTTAGGCTTGTTTTCTCTTCCCTCATGACTAGTTACCTTGATTTGTCTAGAATTTGGCTGAGCCTAATAATCCAAAAGGTGAGTTCGCGAGGTGAGGATTCTCCAAACCTTTATAAGCTAGTCTGTCCATATATGTTGTCTCTGTGGGATCCTCATGCATAGGATTGGGACATCCAGAGATTGGACCTGGTAGATTTTTAGATAGTTGAGGGTAATCTAATTTTAGATTCACATAGGCTTTCATACCATGGAGAATTTGAGAGGGGTCTAACTCGACCACAAAAGTTAATTCACGAGATAAAGATAGCCTAAAGCCTTTATAAGATTTAGTTTGGCCCACATCTGTTGTTGATGTAAGATCTCAACACCCACTCTAAATAGGGGCTCTGATACAATATTTGTTGGAAATTTCACATCCCCAAAAGTAAGTTCATAAGATGAGGATTGCCTAAGTTTTATAACCTTAATCTATGTATATACTTGATGTGGGATCTCAATACCCTCCCCTCATGTATTGGATTGAAGAACTAGAGAGTAGACTTCGTTAGACTAATTTTTTATATTGCATTGGGAAAGCTGCAGAGACCTAGGACTAATTAAGAGTGACCCAATATTTGATTCGCAATTGGCTCTGTTATCATTTTGAATTTGAGATAAGCCTGACTCAACTCCAAAAGCTAGCTCATGAGTTAACGATAGCTGAAGCCTTTATAAGATCTATTTTGGTCATATGTGTAATTGATATGAGATCTCAACACCCCCATTAGTGACCAGGATTGTCCATATGAACTGTGGACATTGTGGGACTATTTTCCATTTAATATAGTATGGGAAAACTGCAGGGTTAGGTAGATTTTTGGACAATTGAGGGTTGTCTAAGATCAGATTTATGATAGTTTTTGATACCATATTAAATTATATTGTATCTGCTGGATGTTATTATGGGATAAGAGCCTGAGCTAATGAAGCTTCTATTCCAAAAAACTGAATAAATTTCGTCCTATTTGAAGGTGTGGTGTCTAACAAAATTGAATAAGGAGAAGAATGTTTTTCATGCCTTGTAACAAGTACATAGAACGTAAACTGTTGTGACAGGTAAGAGTAAGCTGCTACAAATGAATCAAACTAGCAGAATCTATACCTGATTCTCATAACTGATAATGAACTAACTGAAAAGTAGTTGCATTCTCATTTGACTAAAACACATGGGGTGACTGATAAGGTGGGGTATAACAAGCTTATTTGAAATAAATTTCCTGCATTGGCCGAAACCATAGGTTCACATCCCATTTGATCTTCTGCTATACCATAGAATTTAATTCTCAAAAAAATTAAAAGAATATAGTAATTATCTTTTAATTTTATGACATATGACCTAAATTGCTTTTGCAAAAGTGACCTAAATTGTCTCAATAAATTTCATGAGACATTATGTATCTTTCTACGACTCAGTAACTGTATCTGTTACTTTGGACATATAAATGCTCATTTCAGAGAGAGCGGGAGAATCATGTATGCTTTGTGTGAACTCCCTCACTCCCCTCATCAACTAAAAATAATCACAAAATGTTTTTATTATGTTTGCCATCATTTATATGAAAATGAGTGATCAATTTGTAAAACAAACAAGATGTTAATGTTCCTTTTCTTTGGAATGTTAGGCAAGGATGCTCGAAGGACACGCGTTGCAAATGCTTATTACTCATTGTTTATGGCCATTGGTAACATTCTTGGCTATGCTACTGGGTCATACAGTGGTTGGTACAAGATTTTTAGTTTTACACTTTCCCCTGCTTGCACGATTAGTTGTGCAAATCTCAAGTCTGCTTTCTTTCTTGACATTGCTTTCATTGCGGTCACAACATATATCAGCATCATGGCAGCTCATGAAGTGCCTCTAAATTCAAGTGAGGCAGCCCATGCTGAAGCAGGGGCCGAGGAGTCAGGTAGTGCCGAAGAAGCTTTTATGTGGGAATTATTTGGGACATTCAAATATTTTTCAACCCCTGTATGGATAATTCTCTCTGTTACTGCTCTCACATGGATTGGGTGGTTTCCATTTACACTCTTTGATACTGATTGGATGGGTCGAGAGATTTATGGTGGCGATCCAAATCAAGGCCTTACTTATGATACTGGAGTTAGAATGGGAGCATTGGGTTTGTTGCTTAATTCAGTTGTTCTTGCATTAACATCACTGTTCATGGAGAGGCTATGCAGGAAGAGGGGGGCTGGTTTTGTGTGGGGAATCTCAAATATCGTGATGACCGGTTGCTTTCTTGCAATGCTAGTATTAACCTATGTGGCAAGTAACATAGGCTATGCAGGCAAAGATCTACCACCACCTGGCATTGTGATAGCTGCGTTGATTATCTTTACCATTCTTGGGTTTCCCCTTGCAGTAAGTTGCGCTACTCTACTGCTAAAAGCATATTATTCCTTTCCTATCAACATTGAATATGTGGCTAATACATATGAATTATATTATTTGACTTGCTTTTGCTGTGCAATCCCCATTAGCTCAAACTGTCCTATCTTCTATAATCTCTCATTTTTTGGGTGGAGTCCTGTGATACCTTTTATTTTAGAAATGGAAATTTGTAATCGGTGCCAAATGTTGTTTAATTAATATTATTTATTGCAGATCACTTACAGTGTTCCGTATGCCTTAGTTTCCACACACATTGAGTCTTTGGGACTTGGCCAAGGTTCGCTTCTATTCATTTTTGTTGTTTATTATTTCTTAAATACTTGTGTGTAGAACTATTTATATGGATTGCTGGTACTTACAGGGTTATCAATGGGTGTCCTAAATCTGGCTATAGTGGTCCCACAGGTATTTTTTTTTTAATACATATGATTTAAGTAACTGCCTTTATTTTGATGTATGTACTTGTTGAAGATATTATATTGTTTAGAAATACGACAAAAATATAAGATATAAATAGAGCAACTTTATCTTAGAAGTCAGTTATGTAAAATTGAGTTAGTTCTTAACACAAATTCTAAGAGTACAGACTTAGCCTAAAGCATAGTCTTAGTAGATTTTCATTTGAACTATGTCTACTTTTTTAATTCAGTATTCATCTTGAATACTGATTGAATGTAAATAATGTTCCTGAGTCATGAGGCACATTATCTGCAGTTTCATGTCACTTGATAAAACAATGGTCTTAAGTCCTTAGAACAGCTGTTATTGGAATAAGATTAAATTTAATCATCATGACATTTTTGCACTACCACACTGATATAATGAAAATGTAAAGTGCATTTCTGTTGTCTCCTAAATCTAACATTTCAAGAAACTGGCAGATCTCAATATGGTATGAATCAATTATTAAGTCACTTGCATATCATACGACATTTCCTGCTGCCTTTTTTTCCCACAAACATGAGTGATTTAGATGTGCGAGGATAGCAGCTATGGGATAATAGTCGATCAGGTATAACAGAGGTCTAACTGCCCCACTGGGAAAAAGAAAATGAATCTATTGAACTCACACTAAGCTATAAGACTTGCACATCTTACGGAGGGTTGAATGAACCATTTGTCTATGCTTCACAAAGAAACTGTTAGATATTTTATCCATTGTGTTTGAATTTGAAAGAAACCACTTTCATTACGAGTGCACTTATTAGCGGTTGTGTTTGAAATCATAAAAATACTAAATAGATTTGATAGGATGTCCTTTACATTGAAGTAAGTAGATTTGGCTGTCAATTCCTCATTTGGAACTTGCTCCAAAAAAAGAGGCTATTTTAGCCCCTAAAATTGTAGAAGACTGTTAACTTAGTCTTATTATAATTATTAAAATTCCAAAATACTTGATGAATTTGAAGATTATTGAAGTTAGTTGACCCTCAGTTAACAAACATTGTCAGAGATGCTGATATGGCATCTTAAGTGCCCTGATGGCTCCTATGTTGTTCCACATGTGGCAAACCAGTCACAAGGCTTATTTTAGCAGTGTTTTCTGTAACATTCACCTTTTGTTTCTTCTTTCTTCTATCAAAAAAATCCTTTGAACCCTAGCATATGACGAATCAGAGCTTTATGAGGGAATGCATCATTTACCCCAAACACCATCAATTTCTTTGTGTCATGGTGCATTTTAACACAGAGGCTAAGTTTTTGCTCACATGGGCAACTACTGAAAATACTTGTTATAGTAGGTTACTATCTACTTTTGGTGTTTTTGTCACTGTTAATAGTAAAATTGTTGGTTAGCACAAGCTATCTCGTATTTAGAAAATAGCGCGGGCTTCTGTTTTTCCAATAGATGCACATGTCCCATTTCGATACTCGTGATCCTAAAGACCTTTTGCGCCTAGAATATGAAGAATCAGAGCTTTAAGAGGAGTAACATAGAGGCAACGATGATGACTATGACCATTTGCACAGTCAAGATAGCTTATGTGGCTAGCACATGTTGGCTAATTGTAATTGGTGTTAAACCATAGCAAAAAATCAAAATTATCGTTTTCCCAACCATTGACCTTGAGTTTGCAAATGCACGCCAACTGCCGCTCCTGCCTTTCTTTTGTTGTCTAGACTGTACAAGTGGTCCTATATTTCCCAATATCATCTCCTCTGTGTTGTTCCTTTTGAAGCTTGATTTATACTAGATCTTGGGACGATTCTGAACAGGAGGAAGAAGTGGAAAGAAGGTGAAAGTTGCAAAAAATATTGTTAGAACGGTCCCTGTGAATGGGCTCGCACGTGGGAGCTAGCAGGGCAACTAGAGCCCAATTACTTGTGCTTTTATTTCCTATTTTGATTTCAATTTTCAATTTTTAATCTCAAAACTGCTACCCTGTCTTCAATTTTAAAGAGTTGTACAGGAAACATACACAGCAAAGAATTTTTGTTTTCAATGTTTTCTAGACAAGTCTTTGAAATAGGAAAAAAATTGAAATCAAGGTGTTACTTTTGTAATAAAAAGTGTAAACAAAAAATGAGAATAAGAAATAAAAACACAATTAAACGGATCCTTAATGTGCCGCATTAGCATGCCTGACATTTAGTGGGGTAACAACTGTATTATTAACTTGAGTAATGATATTCAATTTTAGATATTGTGTGAACCATGTTCATAGACAAAGAATAAAAAATATTCAATTTCGGAACTATCATGAGATCTTAATTATTTCTGGGACTAAGTTGACTCTGCACTACAATTTCAAGGGCTAAGTTGGCAGTAACGTACAGTTTTAGAGATTAAAATGTTGATCCCTATGACTAGGTTGCTACTTGTGAGTCAATGTGGGCATAGGCAGGGCACTTAACGTCTCACATTAGCACGTTTATTGCCATTAGTTGAGCGGGGGTAACAGATGGAATAAATTGACAATCTTCTATTTTGGAGTATTTAGATATTTTAATAATTTTAGGGACTAAATTGACATATTTCATCAGTTAAAAGGACTAAAATGATGATTCCCTCAAGAAATATAATTTAAATTGATTTGCGAATCATTCTCTTGTTTGTAGGTGCACAGCAAAGATAAATTGAATTTATTTTGTTTTAACAAATTTGCTTTACTGCCTTTACTTAGAGTAGGTAAATTAAACTCACTAATCTAATGAGGGCGAAAATTTCAATTCTAATAAATTAAAACTAAAGTCAAATTTAATCCAACCAAATTCGTGTAAATTTTTACAGACACAATTTAATCAAAAGGGTTACAAAAATCAAATAATTTCCTAATTTATAAACTATACTAACAAAATTTTATTTATATATCAAATCAGTTCCCGTTATTGTATTGTTCCAAACATACTGTATGTTGTTCTAAGCGAATAATGTTGAGTTTTATAAAAGAAAACTTTGTAAAAGAGCAATAGTTATGAAGTGTTTTTGGAGCCAGATAACATATTTATCTTATGTTTTTAACAGATAATAGTGTCACTGGGAAGTGGACCATGGGATCAACTATTTGGTGGAGGAAACTCACCAGCCTTTGCTGTGGGAGCTGTTTCAACCATTATCAGTGGACTTATAGCTATCTTGGCTATTCCTCGATCTGGTGCTCAAAAGGCTCGAAGTCATGCGTGAGGTATCATGTTCTGTCTGCTTTTGACATTTATTTCTTTCGAAGGAGGATGGTGAAAATGAACAGGTAGCAAGAATTTGTATATAGTAATTTTTTTATTGTATCCTTTTCCCTGAGCAAAGATTTCACTCCCAATTGTTTTCTAATAAATAAATGAATGTTTGATTGTACTTTAATATTATTTGTCATTATTTGAAGCCAATCCAGATTTTTTAGTGTTATTATTTCCAAAGCAAAGAAATCTTTGGGAACAAATTTTGTGTATGATCCTGATGAGCGAGTTGTCTGTTTAAAACAGTGAGGTTGGTTGGCTATGTAAATCATGAGAGACATCGACAAGCTGTTGGAAAAGGGTGAATACTCTTGATGTAAAAGGAACGATGTAAAACACAGAATTCATATATCATTACTTTTTCCAACAACATATTGGAATCTCATGTAAATAGATATCATAAAAGCTGTCACCAAGTACTGGTTCACATATTGTGCAATCAGTGGAGACCTTCCTCATTGTAAATTAGTTCTTCGCGTGCAAGATGTTCCTTTCGAGGCTAATCGCAAAGTAGTTAGGGCATCTTCCATGGGTTCTAAAGTTCATCTCGGGCAACATTCTTTCCCACCAAGACGAGTTGCTGCTGATTGGGAATTATTCTCGATGAAAAATTCTTTTATTTTTAGGCAATTCTGGTTATGTATTAGTGCTTCTATAATGAAGTGTTGGAATCTTATACATTTGTGTGACTTGTTTGAATTAGTGGGATGGATGTGCTTAGTGGCCAACAGTGAATATGTGAATTTTGCTGATGGAAACCTTGATGGAGACATGCCTATAATGCTCCTTAATTTGGTATAAGTATTTTCCTTTCAAAAAGAAGAAAATTCTTTAACAACTGGTTTTATTTATCGTTATTTAATGTTTATATTTTTAGTTTGTAGGTGCTGTGTGGTGCCTTAAAGGCATATTTTAAGCTGTACTTGCTATTCTCTAATTTAACATAATTACTAACGAATAAAGCATTAAATGCTTTTATGAATTTTCAAAATTTAATGTTTTTACTTTTCATTCACGTTTTTGCTAGCAATGGGTAATGGTGTTAATGAATTAAAATTGAAATATTTTAATTAAAAATTATACGGAACATTTAATGTTATTATTAGGTGATTTTTTATGAAAAAAATTCATTTATTGATTATTTATTCTCACCTTAAAGCCAATATAATATAGATATTTTTTTTCAATATTTATTTTTAACTTCATAATGAATGCTTAGGGACAAATTCCTCCAATCGTTTTGCTGCTTTTGTACCATGGAATAAATTCGTGTTTGATATACTTCGCCTTGATTTGCTTTCAATCATCTTTCGCATATCTTTTACTCAATACCCTTCCATTCACACACACGCTACATCCATTTTGATTGGCAATCAAATCTCTTCAATCAATTGATGAATTCGTGACATTAATTATAAATAGTCAAGCTGTTGATTCTGAGTAAATAACTGCATAAATTGGTTTCATAATTGGCTAACCAAGTGACATGTATGAACGTTTGTGAAAAGAGAGATTTTCACAGTTTGGCCTATCAAGATTAATCCTGATATTAGATTTTCTGCACAAAAGGTGCTTATTACTTCTGGTCAAGAAAATCCAAGTCATAATATGTCTCAGTAGTAAGTAAATGATTAGTCAAGGTGCCATGTGGTGGAATTTAACATTGCCATCTCCGCAGTAACTCCATTAAACCAAAACAAAGGATGTAATCTGATTCGTGGAGAGAAATGAGAATGAATTTGGTGGTTGTATGGTAGAATATTTGACCCCATGAAAATCCATTACATGGGAAAAGCTTTGGTTGGATGGTTACAATACAAGTGTGGAATCTGTTCCATCTTCTAGAGAAGCATAACATTGTCAAAATTAATATTTCATTTGTCTTATCACCCTTTTTCCCCAAGCTAGCGTTGCAGTTTTCACTTTGTCATTTCTATAAAAATTTGACCTATATTCCTCATCAATTCATCTACTTTCTTAATAAGCTTGAGTTATATTATTCTCATGTGTTTTACTTTTTTATTATCTATTTTTTCATGTCTCTGTCTATTATATTACTTCATTTATTTTGTATCTCTCTCTGATTTATTTAACTATGCAAATATTTGTAAAAAAGAGAATTTTTTACAGAAAAAAAAAAAACTGTCTAATCTATCAATTAAACTTGTCTAAATATGTTCTTTTAATTGATGAGAGGACATTTGTATGCCATAATCACGTGATCCTAAAATTGGGTCTCCATCAATTAACCCTTTAAGTGGGAGGGAATTAGGCACTGTCCTTTGCCCAATTAGGATGCCAAAAGAATTTGGATTCCAAATTTTTTCCAATTCATGTTCACTCTTTGGATGACACTGGTTTTTATCAGTACTGATTCTCTGGATGCTTCTTTGTGCGTGACTCCAACTAAAAACTAGTTAAAAGTTGGATATCATTTTATTTAATACATAAAAAATTTAGAACAAGATTCTCCCTAAAAAATATTTACGGAAACATTTAAATTTACTTTATCTCAAATAGACGAATCAGAATTTGAATCTATTACATGTTACATACAAAATTATATTTTATTCCACTCGACTAATCTAAATTAATGAAAAAGTTAGATATACTGGTTACATAATCCTATAAACGATGGATGCCTAATAAAAAGATGTTAGGATATAATGCGATTTTGGTCTTTAATTTTTTGTTAAAAGTTGATTTAGTGTCTTTACTTTTAAATCAATCTTTAAAATATATGAATTTGAAGTTTAAAACTAATATTTAGTGACCGTTTTTATATTCAAAAGATAGAAGATTAAATTTATCAATCAATTTATTTAAAAAAGAAAAAATAATATTTTTTACTATTAAAGATCTCATATTGATTTAAGATATAAGATAGACAAAATTAATATATATATAAAATGGGTACAAATCTTATTTTATTAAACTAATTTTACGAAAATAAATTAAATTTAAGGTATATTTTTATTATGATATCATATGTTATTCTAATAAATTTGTTAAATTTATTTAACCATTTGCTAGGATTTGAGTTGAGATATCAAATTAATCTATTATTGAAGCCGTAAAAATCTTGAACCTTTCCCACAGTAAAGGGGAGAAAAATCTTGAACCTTTCCCACAGTAAAGGGGAGAAAATCTGATAAATCCACAGCAGCTTGGGAGAATCCCTCATAGTTTGTGCATCAAAATCATATTTATGGTAGAAGCATGTGTAATTAACACCCACCTGGTGCATGTGCCTAGTACTTGACCTGTGAGAGATGAAGCATTTCTTATAGTGAGGTTGTGCCTAAGGAGGCACCTAATGAGGCCACAGAATAGAAGCTGAAAAATTAAGAATGTGCACGTTGCTTGCTGCCACTGAAGATAGTTCGTTTTAATTATTCAAAAGTGGGGTTGTAGCTTTTGTTCATTGTTATTAACTTTGGTTGCACAAAACAACATTTAACGTGAAACTGAACTGGAATTTTGGATTGCATCTGCTTGTTGGTGAGTGTCACGTCCCTTACGATCAATACCAAACCCTTTTACTATGTATTGCGTTGCTTAGAATCGAAAAGGGGACACTGAGATCTTTTGGGAAAACAGGTCCACACTATTTCCTAAATAGGGGCTAGCATGTGCTAATCAGCAATGTTTCAATTTACAGGGACTAAGCACCAAATGTAGAGTAACCAACTATGACTAGCTAGTACTTCAGTAGTTGCCCTTCATGGCCCAAACTCACCTTCTGTGTGTTACAACGCACCACAAGAAGAAGTTGATATGGTGTTTAGGCTGATATGATTCAGCATAGGTGTTTCTGTTCTTTCTAGGGTGATCATGCATTTTTGTTTTCTTGTTAGTATATATTGTTTAGGAAGCAAGAAGCAATATTGTTCAAGACAGAACCATAAAATAAATGGAAATAGAGTCTAACTTGTTTATACAAATCCCATAGTATTATCACAAATAACTATTTCTAACCAACAAAAAAACCAGATTTACTCACTCAAAGATTTTATAAACAGGTACATATCTTGATTTTTTTTGTCATACTCAAATATATACCTTAAGTAATACATAACTTGTTTGGATATTTCTCTATCAACTTAAGTAATCTTTCTAAATAAAACTGATTGATTAGGATTCCATATTTTTCTTAAGAGCTGTGCATGTACCTTCTGATGTATTCTTTTTACCAACCATGTTTAAACATCTTTCAATAGAAATTGGAACCTTAATTTACTAAATTGATAGAGATAATCTCTTCAACTAGATCCAATTGGGTTGATCACTTCGGACAATTCTAATGCTATCCTATACACATGACTCCTGACCTTTGTGATACAGATTAAATGGATGTTGTGATTGGAGCACTCAGATTCTCTCACTAATGTTTCCAATTTCCCATCTGTCTCTCCTCCGTATGGCCACTAAGGGTCCAATTCATTCCATATATATCTATATATATATTGATAGATATATAGATAGATATAACATATAATGATATAAATGAAGAAAACCTTCACAAAATGGAAAGTAAGCAAAAGGGTGCATTATCAAATCCTCTAAGCCACAACTGAAGCCTAAATACAAGACAAGCATCTTGTCATTGGTACTAGTGGCTTCTAAGAGACCCTCTGTGGCTAACCATCTTAATTTAGACATCTCATTGGAGATTTCATTTCTCCTCTATTGGTTAACACACATAAACAACTCACATTACAAGTGTTACATAACTTGATCTATATATAAATATAGTGCAGTCAGTGATTCATTGCTCCCAATCAATTTGCCTGCTTGTGATTGAACATTCAAGGAGCAATAATATGAAGAGCAATAGAAGAAGAGGTGTAGAAACAGTGGGGCCAGAACTTAGATATGTTTGTGAAAAGTTGCCATCTCTAGAATTTGGGAAAGTAGTCATCAAGGGAATGTTTTGGCCTTAGGAGTTTCAGATATGGTTCTATTTCTATCCACACTAGACAGCAGGAGTTGTGTTAGGAATGGGGTTTTATGACATTGGTTGGGAAAGAATGGAACATGCAACACTTTGATGCCTCAAAACACATGCAAAGCAAGACATTTTGCCTTCCAAATCAGAAGCTATTGTCCAAAACAAAACAAACCATGTTGCATTTGCAGTATACATATGAAAATTTTAATAAAGGACAAGAGCAATGCTAATTATATGATTGCTCCTTCACACATTATTTTTAAGGCTCTGTTTTTTTTCATAAATTTCAGGTGGGTCCCTAACTTAAGGCCATTCTCATGCATCCACGTGTCAGTGATAATCAATTTGATTTATGCTAATAAGGTAAATTAAACCATGGAAGTATAAATGCTCATTAACTGAGATGATTCATTGTTCCATAGAAGGTTGTGGATGTGGTAAGGCCACAATGGAATAAACTGTTTTAGGCTTCTTTTATCCATTCGTTGAATATCAGTACATTCACTAATCTATATATGAATATATATATATATATATATATATATATATATATATATTATGAGGATGATTAGTGAATGTACTGATATTCAACGAATGGATAAAAGATAATTTTTGGGACATGACCCTATGTTGTACCAAAGAAATACAAATTGCTTTTTTATCAGTAGAAATAAATGACAAGTTAGAGAAGTGAAGACAAACTTAGAAACTCAGAACTTTTGTATAAGTAGAAATGAGAAAATTTATGAAATCTAAGTTTATATAGTTCACATAAATCCTTAGAAGAACAATTTGGTTTCCATGGTTTATCACATGTAACATGGTTTATCACATGTAACATGGTTTAGATATATTGAGTACTGTTATATAAAAAACAAGGAAGAAAAAGGAGACTGATATTAACCACAAGATTCGGGTAAAGGATGGATGTGCATTGAGTCTCATATATGTGACAAAAAAGTACCAATATTATTTTAAAAAAACATTTTACAACACAATCATAAAACATGTTGTATAAAAGTATATAAGATTTGGGCCAACGAAAAAAATAAAGAATTTAAAAATTATGAGTGTTGTAATATTTTAAGCAAGAGGATTAGAAACAAATGCATAAGTGGCAGAATCTTATTTTAAGTGGTTTAGATGGAAAACTTAAAGATAAGATGAAATGAAGTCCTGTCACTTAGAAAGAGGGAGACAAATAAAAAACTACAAGTGAAGCCCTCAAAAAATAATTAAAAGTCAATACCAATAATAATTATTACACAAGACTAAATAGATATTGTAATTTTTTTATACAATTATTCACTATGATTTTTAATAAGTTTAAATTTTATAAACTAATAAAACATAGATATTTAATTAAACTCATAATTTAATAATAATAATAATAATAGACTCACAAATAAAATAGTGTATTTAATTAATTAACTTATCACCTTGTTTGAAAAGCATGGGTAGTATGATAAAAAACAAGTTAACAACTACTGAAAAAACAAAGCTTTTTTTTTAATCAAGTGACAATACATGATATGATGATAACAACATTAAAAAATTAGTTGCAGTTAATAAAAAAATGAAATAGTTCTAACTAATAACCTATGGTTTAATTTCACATGCAAGAATTGACTTCTCATAACACCCACTTTACCAAATTTGAGGATAAAATTCTTTATTTTCGATTCACGACAACCCAAAACATGGTGTTTGAAACTGAAAAGGTTTTTCGACGGCTAAGAAAATCATTAGAGAGAATAAAGGCATTTTTTTTGTTCACTTTCTTTTTCTTGAGTTTCACCGTCCAAAAGATAGCTTTGGACTTATTTCTTCTCCACACTCAATGGTAAACAAACACAATTATCACCCCATAATTCTTCTCATGAACACACCCATTTGTTTTTTTCACTTTTTAATACACAAAATTAGGATCTCAAGTGCACTTACATAGATAGGGATACAAATTATAAAGTTATCAGAGTCGGTTACCACACCACCACCCCCACAAGCATTTTCTTTCCTTCAAGTTTGATCTTTCTTTGACATGCTCTCAAAGTTTAAAAATATATAAATATTGACCTTTCTTATAGACATCTTTTCCAAATATAAATGAAAAATTTTAACTTGATTAAAGGGTATTCAAAATTAGAATTCTTTTTGGTTCATTATTAAAGAGTATTTGTGTTGAACATGAAACTGACATGCTGTATAAGCTGATCTAAACTATGTTATTTATATTATATTATATTACTTTTTATGATTTGCTTCAATTTGAAAAGGGCCCTATCTTTCATGTATATAAATCCCTGCCTTCATCCATCCTCCCCACATACAAACCTTGCTACTCTCAATCAAACAAACCGCACGCTCACTCTTCTAAGCCAGAAGCAAGAGAAGAGTAGCAGGGGAAATAGCATATATTTCCTACCTTTGTTACACAAACATACTCTCTTTACTTCAACTCTTCTTTTGTGTCCACGTAAGAGTTCATAGCTAGTCATGTGTAATCCCAAGCCAACTTCAGCATCTCCGTTTCTCAGTCCCACAAAATCTCACCCCAAAGTTGTGTATCATTCCCCTGATAATCATGTTCAAGATGAATTGCACAGATGGCCTACTCTTAATGAGGTAATGAAACAGAATCTAGTTAATACAAGAAAAAGCAAGTAGTAGTACCATATATACATATTGTTTTGTTTTATGTAAAAGTGAATTAAATGAAGTAATAAGTTACTAATACTATTGTATCCTTTGTATAGTGACACCAAAAACAAATAACAGTGTCAGTTTATATGATTAGACAAACATACCATTAATATTACTGATCTACTACTGAATTTGTCTTTTGTGTTTCTGCATTCATTCAGGCCATAGCAGAAATCAAGGCAATAGGGATGATATCAGGCCCGACAGCCATCACTGGTTTAGTGTTGTATTCAAGAGCTATGATCTCTATGATTTTCCTTGGCTATCTTGGTGAGATGGAACTAGCTGGAGGGTCTCTCTCTATTGGTTTTGCCAACATCACTGGATACTCTGTGATCTCTGGATTAGCCATGGGGATGGAGCCAATTTGTGGACAAGCTTATGGAGCAAAGCAGTGGAAGCTACTTGGCTTGACACTGCAGAGAACTGTGCTCCTTCTCCTCTCAACATCCATCCCCATCTCATTCATGTGGCTCAACATGAAGAGAATCCTCTTGTGGTCAGGCCAAGACCATGAAATAGCATCAGTGGCACAAACTTTCATCATTTTCTCTATACCAGACCTTTTCTTGCTCTCACTTCTCCACCCTCTAAGAATCTATCTCAGGACCCAAAGCATCACATTGCCATTGACATATTGCTCAACCATCTCCGTTCTTCTCCATGTGCCTTTGAATTTCCTCCTAGTGGTTCATCTCAAGATGGGAATTGCTGGGGTGGCTACAGCAATGGTGTTGACAAACCTCAACCTCATCCTCTTCCTCTCCTCTTTTGTCTACTTCTCTGGTGCATACAAGGCCTCATGGGTTCCCCCAAGTGTGGACTGCATCAAGGGGTGGTCCTCATTGCTATCACTTGCAGTTCCAACCTGTGTTTCAGTTTGCCTTGAGTGGTGGTGGTATGAGTTCATGATAATGCTGTGTGGCCTTTTGGCCAATCCAAAAGCAACCATTGCTTCAATGGGAATCCTTATCCAAACGACATCTTTGGTCTATGTGTTCCCATCATCACTCAGCCTCGGTGTTTCCACAAGAATAGGGAATGAGCTAGGTGCAAACAATCCTGGAAAAGCAAGAGTTTCCATGATAGTGTCACTCTTTTGTGCTGTGGCATTAGGCCTAGCAGCCATGCTGTTCACCACCTTGATGAGGCACCAATGGGGCAGATTCTTCACAAATGATCAAGAGATTTTGGAACTCACATCACTAGTGCTGCCAATTGCTGGCCTTTGTGAGCTTGGGAACTGCCCGCAGACCACAGGCTGTGGAGTCCTAAGGGGCAGTGCAAGACCTACCATTGGTGCCAACATCAATTTGAGCTCATTTTACTTGGTGGGTATGCCAGTTGCTATCCTTCTGGGCTTTGTGACCAAAATGGATTTTGCAGGGCTGTGGCTTGGGTTGCTTGCAGCCCAAGTCTCCTGTGCTGGCCTCATGCTCTATGTTCTTTGCAGAACAGATTGGAATGTGGAAGTAGAAAGAGCCAAGGAACTCACAAAAACAACATCAACAACAACTACCACTTCTTCTTCTGCTGCTCCTGATTCTAACTCTAAATTACCTACACTCACCAAAAACGAGGCTAACAAGAATGCTCCTGCTTATCTAAAAGAGATAGTTATTACTGGTTGTGGTGATGAGCTTAGCAATATATCTTCACTCGAAACAGATCCACTGATCATTCCCACCATCAAACACACTCAAGTTTAGTTAACCAGAGTTTTTTTTCTTTTGGCCCCCATTTTTTTACCTTCATTTATTGGATTGTACCGTAGGATAAAGTTGCCCCTCCTTTTTTGTCTTGTTTCTTCAGGTTGTATTATTAATACCCCATCTTTTTTTTCTTCTTTTGTTTCTTCAGGTTGTATTAGTAATAATTGCATTTGAGAAAAAAAGAATGTTTTTTTTAATTACTTCCTCATAAAGACATCGATAGAAAGAAAAGGGGTTGGAGGGTGTGCAAAAGAGATTTCTACCTGACTTTGGTACTGATCCATTCCATAAAAAGCCAAACGAACTAAAAACAGAAAAACAGCCTCTGATACCATTAACACTAGGCCTAACAATCCACTGTAAGCAAATTCTCTGAGCATCCTGTTCTTATTCTTGTTCTCTTATCTTCTTTTACAATAATAAAGCTAATGAAATTATGTAATATTTGAGTTATGCAGCAAAAATCTTGTACCTTAATCTCTTGCACTCCAGTAATGTGTGAGAAAAACGTTATATTTATGGTTGTAATTAAAAAGGGTAGTATTTATCTTTTGTCTGCAGCAAGAATATCCCTAATAAACAGTTAGAAGTAATCTCTCTAGAGAGACATGATAACATAATGAAGAGTTTCACTTCTAACAATGTCTTCTAAAATATCTTAAAATTTAGTATTAATTTCTCTAAAAATAATTTTTTTGTTTTCATTTACTTTTAGTCTTTCATCAAAACTAAAATGTAAAGATTAAAAACGTATTAAAGTTTTATAGAAATTAAAAGAAAATTTAAAACTATTTTGAAATACCAAAGAGATATTTTAACACAGGTCTTTTATATAACATAGTCATGAACCATATCTTAATTAATGTACCTAAACAATCTTATTATCTGCTAACTGTTTGGTGTTTTATTGAAAAGAATTGAATGACAAGCATTTAGCAAAGAAATTTCACCATTCTTCAATAGTGGATGAAACCAAGAATGATCCCACTAACAAAGAGTGAACTTTAATGAGCAACATAAGATGTTACCAAATAACACTAATAAGTTGAAAAGAGAGCAATATATATTCCTCAATGTTTTTGATATCATGGCAGAATGCACATTGAGTAGTAGTGGATGAGGTCATGGCATTGGCAAAGAAAAAGGGTAGATAGATATGTTCCTCTTTTCCCATGGACACACACAGTGTAGTGTGTGTACGATATGAAGATAAAGAGCAAAGAAAGAATGACGTTGAATAGAAAAACAGTCACAGAAAAATTGCATGCACAGAGCATCTATATGCTGAGAGAGGGAGTAGTAAAAGAATGATAACAATAATTGGGAATAGAGAATATGTACAGAAGAAGGGTATTGGGGGACCCTGTTTCAAACTGTACATACAAATCCATGTATTATTGCCCCTGTCAATTTCTCAGATGACAACAAATTGGAACAGTGTCTTTGCATCACCACTTTCCCTCCACCTTAGGCTTCTTCTTCTACCCTTCTTTTATTTTTCTCTTTTGCCCCAAACTATGTCACCAAACACCACTTTAGGTGACTATTAAGAATAACAAAAAAGGTACTTATGTTATTTGTGTTTTCTTAATTCCTCTAATTCTTCATGTGCACATTTTCTCCAACAAGATGTGGTACAGGTCCCATCTTATTTGCAGTTTGGAGGGGAACACACCTAAGGTCAAGTTTTGTCCTCTTCTCCTTCTTTTCCGCTTTATGTAGTAGTGCTTTATTAGAATTGAAACCACTTCTCATCTCACCTTATCTTCTATGTTTCAACTTGTATAAATAATATCTGCATTTTCATCTACATCTTCTGCATTATCCCTCTCCAGCAACACACTTGGATCAATTCGCATGAGATTGTTCTGATCAAGTTAATGACAGAGACTAATTATACAACTTCATTAAATACTCAGAAAAATAGAACATTGCCATTCATAATAACATTATCCCACCGAAATTGCGGTACCATTTTAAGAGTTGAAGTCTCGATAACTTTGGTGATACTTCACTTAACTTGCTTGTTACTTAGAATCAGGTATTCATCATAAATATGTTAATTTTGTTATAAATTTTTAATATGATTGCTCTTCTATTCCAACATATTATTATCAATGTTTACTATATTAATAACTTGATAAAAATTCATTACACATGCATTTGATCCTTAAAACTTTTTAATTTGTTGTTTTTTTTCACATAAAGCTCTAGTTTTACATAAATAAAGTTAGTGGAAGCTTCCATTTGTTTTGCATTTTATCACCAGTTATTTTGGCAGAAAAATTGATTTTAAGAAAATTGCTTTGTTTAAGTGGGCTAAGAAGAAAAGGTTTCTTTTGGATGATGGAATAAATTTGATTTTAAAGTGTTCATAAGATATAACTTGCAACAAGTCTCACCTAAAATTCTTTCTATCTAATGAAAAAGTTAAAAATTTTTTACTTCTGGTGGAATCAATTCTACCCGTAGAGAATTGATTTTGTAAACCTTCATTTGGAAATCAACGTATCAAATCAAATTGGTGCATGAGTCAAGCAATTTTAGATTGCATCAAGTTGCATTAAAGTAAAACTAAGGTCATGTGATAGATCACACACTATTTAAATCACTCTATTTAGAAACCCTAAATTTGTGTGCATGGATAAGTTCAAGTTTAAAAGGCTATAGTTAAAGCATCTTCTATTTCCTTTGAATTAATTTAGCTGAGACATGAAAAATCAATTGGTATAAACTGATATAAACAACTCATGCCCTCCAAAAACATGAATCTTATAGCTTCAACATATTACTAAAGCTTCTGAAAACTTATAGTTAAGTTTCTAACCAATATACTAACCAAGTTTGCATTAGTACTCTGCACCTCTAGGGCTATGTTTGAGACACCTATAAAACTATAAGGTTGTCACCAAATAAGGACCACAACCATGTCATTCTTTGGTGAGGGAACAGACCCAAAGAAAGTAAGACATTATAGGTACCTTCATTATCAAAGACTACTCCACGCCTACAAGGCTATGCTTGAGAAACTTGAAGCATTTTTCACCAAATACAGACACTAATCATGCAGTAAAGGGTACAAAGCCAATGAAGGAGAAACCCTTAGGTACCTTCATTGTCAAAGGGAATGATTTGAGAGTATAGCAAGTGCTCAAACAACCTAATATTTGTCCACTTTTATCACTTGTTTTGATAGTCAAGGTGAAAAAATTATCAGATAATTCACTTTTCTTTTCATATTATATACCACTGAATGTAGTGTTCATGAAAGGTATAGTTTTTCCATACCAACAATGCTTGAGAGTTGTATGTTGCAAATTATTTTCTTATAATATAATAAAGTTTTATCTTTATCTTCTAGCATTGAATGTAGTGTTCATGGAGGTAAAATGTTCCTATATTTTCTTCCCTTGAATCTTGTAAGGTATATTATTGTTAGGGTTTGTGGTTGACAAATAAAGGAAAACACAAATAAGGTAGTTGTCTGCGCAATGTGCCAATTTACAAGCATTGCAAGGTCACAATCCATCCATGGTATCCACATGAATGAAATAAACAATAACCTGGTTTGCACTAGGGCTTGTCTAGGATTTCCAATTAAATCCATCTCATAATTAACTTAGGGTTGGCGATTGATTCTAATTAATATCAAATATGAACTAAATCCCAATATTTAACTTGCTTTAGAATTTACAACAAGAGTTATGTTGTTGGGTCATTTATGCTAAAGTTTTCTCATTAAGTGTTATTATTTACATTAATTACTTAAGTCTCCATTACATTTTAGGGAAAAAGTTATTAAGAATTTAATTATCTAATGTTTCACAATATATAATAATAAGAATATTACATAATACTAAAAAAAAAAATACTAAAATCTATTTCTCTTTTTTATCAATTATTCTAATTGAGAATATTTTTTTAGCAAAGATTTCAATAGAGAAAAGTTCCCTGCATATCTTTGTAGAAAAGAATCACATATATTTTTAGTCTTAATTAATATTTGACATTCCAATAAAGAAAGAAACTATCAACAACTTACCAATAATTTGTCATAGATTAGAAGTATTTAATCATAAATTCAAAGATATGCCAACAAATATATATAGTAAGTATAAATAACTAATTAGCAATTAAGATGAGTAAAAATTTTAAATTATTGGATTAAAAAGAATGAATGATTAAAATTAAGAAATAATATATATATATATATATATATATATATTTTGTTTAACTTTAAATATTAAAAAATCTAAAGTGTTGAAAAACAAATGAATTATTTGGTCTCACAAATTACATGTAATTAATTTTATTCAAATTACAAATTTAGATATGTATGCACACAGATATATGTTATGTGTGATGAAAGCTGATATTATTAAGTTGTTGATTGTTTGGATTGATTTGATTATGAAATTAAATATAAAAATTAAATTTCATTTAATTTTATTTGATTTCAATTTAATATAAAATAAATTAATATTTTATGATTTAGATTAAATTGATTTTATGATTTTTTAATATATAATTATTAAATATTTTCAGAAAATATTAAATATTTTATAATGAAGAATTGTTAAATAAAAAAATGTAGTTTAATAATTATTTAATAATTATATATTAAAATTTATTGAAACCATTATATTTTGTACGTCTCATTTCTTATTTGATGATATTTATTTACTCATAATTTTGCATTTTCAGTAAAATTTAATCAATAATATAATAGCTAACTTTATAATCACCATTTATGGTAACATTTGATAACATTAATCATACAATTTATTGCATAAGAAACTAGGACTTTAGGTCAAAAGACTATATTACTTATTAAAACCACTTATTTAAGATGTGGTTTTTTTAGTGTTGAAGCTTTTTTTTACTTGTAAATATTTTGTATTTATTATTTTATATTTTCTTTTATATTTTTAAAAATTATGTTTATTTTTTTGGCCATGAATTGACCCATTGGTCTATAGATATAGGGCATGTATGCAAATGCAAAACTTAGACCATTTATGATATGATTTGCTCCATTTAATTTTGCAGGTCAACCTAAATTAATTATGATAATAATATAAGAATGCATGTAACAAGTACTTATATAAATAATCTTTTAGAAAAATTAATATAAAAAAAATGTATAAAACCTTGTGAGTGTTGAAGAGAATAATCTTTATAGAATATATAGTGCATTGTGTTTTTCTTTTGAGAAAAATATTCTCTACATGTTTTGTATCGAATTTGTTATTTTGTTTTTGCATGTTGTTGTATATGAATTTTGTCTAACAACATTATGTTTGAAAGGATTTCATTTGACTTTAATCGTATAAGGCCAAGAAAAGAGTGCTCCATCTTCTTTTGCTGCATTCATTATTTCAAAATGTCTTTATTTATCTTCATAAAATGGTATTTAAGATCATATATAAATTAATTTTAAAGAGTTATTTCTTATTCGTTTATTTTCTAAAAAATAATTCTCTTTTGACTGTTACATTAAAATAAAGATTAATTATTTTAAAATGAGTTTTATTTATTTATTTATTTATGGTATTATTATATGTTTTGATGTGGCATGTTGAAAGGTTTTGTACGGCTTATTCTTTCTCTATGCAGGAATTATAGATTTTTACGGCACAACAAATCTTTGGTAGATTGCGAAGAAAAAATAGTACAGCTGACATTGTTTTCACGACAGATGTGTCTGTTCCCCTCTTTCTCCTCAAATTATTCTCTTTTTTTCTTTTTTTCTTTTTCTTTTCTTTTTTCATCCTAAAACAATATCTAATGTGAATAAAATCGATAGAATTAAATAGAAAGTTGATTCATTGACATTTATAAATTTTTAAAATATTATCCATGGATTGTATTTGGTTTAACGTTAAAATATTATATTCAATTATTGAATATAAATATTATATGTTGAATTATGGATATTATATGAGTATTTTTTTAAATGTGAATATTTATAAAATATTTTTTAATTATATAAGATAACAAACTTAGTTAAAGAAAAAAATACTATTTTAAAAGAATGTTGGAAGCATTTAAAGAAATCCTATTAAGCATTTAAATTAAGATGAATCGTGTTGTTTATTGATATATTAAATGTTTTATGGTGAGTATTTTATTTTATTGATGTTTCTCCCATTGAAGTTGGAATGGAATGGAATGTAATTCAAAGTGGTGTGATTTAAACCGTTGAGAAGATGACACGTGTCGTGGTTGATGTTTATGTGAATATTTATTGTAATTCATTTTTGAGTTAAAAAGAGAAAGAGAAAGAGAAAGAGAAAGAGTGAGTGGGGAAAAGGCTTTATCCTCTTCACACTGAATCAACGAGTCAATGGAGGATAGTGTTGTCACTTCCAATGCATGATTTTTACTATAACTTATCACATATATTTATATATTTATATATACAATTTTTCTATATTTTTTTTATCATTTTTCATTTTTCTTTCTTTCTTTCTATTAACTAATTTTAAGTTTTCTCAAAATTTTTCCTTTTACCATAAAGGATGTTGTTGTCCTTTTCCCTCGTGCGCAAAACCAACCACGTTAGGTTCGACTGTCAAAAAGTCAAAACTCAAGTCTCTATTTCCTTTTTTTATTATTATTAAAGATAAAATTATATAAATAATACCATTCAAATAATACCCAATAATTACACATTATGATAATAGAAAATAATATATATATATATATATAAATAAAATTTTAAAATATAATTCAATAAAAAGAAAGATAGAATAAAAAATTACTATTATTTTATAAAAAAATTCACCTTCAATTCATATGAGCTGAAAGCACTTAAGTATGCTTTTCAGAACAAGTATGTTTTGAGCATTAATTTTATAGAAAAATAAAGTGTCATAGGTCTTCCTTTAATATTCCTAGGTTCAAATCTAAGAAAATTAACCTATAATTTCTTATTACTTATCATGATTTGATTGAGTTGTTCCTCCAACTGAATTGGATTTCCAACATTCTTAAAGCGCACAAAGTCCTATTTAATTCTCTCTTATTTCGACTCCTTCATATAAATATTTCTTAAATATTTCTTAAACATATCTCCATCTTCTCAAATTCTTCCACATCTCAACTTCACCAAATTCCTCCAAAAATTGAGAAAAAAAAAAATAATATCAATTTTTTTCGCTTTCCTTCCTCTATCTTCCCTTTCCTTTTCTTCCAAACATAACATCTTCTTTGCTATTCCCGACCGCATTAATATAAAAAGTAATTATGAATCTAATTTACACTCAAAATCGATTCAGAAATTGAAGTTTACACTTCACTGATATACTATAATTCGACTTCATTTTAATCAATATAAGATTTTTCCAACACTCTCCCCTCACGTCGAGAGTCATTCTCAACTCGAACATGACCTATTAACAGGTGGCTTAATCTAGATCCAACAACTTTACTAACAATCAAAATTTTACATAGCGACTCGTTAACAACTTTGTTAACAATTAGAGTTCCTCAAACCATATAGAAGAGAATCATAATCTATTAATAAGTAGCCCAATTTATGCCCAATAACCTGCCAACCGGAGTTCAATATATTAACAAGTGGCCGAATCTAGATTCAATAATCTTATTAACCTTGCTTGATATCATGTAAAAAGTGATCATAGTGTCTAACTCACCCAATTTTAATCACATTTTCAAATCAAATTCAAAGATTTTTTTTTTTTTAGAAAAATTGTGTTACAAAGCATGAACATGCTAAATTCTTTTGAAAACACCAACTACAGAGAGCTTCTAGATATTTTATTTTAACAATGAGATGTGACACAAGTGATTAATAGTCTAAGTTGATTCACATATATGTTGATAGAACGACACATGTAAACAGAATAGTTACTTTTTAATTACTTTTTAATTAGTACTTTATTTTATCATAAAATTAACAAGAGATACTTTTACCTTTAGCTAATATCATTTGTAATATCGTATTTTAATTGAAATTTTACATCATAATATGTTGGTTTTTATTCTTCAATTTTAATGTCTAAATTACTAAGGTATATTCAGGAGTAAATAAGAGATGTATTGATAATGTAACAATAAATACAAATTGTAATTTATGAATTTTTTTTGTTGATTTTTATAATAACTAATTTAAAATTTATTTTTATTAACAACAATTTCTTATTAATTAATGATGTAAAACACTTTACACTAGTAATATATAAAAATTAAAAGTAACACCACAAAAAGTCAAAAACAAAAATGCTATACCTAACTTTGTCTTTTTTTCTTCCATAGTTTTGATTATTCTTATAGAACTTTCTTTTTTATTTTTTGTCCGATTATCTATTGTTCTGTGTTGCCAGTGAAACTCTAAATGTAACATTAACAATACTAATTTTGGATTTCTTTTCTTTAATCAGCTTGATTTTTTGTTTAGTTAATGTAAATTTTTTTAAAGAAAAAAAAAACTTTCATGATATAACTTTGCCTAATTGCTCTATATAAAGTTACAAAAATGTCCGACATAGCACTGATCAAAACTTGTCCTATATGCCTTTCGTTGAGATTTTTATGCCATTGACCAAGATATTATTTAATTATTTTATATCCAAATATTAAAAAGACCCCTCTTTTTAATTTAGTAACTGGTTATTTCTAAACATTATATTTTTAAATAATTCGGCAATAAAAAACATTTATTTATATAAAATAAAATTTCTTTTGGGAAACCAACAAAATGGAGTTATTAATAAAATAAACCATTCAAAACGTGCATTGATTCCCTTAAATATTTTTTTTTCCATAAATGAGACAATTTAAAACATGCAAAATTATACACAAATACATGCATGCATAATTCTTCTGTCTTCCATTTATTTCGTGCACCCACACGGGTTTGATTTTCTGTTTGCCTTTCTTAGAAAGCTTGATAATGGATGATATCGATGGTTTAAGCAGTGTCCTTTTAAATCAATATTTAATACTCGCACGATGAAATCATGAATGTAATAATCGTTTTCAAATGAAATTTATCTCATTTGGGCAAGAAAATAATGTGTTTATAAGTGATTCTTAATTTTGATCCATAAACTATACCAGTTTTTTTGTTGTACTGATACAAGGTTTCATTGCAGATTAAGATAAAAAGTTCTGCTACTGTGAAGGTTATGAAGGTTGAGAATCAGAAAAACATGATATGATTTGAATATAATAACTCTAACTAGGTTAATAAAGTACAATGATATCAAATAAAAAGGGATAGAATCTTGATAAATGAGAAAGGAAAAGTGTAGTGGATATGGTAATGTGACATGTTAGTCCAAGTATATATGCCGTGCTGACCAGAAGAACCTCTGATGAAGAAAATGAATAGATTATTATGGAAGGAAAGGAAGAAGAAAGAAATATTAGGATGTAGAAAGAAGCACTATTGAAGAGTTTGAAAAGATGGGAATGGTGTGGTATTGTATGAGTAGTGTATAGCATATGAATATGATGTAGTAGTCACATATGACAGAACAACTACTACTACTGGTATAACAGAAGGAAGAAATTAGTGTATTGCAGTGCCGTAATGGCTTTAGTTCTTTGAAGAAAAGGGGGTCCCCTTCACTTTAATGGCACGGGTGCGGTGCTGCTGGACCATTTTCATCCTCTTCTCTGCCACATCCATTAAAGGGCTGACACATAGAAAGCTATGGGAGAAGGAAACTTTGAGGGGGAATTGCATGTTGGTACCGTTTGTAGGGAACACAACACACAACACTACAACTTTTCATTTCATTCATTTCACTCATGTGGAGGAGGGTCACCATATAACCTTTCATCACCCTACCTTTAGACCTTAGACTCATCCACAAACCCTTTGGATTCTATGCATATATCTACCCCCTAGTCTAAAACTTATCACCATCCATGATCAATGAGGTTTGGTTTCACTCAATTGCTCTTCCCATACGTTGTTTCTGATATAGCAGTAAGTGCAAAACTAGGTTTTTTAAGCTTAAATTTGGTTTAAGTTTTAAATTTTAAGATGATATTAAACTCTGTTATAAAGGTGTTATTTCACTTATAGAGTTTATGGAGTTTATAGAGTTTTGTATGTATAATTCTTAATAAAGAAAATATATTAATTACAATCTCACATTTTATCAGTAGAAAGTAATTAAAATGATCAGTATATTTTTTTCAATTATTTACTAATTAATTTTGTTTATTTAAATTTTTATATATAAATAAAAAAGAAGGTATCTAGTTATCCTAGAAAAGATTTATTTTTTATAATCTAATAATTTAAAATATTAACTCCTCTTAATTATTAAACTATAAAAAAAATAATGGTGATAAAAAATAAATATATTTATACTTATTTAAAATAAGAAAATGACTCTATATATATAATTACTCATACTTATGCAAAAATCATTTGGCTTTAATGTTTCTGTTTAAAACTCAAATTTAATGTTACTTCTTCCTTTTATTTTCATTCAAAACATCACATCAATAAAAAAGAAATATTGATATTCTTTTGGTGTTTTCTTAAACGTATCTTAGGTTAAAATCAATAAGCACTCAAGAGTGAGTGCTGATATAAACCTATCCCAGAAAAATCTTTAGTCTTGTTTCTCTAATTTCTATATATATATATATATATATATATAAAAGTCATGCAAACATATTTGTAATTATAAATAAAAAATTATCTTTCTTGATAGATTTTTAATTGTTCCATATTAAAACTCCACGTTTTTTTATCATCTGAAAATTTTTCCATCTCTTTGATATTTTTATTTATATCTAAAGGCTTTTCTTCATCTTTAATGAATCCTACTTCATCCAAATCTCTTTGTTTCCTTTTGCTACTTCGACAAGATTATATTTTCTATTCTTTTCATATCCACCATACTTTCTTTTCTTTTTTTTTTACACAATAAATCACATCAATCTTTCCTCTATTCTTCTCTACCAAATTTTAAATCTAGTGGTTTAACTTTTCTTAAACTCATTTGCTTTCTTTCGTAGTGAGAGAGATAAGTTTGATCAAAATAAAATGAAAGTTAAAAGTGCTTGGTTAAAAAAATAAAAACAAAGAAGAGATGGAGGAGATAACAAATAAAATAACAATATATGAGAAATAATACAATTATATTCTATCATTTTTTTAAATTATTTTTCTTTTCTTTCTCTCTCTCTCTCTCTCCAAATAACCTACATTAATATTCATTCTCACTACCAAATTCACACAAAGTTTCATGATGTTATTATGAATCCTTCTTCAAATCATGACATTTCAAAAACTCATTTACAAAAGTTTTAATATTTGAAATACCAAACCTAATCAAGCACTCTTAAACTAACTTTTATAGACGCGTGTAGCCATAAACTGTAAGAACCTTTACTCAATTAGCATTACAGATCCAGGTGTCAATGTATGAACTCTAATTTAATAATGTACTTGACCTAATATTGCATATACATGTTTAGAGTTTGGTCAACTTTGATTTAACATTTTTTATCACGAGTATAACACAACCATCTTTCTATCTATGCCTTGACATGAGACTAATTATGAGACATAGGATAAGTTAGAATATCTTGAAGCACAAGATTAAAATTCAAAGCCTTGACAGGAACAGATCGTGACAGAGAAATACCTAGATGAGTCTAGCACTTGTGCCACTAAAGGGTAGAGTTAGAAAGAAGGGAAAAAGAGAGGGACATGGTAGCTATGATTTATCTAGAAAAAGATTGGCAACTAGAGTACACTGATTTTGTGCAGAACACGTGGATAGGGATATGAAGATTAATGTGGGGTTTAAGACATACATGATGATGATTATCTTGTATATATGCAGCTTGGTTTAGTTGAAGTAAAAGTAAAGCAAAGAGAAAGAAGCATGCGAATTTATATTCACACTGGTTCCTCCACAACATGTTATTAGTGGAGTGTTTGAAATTTCCCTACTCTGTACCCTATAATTGGCATTTGACCTATTTCCATTTGTTGTTGCAGTTGACTATCTGGCTTGGATATATTGAATGGCCAACTTTCCAAGCAAAAAGAGAAAAAACACGAGCTCATGATTCAATTCATATTGAATGGTCGACTAATTAACATTAGTGGAGGAAGAGGAAAAAGTAAGGAAAAAGAAATCCAGAAAAAGCTTCTAAACACCAATCAATGTAATGCAAAGATACTAAACACCAATTCATGTCCTAAGCCAAAAAGAGACAAGATATTAACAGAAAAAGATAGGTATAGGCCAGCTATCTTTCTTTTTTGCGAGTGGGGTTTGCAAAGACCAGACCAATGTGGAAATTTCCATGAGCAATTCACTTCAAGTTTGAACGAACATGATGACCTTTGGAGCTTCACAGTCAAACTGGTAATGCTTATATGTTCAAAAACGCTAACGAACATAGTGACATTCTGACAACTGACACAGATAAAATTCAATTCAATAACCTAGCTAGTCAAGACTATGACATGAAATTGGCATTTGGGTCTTGTCCTCTTGTGTTTTAGCATCACACAAACCTTTCTGTCAAAATGAAAAAACACCATACAGATCACACTAGCAATACACTCATGATATCATGCTTATTCATGATAAAACAAAAATAATCTCAAGTTCAGACCTTTTAAACAGAAAAAAAACATGATCAGACTCTGCTAAATATAGTTACTGAAGTGTTGTTAACTGATGAATATTTAGATATAAAAATAAATATGGTGAATACTTTACATATATACAGATAATATAGTCAGAAAAGCAAAGCAATATATTGATGATACGGAAGCATGGCCTCTGTCATGCTACCAACTTCCCACTGGTGCAACAAAATTATCCACAACTCAAGTTTGAATGGTAATGGAGAGTCAAGAAGCAATTATGTTATTTGAAGAGTTTCATATATAACAAGAAGTGAATCATTTTGAATGTATTTGGACTGAGTTTTGTGATACATGTGTAATGTAAAATGTATTGATTCTGGCAATGAGAAATACGGAAGCTTATACAGTGCTATGGTCATGAATTAAGACCAATGCAATACCAACAAATCGTGCGTATGAACTAGTCCAACTTTGTGTCTTAGAAGCCAAGATAGCATTATATGCAAAAGTAGAACATTAAATTTACGTAACCAATAACATTTCTTAGCCTTTGTTACGTGTCTATGTTACCCATGTTAAATTTAAAGTAAAATTGTTTAAAAATAGTTATTAAATAATAAAAAGTTTAATTGTGCTTAATGTCTTTTTAGTCATGTAATCTATGGACCAACTCCACTTGGTCCATCTTTATCTATGAAATCATAATGGGCTTTAGTGAAAGCTGCTAATCTGAAAACTCCACTCACTATTTTTATGGGTTATTCAACTTCGTTTCATTTTAATGGACACAACTATACTTACCCCCACTCCATTTTTTCGTACTTTTATTTTTTATTTTACTATTACTCTAGGTAAATTAATTGACTAGGTAGGTTACTATGACATCTAGGTTATTATGACATCGGTTGAGAAATCCTATATCGAGTAAAAATGAAGTCAAATTATGTTATATATGTAAAATATAAACCTTACCTTCTGAATCGGTTATGAAGATAAGTTAAGCTTAAAGCCCACTTCTACATAATATCAGAACCATTTTAACAAAATTGTTGGACTTAAATTCAACTAGTTCTACAATATCGAAGTTTTTTTTATTAGAGAAAATGAGTTAATAATTTTACATATTATATTTGTGTAGTTGCTTATGCATGCATGCATGAAATTGACTAATTAAGTGTCTAAAATCTACCTTCTATGTTGAAGTAGAAAGAGAAACATCAAGCAAATAGAAAGTTAAATTTTTTTCATGAGATGTTATCATTATGAAAAAAAAGGATAATAAGAACTAGTCATTATATAGAACGTATAGAAATGTCCAAAAGCTTGAAGGTACCAAAGTGTGCACTTCAGAGTAGCAATAATTGAAGGAAAATTTTCAGAAACATACAAATTTGAATATGTTTTTTATCAGAAATTGAAAACATCAAAAGTTTCACATGATCAAAAGGTTATATCAAAAGCAATAAATAGAACAAGGTCATTAAAATAAGTATCATTGCTCCTAAAGCAACAAAAATGCAGTATCAGAAGAAACACACTTTGAACTGTGTTAAAAGATATTGATTTTAACAATATTTTTAAAACATTATCAACAGCATTTTAAAAATGTTTTAAATTTATTCGTTTGCTAACATTTTAAAAAAGTAGTCGGTTAATAGTGTAACATTAAAAAATGTTACATATATTTTTGTAACATTTAAAAAAATTAATTTAGATACTCATTTAAAGATATAAAAATATAATTAATATAGATTGCAAATATATAAATATTAAATAACTTGTAACATTACACAAGCTATTTAATAGTTCATCTTAGAGTTTTCCTAACATTAAAAACTCATTGTAAGATATAAAAACACTTAAAAATATATAGAAAAATTCATGGATATTCATGATCATACATCATAATGAGTTTTTTCTATTCTATATAAAATGAGGGTCTCAAAATTGTTATGCTTTTCTATAATTTACTCATTAGTTTTTTATGCCCTTGGGATATTTTCTAAGAATTTTTTTTTTGAAAAAGAAAGTTTTTATGGATAATAATTTGAGAAATTAATGAAAAAATGTATTTATTTTTTCATTCTAATAAAAATATTTTTTTTTAATCTCTTATCCAGTGCCCTTAATTAATATTTATCATCTTTCTTCTTTTTGCTTCTAATTCTCTAATGGAGTTTTTAAGAGATACCAGCCTGCCTAAGCCCAATTTTCCAATAGAAGGATTATAATGGGCCAATTTAATTGGGCTGTTCTGCCCAATTGAATTTAGTTTCAGATCAGAAAAATTAGTAACTGACAAAATTTATTATACAGCAAAAAGAGGTTATATATACATATACACACACATATATATATATATATATATATATAAAATAAGATGTTAAACCTTCCATACACATAATCAATTTCAAATCTAAAAGTGAGTTTCAAAAATCATATTTTTGGATGGATTTTCTAACTTTTTGTCGATAAAAACTTTGATAGTGATTCTACATTTTTCAAACTTAATTGTTTTAATTGTTACCAAAATAAATTTACTTTTCATGGTCTGTTATATCTCCATTGCTATAAAAACTAACAATTAATTCATGTTTTTCTAAAAATATCTAATTAATTTTCATCAAAATTTAAATTCATTTGAAGAGTAATATAATACATTTTCAATTATTTTTAAAAAATTTAACTTTAAGATTCAATCAAAACTCTGTTTATATTTTAAAATTTATTTTAAAAACTATAAATAAAGGAAAATAATTTGGTTTGGTATTCATAAAAATGGTCAAAACTTAAAAGAATTATTTTTTTTAAGATCCAAGAGAAGTAATAGTTGACTAAATGTGTAATTTTATCAACTATAATTTTTTTTTTACCAAAATATTTTTTATATATCACATTGTATGGATGTAATTTCTATATTTTTTTTCAATGTCTTTTTAGTTGAAAGTAAATGTAAAATAAAATATCTTTAACTCTTAAATGAATAATAAAAATTTACGAAAGTATTTATCTATGTTTATATTTTTAATTGTATAATATTATTTTTAAGGATATAAAAGAATAAAAAACTTGAATGTGAGAGTAAAATATAGAAGATATGTTTGTTCGTATTTTATTTTTTAAAAGTGATTGCTAAAATATAATTTATTTTTGAAGTAATTTATATATAATTTTTATTTTTTAAAATAAATTTATCTCTTTTATCACGTCCTGTCCTGTTTTAAGAGAAACAAATTTAAGTTGTTTTAAAAATATAAAAAACTATTTTATTTGAGAGAAACCGTGTTCGAAATTGGAATACTGTTTTAAAAATAGTTTCTATTTTAAAAATAAAAATTATTTTATCAGTTATAAGATATATCAAATAATTTTTTGTTATTAAGTAATTAATATTTTATCTTTTACACATATGAAACATGTTTTCTTAGCTTTTAGCGAAGATATATGAATCATAAAATAAAATTGTTAAATTTTAAATATATGAAAGACAAAATATCATTAAAACTTCACTTACACTAAAATTGTATTAAAATTATAAAAATTTAAGATTTTTTTTTTAATTATTAACGGTAAATTATAAGACAAATAATCTACTGTAACCTCCTAAATTGATTTATATTAAATTTGGAATAAATAATTTAAAAAGTTTATAGGACAATAAAATTAATCATATATGGAATTATTAGAATGGTATGATCCGATTCAAATAAATGGATTGATTTATAAAAGAGAAAATTTTTATTATAGTTCAAATTAAAAGCTCATCATGGATCAACCATAAAATAAATAATAATGATAGAACTTTTATTCAATAATATATTAATCTTTTATTATATATAAAATTGATTAAAATATACATAATTAAAAAATTTAATTATATAAAAAATAATTATCTAATTAATTATTTATTTTTTAAATACACTTTTGTACATCATATATAAATTTCTAACTATTTTTTTTAGTGTTTGAAGATTAAAAAAATAGTACCACATGTCATGCCATGGAAAACAAACACTATATTGTCCACCAATTTTCCTCCAAATTTGTGGCAACCACAAGCCTGAAATCTAAGAAACCATTTCTTACCACATATCCACCCACCCCATCTCTTTTTCCTTATCTCTTCTCACACTTTCCCAATTATTCTTCGTAATATTCCCTTCCCTCTCAATAACTCATCCACTATTCTTATTAACCCTAAACGCCATCAAGATCAAACCTTTTAATTTCCTCACATTCAACAATGCATATGTAAAACGTAATTTTCATTTCACGTCAATCTCACAAATATTAACCACCTTTTAAGAAAAACAAAAACTATAGTAAACCACATGAAGTAACCTTTTCACCGCTTTACGCAAATTAAAAGACCATAACCCTTGATTTTCACCAGGAGAACAGGTCACACAAGATTAAAATAAAATAGGTTTAATTTCACTTTTATCTCAGTTTCTTTTCCATGTTTAATTAAGTTGTTTCATTCTAATTTTAATCTAACTTAAAATAACAGGGACTAAATATTATGTATAGCTAAAAATTGTTGTTATTACATTTTAATCAGTCATGAAATGTGTATTAAAAAGTGTAATAAACACTGTGTTGCTGACCCTCTTTGTCAACTTCATGATTGTGCTGACAATGTTGAAAAATGAGACAACTTGAAACACCCCCCATTGAAACTAAAGATCAAACTCTTGCACAATATCAAGAGAAACTAAAAATCCATATAAGCCAATTAAACAATAGAAATAAAGGAAAAGAGGTGTGAGAGGGTGAGATTACGAGTGTGGATAAAACGTGTAGTGTATCAGCCAATCAGAACTCAGAGAATCACTCTTTCAAATCCTTCCAAATCCTTTTCCTTCCTCCACATCTCATGCATCATTTCCACATAGGCCAAACCCAAACCCAAAATCAAAACCATAACCATAACACAAAAAAGAAGAAGTTTTAGCTTCAGCCTCAACTAACTCTACCTAACTTGTATCTGGGACTTCATTTTGCTACTCACTCACAATTCCCCTTCAATTTTCAATGGCTGTTTCAACTAGTTTCTCAGGTGCAAAGTTGGAGGCTTTGTTGCTCAAATGTGCTTCCTCCAATGCCACCACCACCACCACCCATTTTTCACTTCTGGGCAAAAACAGAAAGACAATTGTTCAGACTCATAGAGGGGCTATTCGGTGTGAGGTTTCTGCTTCTGATGTTTCGGTTGATCCCACTAAGAAACCATCCACTGTCTCTGCTCTTGAGCAGCTTAAGACCTCTGCAGCTGATAGTAAGTAACTAAATAACTCACTCTTCTTCTTACCTCAATTTTCACAATATTTTAAACCTTAAATTTTTGTTCAACCTTAGGTTCTGTGCATATACTCATTATCAAAATCATGGTCATATGTTATTTTAAGAATGCTGTTATAAAAATGAGCAAATATGTTATACGGGATGCTGTGAAGGAATAATTATATAGACTATTTACTTTGTTACTCATTATTTTCATTCACAAGTAGTTGTGTTCCGTCTTTTTAAAAAACTTATTTTTGATTATTCCATCATATTTGACGCTATCATTCAATCACTGTTCATCTGTGTAATTGGATAAAAATACATAATCTTTTTTTCTCTTAGATTAAGCATATTTCTATTATGGAGTTAAACAGTAAGGGTCTTATGTTTTTTCCTTTTCCCACATTATTATTCTAATCTACAATTTGTTTCTTTTGCTGTTTAATTATCATTGGTTTTTCATCCTACCTTGACATGAGAAGTTGAATACGATGATGGGAATAACCAAAATACTGGACTTAATGAATTTTGTTTTCAACAGTAATTTATAGTTTTTGAAGGAAAAAAAAATGAAGAAGGGCTTAATATTCACACGGCTAGCGTGGGCTATAATCATGTAAAGTAGCAACTTTTGAATAGTTTATGCAATAAATTGAAGTGATTTATGAATTAATTTGAACAGGGTATACAAAGGAAAAGAGCAGCATTATGGTTATTGGACTGAGTGTGCATACAACACCAGTGGAAATGCGTGAAAAGCTTGCTATACCAGAAGCAGAATGGCCTAGAGCCATAGCAGAGCTTTGTAGTCTGAATCATATTGAAGAAGCAGCTGTTCTGAGCACCTGCAATCGAATGGAGATATATGTTGTTGCTCTGTCCAAGCACCGTGGTGTCAAAGAAGTCACCGAATGGATGTCCAAAGTAGGTCTTCTCTCAACTTTATTCCATGGAATTACATGTGTCAAAACATTTTTGTTCTTAATTTAAACTTCACTTTAGTCCTTTGATTTGGAAAATGTTATTTATGTTTGTTCTTTTTTCACTTCCTTTTCCACTAACATCAAGGATACATGAATGATTTTTATATTGTCAGTTAATTGGATGAATTTTACAATATGCAATATAAGAAAGTAAAATAAGTTAAACTACCTTTTCCACTAACATAAAGGATACATGAATGATTTTTTAAATGACAGCTATTAAGATCATCTTTGGATGAATTTTACAATGTGTACTTATAAGATAGAAAGTTAAAAAAGTAAAATAAATTAAACTTTTATAAAACTTGAATTTAACTTGTGCATAAGTTAAATAATAGAACTTCTATAAAAGTCGAAATGCATAAGTTGTTGGTTTTAATTTGAGAGAAAATTTATTTTACTTAATTACTTCTCATAAAGGTATTCTTTTTTCTGTGAAATTTGTTGAAATAGAGCCTAAAACGAAGCTTTAATGAATTTAAGTAGTAAAATGGTTGGTGTATATAATGTGAAGTATTATATTAAGCATTTACTGATATTGGACATTCTTGTTCTGTCCTTGTTTGCAGACAAGTGGGATCCCAGTTGCAGATCTTTGCCAGCATCAGTTTCTGCTTTACAACAAAGATGCCACACAGCACATTTTTGAAGTATCTGCAGGTCTTGATTCTCTCGTGTTGGGAGAAGGTCAAATTCTTGCCCAGGTGAAGCAAGTTGTCAAGGTTGGACAAGGAGTTAATGGCTTTGGGAGGAACATTAGTGGGCTATTCAAGCATGCAATCACTGTAGGGAAGAGGGTTAGAACTGAGACAAACATTGCTGCTGGTGCAGTTTCTGTCAGCTCAGCAGCTGTTGAACTGGCCTTGATGAAGCTACCTGAGGCCTCTCATGCAAATGCAAGGATGTTGATCATTGGAGCAGGGAAAATGGGAAAGCTTGTGATCAAGCATTTGGTGGCAAAAGGCTGCACAAAGATGGTGGTTGTCAATAGAAGTGAGGAGAGAGTTGCGGCAATCCGGGAAGAACTGAAGGATGTTGAGATAATCTACAAACCACTCTCAGAAATGCTCACATGTATTGGTGAGGCAGATGTAGTTTTCACCAGCACAGCATCAGAGAGTCCATTGTTCTTCAAGGATGATGTTAAGGACCTTCCTCCTGCCACTCAAGAAGTTGGAGGCCGTCGCTTTTTTATTGATATATCAGTTCCTAGGAATGTTGGCTCATGTGTCTCAGATCTTGAGTCTGTGAGAGTGTTCAATGTTGATGACCTTAAGGAGGTTGTGGCAGCTAATAAAGAAGATAGGCTAAGAAAAGCCATGGAAGCTCAAGCAATCATTAGTGAAGAATCTAAGCAATTTGAGGCTTGGAGGGACTCATTGGAAACTGTTCCTACTATTAAAAAGTTGAGGGCCTATGCTGAGAGAATAAGAGTGGCTGAGCTTGAAAAGTGCCTAGGTAAGATGGGTGATGATATCACCAAGAAGACACAAAGAGCAGTGGATGATCTTAGCAGGGGTATAGTGAATAAGATGCTTCATGGGCCAATGCAACACTTGAGGTGTGATGGGAGTGATAGCAGGACTTTAAGTGAGACCCTTGAGAACATGCATGCTTTGAATAGAATGTTCAACCTTGAGACTGAAATATCAGTTTTGGAGCAGAAGATTCGAGCCAAGGTGGAGCAAAAGCCATAGTGTGTGAGATCTTGTACCAATTTTCCATTCAAACACTCATTTATTTACCATATTTTGGATTAAGAATCATGCAATCTGTGTTGCATGATGTTGGAACAGTAAAAGTTCCCAAGAACTTCAATTGATTAGTCGTGTCTCAGTGTCTACTTGACCTAACTCTTGTTTGAACTTTGAGGTCGGGTGTTTACAAGGTTTTCTTTATAGTCCTTTGCCTCTATGTCTAAAATTTGTTCATTATACAAATAGAGGTGTTCTGTACTATACTATTATGCTGAGCTTTGTATCTATCACGAATAATCTAAGCCAAAAATTTGTCTCCTGTTAATATTCTACTGTGTTTATACAAGCCAAGGTTGATTTTTATTGTTCTTTATGCTAGTTGTTTCAGAACTCAGTTTGATCTAATTCGTGTGTTTTCTAGATGAAAATTGAATAAAAACGTTTCTCTCTTAACAAATCCAAATTGTTTGGAACGTATAATATGTCAAATTTCTTAAATTCTTTGTCACTGGTTCATTAACTATATGCCAAAAATATCTAGTTTTTTCTTTGGTATGGAGCATGTAAGTTCCTTGAATTCGAGGCCAATTAACCTCTGTCAAAGAAATTTCTGAAATTCTTCCTCCTTTATTCATTCCATTCAAGGTTTTATACAAGGGACCTTCCAATACAATACCCACAAAAGAAAAAGCATAATAAAATAATTGCAATATGAAAAAACTACTAAAGAAATAATAAACTGTGAATATATGATTATAACAATAAATCTACCCTATCAAAATAGTGGTTTATTTGGAGAAACTTCTTCATAAGCACTGAAAATAAACCTAAATCTGTTTTTTCAAAAATTAAAGTTAGCTTTATGTATGAGTTGATGATTTGAAAAAATTATTTTCTATTAAATTCTTTAAAAACTAATTTTTAACTCATGTGTAATTTAATTTAATTTTAATTTATGAAAAAAATTATATTTTTTATTTATTTTTCTACTAGAAGTTTTTATAATAAGAAATCCTCCAAACAACACTACATATCTAATATTATAGCAAATTGAGCATTCTACCAAATCAGTCTCTGGAGTCTATGGGCTTGGAGGTGTTCCTCTTGGGCCTGCCAATATCGGTGGCCTGTGCTTATAAGCAATTAGAAAAGTCTTTAAAATAACAAGTCTAGGACATATATTTTCTTAAATATTATTATTCATTGTTGAAGTCCTTTTTACCACATTTAACATTAAACTTAATTGTGAATTAACAGAACAATATCAAATGTCAAGAGTAAACTCTCAGTTTTTTTGGAGTTTAATTAGCATAAAATTTGAGGATAAAATTACAAAAGTTTTAACTAATATAATTAAAAGAAAACAACATGTCACATAGGCAATTGAGTTCTATAAGCCACATCTACTACCCTATTCGTATAATCAACAACGTGTTAGGAGAGTGTTAGAATTTAAAGTAAATTAAAATTTTATATTAAATAGAAATAAGAAAGTTAAATAACATATAAATAAAAAAATATAAATCTTTATTTTTAAAATTTTAAATAAAAAATGAAATTATATATTTTTTTTTTATATTTGTTGTTTATTTCTATTAGTAAAAAAATTTCGATATTACTCCGTTGTAGATACGACTCTGGTATCAATCAACAGCAGAGAGTGATTTCCAGATTAACATTAGGAAGAAAATAATGATATGTACATAGCAACAACACATGGTTATGGTAGGAGATATTGATGGATTGGACAAGTGAAACATTGCTGTGTTGGGTTCCACATCTCTGAATATGATCCCTAGCTACCTCTTCTCACCATCCAATTACTGAATTTCTTATATAATATATATATTTTTACTTCAACACCATCTTAATGTACGTACAAACGTGACCACGAAGAAGTTAAAGATTATTATCTTTCTAGCTACTTGTCAAAGCTTCGTACCTGACAGAGGCTGTTCGAAGAGAACGATTTTGAATTGAATTGTCACGACATATGATATGAGTAATCAAGCATCGCATTTATGATTACCCTTTAGACTCGTCTTCTTGGATTCTTGATCATATCTAGCTATACATCTAAAAGCCATGTGATTTGTGAGGGAGTTTGCGGCTATGTCGTACATGACAACAGAAGAACTCTGATAAACTAAAAAGATCTAGTGTTCAATTTCAATCGCTTTTCTTCAAGATATTTGCCTCAGATATCAAGTAGGGTAAATGATTTAAGTTGTTCCTTAAAATAGTTTGATCTCTTAAAAGGACATGGATCGATTTTGTAAAGAGTGTTTCAAATGATAGTTATAATCATTGGTAAAAAAGATAAACTGAGATATGAGGTAGAATAGATTCACATATATAATAAATTATGCAGTTGTTAAAGTTGAAGTTTCAATTGTTGACTTAAAGATCAAATATTTTTGTATTATGATTCTTTTATTCATTGTATAGAAGGACTAAAATAAATTTAATAAATAATATATTGAACTATAGAAAGAGAGTATGTTACTGTAAGGAATTTTACTTCCCAAAGATAAGAGAACCCTTTTTCCTTTTACCATAGCTACCTAAGAAATGATATGTCTAATGATTGCAATATATCGAAAAATGGTTAAGATAAGGAATTCAAAAAAAAATAAAATTGGAAAACCATCCAATTATTATTACTATTATGATTATTATTCAATGTAATCATTTGTTCATCATTATTCGTCCAACCCACTCCATGTTATGTGCTGTACTCTGCCATATTATTCAACCAAAAGATCATTTTAATCTTTTTTTCTCACATTCCTAGTCCGATCCTTCATCATTAGCCCCACTACACAAATCTTCCTTCTCCAAAACCCTAACTTTGTTGCACCATTTACATCTCATTCATACATATTCCATATAGTAAAATCTCCATCTTCAGAGTTTCTCAGTGCATGCATCGTTTGAATTCCGATATTCAAAAGGGATTAAAAGCTTGAAGTTCAACCAAGTACTTTTCTGTTGATTGATGAAATAAAAAAACTCTTAAAGATTTAGTATTTTCCTTGCTCTACACTCTATACATAATACATTCCACACCCTTTCTTCTAGTAACTACGCTTACACAATTTTATTTTATACATTTTCGGGAACCAACATTATTTTTTTAAGATAGAAAAAAACAAACCATTATTTATTAAAACCTAGCATTCTCGAAGCCGTGCAAGTCGCTAACTTTATTCAACGACTTCTTCATCCTGGCCATTTTCGCCAGCTTCTCAGCGGCTCTCCAAGCCGACGTCGGCGTCAACGCTTCGCCGCTATCATCCACCAACCTCATCTCGCTCTCACTCTCCCGCCTCCGCCCTGTCCCCACCGTCTCCCGGTGCTGCCTCCGCCATTGAAGTTCCGCAAGCTCGGCGTCCAAGCCGCGCACGTAATCCTCGGCGGAACCGAACTGCGCCAGAAGAGCACGTGCCGAAGCGAGCAAATGATGAGCGCTCAAAAACTCGTTATGCTTCGCCAGAATCCGAGACTCGGCTACGGCTCGGCTCGTTATGAACACATTCCTCAGCCGCTCAACCCTGCCGCCACAGAGTGAAGAATTCTTAGGTGGCACCACCGTAAACGCGTGTTCTGCACCGTACACGAATTTTTGAGAAGCTGGGTCTTTGTTGAAACACCGCACTGTCATCACGTGGTGGGTCCCCAATGCTGACGTGGGCACTCTAACCTCCAACAGCAACTCCTTCTCTTCTTCGCCGTATAAATCGCCAAGCCGAGCCGCGTTTGCGCTCAGCGCAGTGGGCCCCCCACTGCATGAATAAACGGCTCGGATTTCAGCTGGCGCCGAGAAGCCAAGCTGAATTCTCAAATCCTGCACCGCCACACTCAATATTCTGTTAACGTATTGTGTAAAATCATCCTCTAACGGCTCGTGTGTTGAACCGGTCTTTTTTATCTCGAACCCAACCGAATGAACCAGAACTTGGACACAATCGAACCGGATGCAGGACACGGGGCTCAAGCATCTCCGTTGGTTACTCTTCCTGTTGTTGTCATCACCGTCCGATAGAAGCAAGATCCTCCCGAGAGGGTTTCTCTCTCTCCGATCTTCGAGAACCTTCGCGGCCTTCTTCATCGCTTCTTCGCCAACGCTGTTTCCTTCACCACACACGAGCCGATCCACCACGCGCCGAGCCGCGCGTTGTCCCTGAGCCGTCATTCTGCGCAGAGGTAACAACCGTTTGGAATCACCCGAGGAGGCCACCACGGCGAGCCGGTCAGCCGCGCCGAGAGAGGATATAACCAACCGCATAGCGCGCTTTAGCATGTGAAGCTTCGCGCTGTTTACGCCGTTGCTTACGTCAAGCACCGCCACGAGATCCATCGTCAGCCGTCGCCGCGGCAGCGGCGACGGCAACAGCGGAGGAGCCTTGACTCGTAAAACCAAAGCACGAGTTTGGACGCTTTGCGAAACTGAGATAACCGCGCACTCCGGCATGAGCTTCACTCGAACGGTTTTTGACTCAACGTTGTGTTGTGGTAACAAAGGTTGAGGATTTGGATGGACGAAAAAGCCAGGGAACTCTGTTACGTCGTGGCTTTCTTCTTCATCCTCTTGGGTGTTTTCGTCGGCTTCGGGGATTGGAACGATTTGCGTGGAGCAGGTGAGAGAAGAAGGAAGAGGCTCGTCGTCGTCGTAGGAAGTTACAGAATCAGAATAATGAGGAGTGAGTTGTTTCTGTTGTGGGGTTTGGACGGTGCGAACGACGGCGTGGTTTTGCTGGAACGTGACGTCGTTCCACGTGGCATGACAGACAGGGCAAACGTGGGTGGTTGCATGGGAAACGACGCAAGGGAAGTGAAACGCATGACCGCACTCTGCAGTGTAAATGGCAGTTCCCTGTCCCGTCTTCACGCTATTCGAACAGATTCCGCAATTACTCTGTCATTTTAGAATGATAATAATCATAAACGAGTGTGATAAAGAGAAATGAAAAGGAGAATTGCGGAAGATAAATAGGAGAAGGTTGCTGCTTTGCTTACTCTGAATTTGAAGCTGTTTTTGAAGAGGGAGAGGTTGAGTTTAGGGGAAAGAGGAGAAGATGGTGGTTGGTGGTGGTGGTGCGGTGACGGTGAGGAGAGGAAGCCGAATCTGACGCAGGTTCCAGGGTTTTGGGTAGTGTGTTTGGAGTGTATTGTGGATTCTGGGTCGCTGGTGCAAAAGGCTCTTCTCCAACCGGTTCCCATGATTGTGAGAGATCCAAGGTGAGACTTCTGCGAACAAGTACTATGCTGTTTGGTTGGCTTTTCTTCTCTTCCCTTCCATCTCTATCTATAGCTTTTTTATATTGTAAAACTTTGTCTTCTTATCTCACACTCTACACACTCACTCAACCTAAGGCTAGAGAGATAAGAACAGAAAATTGTCACTCATTAATGTCATCAAAATTAAATAATAATATAAATATTTACTCTATAAAAATAAACAAAATAAAACCGTAGTATTTTGTTTTTGTTTTTATTTATTAATATATATAAATAAAGAGAAGAGAAAGTATTGAAGATGCGAAAAATCACGGGGTCGTGCCCTAGTCAAAGCAAAGGAACAAAGGATAATGCAAAGTTTAGTTAATTCCTTTCTTCATCCCTGTTTATACCAACTCTTCATTTGATTTTTATACTTAGACAAACTTTATCTTTTGAATTTTATATTTAAAGACCTTTTTTTTACTTTTTATATTCATTGTTTCTAATCTCTTTTAATCAATAAAAAGTAAAAATAATATGTATAGAAACTAAAAGATGAAATTTATTTAACCATACAAATTAAATAATTAACTAAGAATTTTTTTACGATTTAGTTCTTATATTTTTAATTGATTTTTTATTTATTTTAACTTTTAAACTTATATTTATTTAATCTATTTTAGTTTTTATAAATGCATATTTAATTTGTTTTACTTTCTAAAAGCTAAAATAGATTTAAAGAGTATATAAGTAATCATTAAAATGTATAATATTAAATGTATAATATGTTAAATAAGTAATTAAACCAGTAATAGTAATATAGGTTGTTGTGTTCAAAATATATTTTTGAATGATATAATAGAATAATATATATATATATATATATTCAATTTTATTATATCATAATATTGATTACATTTGTATTTCTTAACTTTTTTCTCTCTCTGTCAAATAGCATAAGGTAAATTATACATTATTTTAATTGAATCATTTGTATAGTTCGAAATTTTTTTAGTTAATTTCCAAGAAACTAATCCTCTTAAATTCTTTATGTATTACTAATATCGAGACATTTCTTAAGTGATGACGCTCATCTATAATTTATACTTGTTTCACTCTTAAATTCTTGATATTTAAGATTAGTATAAACATATTAAAAAAACTTAATAAGAGTAAAAAAAATTTTACCCCTTTCTCCGTATTATTAGATATTGAAAGTAACAAAAATTTAATGGCATCATGGTAGTGGAATATTAATATAAGGGTAGTATTTGAGAAGAGAAAAAACATTAATTAGACTTTAAAATTTAAAAATACAAATTTTTTTGGGATAATAAAAAAAAAATTAGAACACTTAAAGATGAGAAGGAGATAATAACATATTTAATCTAAAATATCCTAATTTAATATAAGATGCGAATGGTTTGTTGTTAATAAAAATGCAGAATTCTTGTAAAGATCATCAAATCTAAATATTTTAAATAGATAAAATTAATAAGACTTGAACTTATGAAACATCAAAATTTTGTTATATAGTATTTTTCTAGAATTAGAGAAATATTATGTTCGAAATCGAAAGCTATTAGTCATGTTCGCAGAAAACTCTATGAGAGACTTTCTTCGATTACAATGATAATAAGTTATAACATATGAGTTTTTTTAGAAAAAAAAAACTAAAACATCAATAGCTTTGAAAAAGAAAGGGAATACTTCTATGTGAAGTTACATACTTTGTTTTTTTTCAAATTAGAGAATAATATGATAACATTATACACTTTCAAAAATCCAAAAGTGGTATTTTACTCTTTCAAATATGAGGAGTGTTAACAATTTTGTAATATATTTTTTATTAGTGATTAAAATTGTTAAGAAAATTTTACATTATAAATGAGATTCAACTGTTACTACATAAGTGAAGGGTAAATATCACTTTCTAATCAGTTTTAAAGATAAATTAAATTTATAATAACTTTTAAAAAATATTAAATAAAAATTTCAAATTTTTAGCTATGTACTAATAGTCAACGGAGATACCAGTGAACATCATCAATTGATTTATCTTAAACATTTCGAAAGAAAATAAAAAATATTAACCTATCTTAAAATATCCAATCCCAACAAATTCTAATAACTAAAATATATATATATATATATATAAAAGTGATTATAATATCTAACTCATTTTCAAAACTAATTTAAAATGTGAGGTTTACACTTCACTTGTATATTATAATTCGACTTTATTTTAACCAATTTAAAATGTAAGGTTTACACTTCACTTATATATTATAATTCGACTTTATTTTTAGTTAATATGAGATTTCTCCAACAATATATATATAAAGTCTAACTTTCTAATGTTGTAAAGAATTTGAGATGAATTACAAGATCATCTCTTTATTATCAGCAAAGACATTGACAATATCTGTGTAACAGACACTAACAAGTGCAACCATGGAAACTGAAAAATAAATACATTCATTCATATTGGTACTGAGAATCGCAATGTTTTCAAAGCAAGAATTATTATGAAGATCTGCGGCTAAACCCATGTTTGAAAATTAAAGTAAAAAATTTGTATGATGAGCAATAACAAGGAAGAACCTAAGCACCAAAGCCATCTATAGTGCATGCATATATACACATCATCAGGTCATGTAGAAGGTTAATCATACAACTAATGACAATACATTGTTTGAGATACATACTCTTCACCTTTAATTATTTCAGATAAGAATAGTTATATAGGACCAACAAGCTAATTCCACTCCATTAATTATTGTTAACAAAAATTCCAAAAATATATCTAATTGTTTATGGATCATGGAGTCACATCTTGTAATCCGTGTGCAAGCCATTAATCACTTATATGAAGAGGTTCATGAATATGGCTTGGAATGTTATTGAGGGAGAAAATCGTAAGAGTGGTTTAAATGAAGTTTAAAATAAGTTAAGATTTTATATTAAATAAAAATGATAAAGTTAAATAATATATAATTAAGAAAAATATATAAATTTTTAATCGTAATGATAATAAGATTTGAGAAAAATCTTCACAGACACTACTTATATCATTCATTTAAATTTGAGACATTCGTACTTGAGTTAGGTACGATTACTACAAATAATCAAGTTTTTTTTTTTTTTGAATAATTAATGTCATTGGAACAATCTAACGTCAATTGATGCAACACTTAGTAATAAATTATTTTTTTAACCATTTAAATTACTTTATTACTTGATTATTTTTCAATAGTTATTTAGATAAATTATTGAATATTAATTACATTTTTACAAATATTTTTAGTAATAAGTAGTAAAAAAATTTTATACGTATCTTAATTTTGACTTGAGTTAGTCAATATTTTTTGTTCACGTTTTATAAATAATTTATTTTTATAATATTTATACAAAAATATTAAATATTTCAAAATAATAATTATGAAGGACAAAGAAGTATTTTTCTAATTTATAAAATATTAAAAAAATCAAGAATAAAAAATAAAATTATTTCCATATTTTTATGTATCAAAGAAATCCAATATTTCTACATCAATCAAACAATCAATTAAAGTATAAAATTGAATCTATCAAACAATGAATTAAATTAAACCAAACGTGTAATTGATAATTAAAACTAAATGATTGATTACCAATGTCTTAAAAACCTCTTTTTTCTACTCTTAAAAATTCAACACATAGTAAAAAATAAAAAAAATATAATAAGAGTAACTTGAGGAGGAACTAGGCTTAGGTTTGTGTTATGAGAAAATATACTATACACTTAATAACAAATGACCATGTATAATAAAGTTGTTAATTTTTACAATAATTAATTTAAAAACCATACTATCAATCATTTGTGATTTAATATCAATATAAAATTATTTTATATTTAATGTTAAATCTTGTGCAATTTTCTTTTACTTCTCGACATTATTTGTGTTTCAATTTCAAATTTAATTATAATTTTCTCTTATACATAATAATTCATGACTTCCACTTGTTTTTCTCATTTGGGATTAGAACTTAATTCTTTTTCTTTTTGGAACTTCTAATATCTTTAATAAGTTTATCCATGTTGAAATGTGAAGAATTTAAGGGGAGGATCTTGATGGGACAAATAATACTTATTTGAAGGAATAATGTGTTCACATAGACCATAGACCATTGACCACAAGCTTTACCTATTGATTCAGAAAGCTCCAACAATTAAGAAAATGGTGTATGGATAAGGATGAAAAAGGAGGAATTTAACATGAAAGAAAAATGGAACAAAATGCAAAACTGGGAATATCTTTTTCTTCTGAATGATTTGAAGAAGAGAAAAAATCTAAATGCAAAACAGTTGAGAAAAGTACAAGATAGAAGTGACTTATGAAGTAACAAGAAAAGTAAAACACACCAAAAAAGTGAGTCTATATGGACGTAAAAATATCTTCCACATAAATACACTACTACCTTAGGATGAGGTGAATAGGGTTTAGTGGAGTCACTTTAAGCCAAAATTTGCCATAAAAATCTCAAATGGTCACAACAAATCTATCAGTTGCATAATGCATTATTTCTATTTTAGTGTCTTTTAAAATGAAATTTATTTTTTAATTTATTTTGAATTGGATAAATATTAAGTACTATATATTATTTTTACAATAAGTACTCTAATTATAAGGATTGAAATTGTTTGAAATTGTTTGAGAGATTCTACATTAATTAAAGTTATGATCTAATTATATTATATAAGCGAGAAATAAATTTTACCCTATGAATCAATTTTGAAAATGAGTTAAATATTTAATTACTTCTTACATATATAAGAGTTTATTTAATAAGATTATTGAACTTAAATTATATCATTTATTAAGATACTAAATCCTAAATAGCAGGTTATTGGGTCTAAATTGGATTATTTGTTAATAAATTTATTGTCTCTTTTACATGGTTTGGGGAACCTTATATGTAAAGTTTTAATTATTAATAAAATTGTTGGACTTAAGATTTATGATCCCTTTTACATGATTTGAGGATTCTTGATATGTAGAACCTTGATTATTAGTAAGGTTGTTGGACTTAAATTGGGTCACCTAAATCATGTTCGAGTTAAGAAAACCTCCTTAACATGAGAAAAGATGTTGGAGAGATTCCATATTGATTAATCCACGTTCAAGTTGAGAAAATTTTTTTAATATGAGAAAGTGTTACAAAAATCCCATATTAAATAACTCAATTTCAAATTGATAAAATTTTTTCATAATGAAAAAAAATGTTGGATGTTAAGAAGATCCATATTAACTAATCCAAAAAAATCTATTAAACAACACAATTTCTGCAAAATCTCCTTTCGAAAAGGGTGGGTAAAGAAAATAGGAGATATTAAAAGATGTCTTCACATACTATTATTGTATTTATTGGACATAATTTAAGCCCTCTTGAATGTGTCGGTCAAGAACATAAGAAGGAAAGAAAGATGAATGATATGTGTGATGAAAAAGAAATGAAAGAGATGCACATGATGAGTCCTTTTATAGTTCGTCCTTTGTGTGCAGTTTGGAGACCAATGTGTGGAGGCCCCTCCTCATAAAACTGGCAATGCTTGCTTATCACCATAGCCTTTCCCTCCCTCCCTCCATACCATCACATCATCATGTCTTCCCCTCTTCATTGTCCTTTCTAATGCACTCTTCTCTAAACTCTTCTTTCCTAATAATATTAACCTTTTCTCTTTACATCACTCTTCAAAAATCTCACATCCATTACCCTATTATATAATTGAAATGTAAAGTACATTTTATATGTTAATTTATTAAGTTTGTTTATTTTTTCAATATAACATTAGAATCTATTATAATAATATTTGTTAACTTTATATACATCAAAGATTAAATTTTATCTTTTAAAAAATAATTTATAAAATTAAATTAAATTTATCTTCACTTTCTACTAATATAAATAATATTAAATATTTTAATTTTTACGAATTATATAAGAAAAAAATGAAATAAAGTAAAATTATATTTATTCATTTAAAAATAAAAATTATTTATTTTAAAAAATAATAAACAAATAGGTTAAAATTAATTAATTATCAAATTACAAAAATTATTCATATATATTGAAAAAAGGATGAATTTTTTGGAAAATATTACTCGTATTTTAAACTTTTCTTCTCTTTATATATGAGTGAAAAAGTAAAATATATTATACTTAGTAGAAAATAATATCTTTCTTTGTCACTTTTTTTTAATTTGTTTTTACTCATTTTTTTATATCAGTTACTTTTTGTTCTATATTTTTTATTTCAAACGAAACAAATTATTCTTAATTTACCTAAGAGAAAGGTATTATGTGGAATAGAGATAGTATTATTTATTATTATTATTATTATTTGAAGTAGACCAAACTCATTTTATTATCTGTTAATTATGGTGAGTATTAATGCTTAGGTGTAGAAAAATATAAAAAGGTTGGATTTCTTGTACATTTCAACACATAATAACGTACATTAATGATTTCTGATTTACGATTCATATAACATGTATTAATTATTTGCGATTTAGTGTTAAAATATTAATTATATTACTTGAAAAAATTATTTTTATTTTATTAATCTACCTACGTAAGTTTTCTCCTACAATTTTTATCTATACTAACTTTAAATCATATTCATGTATATGTTTATAAAGTCGAAACATTTCTCAAGAAATATATTTTACACAATAAATATTTATATATAATATTGTTATAAATCATTATTTTATATTTATTAATAATAATTTAAACATACTAAATAAATATATTTATAACTTTTAATAAAAAATAAAAGATAATTAATTAGCTTAATATCACTTTTACCACTAAACTATCAATATAATATTTCATGAATTTTATCACTTAAATAATTTTAGTGTATTTTATTATTAAAATTTGAATTTTACCATTTAAATAATTTCAGTGTATTTTATTATATAAGATTTCGAATTTTACGTAATTTACTGGTTTATTAAATTTCTAACAAAATAATGATATGCTAAGAAAAATTTAATTTAAAATAAAATAAAATAAATGTTATTTATAAAAAAAATAATTCTAAAATACTGTTGTTTGATTTTTTTCCAAATAAAAATTGATATGTGATTATTTTATTAAAAATATAATAAATTGTTAAAATATGTTAAAATTTAAAATTTGATAATAAAATCTTTAAAGAGTTTAAATAGTGCAAAATGATAATAGTTAAATATAAAATATAATGAAATTAAAATAAACTTAAAGATTAAAATATTTTAATAAAAAAATAATATCATCTAAAAATATATATAAATTATATTTTTAAATATATGTGATTGTGATTTAAATTTATATGAGTAAAAATTAAGTAAGTGGGGTCTGTGCCAATAACTCTACTATAATCTCATATTTATATTATCATAGAGACATTTATTATGCATCGTTGCGTAATAAAATCACCATTAATTTAAATGTTGGAATACCCTTTTACGATTTTTGGTCAAACCTCTCACCCCATAAAAAATTAAGAATCATTGTATCTGCATTTTTTATAATACTCATTAAGGTGGATCTAAAAGCAATGTATAAAAGCAATATTTTCATATTAAAATCATGCTTTTATTTTTTTACATATAGTATACTTTTTGTTGAATTTTATAGAAAAACATATTAATAAAGCATTTGTGAATGATGAAGCAAGAAAAATGAGTATAAGATAAATTCTAATAAAGTGTATAATTCTCAGTTATATTTGAGATTATCTTAATTATTTTTTGTGTTTTGTGTAGAAAAAAAAAGAACAAAATATAAAAATAACTTTCCTTATGAAAAGAAATATTAAGTACTAATTCTTTACTTTATGTTTTAGAAAGTAAAAAACATTGTGAATATATGGAAAGTTTAAGTTTGTTTCGTTGTCTACTAAAGTTTTTAAAGTGTTTAGATCAAATGATAGTTTATATTATCCAACATATTCGATTTTTCCTTCACAGTTAAAATACAATTAAAATATCAGGTTAATGAAATTTTAGCTCTAATAATAATAAGATTTTATCCTAAAATTTTAAAAAATATTATATTATTTATTGAGTTAAAGATTAGTTTTTTAAGTAAATTATGTAATAAATATTGATTATGCATTAATTATATTATAACAGAAGTAGATTAAATTTAATTTATTTTTATAAAACCAGGTAAATAAAGTAAAATTTGTACTTATTTATCTTATTTTTAATTGATATTTTATTTTTAATCAATATAAAATTTTTAATTCTAAATAAAAATAAATAGTTTAAAATTATTATTTTGGACTATTAATATTTTTTTAAAATAATAATATATAAATATTATTTTTTATAAGATATTTGAGTAGTATATATAGTTGAATACAATTTGTTTATGTTAATGAATTTTTTTTTTAAATTCACTATAAACCATAATATCGAGAATACAATTAATCAATTACATACAGAGAAGTCAATGTTTTCAATAGATCTCAAGACAAAATTACATATTCAAGAGAAGTTTGGTTAGAATAAAAATCTTATTTTGGAGATGAATGGAGTATGAACAAGGATACGATTCATAGATTCATAGATTCATAGATTCATCTTGTTTTCCATGCACATGGCATTCAAAAAGAAAAAGAAATTCTGGTCCTAGCATATGGACTAATAATAGTACTTAATGCACCTCAAATAAAGTCACTTTAGAAAAATTATTGTTCATATAATCTCGGCTTCTTCTAGACTATGGAATTTTAATATAATGACAATTTCACTTTATTATTTTCTCTGGATGCTGACCATATCGAATCCCTATCTATCATAGTTGAAGTTTCGATTTAATTACTTTTTTTTTCTTTCATATATATTATTTTTTTCTACCCTTTAGTTTTCTTTTTGTGTCATTACCTATTGCCTATGAATCACGTAGAAAATTCCATATTAGTGTTTTGCTTAGGCAATAGGCATTGACCATTGAATTTTGCTTTGCAATGGCTTCACTTTCAGTGGTGGCAGCAGAATATGTTATTGAACTTGACTTCACACAGGGTCTTCAATTTGGTGAATCTAGGGCTTCACCTTTTCACACCAAATTATGACTCACTTTACGACATGTTTGCCCTTAAATGACATTGTTTGGTCGGAATTTGGTTCATCCATTCGTGGGATTTGCCTCTACCTTTGTCTCGTATACTCTGTAAACAAAGTCTTAGTGTAGTACATAAGTTTATTCAAAAAAGAGAAAACAAAGTAGACATTTTTTTTTTCTTGTACTCAATTTTTTTCTCCATCCTTTTTAATTAATTTCTTATCAAATAAGTTTTTCTCTTCTTTATCTTCTTTTCCTTCACCAGATCACAGATCAGATGTCATTCTAAAATTTAAGGTTATAGCTTTTTTTATTTAAAAAAATAATAAATTAATATTAAAAAAATTCAAGAAATATTAATCTCCAACACAGATTGTTAGCAAAAACAGTGATCATCATGTGTCTTTGAAGATGAAGATGAATGCTGTATGTAAGTGCATCTCACCTAATGCTTTGGAAAAAAAAGGAAAAAAACAAAAGAAAGGGGGATTAACAGGATTAGGTATGATATAATCAACAAAAGTATTTGATGTTCATCATTAGTGGTTGATGAATTTAAGAGAATATATGAACTTATTTGATTAATTCAGCTATGGATTGTAACACTTTATTTGGTGGAGTCAAGTCCCCAGTTGAAAAGTGACAATAGCATATAACAATGGTTGCATTTGAAATCATTGCTGTGTTCAGTCTTTTCTAGTTCGTTATAATGACATTATTTGGTGGTGAAGATGAAGAAGTCACACTCGCTTGTAGTACAAGGGAATCTGGGTTTTGAATTGAAGGACTTTTGAAGGGAAATGTCTTTTGTTTCAGAGGAAAACAACAAATTTGATTAATTAACTAAATTAAGCATTGATTCATACACATAAGAGATTCAATTTCTCTTGGGCATTTTCTAATTATGTTCTTGAATCAATATGTTTCTAATTAACAGAAACACCTATGTGTTCTACATGTAAGCTTTGCAAAAAATTTATTCTCCAAATTTTCTTATCTTATATGATATCCTAGGTTTAAATATTAGTAATATTAGTATTAATATTAGTAATGGATTAAAGCCTAATTCATCCTCATAAAACTGGCTCAATAAAATTGGCTCAATGAGATGAGGTTTGCACTACTATATAAAACTTATTTTGACTTTATCTCTAGTCGATGTGGATCTTCAACATCAAACCTTATTGTCATTATCATTGAAAAACAACAAAATCATATTTTGCAAATTGAAAAGAATTTTCAAATGCTTATTATTGATATTTTGTTACAAATGCAAAATAGATGAAGCATTTCTAAAGTAAAAAAAAAAAAAGAGTTAACAATTATAAAACAAAATAGACACGAAACTTTCTAGATTCATTGACTAAGCTTTTTTAAGTTCTTCAATTTCATATTCTCTATACTATTAGAATTTTTTATATTTTGTGTGAATTTTCTTGCATATTTACTATATAAAAAAAGTGCATAAAAGGAGTCTTAATTTATTAGTATAAATATTGTAGAATCCCATAAAAAATTGTATAAAAAGTTATATAAAATTGCTGATCTGATTAAGTAGTTTTAATTGGAAGAATTAATAATAACTTCAAAATTTTCGTAAAAGTAACACTCATATTTTAACCATATTATATTTTATAAGATTTACAATTCACTATATTATTTATCCACTTAGTTACTGTATCTTTTAGAAATTATAAATGAAAAATTCTAATTATTAAAAAAATTAACAATAGACTATTATTTTATATAAGTAAAAAACAAACTTCACTTTTTGAAATTTTTAAATAATTTTGAAGAGTAAGTTAAGTTGATGAGCATGTATATCCTTACTTTCTATTATTTCATATGAAAGTAGTCACTTGTCAATATCAATTCAAACCCTTAGCTAGGTCTCACTCTGTCGAGGTTGGAAGATAGGGTTTAGGGTTTAAGAAGAGTGATATCAGAGAAGATTATTTATTGGCTCGAGAAAGTTAAGCACGGAACTGATAGACTTGTACCTGCTGCATCTCCAATCATACACTGCTGATCTAACTAGTGGCATGCATAAAAATATAAGCCATGGAATTGAACTATATTTTCATAATTTTATATATATAAACATTTACCCAAAAGTAGCACATATATAATTTTTTATTAATTATTAAATTTTAAAGTGAGTTGAAATTCCAGATTAAGTAGAAATGAGAATGTTGAATAATATAAGGGAGAAAGACACACAAACCCGTAACCTTAAAATTTTGGATATATAATTGTAATTTATTCCTATTTGTTAAAAATCTTACCCCTCCTTCCATACCTAACAAAAATTTGACACTATTGATCATATATCTAAAAAGCTAACATCGATGATTAATTAGTGGAGGTCGATCATGTGAATTGCTTTGGGAGGTGATTAGATGTTAAGATGTAGCAGAAATTAGCATCGATTATGGTTGTGTTTCCTCCATTACTATTTGATTTGAAACACTGATTTGAAGTATTAAGTTCAGATCAACTGCACCACTCATTCTATCAAATAATTTCCCACCCACATTTTATTTTATTTTTTGGTTCTTTAATATCACTAACAATCGATAGTTTTTAATGTTTATATATTTGTGAAAGGGAAATTCTTCATAGATGCACGAATTCAACAGACAAAAACTGTAATATAAATTAATACAAATATGTGACAACCTAATAAACCTGTTCTCTTTCTGATATTACTCATCTGCTTCAACCCCTTTTTTCAAAAGCAATCCACATTTTATGATTCAGACCAAAAATGAAAGTAAGGATGATAATAAATTAATTATTGCATGATATGATTTCCATGGTTTAAATGACAAAATTAATTAGTTGTTAAAATATTTGATAAAAATAAAATGACATAAAATAATAAATATATTCATTCATGTTTATATAAGATGATTATTCAATCCATAAAGAATAAGATCATGAATTCATACATATTTTTTGAAAAATTCTACAACTATTGAAACACTATACTTGTATGAATATCAAGTGGGAATAATAAAAATTAAATGATATATTTTCTTTATCGATAATAATTGATTAATTTGTTGCTGCTGCTGTTTTTTTATTTCATAGATTTTCTAGGGCATTCAGAAGGTTCTGCATGAGACAAAATTGATGCATTACATTTAATTATATATAAGGGTACTTGATTTTTCTAATCATATTCTGAAACTTTTTAATAAGTGATTGAATGTATAGATAATGGTGCATGTATTAGCAAGTTGACTTGTAGAGGCTGAAAACATAGCCTCCATTTTGCAGAAATATTGAAATCACATGGGATGATTGCCAAAAACTCATATCAAATTGGTTCTGAGAAGATATTCAATTAAAAAATAGGCAATTATAGGACTATGGATTGCTTATCTCACTTGTTTTCTTCCATGTGGTTGAATAAGTATTTTTTGTTTTTGAGAAAATTAGTGGCATTCACTTGTGTCTTTTTCTTAAAAGAGCTAAAATTAGTGATAAACTTGCTTCTTGGTCAAGGGATGAAGTCTGCATGGTCCCATTCCCATAATTATTTTGCTTCCAGAAGAATGCAAATAAATTGAATCTACCTATTATTTTTATGAAGGATCTCACTTTATGATTTCATATTGAATATGCTTTTGAATTCAGAAATGTGGCTTTTGAACACATCTTTGTATTGTTTAGATGATCATAATATAATTTCAAAATAGATAGTATTTTTTTGTTATTATTAAATTTAAATGATTAAATTTAATAAATTAAATTTCTGTTAGAAAGATCTACATTAATTAAAAATATGTCTAATTATAATATATAATTAAAAAAGAAATTTCATATTTTTTAATTAGTTTTAAAAATTAGTTAAATACTGTAATATATATATAATATATATATATATATGAAAATAAAAATAAATAAAGTAACCTTTTTTACAATAAAAAAGGAAAATTGTAACCTTCTTATATGCTGTGAAAAAAATCATATTAATATTTTAATAATATTAGTATTACTGATATTTGAAATTGTCTACGAAATAATATATTCTTATATAATAATAAATTAAAAGATATTTTATATTTTAATTTAGAAAAATAAATTAGGATTGAGAGCCAATTAATATTCTACGAAGATGTTGATCTTAAAACGACTATTTATGAAATTAAAATTTATTATGATGTGCGTTAAAAATGACAATGAGTGATTAATAAAATAATAATATTAGTTAGTAATTAGTTTAATTAAATTGAGTTTGACTTGTGTTTCTTTTTTTCTTTGTCTTTTCCTTTTTCCTAACTTTCCGAATTTTTTAAAATAATTAAAATTAGTATTTTAATACCCATTAATAATTTGGAGATATTATAATGTTTATTTTTGTAATTAGTTCATAAATTATAATTCTAAATATACTAAAATAATGTAAAAGAATCTTATATTCCTCAGAGAAAATATAATTAAATTGAAAGAATTGGAAATCTGTATGAGAAAATATAAAATGTTCGTAATATTGAATAGAAAAAACCTATTTAATGAAAATATCAGATTAATTATAACTTGTATTGAAATATTTGTGTGAGTGATCAACCAAATTAAGTAGACTTATGGATAATTATTTAATTAATTTGGGCTTGTATTGTAATATTTTCTATCTTTTAGCTCATTATAACAAGCCCACCCATTTCATTTGAGCCCAAAATTAGGGTTTCATCCAACGGTCAATAATTAAGGAAGGCTTGAATTCATGTGGGTAGCTTATGATTGATGTATTTTATTCTGAGTTTTTCTTTGAACTTGGATTGGTTAAATTTTTCTCTTGCTTGAAAATTAGAAATCTAATTATACATTTATTTGAAATTAAAAATTATTTTCTTATTTATTTGTAAATAAAGATGAATATCATAATATCTGTATGAGTAGCTATTCACTATTAGGGTATGTTTGAAAAACAAATTATAAGAATTTTTAGAAGGAAAAAAAATTAATTTTCTTATAAAATTTGTACAAACATATTTATACTAATATATATTTACTTAAATGATATTTTATTAATGTAGATAAAATGTATATATTGCAATTTTACTAAAGGTTAAGGTATCGGCTTACAAATATGAGTTTCATATAGGGTACACATTTGAAAAATACTTTGAAGGTTCATAAATTTATGTATTTTTTTCTTCCATTAAAAGGATGTGGATTTCAAAAGAAGAAGTCTTTTGTTTTTGGGCTTTTTTATATGTTCTATTGGGTTGAGCAAGTTGGGCTGACAAATCTTGGATCCAGCATGTTGGGTTTGGAATAAAACCCACAAACAACTTACTATTTGGTATTTGGTATTTGCACTTCGTCTTATTATTAATAAATTCCCATTTAAATTCTAATCAGGTTTAATTATATTTTTAATTCTTAAAATTCAGAATAAAAAATCATTTTAATCCTTTAAATTTAATGAAATATAATTTTAGTGCTTAAATATTAAATTTAAAATTTAAAAATAACTTTAAAAAGTTTATGTTAATTCCTCAAATTTGATATTTAAGAATTAAAATTATATATTTTTTAATTTTGAAGAAGTAAAATAAATTAGAATTACAAGATCAATCAAAATTATCCTAAGGATGAGAAAAATAATTAATTCTTTTAATTAAGTTTCTATAAAATTGTTTTCTTGACCAATTTGTCTCTCTCTATCAATTGTTTCCTTTCCTTCAACTTTTACCTGTCAAATCTCTTCTTCACTCTCTTTTTTCAAAAAAAACTTGGAGGTTTTTCAATGTCAAACGATCTTTGGGAAAATCATGTTTGAGTGAATGTTGAATTATTAGAAACTAGCATTTTGTCTACATCAAATGCCTTTTGTTGAAATCATTTTTATCTTCTACACATTCTAATGGAAATAAGAAATAGTGCCTTCTGGTTTTGATGGCTTTGTCTTCTCTTCCCAACTTCTTTGCTATGATTTGCAAGGACCAACTTTTTCATGGTGTCAAAATCTTTACTCCTTCCATCTCACCAAGTCAGAGCCACAAAAAGGACACTTTTTAGCCACATTTCATCACATAATAAGTTTACATGGCTGTGAAAGTGTCAACATTTCATAGGGCATTCTGATATATGCTTCTTAGCTAAATAATTTAACTGATAAGTTATTCAATATAAGCTTCTTCAGAATTTATTCCATAAATTTCACCATATTATTGACATTTACAATTATATATATAAATTTTTAGTCATTTTAATGAAAAAGTCATGAATTTTTTAGTCCAAAAGTGGAAGTTGCAAGGGCTTATACAAGATCTCTAGAGACATAGAGAATTGCAGTGTCCATTAATATAATTTAGGAATGAATTGTAAGTAGTGGAATAATTTAGTACATCACAATCTAATTAAAGGTTATTTTCTTAAAGCAAATGACTTGTCATGAAGTGCTTTTGACTACTTTTTAAGTAACTTTTATTGAAATTCAGATGTGATTTTGGTATTTTGGTGTTTTCAGCAACAACAGAAAGTGGTGTTTTTTGTATTTTGATTTAATGCATTTGAAATGCATATATCCAATTCATTATTAATATTCCAAAAATCTTTCTACATTTGATTCCCCCTTCTATTAACATTTTCTAGTAATTTATTCTATAATAATTTTTACATTTTTTTCATTTTAAATTATTTTCTTATCATCGTTGTATCTATAATTGTACATTTTTTAGAGATACCATGGTAATAAGTGAAAAGGATATTACTTCAATAAATTTCACTAAAAGTTAATAAAGTAAATTAAAAACTCACAAGAACCACATACATTATTCCAATAAACTCCACATTCAAAACCTTAGGTTGAACTTGAAAGGAGTAGAAAAAAAAAAGCATCCTTGAATCAGCTTTTTTTTTGTTAAAGAAAAAAGACAGGTTGATGATTCAACCATTTTCTTCCCATTCTGACAAAAAAATCAAATGGGTTTCAGACTTTGTATCTTACACAGCACCTTCAGTCTTCTTGGTGCATCACCTCACTCAGCACAAAGTTATCAAACAATTTTATGGAACCTTCAGTGTTCATGGTTGGTCCAACACCTCACTCCTCACAAAGCTATCAAAGAGTGTTAGCCTTTGTGTATTCAGAAGTTCCAACATATCTATGTACTTATATATATAGATATATATATTCTACCCTGAATTGTTCAAGGCTTTGGCTTGAATGTTGAAACCAGAAACTGTTTAGTTGCCACTGCAAAAATCAGTGGGTGGTTCCTTCTGCACATGGATTGTGATCCTTTCATCTCTTGGAGGTTGACATGGGCATGCTGTGGCTATGAATTTTGGGACAGCATCCCCTGGCATCAGCACAGGCAAACTCTTTGCATAATTCTGCTTCATCATCTGCATACCAGTAAATTCAATGTCAGAAAAATTATTCTTAACCATACAACTTTCACATAAATTTAAGAATTCAATTCGAATACACAGCAGTATTAAGAATTTTTATATTATTATCTAACTACAATTTGTCCTCTACAATAACTATTTTAAAATTGTATCTGACATTATCTGACTGATTTACCGTGTACATTTTTTTAAGGTTTTGTAGATTTTCATAAACTGGAAGTTTAATGTTGACCATCTATTCTAGTTATGGCAAGATTTATTAATCAAATCCTTAGAATAATGAAGCTATATAATTAGTTCTTAAAATATTAGAAATCAAGTTACATAGTCCTTCGACTAATAAAAAACTCTTCAAATCTGTCTCTTAATATTAGTAAAATACATCAAGGTAGAGACTAAATTGATAAATTTTCAGTATTTAACCACTACTTATGCTATATAGAGCAAAGGGCAACACTTTGGTTACTAAATTGATGGTTTTATGAACACTTATTCTTCACTCTTGTTGAGTTTATATATATGTTTAATTTTTGAGAGTTAGGAAGAGTGATGATTACCACAACAGGAAAAGCTGGTTTCTGGTAGGGGGAAGCTAAGTCTGATTGTATTTGAGTCTGTTCCAAAGATTGAGTGTTGATGAGGCCATGAGACTGAAGCAAAGATTGAAGCTTACTCCAATGCAAGCAGCAGCAAAAGAAGCCACAAATGAAGAGTAAACAGACAAAGAGAAGGGCTAAGCCAAGAGGAAATCCAATTGACACACGGGTTGCAGCAGTGTCCTGAAGCTCCATTTCTCCACTTTAGTATAGTGTTGGTGTATCTCTTCTCATGTAGAATCTGAATGAGTGAAAAACTTGGGAATGTTCAAATAAATAAATAGGTGAAGCACCTTTGCTTTAGGGTTGGTAGTTGATGGTGGTGGGGTGTAGTTGCTAGTGGGAGGACTGTGGAGAGTGACATGTTTATTATTGAGCTTTCATATGAGTCAGTGTAGAGTGAGTGGTGACACTTTTCATTCTACTCTACTCTTCTGTTTATGGAAAGAGCAAGAAATTCTTGTGTTCCTGGTGTGTGTTTGAGTGCAACTTTAACTACACATGATTTTAGTTTGTGAAATTAATTTTGAGTAAAATGAGTTAAAGGAAAGTGACTCATGTTTTCAAATGCTTTGATATGAAAAATAGTTTTCACATGTTGGAAAGTAGTTAACTCACTGTGCTTCAATTTTTTTGCTTCTAATCCCGAATTTTGTTCAAGTCCTGTTCTGAAAGTTTTAGGGACCCTGTTATGAAGAATGCCTCGATATTTAGACCGCTATCTGCATGATCATGGTCTACTTTTTCCAAAAATGTACCTTTCACCAAATTGTGAGGGACAGCAAAAACCTCTATAAGGAAAGTCTAGTTTTCCGACCACCATATACCCTACTAAACTGTTCCTAAATCTGGTGTGAAAGTGTCTGAGAAATCAAAATTACTAAAGAAGCTTGAAGGAAAAGACAAGTGAAGATATTTAAGAAACTTATATTATCATTTGAGCATGTGTGAATAAATTAGTTATGGGTGAAGAAATTCTTGCATTAGCTTGATTTTGTGCAAGATAAATATTTATTGTATTGTGACAGTTAAAGTGTTATTCATTTTTGATAAAAATCTAATTTTTCATTCTAAATCAAAATATATTGATGTGAGGTATTATTGGATACATGATGTTTTGGATGCTAAGCTGTTGGAGTTAGCTAAGATTCATACAAATGATAATGGTGCTGATATGATGACCAAAGCATTGCCATGAGAAAAGATTGAAGCTTGTTGTGAAGTCGTCTGTTTAGCGGATATCTCCACATAGTCGTGAGGAGGAGATTTGTTGGGTTATTGGGCTTCCTTCTTATGTGGAGAATATGCTCAAAAATGGTCTCACTTAATTTAGTGGAGAGGGATCAGATTAGGAAAATTAGAAGAGTCATTTTGAAGAAAGAGAAAAAGCCAAGTAAGAAGAAAAGAAGAGAAAAAGTTTATTTTCGCAAAAAACAAAGTTTGTTATGATGTTTTTCGTTGGTGTGAGTTCGTTCACCGTCGGATTAAGCTGTTTTCTCCCAAACTAGACCTCCAATTGACGATTCGAACAATTAGAATGAAGAACTATACCTCTGGAACCCACTATCCAAAAATCAATCCGATCCGACGGTTAACGAATTCACATCGACAAAAAACACTAGAGCAGACTTTGTTTTTTGCGAAAATAAACTTTCTCTCTTCCTTTCTTCTTATTTGACTTTTTCTCTCTCTTCAAAATGACTCTTTTAATTTCTCTAATATGACCCTTCTCCACTAAATTAAATAAGACCGTTTTTGAGTTTATTCTCCACGTAGGAAGGGAATCCAATAACCTATTAACTAGTACATATACACATGTTTTTAACTAAATTAAAACTGTGAAACTTGAATTCTGAATCTTATCTGATTCAAACAAGATTGTTTTCTGCAAAAGATTACAAAAAGGAACAAATACTCTTCTACCTTTAGATGAAAAACAAATCATAAAAAAATGAAAAGTGATTTTGGGAGATCACCACACCCCTTTTAGTTATGCAAACTTACAACCAGTCAAAATTTTACATAACTATATTAGATGTACTTCAATAACATTTTCTTGAGAGTTTTAGATTTGTTGAAGCTACATGGTTTATTATTATTAATAAGTTAGAGTAGATTAGTTAGGAATATGTTTTGGTTTGCATTAACCAAGACCATAGTGTTTCCTTTGTATGGGCAAATCATGAAGCATACTTTTAGGTATCATTCCAAAGCTCCTTTTAGTGATTTGTATATGCAAGGTGAGGAGGTACCTTAATGTAATGGACAAGCTTGCCTTAATGTTGAAGATTCTAGAATAATGGGGCCTACAAGGATCAAAGATGAAGCAAAGACATTAACAAAAATAAGTGTGCCTCTCAAATGGGCTACTCATGGTCAAAAATAGATCCAAATCCACTTCTCAAAGAAAAGCAGAAAAAGTTGAATTGATGTTTGTATGAATCTTTGTCTGGGACATTATTGTTTATTATTTTATTATCTCATTATTATACATGCATAGAACTGTTATGCTTTTTCTTTTACAAATCGTATCTTAAATATTATTTAATTTTCCTTACATAAAGCCTACTTTTATTTTGATTTATGCAAACACAGCTCTTAAAATCTCTGTCAACTATCAAATCAAAAAATAAAATTCTGTTTCTTTTTCTTTTTTAACAAAAACTAGTGCACTTGTTTGCTGTGATTATTTTGTTTAAAAGATGAAGTGTTTGGAGAGTAAATTTTTGTTACAAAAGAGTGGTTAGTGTTGAATTTTTCACCACCTATTTTTTGAAAAAAGTTGCCACACTTTATATGATGAAGCATGGTCCTATTCATGTTTAGTTAATGAAAACTGATATGTAGAATAACTTATTTGAGAATGAACAAATAGACTATCAAAAATAAAAAATAAAGAAAAAATTTAATACATCAAACATAACAAAAATTATGTCTCATAATGCTAAAAAAACGTCACTTAAATTTAATGAGTTAATTTTATAAAAATAAATTAAATTTAAAATCTAATTTTATTATGTTATAAAATTCATTCTAATGAATTTATTAGATTTATTAAATTCGATCTTTTTAAACTGATTTATATATAAATTTATGTTCGAGTGACATCTTGACCTAGTTTTATAAACATAATTAAACTTAAAATTAATTTATCTTGAACCTATCATAAAGTTGAAAATCTGAAATGGAATATAGAAAAGAGATGGATCTGGTGTTGATTTGAATTTTTCAGGAAGATGCATTGGCATTGCATTAATTAAGGAATGATGGAACAAGTGAAGCTTTTTCACCATACTGTGTTAGTTAACATCACCTCTTTAATTATGAAATGGAAAAGCAAAGTTGTTTGAAACCTTCATGAAAAATATGGTGTACTCACAAAAAGACAAAACTCTTACATAAACTTTTTAAGGTTGCTTTCCCAGGTGACTCATTGGTCGAATATATTAATCTAATTATTGTCTCGACTAAACCCTACCCTCACCATCATCACAACATGCGTGGCTTATTCCTGTTAAGCACGGTTCCTTATAAAGTTTACTCTCTCTTCCTTTAATCACATTACAATTTCGGAAACAACCCTTTTCACCCACACATTCAATTAGGGTTTTCTTTCACCAACTTTCTTAAAAATGCATTGCAAAATCACCTTCATTTTCTTCAATCATTTAGATTCATTGCTTTGGGATTGGATATTGTTTATTTAGGCGATAATTATTTCTACATGCTATAAGACTCATGTTAATAAGATTATTAGGCCTAAATTCGATCACAAATTATTAGACTTAAATTGAACTACCTGTTAATAGATTATAATTCTTTTCTACATAATAATTTGAGGAGCTTGATTATTAATAGAATTGTTAACGGACCGCTGTATAGAGTCTTGATGGTTAGCAAGGTAGTTGGACCTAAATACACGTATTAACGGATCACGTTCGAATTGAAAATGATTTCTCAACATGAGGGAAGGATATTGGGAAAATTTCACATTGACTAAATATGAGGTCAAACTATAATATATAAATGAGATATAAATCTTATTTTCTGAACTGATTTTATAAATGAGTTAAACTCGTACTCAATTTTGACTGTTTTACATTTATTTATTCATGTTCAAGATATATGTTTCTCCTATAGATCATGATCTTCCAAAAATTTTCTTATATTTAAGATCATGGTAATTAATGTGCAGAAACTCGATCAGTTTCGATTTGACCCACTTTATGATAGAACATGAAATTAAATTTTTTAGTGGGTCAATTGAAAGTGAGAATAAGAAATTAACATTAGGTTTAGGTCAACATCAAAATTGGAAGTCTTATGTGGAAAGCAAAATAATTTAGAACCCTAACTTTATCAAAATCAAAATGCCAAATGTAAAGAGTTTTGTTGCATACTTTTTGGGTTTTAGTGCATTCCATCACACAAAGAAAAGAGACCCTTATGCTTTATATTCTTTAACATTCTACATAAATAAAGTACTTCACATATCACAAGATATACTATTTCTTTTTTAATTTTAAAAAGTAAATCATTTTTTTATCATAATTACTGCTAAACTTTTGAGTTTAATTTTTATATTTCATAGTGTAAAGTTTTTTTCTTTTTTTAACCTTCAATCAATTATAAATTATCCTAAATATAACTTTGGAGTAATTATCATAAAAAATAACAAATTTATCATATATAATACTAAGGTAGACTTTGTGCTATTTTTTTTTTATTTTTTTTTATAAATATAGAATCTTGAAATTGAATATAAGCTCAACTCATAAGTAAATAATATTGAGCATATCAGAGGGTCCATGATCACTGGAATGGTTCTAGGCCTTCCTGGCCCAAAAGCATTGTGGGCTTTTTATGATAAATGATTCAAAATGTTGGCTTTAGAACTTCTCGTGAAATTTTGACTTTTTATTTATTTTTATTGTATTTAATATACTTAACTTCAGTTTCACAGGATTTTATACTCGAAGTATAAAACATCTGAACTGATATAAAATAAATTTAATAACTATATACTGTTCAAATATGAAGATTTACAATCAAATAAACCTTTTCAGAATATTTTCAAACATGTTCTTCTCGACCACAAAATCACACTAATTCTTGGAGGGAAAGACACCAACATAAACAAACTACCAATACTCCAAACACCTTACAACAGCACCAGTAAAAGTTACACAACACCAAAACACTTGGTTTTGGGAGGTTAACATCAGTTCTCAACCTCAAAACAGTACTTAGCAGATGAAAAAAAAAATATTTTCTTAATTTTTTAAATAAAAAAATATTCGTTAAAGATCTCGTTAAATTTAAAATTCAATTTTAATATGGTATCAAAACTTATCCTAATAAAATTATAAATTTTATCGAATTATTTATTATCATATCACTCATAAATTTTTAATCTCATATTTGAATTTAAATTGAAAGAATCTCAGCATAAATAATATATTATCAAATTATCTATAATTATCTTTCAACCAAACCTAATCCACTAGATTGTTTAAGATGAATACAACTTACATATATAATAAGTAATATTGTGATGTTACTTGTTAACAACACTCGTTGAGTTGAGTGGATACGCTTGAATATTTAACCTAGAGACACTACCTTTGCAACCGATACACACTCCTACAAACTCAAGATATCATTAAAAATTACACCTATATCCTTATAAATAGTTCTAATCCTTTTCAAAATGTTTTGTTACTTCTATATCTATGATATTTCTTTTCTTTTTTCTTAATCTTTATCATTGATTATAGTTAATTTAGTATTAAAATGATAAATATTAATTGAAATACTTAAGATAATAAATAATATTTTTAATTATTTTTGGATTCGGATTCAATTAAATGATAATGTCATTATTTATATAAATAAGGTAATTACATATACTTTATTTTAGGATTTATTTTTAATTTTAATATATTATCACAATTTATTTTATTATTTTGGTTTAATATTATTTTTACTTTTTAATTCAATAATTTTTTTTAAACAAAATAATTATTTAAATAGATTTTTATAATTTTTATTTTTAATATATTTTTTTATATTAAAATTATAATTTTAAGTGATTATAATAAAATATAATTTTAATATATCATAAAAAATTATTTTATTTCCAAACCCTAAAAATAATAAAATTATTAAATATGTATTATATATTTTTTTAAATTTGTAATATTACTCTATTAAAATGTGTAATTTAAAAATAATAATATTTTTTTATATTTTTATCTGATTAATTAAAAATTAACATAAAGTATCATTTTATTTATAATATATTACATATATTTTGATTCTCATCCTTCCTTACGTATTAAAATTATAAATACATATAACTTATTATACAATATAAAATAAAAATTTAGATAATTTCTTTCTTTAAATAATATTTTATCAATAACAGAACAATGCTCATGAGATATTAAAAATTATAAATAAATTTTACGTAATTATCTCATATAATAGAAAAAAATAATTATATTACTCAATTGAATTACTAATGTAAATATTTTAATTCAAAATATGCTTAGTTATTTCAATTAATATTTTTCATTCTTGATGCTAAACTAAATATAATTAATGACAGAAAATATTAAAAAAAAAAAACACTCGTTAATGTTAAAATACACTTTTGAACACACGCTCTTTTAATTAATTGAAATTTATTCAAATTCATACAAACATGAATGTCCCACAACATGTTAAATGATTCTCTGATAGTTTTATATCTTTCAATGAATTTTAATAAATAAAACAAAAGTGTGTTAGAAATAGTCATTTAGATAAAATGTTGCTAGCATTCCTATGTGGAAAGACATTAGTAGAATATTTAACCATATTGAAAGTCTAAATGTGATTAAAAAGAAAGAAAAAAAAAAAGAAGAAGAAATACATATAAAATTAGGGTTAGTTGAAATATTTATAAAAGAAAACCATCTAATAACAAAGATCATATATGCTCTTTCTAAAGTGTAAAAGTTCATCATTCTGCATAACATATATTTTTCCATTACTATTTTAAAAGTTTAGATGAATTAAAATTTCTCCTAAAATAAAAATAGGAAAAAGATTGAATAACCTATAAACTAAAAAGATACAAAATTATTTTGGATAACCTATAAATTAGAAAGATAAAAAAATCTTAATCTTAACCTTTTAGATAAGAATTAAAATCATATTTTTTTATATAATTCTGATTTATTTCATTTATATATATTTTTTAATATCAACTATTCTCTTAAATACCTAACATCCTAAAGTTTTGGAATTAATATTTAAGACTTAAAACCACTTTTAACTTAAAAGATATATTTAATTATGTACTTAATCTTGACCTTTTTTAATTAAATTAATAATATATATATATATATATATATAAATTTAGAGATTTAACTTTAACCACACTCCATTGTCCTCTATTGCACAGGTAGAATTTTACTTTGACAGGGCTAGTGAGCAGGTTTTCATTTCTGCATAGGCACATTCAGCTTAACGTGCTATGAAATTTTTTTGGCTACACAAACGTGCTATGAAGTTTAATACAATAAGAAAGTTTGTTTTAAAATAAAATGTAACCAATCATTGAATCATCATCATTACCTCCTCAAGTAATCTATTATAAACGATTCTTATCCAAATATTTTAAGTTTATTCATGTCCAGGTGATGTTTTTCCCTCTACAATACCAATTGAATCGAACTGTAATTCATGGATTATAGTGGAAATATATCTGAGATTTAACTCTCTTGGTGGCTTCATGTGGCATCAATCTTGACATTAGACATTTCTGCAAAGTATTGAGGCCACTTCATTGGTCATATACTAAAGATTCCCACCAAATATAGTATATATTGCTAACAGAAGTTCCCAGAAGAGCCATTTTGGGGAAAGAATCTAACAAAAGAATGATTGGATGAGACACTGATTTTAGCAGCAAAATAAAAGGGTAATCTCATGTTATATCCTCTGGATCCAGCTATTCTTTTTAATTTATTTCTCGATCTGGTTCCTTCGTGGTTGGAAGTATTCATGTGAATTTTTTAGTTCATTGCAGAACGTGAAAATGGATCAACTATATATGGCTGGAGTGGAAATACTATGAATACCCTTCTCCACTAAAGACAGATTTAGAGTTAGTACTATAACATGCATGCAGTAGAATAAGTTTTGGTGTTTGTTTCTGGTTTGTTTCTGGGTATCTTGGACTTGTTAATTCCACTTTGAATCGATTCACAAATGGATATTGGATCCTCATTATACTAAAATCAGATGTTTGAGTTTTTAGTCTCTTGATAGGGTTACCTGAAAGACCTTCTAGTACTCTATTTTGAAACATTTATTCTGCACATTAATTGTTACCAACTGTTGTTAATTATGGATAATGGTTAATGGTATTCATTATGGTAATTGGAGTTGAAACACAAACTAATTCTGATGATCCTGCCAGATAACTGTGTAAAGTTGCAATGAACAAAATTATTATATGGAAATGAAGAACATATATTCAATAAGAACATATATTATTAGCTTTAAATAATTAATATTATATATAAAAAGCTTTTTTAAGTGATTATATGATCATTAACTGTCGTTTTTTATATGACTAAAATTTGCCATCTAAGTATGAGTTATGTTTTGATTTAGTTCTTTTATATATTTTTGTTTCTTAAAATTTTAAAACTAATAATTTTTAGCGATCTATAAATTTTTTGGAGATATCAACCAAATGTTGACATTATTATACACTGACTTGTTTTCTTGCATACACACTTTAGATTTTGTTAATTTTAAAAATAGTTAATAAGTGTCACTGAATAAAATTTCAAAGTTTTGAGAAAAAAATACTTTTTATAGAGATTAAAATTAAAACTCATTAATTTTACACTGACTAAAAATATATTTAAATTATTTTTTAATAATTAAAATTGAATCCTTATTCAATTTTTTTTCTAACGATTAATAGCAATCCAATAATATTAGAAGTATAAGTAAGCTTGATTTATATAAATTGACAAAAGAATATTTAAATAAAAATTTAAAAAATTCATTACATATATATATATATATATATATATATTATAAATGGGGCATGGATACATACATTTATATAAATTAATATTACATAACACCTCTTTTACGTTCTTAATAATTATTTAGCAAACTTTTTGTGAGAAACCTAATTTTAATAGTTTAAAAATTATAAGAACTAAATATGAATAATCAGAATTATAAAATCCAATATCATAAATAGGTTAAAAGTAAAAATATCAGTGATACAATTAAACCCATAACTTTTTGAATGGTTTACTCTAAGTTACATTCAAGGGTTGTGATGTTCTGCCATTTAAATTTTAACCAACAGATTTTATCCCTTCAAAGTAATAATCATTATATTAAAAATAATAAAGATCTTATTTAGAATTCATCTTATTGGCATGCATGTCCTATTAATAAAAGAAAGAAAAGCAATTTTTATTAAATATTTGTAGAAAAAAAATATACTAACACTACATGTAAGATAAATTTAATAACAAAAAAAAGAGTGTTAAAAATTTTAATCCTTTATACATGTAACTGTAACTCAGTAATTATCATTGTCACATTCTTTATTTTTTAGTAAATGACATTAAACATTAAATGTCACATCATCTATAGGAAAATGCCTGTACTCTTTTTTTATTCTAAAAATGTCTTTACTCTCTATACATAGAAGTTTTACAAAAAGAGAAACTAAAAAAGGCTTTATTTAGTTACAATTAAATTATTTTTTTAATTGCTACTGAAAAGGCATTTGTGAAAGGAATAGAGACAAAAAGATCTGGAACTTTACTCTCTTATTAATTTTGCAGTTTCACTTTGGCTTCATCTTCCATATATGTATATTCTTAGACCTTAGAGCTTATAATTTATTATATCTTAAATATAAATTATACATGGACTATTAAGATTAACTACTTTTGATTTTACCATCTTTTCAAATTATATGGTTAATGTTAGCTTCTTCACACTGATCTCTCTAACTTTTGTATGTTTTTAAGCCATAATTTTACATGATTAATTGGCATCTCCATTAATGTGAACATGTTACAATGTTCCTGTTGAAGAAATCAATTATTGTCATACATTAAGAAGAAACAAATCCTGCTAGCTTGGCTTCTAAATCAATGGATCACTATCAGAAACTCAGAAACTCTCCCTATATAGCTAAAGTGCACTTGCTGTATTATTTTGCACCTCTCTATCTTCTACTCTCACAAACATCTTCCTCCATATCCTGCACTTCTAAATAGTGCTTGCTTTATATCTTCGGAACTCAGAATTGTCTTCTGCTGCAATTCCTATTGAATAGAAATAAAATGACCATATAAACACAGAAACTATACAATCAAGGATATTTAGACAGTGCCAAAACCAGCATAGGTGGAGTTTTCTGAGTACGAAAAATAGAATGTTTTTGCTTTTTTCCTCTTCAGTTCCATCCTTTTAAGTGAAACCAAAATATATCATGTTCCTTTACCATCATGGTGTAATATAATTACTAATTACTTATGTTATTCTTTAAGAATGTAAGAATCACAACAAATATATTTGTTGAGAGAAAATAATCCTTTAAGTAAATTTCACTATCTTAAGAGATTGGTCTTTAATCTCAACTTATGAAGGGTGGTTAATTCAGAATAAAATCTCGTGTTCATATCTACTTCAGTTTTAGAATGCACCCAGTATAAAAGTAGAACATGTATTCTCTATTCATTTTAACTCTATGTATTATACCTCTGAGCAAGAAGCTTGCACTGTGAAATCATTGAAACAGCTAATAACACATTGTTGGATCTCGAGGCCTAATGTTTCCAATGTGTTTACTGTAGACAGCAATAAGCCTGGCTTCCCTGCACAGCAGATCTCCACCCTTGTATTGACATTTCTCCTCTCCACTTCAAACTGCACCAAATCACAGTTGAGATCCTTCAATGATGATTTATTTGACTTTAAAAGAATCTTGGTAGGTTAGTCTTGTTAGAGATTTTACACTTAGTAATATGACTAATATGATGAAATTAATGTATATAAGTAATAGGTAGTTCTCACCTTCCTAAACTATTTTGTAAAAAAACAAATTTTGAAAACCCCAGAAAGTACACATACCTTTGGAGAATTTCTGACTAAGATTTCGTTTGGCTTTACATCCTTTAAAATGTTAGCCATGTTGGAATCCACTTCTATTTCTTGCTTCAAATTGTTGATCTTTTCCAAGAGCTCTTTCATATAATCGATAGTGTCTCCAAGGATAGCTGTTCTGTCCATCTGTGAGAAGTATTTTAAACATGCAAATCAGCACTTATGCTGCATATATGACACACGCCAAAGTAGTTCTACATGTAGTTTTACATTTTAGTACTTCTCATAATGATAATGACTCATTCTGACTTCATACCTTACTTATCTTTGGGACAATTGATCTTAGCATGGAGAGTCTGTCGTTTAATCTCTTCCTTCTTCTCCTCTCTGCCATTAGGTTCTTGGAAGGCTGCCCCTGAAGCTTCTTCGCCCTATTCTTTCTTTCCACACATGAATCTGTGTTGAAAACAGGCATTTGAGGAGAATGGCTTGGCTCCATTTTGCATGTGGCTTGCAGGTCCAAACAATGAAGCTCTTCCCCAAGCAAACCCGGATCTTCTTCTTCCATCAAGGACAATGGATAGTCTTCATGAACCACAAATGGTTGGGTGTTATGTGAAGTATCAAGGGTGTTATAAGAGGAATCAACAATTTGGGGTGCAGAAAATTCATCAAGAAAGTAACTATAGATTTCATTGAAGGTGTAGTCGTTATTGTAACCCTGAGGAACTTCTTGAAAAGAGAAAGAATTTGGAGGAAAAGCTTGATAGTTTTGATCAAAACAATCAAAACTCCAGGCATTAGAGGAAAACTGGTTTTCTTGTGAACATGGATTGGTATCCCATGGTTCTCTTCTTAGAGCCATTGATTCCTCCAAGAAATCATGGTCATAAAGCTCCATCTTTCTCTCTCTCTTTTCTCTGTTGTGATGGCTAATTGTTTAGGAAATACTACCTTGAGAAAATAGAGTACCAAGTTGAAGCATATTTATAAGAGCACTCTGAAAGGCTTCTTGCAAATTGCTTATTATATGCATTATATAATACATATTATATGATATATTCATTTGCACCTATACTCTACGACCCAAATGGAATCTGCTTTTCACATTACATCTCTCTCTAGATCTTCCTCCTCAAGTAGAGGGGGGCATTTATGTCTTTTTCACCGAAATTTCTACAGCCAAATTATATATTTTATAGGAATTATTGGAAAGTTTGACCCTCAGATCTGTCTAAACCAAAAAGAATGGTAGTTAACATCATAAACCCTCTCAGGTTCTTAGCATGATAAAAGTTCAACAAAAGAACCAACCCTCCATCTCTCTCTATTTTCTCCCACCTTGAAGAAGATTTCAGAGATGGGTCCCATCACCCAAATGCTTCCAAACTTTGGCTTAGCTCATAAATTCAAATTGGTTGGTGATCATTTTTTGTTCTTTTCTGCTATACTTTCCTATCCAATGTGTATACTAAATAATAGTTAATACAAATTTTCCATACTACCAAAACAATGAATCACACGCTATATATCTATCAAACTTTCGTTTTCTATTACAAAGGGGTGAATTATAGGCATATAGAACCTTCATTCTCACCCCCACCTGGCAATTGTAGACATTTCTGTATGTCTATGACAATATATTTACGTACACGTATATACAATAATAGAAGTGTGAATGCAACCACGTACTATTTTTTAAACGAATCTCTTTGGCTTATGTATTTGATTTTTAGCCACTTTACGAATATGCAAATATCATAAGCTAGTTTTTTGTTCACCCTTTTGACTTATCCTGTCTTCTACTCACTACTGACTTGTTCCCTATATGGAAATTGTCTGTATGTAGGGATTCCCTATTCGTCTTTCTTACAGTTTTGGCTCCATTGCGTGATCTTGATCCACATTCATAATTATACGTTTGGATGAAAATCATCATTATTGTTGTTATTGTTGTATTGTAATAGTAGCTTCAACTATGCATGTACGCATTTATGAGACATGGTCCACGAGCTTGTTCTACCAGTAGCTTCTATGTTAACCTATAGCCTAACAATTAATCTTCCAGAATGCATTGCCACATGATTCCCAACTACCAAGTAGATAGTTGAAAATGCAACGTAGATTATATGTATATCATACAAGAAAGGGTTCTTGAGAACAGGAATTGTTTGAGGTAATGATTATGCAGTCCAAACCAGCCTGTCCAAATTGGCAAATTGGAATACCTATGAACTCAAATTTTCTTCAAGATTTCTCCACCAAATCTATTTATTTTTAAAATGGTTCATTCTGAGTAGCAAGGTTGAGCATTCTCATTGTCATCGTGAGTAATCACAGAAGTCCACCATGGTTAGGATTCAGGGAGAGTGCATTTTAGAAACTGTAAGGTTGTGAAAGATAATTGATTTTTCAATGAAGTTATATATATTTCTGCTTGTTTGTCACTTAAATACACCTGCCATTTTAAAAAAGATGAATCCTAATGAGTATGTTTTATAAAAAAATAAAGCTGATGAATACGCCAGCAAAGAAATTAAACTCATTTTAAGTGTGAAGAATCTAAGAACATGCTATTGATATGTAACAAACATGCTAGCCTACAAAAAGAAATAAAGACACATTTTCTTAATTAGTAGTTAAATTTAGTTATATGGTGGTAGCCTTATAGCACAGGGCCGTCATAATATATATATATATATATATATATATATATATATATATATATATATATTAAAGGATTTGAGTTGTTTACACATCACTTCAAGTCTTCTTGTCACTGTAGAAAAAGAAAATGTATATCTTAAGAATTGCATATACAACATAATCATTTACTATTACATATATGTGTAAAAAACTAAAGATAAAAAAGAGTATATATTAAAGTATGTAATGTTTATTCAAAATGGTTACTTTTATTTATTTATTTATAATTGTGTAGTGTAAAAGCAATGTAACAATTTTTGTGTGTATATATACCTTTATATTGCAACCCTGTCTTTCTTTTCAGGGTTATAAGAGTTTTATGATTAAAAGTAACTATGACATATACAAGAATATGAGTATACTAATAAAAGAAAAGTACAAAAAATAATATAATTTGAAGGCAAAGAACTAATGAGAATGGGTTAAAAATTTATTATAAAATAAATTCAATTTCAAAAAATATATCATTCATATATTCAAACGATTTTACTAAAATAGATTTTTTTTTATCGCCAAAAATAAATATATTCATAAAATTGGTACTAGAAGTACCTAAAACAATTACAAGTACATAATTGTAAAAAGATGTGTTGAAAATTCAGCAATTAACAAGATAATTATTCCTCCCATTACTATTTAATGACTTAACCTATCCAATACAAGATAAATGATTTATACACCATTGAACAAAAGTCCCAAAATTGTTGTTTATTCTATTGATGATCCACGACCAAGTTCTGACTTGAGTCCCAAAATTGTTGTTTATTCTATTGATGATCCACGACCAAGTTCTGACTTGAATTAAACAAAAAATATCCTCAGTATTTACCTTTTTCATTTTGAAATAGCATCTCATTTCTATGTAGCCAAATAGACCACACCACTCCAACTCAGAGTATATTCCATACACTCTTAAGATCTTTATTTTCAGTCATCCAATAATGTTGAAGTAAATACCTTTTTAGATTACTTACCCTATATGTATTTATCCCAAACCACAAATAACATTTATCCCAAACAGCACTAGCTACTTTATATTCAAAGAATAAATGTTCAACGTTTTCACTTTCAGTCCACAAAAATCACAATTGAGATGTGCCAATTGGATTCCTCTTTTTTGTAAGTTGTCCTTTGTTGTTATTCCTCCAATTGAGATTTTATTAAAATAGATAACAAATACAAAATTTAATATTATATTAAATTTCAATTTAAAATTAATTAATACTAAATAAAATTGTTATATATATATATATATATATAAATAAATAAAGTTGTAAGTTAGGTTAGTTTTTTCAATATTTTTTTAACCAATTATATTTTAATTAGACTTTTAAAAAAAATTTAGAATAATTCAAGATTTAATCATATCTAAACTTTCTCATAAAAATTTAGTATTTTTATATGAAGAAAAAATTTAGAAATATATGTTCATAGTGATCATATTTGTGTAATGAATTTTTGTATTTATATGTAAAAAAAAAATTACTTTTGTTATGGTTATTACCTAAATAAATTGTAAATTTAAAATTAGAATAAATACGGTTGGATGAGGTTTATTAGCAGAGGTTATGCATTAAAAAATACAGAAAGGAAGGACAACACCATTTGGCGACGAAACCACAAAACAGTATGATTGACATCTCTCTCTTTTTGTTTTTGTTTTTCTCTTTTAGTTAGAAAAGACAATGAAATAATTTTGAAGATGATTTAATAAATTTTAGTGTAGATACGATCAAAATTCGCTGAAAATAATTAAATATAAAAATAATGAAAATAGGGTTTCGACTTTCAAGTTTGAAATTTATATATAGATATCATGTTTTCTCCACACGACCTTCTGAATATTCTATGAACCAAATTATTAGACAAGAAAACCAATCACTAACATCACCACATTTCTTTAAAAGTTCGATCATAATTCATAATGTTTTTCCCTTTTCTTTACAAGATTTAAACATGGAAAAGATCACAAAAAATTTCTTAAAAAAGCTAACATATTAACCATTGATGATAAAAAATAAATAAAAAATCTTCAATACAAATTTTAAGTAATTTTTCTAACCTTGTATTTATTTGATGTACTTATTTCTCATTTTATCCTTCAATATGTATCGATTATTATTTTATCTTATTTTTTACAAATTAATAATACTCTTCTTTCTCTTCATCTACATAATATATGGTTGATGTTAATTTTAATTTTTTTCTTATGAGGATAATAATATTCTCAGAACTAACAACAGATCCAAAAAAAATTACGAGATTGTAGGAAACCATTACTAAAATTACTCTATTAATAATATATTTTATTATTAATTAAACTTCAATTTCATGTGTTCAATTTGAAATTATAATTTCTTCTATCACCTAGTTAAACAATTATTTTCATTAAAAATGAACGAATACCCTTATAATCAACGCTCAGGAAAAATATTAAACAATTGAATAATATAAGAAGTAAAGAATTTCATGTATTAAAATATATTAAATTAAAAATCAAATAGATCTTCATATGTACAATAAAAAAACTGTTCTAATATAATTCAATTTGGTCCGTACAATAGTTAAGAAATGTTAATTTCAGATTGATTTATACTTAAATGTATCTTATTTAATCTTTATTTTAATTTGGTAAGTAATAAACTTAAACATATTCAAATAAAAAAAAATATTTTAAAATTACATTTCCTAATGATGATATTTTTTATTAATTAAAATTTAATTTAAACTATTTTTTAATCTAATTTTATTATGTACTTTCGCTGTGAGATGTAGAAATAGAAAGTAAAATCACGTAGTTGAGTGAATAGAAATTTTTATTTTTTATTCTAAATAACCGATTGAAGCTCCCAACAAACATTGACGCAAAATTTTAAATAATTGATTACTATAATAAGTCAAAAAAACATGTTTTTAGAAAAAAGATATAAATAAATATGTTTTAAAGGATATATTATATTAAAAATCAATAAGACGTTAATATATAATAATTATTTTTTCTAACATATAAACTTTTTTTTTATCCATTTATGGATTTATGTGCAAGATTTACAAGTCAAAAAATAGTTTCTCATTATATATTAGTATATAATAAACAAAAATACATAAAATTTAAAAACAAAAATTACAATCATAAACTTGTATTAAAAAAATATATTATTAAATTAAAATTATTATACAACATATATAACACCACATCCTGCCAAACAGAAAAGCAATTGAAGAAAAAATTGTAAACTTACGAGAAAAAATTAGAGTTTAAAATGAGTTAAAATTTTATATTAAATAAAAATAAAAAAATTGAATAATATATAATTAAAAAAGATTTTTAAATTTTAAAATTTTTTTTAGAAATGAAATCGTATTCACTTATATAATTATAATTTATTCTTATTTTTAAAAATTTCCCTATATTAATTTTCTCGTTATATTCTTAAAAAATATATCATTCAATCATTTAATTTCTTGCAAATTATTTTCTCTTTTGTTTTTATTTGAAATAAGATAAAATTAAAATATATTAAATAAATATAAATCTTACTTTATAAAATATAATTTAATAGAAATAAATTAAATTTAAAATTTATATTTAATAATTATAATATTTTGAAGGATTTTAACTTTGTTAGCCAAAAATATTATACACACTGCACTTTGTGATTAGACAGACCCACTGGTCTTGTTGCCGCACATAGAAATTTAAAACCTTCCCTTATAACTACGCTTCAATTTCTCTTTTTTTTTTTTTCATTTTTTTATATTTACTCTCTCTATCAGTACAATCCTGGTTGATGATTTATTATTAGCAAATAGTAAATCATATTATTATTATTGTTCGTTTCTTCTTCTTAATTCTATTGATATTTTTTTAATAAAATTAAGTGAGCTAATGAAAAGAAAAATATTAAGAAAGGGATATATAAAAGTTAAAAATAAGTAAGGAAAAATTGAAATGAGTATATTTTAGTTTAGGGATGATATAATTTTTTTTAGAGATGTGTTTTTGAGTAATATTTTGGTTATTAAAAATGTTACGAGGAATTTTGAATTAAATTATAGTTTTAAATTAACTTCTTTAAGAATAGATGTGAAGTTATTGGGATGGATATTTACAAAATAATAAGGTTGGCAAAAATTCTGATCTGTGAGATGTTATTATTTTCTTTGTCTATTTAGGAATTTTAATAGGTATTAATTCAAGAAGAAATTTGGAATACAATTATAAAGAAATTTAAAAAGAAATTAACCTTCTTAAAACATAAGCAATTTTATTCTATAGGAAAAGTATATTTTATAAATCTTGTTATTTAATCTTTTTTATCAGTAAAAATAATTATATTAATAAAATATACCAAAAATAAAAAAAATAATTATAAAAAAATATACTAAAAATTTAGTAATTAATAAAATAATTATTTTATTATTATTATTCAATTATTTAATATATTTACATAATATAAGAGATTTATATATTATTGAATAAAAATTTTAAAATTATTATTTACTTTAGATCAAATTCTGATTTAAATAACACTTTATTTTTATGTAAAAGTAAAAGTTTTCAATGTAATACTGCTAGCTAAATGGGTTTTGAGTATGTTCCATCATAAGGGATTGGAAGATAAATATAGAAGTTGGAAAGATCTTCAGAATAAGAAAAATAAAAGTAGATGTACATCCATATGGAGACATAAAAAGAGTGTGTGGGAAAGGTAAATATCATAATTATTTTTAATATTTTTTTTATAAATATTAGTTATTTTTTTACTTAAAAGAAAAACTTTGACCATTTTGCAAATGGGGTTTTAGAACTTTGAATTGTATTTGAGTTGCTTGAGGCGAATTAATATCTGATCTTTTGTCTAAAGGAGATTATCACATTTCATTTCATGTGGTTGAAAATGAATGATGAATATTATTAGTAACAAGACAAAACAAACTTCAAGAGACAAAGAACCTGAAAAATAATATGTGGCTGAAAACTAATAACCTAAAAGGTTGTTAGAGAAAACCGCGGCAGTTTCATCGTACCACCCCGACACGAAGTGGTATTATCAAAATCAGTTTTTGTTTCTCTCACCCACAAATGCAAATGACTCATTCATTCATAATATTTTTTTATTATCAGTATTTGTTCATAATATAATACCAGTTTTGCAGCCCACAATATATATTTTGTACTTCTCGCCGCAACCAAAACCACTCATCTTTCTCCATCTCCCACCCTTGTCTCCTACCACTTTATTTCTTTCTTACTAACCAATCATAAACACCACTTTCATTCCAAAACACCAAAACTCATCTTTCATTCACACTAATCAATATAATTCACCTTCAATATATCAGTGTAACAATTTGCCTAATAACTAAAATTTTACATTATAATTTCTTAACAATTAGATTCCTTAAATGAATTCCTTAAATCTGATTAAAAACTAAATTTTACATAATTATTAACTATCAAAACTCTTTAAACTAATATAAAAAAAATATATATAAATAGTCTAAACTAAAATTCTTTAAACTATAGAAAGAAGATTCAAGACTTCTCCGACCAATACAGAAAAAGAGTTTAAAATTTCTTAAACTAATATAAAAGGTTCAATATATTAACAAATAAAAATAATTTAATCTAAATTTAACAATTTTGATAGAAAAAGAATTTAATATATTAATATATTAATAAATATAAGTGATCTAATCTAAATCTAATAATAGATCTAACGCAATTTTAAAACCAGTTATAAGTGATTTAATTTAAACTTAACAAATATTAAAAACATAATCCGAATAAAATATACTCTTAGGTTTGGCTAGCACCTTGAGCATTGATCGCCAATAGTTCTTATTCAATGACATGTGAGGTAACTATAGTTACTATATAAATGTCTGTAAATAATGCTTAAGGAAAAACCAGAAAAGGTGAATATGCAACTGTTTTAAGGGAAGTTTTGGTTTTTGATCAATGATGAAGAGTCATTTCCTGCCCAAGAAAACGAAGAAGGTGCAGCAAGCACCACACTGTCACCATAAGTTTCCAACATCCTCAGAAAGTCATGGTACTGTCCCTATCTCACTTCTCTCTTTTATCTTACCATGGCTTACTCATGCATGCCATTGATTAGATTTAAAGCTTTTCTTTCACAACAGTTTAGGTGACTTGAATAATATGATGAAACTATAAGAACAATAATCATTTATTCCATTGTTGCTTCCAGAAAGTAATTCTAAAACCACTGGCAATCACTCTGAAAAGTGAAAACAAAACAATTGCACATTTCAATATATTAATTCCAAAACTTCTTACATTGTTTCACACTTTATATGTTCCCGCAAATCAAAGATAGACAAACTTTATAAGCTCTTAATTATGTGGCCCGACAGCAGCATTGTTGATTTGGCAAACAAACAACAAACCCAAAAAAGAAAACTTAATGTACGTATGTTTCTGAAGGTTATTAATGGTGACTTTGTGACATATGCTTAGGGTTTGTGTCGAGAAAACCATGTTCGTATTCAGTTTTTGTCGTTATGAAGGTTGGAGAGTTTGCTGATATAAGAACGTGTCTTGGTTTAAGAATCAACGTCAATGGCAGCAGACTAATGTTGACAGAAACATTGAATCGTGCCAGTTTACTGATATTCACCCAAATAAAGAACGATTTTACAATTCAAGTGGCGACAGCATAGAAATTTAAAATGCTTCATCATGATTTTGGAAAGGAGACAAATTCATTGCCGTTGAATTTGTATAATCCAACTTGTTTTGTGTTTATATATATAATTCAACTTTCATATGTATTTTTCTTTAAATTATTTTATATATATATAAAGAAAAAGGAGAAATCAAGTTGATTACTTTCTTCATAACACTGGATAAAGTTATGTATAATCTTTCATAAAAAATAATTATGTAATGACTATAAGAAAAAAAGTTAGTATAATAATTCCTATTTTACATGGCTATTAAATTTATAATATATAATTTTTTTATATTATTAATGCCAGTTAATTTTATAAAAATATTTTTTAGTGGATATATATATCAATATTTATAAAAATATATAAAAAATAATTATAGATATTATTATATGAGAAAAAAGTTATATACAATTAAACAGACATTGGATTCAATTCGTGGTTTTAAGCAGTTAGTTCTGTAGTTTTAATTATTAAATATTGATTTTATTTATGATATAACAGTCATCTGATTCATTATTTATTGTCCTAAACGTATTGCTTTTTTATAAGGATTATAATTTGATTGCAAGTTTTTTCTATATGAATCAATTTTTTGTTTCATCATAAATTTGAGTATATTGTATATAAAATTATAAGTAAATATAAGATGTGATTTAACATAATTAATACCATGTAAAAATATTATCTATATTTTGAAGAATATATATATATATATATATATATATATATATATATATAAAAGCATACACCATTTAAATATATATGTTTAATAAATCAGTGTTAATCCTTTCAGATACTTTTCCTTTTATTCTCTCCATAATTAAGATTTATAATAATTATTAAATATTTTTATTTTCTTGATACCCTAATTAATTTTATAGATTTATATTTAATTTTCAATTACTTATAAGTTGTATATATATTTTATTTTGTATCAAAGAATAAATTAAAATATATTTTTCCAACCAATGCCAATAAATGATAAATTGATTTAAATTCACATTCTGACTATAATTAATAAAATTAAAATTACATGCGAATAAATTCGAAGGGTAGTGGTACCATAATAATACTTATTTTTCAATTGATTAATTAGTATCTTTTTTTTGTCAATTAGGATGTTAGTTGTTTTTCTATAATCGGACACTAAAAATTGATGTGTGTATAATTATATATTGAAACCATGAGTTTCCTTTTTCTTTGGTTTATAAACATAATTACTTTCTCTCTCTCTCTTATTGTAGTTATGAATTATGATAAAAGTCGCATTAAGTAGGACTCAATTTATTTGTGGTATTAATTGTAAGTAAGATAAATGAATCTTTAATCAATCATATCATAATTTTTGTCTTCAAGTTCTGCTAAATGAAAAAAAATAATAAAAAAATAAAAAATCAATTCTCTCTGTGCATTCACTTTCACTTAATTACGTTACCCACTTGTATCATAATTGTAAGTTCTAATTTGATAATATATTGGAAATTGTGTAAACCCTAATAATGGCATTGATATTTTTGTAGCATATTTTGTGAAAAGTGTATTTAGTGTAGAGATCATATGAACGAAAAGCAATTGGGTCCTTTTTGATCCTTCAAGAATATAATTTATTAGGAAAAAAACAAAATGGGATCTGCAAGTGGTTAATGTATTATCTGAGATTCACATGAATTGAAGAGCATATTTGTATGGTGTTGTAGCTCCATAAGATGAATATGATATAGATTAGTGTGTTTCATCATTCAATTAAATTTTTCCATAAACGCGTCCACGTGTTTCAGTATCTGTGAGTTGTGATCTCTCATGGCTTCACCTCCATGCATGTTGAACTTCTACATAGACATTCACATCAATTACTTGGAAAATATTTGAAGATTTTACGCTATTTAAATATAAGATATAACTATATTTATATTATAAAAATATAAATTTTTTTTTTAATTAGTTTTGAAGGTGAGATAAATAATGTAACCATTTTTTTATATTAAAACTTGATTAATAAAATTATTAGATTTAAATTATAGTTTTTTTTAACGAATTGAGTTTTAATTAGTAAATTATTAGAAGATGTTTAAATTTTATCTTCTTCTTTTTTTCTAATAATTCTACATATTCTTTAATAAATTATTAGTGAAATTAATATAGAGTAATGATACATAGATATTTACTTTTTTTTTTTCAAAACATCTATGTTTTTTTTCTTTAATTGACAATGATAAATATATTAATAAAAATTGGTATTAGAAATACAAAAAAATAATTACGAGATATAATTGAGTAAAAGTGTATAGAAAGTTAAATAGTTAACTAGATAATTATCTTTCTCCTTACTGAATGGTTAACATATACTCACTAAGTAAATTATCTAATACATAAAGAACAAGATCAAGGATTTATACATCATTTTGTAAAAGATCCAACAACCATTGAAATCCTATACTTGACTCACAACCAGGAGTTCAGTTGAGTTAGAAAGAAATTTTTTTTTTCTATATTTACCTTCTTATTACAAAATAATGCATCATTCTTATACTTCCACAAACTTCACACCACTCTAACCCACACCATTTATGTGATATTCATAATTCTCTGATTATATCGTATTTGTGTTCAGTATATTATTAAAACTATTAAAAACGATTTGTTAAATACAAATATGATATACTCATTTAATTTAATTCGCGATTATGTTAATAAAAGTGAGTGTTCAAAAAATATCTTCAATTAATTAATATATGTATTATCATGTTGATTTTAACTTTTTAATATGGGAAGAAAGAATTGTCGTGTGTTTGCCCCTAAAGGGAATATTGCAAGTTTGCAACCGTACATATGAGAACCCTTTTTTCGAAGAACATGTTGATTAGAATACATAAATAAACAAATTAGGTTGCCACTTAAATTGGGGTATACCCAACGATTATATTTTGTCGTTTTCGAAACAAGAAAAAGGATATTCTTTTAAGCTAGTCTTGATCAAACTAAAATCTTGAAGTCAAATTTTGGTGGGGTACTTGGACAAAAACAAACTGGGAAAAAATCAATCAAGATTATGGACAAATTAAGTAAACAAAAACATTATGATAATCATAGTTATTAATACATATTGTAAGAAGATTAGAATCATTCTCCACACAAATGCTATATAACCCTATTTTCTATTTTACTCCAAATCTTCTAGCAACAAGCCCAATCGTGTTAACTTGCATATCCATCTTTTTAAAATACACTTCTTAATTTTAAAAACAAAATTATACACAATTTTTAAGTAAAGTAATTCTTTTTCTATCTCAAAAGAGTTTATCATCATACCAAAAATAAAAAATAGAATTCCATTACAATAAGTGATACATCATATCTCTTATATAACATAAAAATTTGAAATTTTATAAAAAAAAATGTTTCACATACAATTAAACCAAACTATTGTAATTATTATAATATTTATATTAATTATTTATATTTAGATAAATTCAATGTAAATTATCTAATTTAATGAGTTTGTTAGAAGATAATGAAAAAATTATAACATATATGATTACGCTCGTAATACACTAAATCAAAAAATAATTTTCTCATCTGCTTATGTAAAAGGAGAATAAAAGTTCACATCCACAGTAAGACAATTTGATCGAAGAATATCATAAAATTAATTTTTCACTATTATTGAAAATGTTGCTGCATTTGATATGTTTTCATGTTTTTCCTTTTATATTTTATGAATTCAGGTTTTTGTTTTTACTTCTCTCGTTAATATATCATAATGTGTTTAATGCTAGTTTGATATTTTATAACATTAAATTAAAATATCTAATAATTTTTTTTGTTTTTTATTTTTATTTCAGGGTAGCAAGTTAACCAAATTCAAATTACGAAAAAATATACTAAATGATTTCATATTCAAATTTAGAATATATCTAGATAAAAATTTTCATTTTAGGAGAAAAAATATAAAAAATAAAATAATTTTTTTTATGAAAACTAAAACTAATTAATAAATTGAATTTTTTTTTAAAATATTATATGAGAGAATTTCTAATTATGCAAAATTAATTTTAGTTTATAAAAAAAATCATTTTTTATTTATTTTATCTTATATAGAAATGTTTGTAAAAAACATATCTTTACTCATATTTGACATATTCTAGCACCCTTATATATTCATACACTCCTTGGTTTATACAAGTAAATGAAAGTAATTAAGGGCAATTAATTTATATTAACTAAAAATTTAGTTAGTTTAATTCTTTTATTTCAACTTAATTTCAGTATTTAGAAAATCATTAAAAATATAATCTCAATTGAATGAAAGATATTTTAAGTATAATTTGTTATATAAATAAGATAAAAATTAGTTATAAATTTACTTATATTTTAAATTAATAGATATTTTTTTAGAAAGAGTATATATAGAAGAAATCTATCCATCATTAAGTTTTCAACATACCCACTTCAAACTAAGAATTGAATATGTTTTTTTTTTTTTCAAAATATAGTACTTCAAATAGAAATATAGAATTTATTGCAGCACTGGCAACGAGATTTGTGGGGAGAAAGAAATGTACAATATTTGTTCACAAAGGGAATTGCAACTTTATACGCAAACCTTTTGGTGAAGAACATGTTTCTCGTTTAAGAAAAAATAAAAACTATTAAGCTTCCCACTTTAATTGGCCTAACCTAATTATTCATTTTCTGTCAAAAAAACCCTAATTATTCATTTTGTCGTTTTGTTTGAGCTTGATCAATCTGATAAATTCAAGTCAAATTTGCTTTGTGCACTTGAAAAAAAAAAAGTGAGAAAAATCCATAAAGATTATGGAGAATATTAAGATCCAATTCTTAGGTAAGTGAATAGAAACATATTACTAATTATTTAATTAATTTATTCTTTCGAGGACTAAATTTGTGGCCACTATATAGCTTAGTTGTAGTTCCACTAGATAGTTTAAGAAATTAGGGTTTTTTTTGCCCTAATTAATAGTTTTTCTTTTCTTTTCTTTCTCAAGTTGTATATATATAGTTTTGAATTTGATTAGGGCATGAGAACACTTCATTAGCTGTTTTAATTAACCACAGCAATGATCATATTACGTTTAAGAAATTTGGCAATTCAATTCATTGACCAGAGAAAAACATAATTCAGTGATGGAAACCATAATTTCAATGAAAGATACAAAAGGGTATCAGGTTTGCTAGTTGGCAAGTGATTTTGTTAATTAGGGCAAATGAAAATTCTTTCAAACTGATCATAAGGTGCACTAAAGACAAAAGTAATGCATATATAGCTGAAATAAACTAGCAAAACAAATCTTGAGAATCTACTTATAAACCATTAATGCTATTTCTTCATTTGATTTTGTTCTTGTTGAAGAGAAGAATGTTCAATTATATATTTTGGGAACTGTTTACGGCAATGAAGCAAGGATCAGAGTGTATAAGATTTTCTCACACAAGTAATATCATTACAGATCACCTTCTATGTGGAAATTCATTAATTGTAGACATTGTTTAATTTATTGTACATTTCGAATTAGTGTGTACATTGTGTAAGAAAGTAAACAAAGCATGTCATTTAAATTTTGGCAACTATATTTAAAATAATATGTAACTCATTTAAAGTGGAACATAGAGTTTGATTTCAATTCTAAAACTAGGGTGTGTTACATATTAAAGACCTAATAATTCAATATTGCCCAGTAGGTAAATGAAAATGGAAGATTCAAACAAATGGGGATTCTTTTGATGTAAAATTCTAGTGTAGAGGACTACAAAAAGAAGGGGTTTAAGGGTATCAGAAGATATGCAGGTAATGGAAAAAACACAAAATTCTGAGATAATTGTTAGTAGAGTGATAAAATATTGAAGAATTAAATTCAGGAGATTACATTATCGTATCATCTTATGGTTGAAAAGGGAGGTGCGGGTGTATGAGAAAAACGAAGCAGAATCTCTATTTAGTATTGTTGCAGTGCAGGAGTTAGATTTTCACAGGACCATGATAGCAGAAAATGAACGATGAAATCATCAGGCTCTTATACAGTTAAATCAGCTTAATTATTAAAGAAAAATGATATATGAACATTATTTTTTATTTTTTTTTAAATATTCATGAACATCCATAATCTGTTAAGCGTATTTGTATTCATAAAAATCTGTATGTTGAACAATGTATTTAAATATGAATGACTCGGAAAAACAGATATTCATCTATATTAGTTATTATTAATCAATGATGTGGATAAAGTAAGAATGAAAGATCAGTGTGATGATAGAATGTTGGAAGTTGAGCAAATTTATTTTTGGTAATAATGCTCCTTGATATAGAATTCAAATCAAAAAGTAAATATGCAGGAACTGCTATAAAGTATGGCGGCAACAAGTGCTTTAAGAATTTCTTGTTAGTGTTATTTGGATGGCATTGGTGTGGTTGGATTGACAAGAAAAATCTCATTTCAGCGAGTCAAAATGCTGTATGAAGGATCATATCTTAATCTAATCTGATTTTGTGCAGACTGGTTTCGTTTGTAAATTGGCAATGAACTTTGCTTATAAGATAAAATGTAAAACAATCAACTTCAGTTCTAAATTATTGGGATCTTATGTTTAAGTTTGGCACCACCCAATGACATTATCCTGACTTCACAATCTGAACATGATTTTATGCGTTCATTACAACAAAATCAAATTTTGAATATTTTGTTGATGAAATAATATACATCTACCCTCAATTTCAGAATTTGATTTCTGACCAATATCATATACTACTTTTTGAAGGATTGCAGGGTTGTGTTTCCCTAATATACCCCGTCGATAAAGGATAAAACCAACTTTATCAAGAGAATTCTAAGGATCAATACTTAATTTTTTGTTTTTTTACTTATATGTTTTTCATCTTATTCATTTTTATTTGTACTTCAATATTAAAACATTATAAAGCTTAGTAATATGTACTCGTTCTTTTATTTTTTTTAAGAAAAATAATATATAAATTAGTTTTTTAAGAAAGCTATTAAATTACTAATATAAATTAATATTTTTGTAAATAATAACAACATTGAAATAAACAATAACAATGTAGTTTCACTCACAAAAAATGACAATGTAAATGTCTACTAATTTAAATAAATTTCAGGGTTGATTAATTGAAAAAAAAAATTTAAATAAAAAAATAATGATAAAAATTAAAAATAACTAAAAGGAGCAAAACATTGTCATTGTATATATGTTTATTTTATATTCAAGTGATTTCTTTAAAATAAGAGTAATTTGAATGTTTCCCTGTAAAATGGGTAAAACATAGACAGTAAAAGATAGCATATTAAATATCCAATGCCAAAACAAATTTGAGATAAAAACATAAGATAACTAATAATGAATGATCTTAATTATGTCTTAAATTGTTCTGAGAAACTGAGTAGAAGACAATGTTATAATCAATTGAATTGGGCCAAATTAGGCCCAAAAAGTAGGGTAGATCAATCATGTTGCAAGTTTCAAATGTTTCCTTCTCCACATCCAAAAAATTATAAATTAAAGCATTTTTGCATTTTATTATTATTTTTTCTTAATTTGATATTTCTATTAATTTTAGTATCCATTCTTTCTATTTTTTATAAATAAATTAATATTATTTATTTTATAAAATTAAAAAATTATTTAATAAAAAATATAACATAATATTTACATAACCATCATTATTAATATGATATTTATACTATGTTGATGTAAATTAACGTGATATAATATATATATATATATATGATATAAATTTTTTTAATATAATAAAATTCTTTTATAATAAATTCATTAATGTTCGCCATATTAACACATTTCAGAAAATATACTTATGTCAATGTTATATTGATCTTTGTAAAAATAATTTAATGATATTAATAAAAGAGATAGTATTAAATTATTCTTAAAAATAAAATAAAATTAAAATTAATAATCAGATAAAAATAAAAATATAAAAGATTAATTTAATATTAAAAATTATTTAGCCAAAATCATACATAACTCCATCTTTCATTATTCAATAACTATTTCAAGAAACAAAACAACACAGTTTCCTGACAACAAACCAAAAGCAAAGTCAGATCTGCAAAATCAGATCTGCAATAGTACGTTGTCACTTTCTCTCACTTAAATTTAATATATATTTAAATTTTCTCAAGAAAGGAATAGGCATGTCACAATGGGAAACTTTAACCTTGAATATTTTATTTTACACAATTTTCTTGAATATTTGCAAAATATACTTTGTTTAGTTTTAAGAAATGAAAAACCATGAGAAATAAGTTTAAAAAAATAAATAAAATATTTTTTATTGTTCCAATAAAAAGGTTTTAATACATCTTATAGTAAATGATTTAATAATTGTTAAATTTAAGGATAATATTAAGAGAGATATATATAAATAAATAATAAATAATAATTAAATAAAAAAATATTATCTCATTTTCTATAAAAACCTTTAGTATATTTTTCTCATTTATATATTTAATTTTTCTTAACTTAAACTCTAATGATAAGTAGCGTAATCTGGAGTTAATATTATAATTGTACCTAGTTATAGTTAGTATTCCACGTTTCAGATTCTTATAATAGTAGATCTTGAGATACGTATTGAAATGAAATTCTCCAATATAAGTAATGTGTCGTATATTTCTACATATCATGAATTAACGAAACTTCTGGCTAATGAAATTAATCTTAATCATCCAGATACGCAACCTATTTGGACAGAGGCTATTTCTGGATAACAGAGTAAACATGTATGAAATTACGAGAGATTCACCTTTGGTTTGCTAAGCGACGCTTTTCAATTAAAAACTAATTTGATTTGAACACAAAACCATGATTTGACACTAAATCCTTCTTGAAGGATTGGATATAATCCAATTTCACACGGCAATGACTCAAGAAGAAGATAAAAAAACAACAATTATATATTATAATATGTTCATAATCCTAATTTCTGTAAAAAAAGAAAGAAACTCCGAATTAACTGGTACCAGGATTCTTCATACAATATTAAAAACAAAAATAACACCATGATTCAAATTGAAAGTAACTGAATAATACAATTAAACGTGGAAGCGTTACCTTGAGATACCTTCAGAATTACGAATAGAAGAGTGGTTGAGGTGAGACGAAGATGAGTTTGTTGAGGCGAGTAACGACGAAGAGAAAGTGGTGAAGAGACACGTGACCAACACTATTAGACGGAGAAGAGGATGAGAAAGCAAAATAAAACTTTAAAACCATTCATTCTATTTGACCACCGTTTTCCATCTATTTATAAAATCCTAACTCCAAATCTCAATACATTTTTTTATGACATAAACTAAAAATATGAAATACAATAAATATTTCGTTTATAAAAATTTAAATTAAACTAACATGAATCCATCCTCTCAGACTGTTTTTCATGGAAAAAAAAAAAGGCATTATTATTACGTTAGAAATCTAAACTTATAATAAAAATTTAATTTTCAATTGTTTAAAACTAATGTTACAAAAATTAAAAATATATTTTACGACACTGCTGCATTAACGTAACACTGTTTTTAAGATATGGGGTTTAGAATATGCTGAAGATACTGAGAAAAAGAAAAAAAGAATATGCTGAAGATGTAACAGCTAACTACTAACTGTTAGTAGTACATAATAAAAAATAAGTATTAATAAAATATAAAAATAAAAAAGGTGTAATAAAATAAAATAAAAGATTTTCCTAACAAATAGTATTTTCCATTTCACTTTTTGCACACTCATATCAAACTCTTCACGCTTCCTCTGCTCTTTGCGTCTCATCTCGCGTCGAGTGATTCTTCTTCTGGTACGTCAAATGCCGACGGCGTCGTTTCATCGTTTTGCTTCCTCTGTTCTGGATTCGATTTCTGTTCATTCAATCCAACTTCTTTTCTTGCTCGCACAAGAAATTTTCTGCTACTTGTTCTAGGAAATGTTACTTTATCGTCCCTAGTTCATCTTCGTCCGATCGAAAAGCTTGTTGAAGATGTTAATGATTTTGCATCTAGAATATTTTTATTACGTACTGGTTTGTTCAAATTCTAAATTCTAAAAGTATAGTATTCTTTTCCGACTTTTGAGATTCGCGCCGTTCCTTTAAGCTTTTACACCCACGGAGTACTAGATTCGTTTTTTTTTTCTTTTCAGTTTATCCGTTTATTCCGTAATGATCCTTGAGAGTGCAGGTTTTCTTCAAATAATCCTAGTTAATTTTATTATAATTTTTTTTATCTTATTCTGTTATTGTGAAGAATGTTCTAAGGACGTATATTTTAGGAAATTATTAAAAGAATTTATGATAATATTTTAGGAGTATTTGATTTTTAAAGAATTAATAGCATTATAATATGATGTTATGTTTAGCCGACCTAACTTTTGTTGTTATTATTTTACTGTTTAAGATACGGCTTCACCTAATAGCTTTTAGTTTTTAGAATGAGACGCTGTTTTATTATTCGTGACTAAGTGGTCTTCTTCAATTTGATCTCTCTTGTTTTCAATTTTTTTATTATATAAAGAAAAAGTGCATTTCAACATTGATAGCTATTGTCCTGAAAGCCACCTGAGGTTGCATCGTCGACATGTAAGAACCAAAAAACCATATATTTTTCTGTAGGTAGAAAAGAGGTCGTGCTTTTAATGTCTTTTCCCCTATATACTATTTATTAGCTTGCAACTTTTGGGAATTTAGATTTGCATGGCACAACTGTTTGCTGCTGGTACCATAGCTTTTCGTACAAAAGCTGCCTGATCTAAACATTTCTGTGCTTGATTTGTGCCATTGGTTTATCTGTTTAGGTGGTCTATTCTTTAAATAACACAAGGGCGTGCAGCTTTGCCTTTTATAAATCTGCCTTGGTAAACCTTCTTTGGTAACTCTTTTTTTTGTTTTTTTTAATGTAACTGCAGATATGGATAGCGCTGCAAGTCAAGTTCTGTATCCTTTGCACCGTAGCAAGACTGTTCACCTGGTTCGTTGCAATTTTATCCTTGTAGCATATTTGTGTTTTTCTCAATGTTTTAAAAATGAACAGTGAATGTACTGGTTTATGGTTTTCTCATTTATTTCATAAAGGCCTAATAACATCAATTCATACATGTACCACATACATGCTTTATCTGTAAAAAGAATGAATAACTAAAACAGTGCTCCAAATTAGTTTTCAACGGGTTCTTCACTGAAGTTTCACTCCTTCTCTTTCCAAGTTATTCGAATCACTGACCTATTCACAGATTTTTACAGCCAAAACCAACTGACCCGTTCCAGTTTTTAATTGCTTTTCCTTATCAATATATTGTGATCTTTCAAAAAAAAAAAAAGGAAGAGTGCATGGAATTCAGTTGATGCGGACTAAATTCCATAAACTGGGTATTTCAGTCACTACGTGTACAGATCTTATGTGTTGTGCATGTTTTATCCTGCTTCTTGAAATCATTCATCATTTGCATTACTTTCTATAGCATTAATATCTTGTACAAATTTGTATACAGGTTAGGCATGCCCAGGGAGTTCATAATGTTGCAGGAGAGAAGAACCATGATGAATACATGTCTTACGATTATTTTGATGCGCACCTAACCCCTCTCGGGTGGAACCAGGTAATTGTTAGGCAGATTTATTTGAATGTCATGTTGTCGAGTTTTCTGGTTGGATTTATGTAATACAGAATTCCTCTCTAAGTGATCACAATGATAAATAGTTAAATTTTAGTACTTTCTGTAGAGATTGGTACAGCTATTCTGCCCGGTATCCTATTATTTGATTTCTTATCAAAGAAACAATGAGTCAAGAGCAATATTGTTGTATGAGAGAAGGATTGTGCTTTTTGCTCCATGACAGGTTGATAATCTGCGAAAACATGTGAAGGCATCTGGAATTTCGGAAAATATTGAACTTGTTGTGGTTTCCCCATTGTTAAGGTATAACTAAATTGTTATTTGGAATTTTGCTAAGACATGCATCACTTTGATTCTTTTATTTCGTTTACTGTCTTGTTAAAAATGTATATCTGAACAAGTTTGCAATGTCTGAAAATGTTTTTTATTGGTATCGTAAGTTGAAAGGATGTATGTTATTTATGAAATGTATGAAAAGTCCTTCACAATGCAGGGACGAGATATGCTGCATCAGACAACTGTGGATATAACACCAGAATTTGGCTAGAATGACTGAATATTAGGATATAGTTTGTGAAAACTTAAATATCTGATTTATTGGTCATGTATAAACCGGTTGTTATGTTTTCTCCTGCAACCTGACTATAAACTAATAGAACACAAATATTGGGAATTTGGGATAATTAGGGAACTATCCGATATTAGTTTTTGAATTTCAACATACTTTGTCTGCTGGTCTATTATGTTGATGCATGTATATTTCTCCACTCCTGTTATTGTAATGTTTTTCAACTTCTGCTTTGGTTTAAATCATGATCACACTATGGGTTTTAGGAAGAGACTTCTAATATCTCTTTAAATTTAAGAGAAGTTGGAAGCAATATCAGCCATATATGTTTCATACGTGGATTCTTTAGTTTAAATATTGATACTGAGATAGAATTTGACCTTATTGATATGATATATTTATGGTATGTGTGAAGAAATCTTTTTGAAATGTGTTTCGTTTAGTAAGGAAATAGAGTCCTTCTGTGTATGGAACTATTGTCAGTTGAAATTGCTAATTATTACATTACAGGACCATGCAAACAGCCGTTGGAGTCTTTGGTGGTGAAGTACACACTGATGGGATTAGTGAACCACCTCTTATGAAGGAAAATGTCGGACACAGCGAACGCCTTGCAGTTTCTAGTCTGAACTGCACTCCATTTATAGCAGTGGAGCTTTGCCGAGAGCAAATAGTATGTTACTATGTAATGATGATTACACTACAAGTATTGTCTTGCTTTGGATTGGATGATTGGATCAACTGATTTACATAAATCATTCCCTTGGTTTCTCAAATTCTGTTAGTTCCTAAACTAGTCAAAATTTCCCAGCATCTGCACTTAGGAAAATATACAGATAAACCACCCCCTGTCATCTAGAGCTTTAACACTGCTCAAGGAAACTGATGAAATCGTGTCTGCCAGTCTCATCTTTTGTGCATTTAGTGTGTGCTCCTTAACTGAATTCACTTCAAATCATTGTCGTAAGCTTTTAAAGTGTTTAGAAAGGCTTTAAAAGGCCATACTTGCTAGTCCAAACATTGCCCAGTACTGTTTGTTCTTGATTTGACATCCGATTATTACATCTTTAAAAAAAGGTCTCCTGAATTTTTAAGACGAGGAGGGAAAAAACTTTGAAATACCTCCCTCATATTGTTTTAAATTTCATTAATTATAAAATCAATATGATTTTATATAATGCTTTATTTTTGTAACACAGGGAGTTCATCCTTGTGATAAGAGAAGAACCGTCAGCGAGTACCGGAATATGTTTCCAGCAATTGATTTTTCACTTGTAAGTGTTTCTTTTACAATCAAGATTGTTCTGGTGCACACTGATTGCCAGAATATAATTAGAATATGGTTGAACAAGATTCATGCTTAACTTGAAATCTGTTTAGATTGAAACAGAGGAAGACATTTTGTGGAAATCTGACGTCAGAGAGGAGATAGAAGCAGTTTCTGCTAGGGGCCTGAAGTTTTTGGAATGGTGAGCGTGATTAAATAATTTTATACTTGTCAATGACTATGAATATTTAACAGGAAGATTAAACTTGCTGAACCAAAAGGTAGGCATAGACAAAGAGGCGTGAGCATAGTACTTTAAGCTACTTCATTTCTGCATAATTGAAATTCGAAAATAAAAAAATTTGATAGTTTGGATCACTTCAAGTTTTTGCATATATTTTTTTCCTTTCTTTTGCATTGCATCTGAGACAATTGTTTGGAGTCTCTGTCTTTACAATTAGATTTTAAAGAATGTGAGAAGGTGACTTTGCGAATGATGCCAAAATCCACTTTTTAGATGGCTCTCACATTCTTGCCTTTTCTCTCCCAGCTTAAATATGTTTTACGCAATTATGTGTTGCATGTGTTATCTAGCAGCAGAATGGCTACAATCAAAGATCTGACATCTTTTCCCCAAATTTCGTTTTGTTGGTTCAGGTTGTGGACACGTAAAGAGAAGGAGATAGCAGTTGTTACCCACAGCAGTTTTCTGTTTAATACCCTTCGTGCTTTTGGAAAAGATTGTCACCCAGATATAAAGAGTGAAATATGCAAACAGTAAGCATTTGCCTTAACTAATTTATTACAAGCATATTCAGGTTTGATATACGCTTGGAATAATAAATATTAAGGTATTTTTTGAAAAGGTCTCCTGAACACTGAGAATGAATCCTAATCCTTCAAGAAAAGCTAGGATATATAAAAAAGAAATAATCTTCATGACTTTATCTTATGTTGTATTAATATAATTCAAATCAAGTACTCATACATAACAGGTAATTGCCGATATCTTATCATATCTTAAGATATGTATCTTTTTCTTCTGCATTTATCAGAACTTCATCGTGAAGTTTACTAACTTCACCCTTTACAATATTATTGTGTTACATAAAAAAGAAAGTAAAAAAGGCAAAGACTTTCGAAGTACAGGAAAACTCTTATATTATATTTTGTAATAATATAGTGTAAATATGGTCACCTTAACTGGCTGTTTGCAATCACTGTGTTAGACTTTCATTAGACTAATTGACATTTTTTATTTACAGCTTCACTAATTGTGAGCTGCGCTCAGTTGTCATCATTGATAGAGGGTGAGCATTTTACTTTCAGAAAACAACTTAAGTTCAATTATATGCAGAAAATTCATTTGAGCTTTTATACCTGCAGTATGATTGGATCAAGTGAATCAACTACCAACTATCCTGGCAAGATTCCTCGTGGCCCTGATGTTCCCAGTGAAGCTGCAGACTAAAAATATTCTGGGAATAGGCTGAACAGAACTAGTTCCTCTTTGTGATCATTAGTCATCTATTGGAATTTTCATTAGTATAATATAATTAGTCCTTAATTGCATTTTCAGGCAAGGGTTCATTTTGTTGTTTTACCCGAAGAAACTCAATCCATCGGAGCATTTTCAAAATTCTTTTTTCGTGGCATAAAGTAGATTGGTAACATGTAGGTGCCAATTTTTAGGGTGATGAAAAGGATGTAATTGTACCTAGTTTAATTCAAATTCATGTATGAACAATAGACATTATATTTCCATTATATCCAAGTATATTATAAACATGTACTTCCTGTATTTGCAAGGGTAATGCTATGCAGTAGAGTTAATTAAATCAAATTTATTTTGCTTAGGAGCTGTAATGGGAATGAATAGAGTAGGATAGGGGTTCGAATATCACATTCATTTCCTCAACTTATCTTTATCATTATCATTAATATCAAATTATCGAATATCCTATTCTATTTACCGTTCCTTAATTTGTTTAGCAGATGGGAACTATTGTTTATTGTACCGAGAACCAATTTGAGAGTATATCTATTTTTTAAAATTTAATTATATTAGACTGACAAGTTACTGTAACAACTTAAAAAATATTAAAATAATAAAGTTGTTTTCTAAAAATAGTAAATATAAGTTGAAGAGTTTTTTATTTTCACATAAATACTAATTTTTTAAAAGTATAATTTCTCTCAAATCTCTTTAAATAAAAAGGTATAAATATTATGTTAGACTTTAGATTTAGAAGAGATAGTAAGAAAGGGAGGGAATAAGAAATAATTTTCACCCTTTGTTAAATAGACAAGTTGTTCAATTTAAAAAATAAAAAATAAAGAGTTTAAGGATTCAAAGAATAATTTTTTTACTGAAATTTTATCCAAATTTTGGTGGATTTTGACTCAAGGAGAATATCTAAAAATAATAATAATAAATGAAGAGATATCAAAGTAAAAAAATAAATATTATTAAAACATAATATTAATTGAAATAGCTGAATATATGGATAATGAATATGGAAGAGTTATGAATTTGGATATTATGAATTAATTGTGAATAAATGATTTGTGATGTTGATGTGTTTTAAAGTTTATATTTAATATTTTTATTTACTATTTAAGTAAAAAAACTTTAACGGTAAAAGTAGTGTATTAATATATTTTAATGACTTTAAAATAACATTTAACTGTCATTCAAGTAAAATTATATTGTTGATATGATTCTAATTTTCAAAATTATAATAAGCAATCCCTTTCATGATATTTACAAAGTTGTTAAGAAAGAAACTCCCGCTCCTTTTAATATAAATTATTTTTTGTAAGGAATATTCAAAATTCCTTATACAAATGGCCTAACTCCAATTGTATTCTATGTCCTAAATTCCTTACTAAAACACAAAATGGCAACGGTTCTATTTTGAACTTTTGAGAGTGTTAGTTTTAGTTATCTTTAGATTGAAGATTATGGGAGCCTCCATGCCTTTTTATTACCTGGGGGCATTTTATGGAGAACAATTATGTTGTGTCACAAAAATGTATAACACAAAGCCTCACTTATATTTCTTATCAACTTTTTCCTCAATTTCAACCACCCTAATCCCACCCAACTTCCACTCCAATTTTTATATTTATTCTTACAATAATTTATTTTCAAATAATTGTAGAATACAACATGAAAGATGTTATACCCTAACAAACAAACAATGTACTTAAAAGCCAAAAATATAGTAAATATTTACTATCTAATTTATTTTTCTAAGATTTATATAAAATATTTGTCATCTTTACTTTGAACTTTGGAACGTGTTGAAATTTAATAAATACTCTTTATTCTCAAATAAATATTAATAAATTCATTAGATTGTAAATTTTAAATTATTTATAAATTTTAAGATAATAATAACATAAAATTATTAGAGAAATAATAAATGGTTCTTCAATATTTTATTTAGAAAAAAATATAATTATCTGTTCAATAAAATTTATATAAATATAATATTTATTTTAAAAAAAAAGTGACAGTGATATTATTTATACTTTAAACCCGTTAAATAAAATAATCATTGAATATATATATATATATATATATATATATATATATATATATATATATATATCGAATTGAAAAAAATACTAGCTGGACAGGGGCCTCCAAAGCTTGCCTCATCCGTGCTTCGATTCGATATAAGGAAATTCGTTTTACAAATTTAAAATAATTATAAGTTTTATGAAAAGAAATTCTTAAAAATGATTTTAAAAATAATTATTTATAAAAATTAACAATTTTGTATACATAATAATTTATAATTGAATAAAAATATAAAAAAATATTTTTAATATATTTTAATTAAATTCATTCAATATAATAATTTGTTAGATATACTATACAATATTTTTTGCTATTTTATTTCCTTTTATTTAATTGTATAAGTATCATATCATATACATCATCAATTAATGAGATCAAATGATTAAAGTTTATTATTGATATGTAAATACGCATTTAAATGAAAAGATTCAATGAGAATATTTAATTTCTTTAAGTATGATTGTTATTTTCTCAAATGCCATTTTAAGTTAATTTCATCAACAAAATAACTGGCATAAGATATTTATAAATTAATTAATAGTCTCGAATATTTAAATCTTTAAAATGCATCTGTTTTGTAACTTAATAAAGAATATATATTTTTTAATCATTTTACCGCGTCTAGATATACTGAATCACTTCCCCAATAAAAACTTTCTATGTTTTAGTCATTAACTAACACACGTTCTAATTAAATTCTACACTGAAAAAAAAAAACATATAAGGTAGAAAAGCATCATTATAGAATTTAATAAAAAATATATTATTATTATATCCTTTTATAGAATTAGCTCAACTCATTAAATTTTATATAACTATTTCTTGATAATTGATTGTGTAAAAAATTGTATATTATAATAATAATGCATGTCGGTTAAATTCTAAGTAAATTATGTATTTTGCTTTTAATTAATATTTTTTATTATCAATATTGTAAAAATATTCATGCTTATCAATGCATTAATGTTTTTGACTCAATATATTAATACATTCATAACAAATTTTAACCAACTTAAAAGAAAATAAACCAGGAATAAAGACAGTATATCAGCAAAGTTATTAATCAGAGTTTGACTAAATGCACATAAATATATATTAAAAAACACATCTTTATATATTTTAATAATAAATTTTTATAGTTATAATTTTTTTTTAGCTAATAATAATTATTTAAAAATAGAAATATAGAAAAGAGAAAGATGAGAGATACCTTATGAATGTGGCAGTGAATGGGACCCCCTACCCCCTAACCCCCTACCCCACCACCGTCTCCATCAAAACCATAAAAACGCACACTCTTCTCTTCTCATTTTCTATGGTCACGCCGTTTTCCATTACTCCCTTTCTCAACAAAACACACTCACACACCAACAACTCCCACTCTCCAAATTCAATTCCCCGTTCCCTCCCAAATCCCGATTCGCAATTTCCAATTCCCAATTCCCAATTCCCAATTCCCCAAACCCTAACTCCATGGATTCCCGCGACTCCTCCCCTCGCTCCCGCGACCCCGACGCCGACAACAATCACCACCACCATTCCTTCGAAGAGCCCCCGCCCTCCCTCCACCCCAAGGTCAAGCTCATGTGCAGCTACGGTGGCCGAATCCAGCCCCGCCCCCATGACAACAACCTCACCTACGTCTCCGGCGACACCAAGATCCTCACCGTCGATCGCCACATCAAGCTCCCCGCACTCCTCGCCAAACTCTCCTCCCTCGCCAACGCCCCCGCCAATGCCGCATTCTTCAAGTACCAGCTCCCCGGCGAGGACCTCGACGCTCTCATCTCCGTCACCAACGACGAAGACCTCCACCACATGATGCTCGAGTACGATCGCCTCTCCCGCACCTCGCCTAGACCTGCACGCCTCCGCCTCTTCCTGTTCCCGCTCCACAACAATAACAATAACAACAACAACAAACTCAATTTCTCACTCACAGATTCCAAACCCGAGCGCCAGTGGTTCGTCGACGCTCTCAACTCCGTTCAGGTTCCGCTTCCCGAAGGTTCTTCGCCGCCGCCTACGGCGGCGCCGAATCCGGATTTTCTCTTCGGATTGGACAAGCCGTCGGCGGCTCCCGATGCTCCGCCGAAGAATCCTTCACCGGAATCTGAATGCTTCTCGGAGGATCGTCCAGCGGTTAGAGATACCGAAACTGAAACCGAAACCGAACGCGTGCCCGAACCTGAGATTCGGAGGTTGCAGATTGGGAACAATAATGAGCAACTATTGCAACGGAAGATGAAAATAGAGGAAGATAATAAGGGTAGGGTTTACGGCGTCAACGGCGCGGAAGCTTTCTCTCAGAAGAACACCGAGAATGTGACGCCGTTAGTTGCTCACGGGCAAATGCACGCGCAAGGTTTTCATTCTGGAACGGTGTCGTTTTTGCAGGAGAGGAATAACGCGGGTTATTCGTTGGCAGTTCCTACGACCGGGAGTGAGATTTATCTCATTCAGACGCCTTCTGGAATGTTCCAAGCGGTTCGTCCCGTGACTGGACCGGTGGGGCAACCGGTCTATCTGGTTCCGGCGCCTGGTTCGGTTGCTGTGGCGACGGAGCGTGGATTTTCAGCGGGACACGGCGGCGCGCGGTGGTGACAGGTGGCGCTGACAGCGATAATGGGTATAAAGGTCGTTTGATTTGTTCGTTTTGTGGCATAGTGGGGTGGTTTTGGTTTTTCAATATTTTTTTTTCTTTTACTTGTTTTGAATATTCAATATTGGTTTGGACTTTGGACATTGTTTCTTGTGCATAGGTGCGTTATTGTTGAAGGGATTGAGGAATTGTTTTTGGGAGTGTAATTACTTTCAAATCAGTATATTGCTTTTGGTGTCATCACTGATTGATTGACTAATTGTCTCCCTTATTCCCTGCACTATTCTTTCCCTAATTCCATGTTTGTCGCTCACTGTTTACCTTTCCCTTTTTCTAAACTCAAAATATTACATTTTCTCTGTATTACTTCCTCCATATTTGTTTACTCAAGCTTTGTCTGTGCAGTTCATAGGTAAGAGAAATTATATTAAAGGAATGTTTGGTTGGGAGGAGGGAGAGGAAATCAGAAAGTATGTGAGTTTTAGCAGTAACATTTTAGTTTACTTTTTATCTACAATTTTTTTTTATATATAAATATCTATTTTTAAAAAAATACTTACTATTTCCTGAACACATTATAATCGCATTTTATTTATGCTTTTTTTTTTTCGTTTTTCTAAATCAAACACCTTTATTTTATTTTATTTACCATTTCTTTCTATTTACCAAACAATTTATATGTTTACTTCAGTTTGAAAGAAACAGGAGGAGTGAAGGTGAGAAAATGTAAGTTTTAATTAAAGAAGAATAAATTTCTTAAAATAAATTAGTGAAACCCAAAAAAGGCAAAACAGCCGAAAAATGTTTTATTGCATAATTAATTATTATATTGCGTACAATGCAAAAAAGTTCTAAATTATGCCTCCACTGTCATTGGACACCTATATTTAATTATGAAAGGTTGCTTAGAGTTTTTTTATTATAATAACAACAAATAGTAATAAAATAATTTTTATTTATTTTTAAATTAAATAATCTTAAAAAATATATATTTTCGATCCATTTCTCAACTATTTCTTTTGCTTATTTTATTTTTCTCTACTAAGCATATCACTAAAACCATGTAAACTTTGAATTTATGTTAAATATTGATTGTTTGGAATCCATATAAATAATACGAGCTTGGGCGATTGCAATTATGTCTCGCCTGTCCTTTTTATACTGAAATATTAATATTACTTTAATTGAAAGGGTGACTGAGATAGAAAATATTAGTTTAGAATGCGTATAAGTTTCTGCTGTGTGCAAAGGGTAACCCCTTCTAAAGAAAAAATATTATTTCTATTTAAAATTCTGGCAACACTTTCTAGTTTTTTGGGTACAAAATTAGGTGAGTAAACTAGGTATATTATAGTGTAGGTGAGTTGGTCTAATGAAAAGTACATTACAAATGGATTTTGTGAAGCTAAAACTGATTACTCTAAGGTGTCAGTCCCTTAAAGAATCATCTTAACCGTACATACACAGGTCTAAACTTTCCACAAATTTTTTTATTGTATAATTGTGCTTTGCCGACAAGCTGACTTGCATTAAATGGTAGAAGCTTTTATGGACAAGTGGCCTATCCTGAGGATTTTTCCAGAGGAAAGGGACATAACATTTGCCACCTGTATTTTTTCGCAGCTTTTCTGATTTTCCTTTTATGCATCAGTCCCACTCGCTTTCTCACTCTCATTACTGAATTCAGGAAAATTAGAGAGAACAAACGCAGACAATATTGCAGGCAGTACCAGCCACTCTTCCATGATCTGTACACCAAACAAACAAATTTTAAAGCACAAACAAACTAGTGATGTTAGGTACGATGACGATAAATCAAGAAGTGGCGCTTTTTGCCATGATACCTCCAGAAATCCATATGCCAAATCCATCAAAGCAACTGCTTTTCCATAAGGATATTTTTTAGAGAATTTTACTGCTGTCATAAAGCAACTTCCTTCTCCATTACCGTAGTTTCTAGTTCCATACTCCAATTTTGTACCTGGAAAAATAACCACCTGCAAAAAAATGAGTGTTAAGATTAACAACATTGAACCTTAGGAGAATGCATCTCTAGCTCAAGGCCCAAATGAACTGAGTGACAGTACTCAACATTCCGTAGTAGATTTAAGAATCTATAGAAAAAATAAGGTTACATTTCGAGTGCCTGTGAGCTCAAAGAGCTCATATACACGTTCATCTTCATCACTGGTCTTCTTTAGCTGTAACACCCAGTTAGAGTTCATTATAGACCACACTGTTCCTTTTAACTCGGCAAGAAGATGGGTTTCACCAGATACAGTCCTGCCAATCACTTCTTTATTTATACTACTCTTTGTCTTCTCGGTTGACAGGTTCCTGTATGCAAAAAGAACATGAGAAAATGGCAAGAAAAACCTATATTTGTTAATTATGATTTTTATAATAATGATTTTATGAGAACACGGAGAAAGCATCAGGGCTTGGCACTTTTAGCAGAATGCAAGAAAAGCGGGTTTGGATCGTCGTATCCATCCATTTTGCTCACCAGCCTACCATTTTTTTAATTATTAGAATTTGTTTCATGGTTTATAATAATATATGGTCACCCAATCTGTACAACACATTTTACCATCTAATAATATTCCTTATTCTACATTACTTCCTCTTTTACAGTTTTATCTTCATTAGTGATAAAATAAGTTGTCGAAATTTTATTGAATGACAATATATTTATTTTAAACTATTAAATGAAATAAATCTAACAGATTAAAATATGGCAAGAAAGAATTGAAGAGAAAAATGGCTAAAATTTCCAAATTAAAAAAAGAAAAATCCATTTTTAACTGGTTTAACATTGTTAACTACTAAACAACTCAGCTAATGATATTCTAAATTCCACAAGTCAGTTTGACTTACCCTTTCTGGATGCTGATGATCTCTTTGCCAGATTCATTCACAACATTGGTCCAACATTTAATTTGCTGGGACCTTCTCGGAAGCAGGAAGGAAAAATAACTTGCTTTGAATGGAAGCATAGAAACAAAGTGCAGCTTATACGGTGCTGAAACTGGAGGAGTTAAAGACAAACCAATGCGAATGCTAATAGGCTTTGACAAATTGACTGCACTTGTTAAATCTAACCACTTCTCGATTGGCAGTTTAGATGCTACACTTTGCAAATCCTCCAGATTGATTGAAGTTTTTCCCAATACTTTAGCTAGCTTTAGTCCTCTAAACTTAAAACTTGGGCGAGAAATGAGCTCAAGGACTAACTCTCCATTTCTTTCACATTGGAAAACAGCAACTTGTTTCCCTTGGGACTTGGAGGAAATGCTTAATTGCTTCTTGGTATTGAAAAGCACATCTTCTTGTTTCTTGTTGAAGGACACAAGTAGCTTGCCTTTATGCCCGGATGGTAAGTTTCTCACATCAACAATCTCAAGCATCACCTGAATAAGAATCATGAACCCAAAATATTACAACAGTTGATGCCCAAAAAACATGTTACTAGTTACACTTGTTAGGGTAAGGGATCCTCTCCAGTGAAAAAAAAAAAAAACCTTGAGATGGTCAAGTGTTCTGATCACCATTTATTATTTTAAACATCTGCTTTATATAAAACATATATTATTATATTAATAAAATTTATTGAAAGACTAGGATCTCATGCAGTGATAAAGTAACTGTAGAGGATCCATTTCCCACTTGCTTTTGTCTTCTCACATAACAAAGAAAATAGCAGAATAAATATAGGAGGCTACCTGCACAAGCAGTTTGGGTGGAAGCTGAATCAGATTTTGGTTTGTCTCAATGGATGGAGCTGAACAGGAGTAGTGAGTACCAACTATTTTATACTTATCAACAGTAAGAGGAGATGGGGGACTACCCCTGTACATTGCTCCTGCTTTCCAGTATCTTGAACCAAATGTCTCTTCCCACTGTGTCGTGGTTTCAGAAAATCCAACATCTAGCTTTTGGCCCTTGGTCCTATCAGAATCTGTGTCATCATGTTCTAATACTTTGCCCATAATTGCCACTAGATCGTTACAGTAAGACACAGGATGCAATTGATGAGAGTGCCATATGAGGTCAATGTCATAAGTTGGAACAGTGAAGCGGTTTATATGCCTCTCTCTATTCCTCTTGATCAAATGCAGAAACCCCTTGTATCTGGCCACAGCTCCTTCAAGAAAAGTATCCTCATTCCAATAAGGCCTGGAAACCTGTCATTAAAGTTGGAGACTAATGGATAAGCATAAGCTGGTATTGTTTTCAGTCACTTTATTCATGGAGTAACTTCAGTATATACTTCACCTCAATGCAAATCACCCTTACTTTCATTGAAGTGTTACTCCAAAACTAATTTACTCTATTACATATACTTACTAATCACTTTATCAAGAATTGTATGATCAACTAGTTAAGAGTTAAGACTAAAGAGCATCTAAGACTGGCTATTTGTTTATAGTACAGTTTGAAGGTTGGGCAGGTATTAACAAGGCATGACACTCCTAATCTAAATTTCTTAATTACCTGATAGAAGAAAGTAGTCTGTCTTTTAACTGCTGAAACCAGATCATAATTGGTGGTACTTTGTTTGGCTTCCAAGAAATTTTCAGCAAAACCTTGCAGATTGTTCAGACCAAGAAGTTCATAAGGCTCACTTGGATACATTGAATTCCAGACTTTCTCACTTTCCTCTTTGCTGGTTCCCTGAGTTGAAGAGACCACATTCGAATCGCCTAATATTCTCCCATAAAGTTCCGTGCAGTCAGTTTTGTAACGCACCTGACACAAATGTTGAAAAGGGTAATTCTTTGATTACAACAATTCTTTCAGAGAACAAATTCACAAATAAAAAGAAACTTATGTGTGACTTTGGCTTCAGTTCTCAAGCTTACCGGATTAAGCCTATGACAGTGCCAAATCCATTCACAATCAAGCGGCACAACTAAAGGGTTTTCTGTCACGTATGACTCAGCATGTTTGGCCAGTAAAGGAAGCCAACAATATTTATACCTACATTAATGAACAAAGACATGCACAAACACTAACAATTAAAACACAACCTTTTCAAATAACAGGTGAACATACAAAGAGGAAAACATGCATACTGCAGGCACTGACAGATCATAGGATTTCAGTTACATGCCCATGGAAAACCTGGCAAGGGCATGACCAATACATCAAATATAAAATTACTGAGTACTAATTAATTGATATTGAAGTTACAAAAATATTAAACCATAAAAATAATAAAACATCAATTATGTAAAACTTCACTTTTATAATTTCAGAACTAAAAAAAAAGACTCTAATTTAAAAATATTTTATTCTGTCAATTAATGAAAACTACTCTAGTTACAAATTTTTAAATAATTATAATTTACCAGATAATAGAATCCATGATTGAATGAAAATATAAAAAATCTTTATCCTATAGGACATTCTAATAAAATTCTTGAAACTATTTTTAATCAACAGTTTGTTTTTTTGTCCTTGTACATGATTTGTATAGTATTCCAAAACTTACAACCAAGATTAATAAGTGCTCGGTAGAGTAGTTTTTACTAAACAAACATTATTTTAACACCAATCGATTGTTTACCCTGTTTTAAACCCCGTGTCAATTAACAGCTAAAATACCAAGATAATCATAGTTTAGTAATTTTAAGAATTAAATTAAATTAAAATTTTAGATACTAAATTTATGGATACTTACAATTTCAGGAAGTAATAAGGTAGGGTTAATAAGAGTATGAACATACCTGTAGATAGCCATGTGTAAAAGTGGGCCATCATCATAAAGGCAACGATTTCTATCAACCTCTGCAAGAAACAGAAGCTGCTGTTTAGCCGTAGCAACGAGGTTTTCGCTTAGCACGATTTTCTGTGCTTCAGCCCACTCCAACTCTTGCTGTGTCTCCATGACAATTGCTCAACTTTACCTTCAAACCGCTGAACAAACAAAAAGATCACTACAGCGATTTAAAGCTTTGAATCGACTTCACAACGAAGATTCCTTTTCTTTTCCGTTCCTTTTCTTCCCTCAATCGTGAAGATTTGAGACTTTCCCTTCTCATTCTGAACCGGTGACCCCGTTAGAGGGGATAAAAGTCTGTGTTCAAACTTCATAAGCTACGCGGAATCAATGGATTGGATTTTGGGATGCACTCTTTGTATCGAAGCTTCGTTAATTCTGGCTACGAAAACTTTCTTTCTCTGCGGTTTATGATCGATGTAGTTTCAGCTCTTAATTATCTTTTTTTCTTCTATTCTTTATTTAATTTTATTTTTTAATTTCAAATTGATGTAATTTAATTCTCTATTTATTCTAAATATTGTAATTTCATATTTCTGGTCTATATTAATTCAGTATTATTAGTTTTTAATGACAATGTTACTAAAAAAACCCATTTAAGTAATTAGCCGCGATTAACAGTTTAAAATTATTGTCAGAAAATAATTTTACAATTTGAAAATCAGTTTGGAAATAAATAAATAAATTAGATCGATTTCAACAATAAGAAATTAAATTGATAAAATTGAACTAAATAAATAAAAAATAATAATTAATTTTTTTTTCTCTTCATTGGTTAAGCATTTTCTTGGGTTTGACATGGTCGTTGGGTCAATATCATAAGTTGTTGAAAATTGAATAAAGGGTAAACAGGGTATATGGTTCTCAACAGTGCAATGTGATTCCTTAGGAAAAGAAAACTGTGCAATTAATAATTTTTTTAAAAAAAATCTAAAAGTTTACTTTAGTCTAAATTGAGATTATAGTGATATATTTTTTAAGATAAAAGTGATAATAAATAATAAAGCTTGAAGACTAATTTAACCATACATAATATATTTTGAATTTCTTATTTTATGAGACTAATATAACAGTGTTTTAAACATTTAAGATTAAAATGATATTTTATCCTAAAAGTTTGGTTTGGAAATGAATAATCTATCAATTTGGTTCTTGAACTATCTCTCTATCCTAAAATCTTAAACTAATAAACTTATACAAATACAAGTGATTTCTAAAGTATAAGAAGTCATGTTATATAATTTCATTAGTTTAAGAACTATTTAACAACCTAATACTTTGTATTAGATGACTAAATTATTATTTTCTTTAATTTCTTAATAACACCCAATTTAAAAGCATTATTTGATTCTCGTCATGAGAATCAACCTAAAATGTTTTTTATTTTAATTACTTCTCAGTTGAAATATAAAAAATTATTAATTTTTTAATGGTTTAAAAATGTTATAAGGATATTTTTTTTTAAAATATAAAAAAATGTTATTATTAATACTAATTAAAATGACGTATTCCTGTAAATTTAAATAAAAAAGTTTGAATTTTTAAACAATTTTCATTTTCTTTTCCTTTCATTTTTTTTAAATTAAAAAATAAAATAAAATCCTTACAATTTTCCTTTCTTTTGTATTTCTTCTCTCTATTTTCACGTCTTCCCAATGTAACAGTAAAGAAAGAGGTACTGTGGAAGTATCTTTATCACGCGCTTATCATATTTATGTATCATCGTTTAACACGACATGGCTTCCAGCCACAAAAATCAAAATTTATAAAAAAAACAAAATAAAATAAACTTTTTATCTTTTTTATATGTGAAACAAGAAAAAAATTATTACAATATAGTTTAATTTAACTTATGTAAACTTCATAAAATTAATTTATAAAATAAAATTTATATTTATTTATATATTATAATATATTAAAATAAATTTATTTTATAAAATATAAACTTTAATATTTTTATTTATATATATACTAATAAGAGTATATAGTTTATTGATGTAACCTTTAATAAAAAATTTCGTATCGACAACTGTACACTTCAAACATGGAATAATAGTTTGATGGGTTAAAAATAAAATTTTTATTTATTTATTTATTATTCTAATTAGTTATTATTAAATGTTGGTTGTAATATTATTAAATATATATTAGTTTATTTTTAAGATTATCGGAAAAATAAGAAAATGAATAATAGTGAGTAGTTTGTAAAATTAAATTTTATTTTATTCAGTTATGTGTACATTAATTATTTAGTAGGTTTTTTAATTAATAAAAATATAGACTTTCTTTAATTTTTTTAAAAATGGTGCCTAAGTTTAGTTTTTCTAAAATTAAAAGTCAAAATTTTTTAATTTTTTTAATATTATATTATTTGTAATGATTTCTAATAATTTTGTTCAGTTTATTATTCTTTGCTTTGATTGTCATTATAATTATTAGATTATGTTAATGGATAATTTTTTAAGGTTTAAGGAGTATTGGCAAGTTCTTTTAGAAAAAATAACAAAAATAGCATCTGGCACACTCATTACTCGTGTACAAAGAATTAAATTGGAAACAATGAAGTTCAAAGACCTTAAATGTAAGGACCCAGTGTGTAGTAGTCCTAGCAAGATAGTAGCTTAAGTAATGAATGATAAAGGTGATTGGTAAAATTTTTAAAAGAACTACAAATAGAAAATTTAACATTTTAACCTTCATTATCTTAAGTTCTCATCTCTCTAGAAAACCTTCTCTTTAAACTTTCTCTCTCTATCCTCTCTCTAACAAATTTTTCAACCTTCCATCCTTTTCAAGATCTGAATACACCACTGTGAAGCTTGAGGAGAATAGAACCACTTGGACCGATCAGAATTCTAATTTAGGTAAGTTTCCTAATTTTTCCACCTTTGGCCTGAGAAGAGGATTTGGAGTTTATAGGTTAAATCTGTGATTTTATGCGTTAATAGGACCAATTGGAGCTTCTAGGCTTTAATTCATAGAAGAATCTGCTAATTGGACAGAGGAATTTGAGGTAAGGGAAGCTAGAACTTTAACTTTTCTTTTCTTTTAGGAAATCTGTGTTTCTGCTTTGAATCTGTGAAAATTGGACTGTGGTATGGTGTTCTGCGTGCTTGATTGTGTTTCGGAAACCATTGCATGTTGAATCGGAGCTCGGCCTGAGAAAATCCGCTGAGCGCAGGGGCCCTGCGCTAAGCGGATTTTGTTACAGGGATGAAAATTTCGCTTAGCACACAGTGCGTTCAACGCACGAAATTGCGCTGAGCGGAATTCTACAGCAATCATAGGGCGAAAAATTCGCTGAGCGGAGGAACGGGGAGTAGCGCGCGGTGCGCTTAGCGCATTAAAAACAAAATCTACTGAGCGGATCTGGGCTGCGCTGAGCGAATTTTTCCCTGTTATTTTGGCTTTATTTGAGTTGAAAAGGTAAAATTTGAATGATGTATGTATGTATGATGTTTTTAGATGCAATTTTGATGAATGAAAGTGATAATGAGTTTGTGACTGTGTATGTTAGAGAAAAGTAAATATGATGATGGATATGAGTGGCATGTGACATGTGGTAGATTAGTGTGTATGGATCTAGGGATATCATATAAGGTATCCAGACCTCAATGTGAGTCCTGGTCATGTAGACTAGGGTCACATGTGGTGAGAGGTCGATGGAGGTCCCATCAGTTACTCAGAGGAGGCAGCTTGATGGGGCTACCCTGATGTGGTGAGTAGTGAGAGGATGGCGCTGAGGTGAAAAAGACTCAGTTAGCCGGTCGCTATAAAACCCTTGGTCCATGGTTTGATACATCAGGTGCTAACCTTAGATGTCTGAGATCCATACAATCTTCCGGAAGGCGTCGGTCTTGGTTGTTATGTGTGAATGTGAACATGCGTGTAAAGCCTTTGGTAGACCCTTACACTTGACTGTGATAGAAATTATTTATCTATGTAATTTATTTTAATTATGCATGCTTTTTATATATATCTAGCTTACCCTGCTTGTTATTTTTGTTGTCTTTCCTTAACTGCTATGATAGTGTGTGTTGCACGGGAGCAAATGCCAGGTCAGGAGAGGGCTCCTCTGTTGGGAGACAGTAGATTTAGGAGATTGTAATAGGACTTTAGTAATATATGTTATGTATTTTGAGACTCTTATTTAATCCTTTTGAAACATCTTTTGTAAATGTAATAATATTTAGCACTTAAATATTTAGATCTTGTGGACTGAGTAGTATAATATAGTAAAACTGGTATGTTACATTAAAGTGAAGAACTATTTATTTCAAGCCATTGACCAAAATATCTTGGAAACCATTTTAAATAAAGAAACTTGTAAGGATATTTGGATTCAATGAAGAAGAAGTATGAAGAGTCTACAAGAACCAAAAAGGCATAAACTACAAATTTTAGTGTAGAGTCTGAAATAACTTGAATGAAGTCTGATCAAATTACTTCTCTCGTATGATGACAATTGTCAACCAAATGAGCATACATAGAGAAAAAAAATTGAAGAAATCACTATTATTGAAAAAATAATTCGGTCTTTGTCATCAAAATTCAATAATGTTGTATGTGTCATAGAGGAGTCTAAAGATATTGATGAATTTTCTCTTTTTTTTTTCTCCATGTATGCATATTTGGTTGATAATCGTCATCACACAAGAAAAATAATCTGAAATTAATTCTCGAGTCGGGTTGTTTCAAACTCTGCAGATAGAGTTTGTACTTTCTATCTTTTTGCTCTTGTAGACCCTTCAAACTTCTTAATTGGAAGACAAATATTCTTTGAGGTTTCTTTATTCAAAATGACTTTTAGGATATTTCAATCAATGGCTTGAAATAAGTAGTTCTTAACTTTAATGCTTTTCAACTTCATTACCTCTAATTCAATTCTTTGTGCATGGGTTACTACTGTGCTTGATGTTATTTTTGTTATTCCTTCTTAAACAACTTGTCAATACTCCTTAAAATTTAGAAAATTCTTTATTAACATCTTTCAATGATCATAATTACCATCAAAGTGAGAAATTATAGGATGAACAAACTTATAAAAAATCATGGTAAGTAATGTGATATTGAAAAAATTAAAAAATTTGAACTTTTAATTTTAAGAAAACTAAGTTCCGATACCATTGTTACAAAATTGAAAAATAAAATCTATATTTTTATTAATTGAAAAGTCTAACAAACATGATTAAATAAGATAAAAAATATACCTATTACTATTTATTTTCCTTTTATTTTTATAATCTTAAAAACTAATTAATAGATACTCCTTAATATTGCAATGGATATTTAATAATAACCAATTAAAATAATAATAATAAAAAAATAAAGATTTTATTTAAGGTAAGATATGAAATTTTCAACTAAATTAAACAGCAAAAAAAATATATAAAGATAAAATATTTCTATATCCCTTTCAGCTATTTCATTTAATATTTTCATTTTCCTATTAATAACAATATAAATTGCAAATTTCATTTCTATCTCTAGATTTATGTATATAAAAAAATTATACGTATATATAAAAATTTTTCCTAACAAAAAATAAAATTTGAATTCATTTCAATTTTTTATATTCTTAATTTATTGTGAATTAGTAAATAATTTTAAAATACATTAATACTAAAAAATTATAATAATATTAAAAATAATTAAAAAAATTCATTAATAAAATAAAATAACTGAAATATATATCTATATTATTTAATTTTAAAATATAATTTTATATTTAAATATAACATATTTTTATTTAAAATGTAAAATTTAAACTAAATTATATAATTTTAAAAAAATTATATTAAAAAAATATAAAATAAATTTAATTTTAATTTTTTTTTATCTATTTATAATTTTATATATGTATATATTTTTATTTCTTTTTGTCATTGGTTTAGTGAGATCAATTTATAGTAGGTGTTGGGCTGAAATAGAAGTACTCCCGAAAACATAACAATGTGGTGGGTGCACAGGTTAAGGTTTTCTCTTTCTCCTTCCATTCCCAGATTTCCTCTTTTTCTTCCAAACCCTACTTTCCTCTTTTCCTTTCACTCTCATTCTCAGCCCCCATTACTTGATGATGACAGAGTTTACGAAACTGTCTCCCAATTCAATCGCATGCTTCGAATGCGTCCTGTTCCTCCCATCCTCGAATTTAACAAGATTTTTGGATCTCTTGTGAAGATGAAGCACTTCGATACTTCTATTTCTCTTTCTAAGCAAATGGAGTTCAATGGAATTCAACCTAATATTGTAACATTGAATATTCTCATCAATTGTTTCTGTCAATGGGAACAAATGACTTTCGCATTCTCTGTATTTGCCAAGATTCTTAAATTAGGTCATCATCCAAATACCATAACCTTCACTACGCTCATGAGAGGTCTCTGTCTTAAGGGTGAAATTAAGAAAGCACTCAACTTTCATGATAAGGTGGTAGCACAAGGATTTTGACCCGATCAAGTTTCTTACGGGACTTTGACCCATGGGTTGTGCAGAATAGGAGAAACCAAAGCTGCAATCGAGTTGCTCAGAATAAATGAAGGCCGATCAATTAAGCCCAATGTGGTAATGTATAATACAATTCTTCTCCTTACATAAAGATAAACTTCCAAATGAGGCTTATGATTTGTATTCTGAAATGATTGCCAAGGGAATTTCTCCTAATGTTGTTACCTACAATATTCTAGTTTATGGCACTTGCTTTATGGATAAGTTGCATGAAGCAATGGGCTTCGTAAATAAAATGGTATCAAATAACATTATGCCAGATGTTTGTACCTATAATGTACTTATTGCGTGATGGTGAAAGCTTGTGTGAAAACCTGACTCATTTTGCTGTAGTAGTTTAATGGATGGGTATTTCTTAGTTAAAAGGTAAAGAATGCGAAACATGTATTGAATGTTATGATTCAAATGGGATTAACTCCTGATCTTTACATTTATAGTATCATGATTAATGGACTGTGTAAGAATAAAAGAGTGGATGAGGCTATTAATTTGATGAGATGCATGATAGAGGTTTACAAGAAAATATAATCACTTACAATAGTTTATTACACGCATTATGCAAAATTAATCATGTAGATAGGGCAATTGAATAGGCACTTATAATATACTTATAGATGGATTGTGTAAAGGGAGGAGGCTAGAAGATGCAAAAGAAATTTTTCAAAATCTTTTGATTAAAGGCAACTGGGTCAACGTACATACTTATACCATTATGATGAATATATGTAAAGAAGGTTTGGTTGATGAGGCATTGGAGTTGTGGGTCAAAATGAAAGACAGTGGTTGCATGACTAATGCTATGACTTTCGAAATAATTATCTGTGCATTATTTGAAAAGAATGAAAATGACAAGGCAGAGAATTTTCTTCGTGAAATGATAAGTAGAGGTTTGTTGAAAAAATTCTGATACCTCATTTACATATGAAGTTACATTTTAGCAATTTTGTATTTATTTTTATTAGAGAAGTTGAAATATGCAATAACCTTGCTACTGATGTTTTGATTGATGTTTTTCATGTTTTATATTAGCAGTTGTTTTTTTAATTTCTTTTCTGTATTTTGATTGCGATACTAAAATTAACAAGGTAGGAGTTGAAACACTTAACTTCAAAATCGCATTTTTACTGTAAAATTCGTTTAAATGTTCAGCAGAGAAATGAAAAATCGCATTACCTTTCATGTAAAATATATTTATTGTTTCCATTTTTTTTTTTTAATTTTCAAATTTTTAATAAAGTATTAAATTTATTATTTATAATAAATTAATAATGCATAATCTCATTTTTTAAATAAATTTTATATTTACAAATTTTATAACTATATATATATATATATATATATATTATATTTTAAATATGATCAGTTCAAAGTTTTTGTAATAAGAATGTAATTTCTAAAATTATGTTAATTACATGAATAATGTTAGTTAGTAACTGATAGCTTAATCAACAATTAAGCCACACACAAGTGTTGAAGTGGTCTAAAAGTCTTTGCTTAAGAAACTGTTCCTTAAGAGACCAATTAATTCATCTATTAAAGTTTCAAGTAGTAATTTGAAGGAGATATTTCTTAAATAAGAAAAATCAATGAATGAAGACACTACAAAATCAAATTTAAATAATGTAGTTGAAGGAAAAGTATTTTAAACTTTTGTTAATATTTTATTATAACAATTAATTATGATTATAATGATAATGGTATAGGTTTAAGTGAGGAATAGAAAAATTTTAGATGAGGAAGTAAAATATATATATATATATATATATATATATATATAATTTCGATATTACTCAATAAATTTAAATTTAATAAATTTAAATTTATTTTATTAATTTAAAAAAATAAACGTTTATAATATTTTTTAAAATATCTTTAAAGTTTAACATGAAAGATTAAAATAAAATATTATAAAATATTAAATCAATTAGTTAATTAATAAAAAAATATATATTTATATTTCATATTTATATATTACATAGTAAAAAAAATAATAAAAAAAATTTTATCTTATTTTTTTCCTTAAAAAAATATTATTGTGATATTTCTTTATAATTAAATTTTTTATCTTTTAATTTATAATATTTCATAATTTTTTAATATTTTAATATATAAATTAGTAGATAAAATTATTTAAATATATTTTAATTTTTTCTCCAGTTAAAAAGAAATACATTATAAATGTAAAATTATATTGTTATAATAGATAAAATATTTTATTTTATATATAAAATTATATATTTAATTATTATTATAAAAATTTGATTTAAATTTAATTTATATATATAAAATTTTATATAATATTATGAGATAATATATTTAATTATATTTAATTAATTATTAAAAAAATTATTATAATTTTATATTTATTTAAATTTAATTTTTTTATATCTGTATTATTAATTATTTTTTTAAATAACATTTAGATTTTTTATAATAAAAATTAATTATAATGATATTAAATATCTAAAATTAAATTTATAAAAAAATACATGAAATTAATTAATTGATACTTATTTTCTTATATTAATAAATATAAAAAATTATATTATCACACTTTATTTAATATTAACATAGTTATTTTCAGAAACATTTTTTATTAGTCATTAATTTTTTCTAAATTACTCTTATTTATTATTATTAAATAAATTATGAAAATAATTATTTTATTTAAGAAATATATAATGAAATAAAAAACTATTAATTTAAAAAAAATATTTATTAAGAAATAAAATTATAAAAATTGAAATTATACATATTTTTTAATAATAAGTAAATACTATAATTTGAATCATAATTTTTGTCATTTTTCATGATTTTGCTATTTTATATAATAATAAATAAAATAAATTTTAGGAAGATCATGACCTATCTGTTTCCATGACCCATATCTGATAAAATCATTCATTATTATTAGATTTTTTTATGTGTATAAGATGATAAATCACTTATTTAAGATAAATTTTATATATTACTTTTAAATTGATTTAATTTTAATTCAGTTTTATAAAATCAGGTAATATAGAAATTATTTTTATTATGATATTAATATATCATAGTATTATTTTTATTTATATTATATTATAATATTATTTCTAATTGTAAGTGAAATTTTAATTTTTTTATACAAATTAACTTAAAATATATAATATTACCTTTAAATATAATAAAAAATTTAGTTTTATTCTTAATTTTTCAAATTAAAATTTAAAATAAATTATTCAATTAAGGAAAAAAATAGATTAAAAATTATAAAAAAAAATAGTTTTTACGAGTTTAGATATTTTTTTAATTGATTCAATTTTAAACAATTTTGAAGTGAAAATAATCTTTGTTGATTAGGATATTTTATGAGTGATTTATTACATGTAAAAAATTTGGTAAATATTTATTGCACAAATGTAAGAGATATTCTCCTTCATCCTCTACTGGTTTGGAAATCTTTACTTTATATAAAATATAAATTTAGTGAGGATATCAATAACTTTTCTACCAAAATAAAGGCAGATAACATAATTGTAATGAAAAAAATTGTCCAATCAATAACTATTTTAAGGATTCCAATTCAAAAAAAAGTAAGCCAAGTAAATTTTATATAACAAGTAAATTTTATATAACAGTACAAATTTTATCAGATGAACCAGTTTTATATGAAAATATATTAAACTTAAATTTATTATTAATATAATTAGACTTAAATTTATCACTAATTTTTTAATTTCTTAAATTGAAAATTCTATTATATAAAGCTCTAATTTATTTCATATTTTACTATTCAACCATTTGAATTCATTTCAATTTTTTATATTCTTAATTTAATGTGAATTAGTAAGACATTTTTATAAAAAATGATAATTAATTAAATTACTTTATGGTAATTTTATAAAATAATTTAACTAATTAAAATATAAACTTGAAATATATATATATATATATATATATATTAATAATAAAGTAGAAATTATAATCTATATATAGACTAAAAAAATAAAAAATTGCTAGAATAAGAAATATCAAAATTACTATCTCTATTATAAAATATTTAGACTAAACCACCCAGAAAAATAATTAATTTATTGAGTTTAACTAATTTTTTGCTTTTATCTTTATTAATTACCATTCAATCAATTAATAATATAATCATATTTTAATAGAAATTATAAAAATTTATTAAAATTATAAAATAACTTATATCAAAAGACTAAATTAAAAAAAAAAAAATCTTATAGTAAAGATTAGAGGGAGTACATCTTAATTTAACGATTAGAATTTTAAATTCATGAAGAATAAAAATGATTCAGAATAAATTATAGATTCAAGTTTTACTCAGATCGAAAATCGTATAAGTTTCACAATTTGTTGTATGGGATGAACATAAGTCACTAAATAGTGGCTTAGAACAACCAAATTAGAAAAAAGAAAAAGAAAATTGAAGAGTGGAAACAAGATAAGCACGAGAAAAGAAACAAATTTTTGAAATTCCAATTTTGAACATTGTCCCCTCCCTTTCGAACAGGTTAGGCTTTGCTCTTTATTACCTGACCTCCTCTGCTACCCAATCACATTTGTTTCCTCTCTTTCATAATTTCATCCCACTCCTCACCAATAGCCACAAGGATAACAATAATTCAATTAGAACTTGTTGATAAAGTTTCATTATTCTTTTGGTTGTGAGAGAAGGGAGCACAAAACATTCACAGAAAGAGGAAGATGGTGTTGAGGAAGGTGGGGAAGTATGAGATTGGAAGGACCGTTGGAGAAGGAACCTTTGCCAAGGTAAAGTTTGCTCAGAACACGGAAACTGGCGAGAGTGTTGCCATGAAGGTGCTCGACCGTAGCACCATCATCAAGCACAAAATGGTCGACCAGGTACTCTCTCTTTTTCTAGCATCATCAGTTAATTTAGTAATTAGTATGGTTTCTATTTTTGAATTGTATTTATTTATTAATGATGCAGATCAAGAGGGAAATATCTATTATGAAGCTAGTCAGGCATCCATATGTTGTTCGTCTGTATGAGGCATGTGATTTTTTCCCCCTTCTTATAGTGTGTTTGGAATAACTTATTTCTGGGTCAAAAAGCTTTTAATTAAAGGATTACTAGAAGAGATTTTGGAACGGATTTTTTTTTTTTTTTCAAAATAACTACTCTAACTTAAAAGGTCATTAAGGGTTTGTTTGGTTTTAATTGCTTGTTTTCCAATTCATGATGAATTGATGATTATCAAGGAAGTGTTAAATATGGTATCAATCAAGTTTTAGAACTTTTTTTCTGGCTAGTAATGTAAAATCAAAATTGTAGTAATTCCGTTCATTAATAGCTTGGAGAGAGGAACAATATTGGAAAATCATTTCAGAATTTGTCGGGTTTTCTAATACACTTTTTCCCCTGAAATGTTATAGAAGATGCACAATGTCTAAATGTTTGCTGTGATAAGTCTTTTAATATTTCTCTCTTGTTGGCTGTCACCACTCAATACTCACAACTCATTCTTCTTTGATATATAATTTCCTCAGGTTCTAGCAAGCCGTACTAAGATTTATATCATTTTGGAGTTTATTACAGGTGGTGAATTGTTTGATAAAATTGTGAGTAGCTCAAGTTGAATTTGTGCTATAAGCTTTTAGTGTGATTTTTATCAATAACTTTCTCAGTATTGATGTTGCTAATAAAGAAAGTACGGTGTAGGTAAGCCATGGACGTCTCAGTGAAGCTGAATCTAGAAGATACTTCCAACAGCTTATTGATGGTGTAGATTATTGCCACAGTAAGGGTGTTTATCATAGAGATTTAAAGGTTTGTATTGACTGGGTTCTGGAATTCTGTCTTCATATTTATCACGATTTCTGCTAAGTATTTTTCTTTTTCCTTCTGTAGCCTGAAAATCTTTTACTTGATTCACAAGGAAATATAAAGATTTCAGATTTTGGTTTGAGTGCATTTCCAGAACAGGTGATAGATTGCTAACAAATAATTCTTAAAATTGACTTTAGTTCATGTGTATGAAATCAAATGATATTCAAATGTTTTCATACTCATGGCCAATGTTATTTTGTGAAAAATCTCAGGGGGTCAGTATGCTTCGGACAACTTGTGGGACTCCGAATTATGTAGCTCCTGAGGTAATACATGGTTGGCTTACCTCTTTTTAATAACATGTATGAATTTGATTCTTTAAAATCATATTTTTAATTTATAAATAAGCTAGTGTTAGTTTATGGGAAATTTTTTTTATTTTTTGCTTAAAAGTGCTTCTGGAAAAATTTACTCAAATAGATCTTATATGATTTTATGTATTCTTCTGCTACTTACTACATTTTGTAGCTTGGCCTTTGCATTTAACATTTGTTTATGATTTCAGGTACTCAGTCACAAGGGTTATAATGGTGCTCCAGCCGATATATGGTCCTGTGGAGTTATCCTCTATGTTCTATTGGCTGGATATCTTCCCTTTGACGAACTTGATCTAACTACGTTGTACAGTAAGGCATGAATTTATACATGTCAAATATATCTTTTACTGTGTACTTGATGGTATCACCCTGTTGTAATGTCTTAAACATTTATCTTGCATATATTCACCGCTGTTCCTGCAAGTTCTTGTGATAGAGACTTTCTTCTAGGTGTCAAATGCTCAGGAAACACTGCTTTGTCTAATAGTTTCTCTTCTTAGCAAAGATGTTTTGTTCAAAATGAAATTTAAGATTATTATGAACGCTGTTGATTTTTCCTGTGCAGATTGAGAAAGCACAGTTTTCATGCCCTACTTGGTTTCCTGAGGGAGCAAAGTCTTTAATACACCGAATTTTGGACCCAAACCCTGAACGTGTAAGAATTGGCTTATGGAGTAAGATTTTATTCTTCATGTCAAAAGAGTGTTGGGACTACCTTTCACTGTTAATTTATACTTAATGTTGTCTGTCTGAGCACAGAAGCGGAAAATGAGTTTCGTCTCTGTGATGTGGTTACTTGTTAGAACGCATCTAGAAAGCCTAAGAGTGCGATGATATGTAGTTGTCCAGCATAACTATCATCTTGACTATTTTTCCTTTAAAAAAATGAAAAAAAAAAAAAAATGTTTACCAGTAATAAGTTTACCCTATGGAAGGGATATATGATAATAACTTTAGTTTACGGCGTAATAAGGACGAAATGAAAGTTGAAAGTGTTTATTTTGATTAAATTTATGTTAGTATGCATAAATAAAATAATATATTACTAGTTCTTTTATGTTAAAGGGAAATAGAATTGGAACTCATCCTTTTAGTTTTCATTATTAATACTCAAGGGAGTAAAAATGAAAATGTGGGTTGTATCTGAAAATAAATTTTAATAACATATTAAAAAATAGATAAAAGTCTAACTCTTACAATGTGTGAAAAGTGAAGTGTGTACCTATCTTATATCAATAACAACTTAGAAAACATTTTTTATTTTTATTTTCTGTTTCCTTTTTTAACTACAAAAATATTATTTTGTTTTTACTTTTTATTCTTATTTTTAAAAGCTTAAAACAATAAAAATGAAAAAGGAATATTCAAAAGTTGTTCTCATTATTTTATTTATAAATTTTTAAAACAGAAAATAAAATAAAAATATGATTATATTTTTGTAATTAAAAAGGTAAAAACAAAAATTGTTTTTTCTACTAAACGGGTTACTGAGAAATCTATGTGCTCTCCTATCAACGGAAAACGAAAAAAAGAAAATAATAGAAGTTGTTTTCTATTAATTTTTTAAATAACTGACAACAAATAAAAATACGTTATATTTTTTAATTAAAAGTAAAAATGTTTTAGTCAAAGGCCTTTTCCTGTTGGTGAGAAATATATAGGCTCTCCAGACAAATTAATGTTTCACCAAATACTTCTTGATTCTGTTCTAGATTGTTGGTTCCATTAATATCAAGAACACGGTCTATTCAATCTTGCATTTCAAGGATCTTTTTCTATTTTCTGTTGCAGAATGTTTTAGCTTATATGAATATTATAAATTCATATGTATTAATCTTAATAATTTAGTGGATTATTGTTTTCTTCCAATACTTATATCTCACAACTCTCTTTCCTATTCTTATTGATGTGTTGTGTTTCAGCGTATAACCATTCAGCAGATAAGGAATGAAGAGTGGTTTCAAAAGGGATATGTTCCAGTCAGTCTCCTCGAGTATGAAGATGTAAATCTGGATGATGTAAATGCTGCATTTGACAATGTTGAGGTCAGTTTACTCTTTAATTCTGCTTTAGGTCACGTTTAATTTTATAGGAAAACTGTGTTTTTAAGCTAATTCACCATAATTTACCAAATGTATGAGTTTCGTATCCTTAGAATAAATTTAGTATCAATATAAATGGTCTGCTCTCCTATCTTCCTTTATATTTTTCAAGAGTAGTTCAAGGGTGCAAAATAACATTATTAGCAAATAAATGGTTGATTTTTACTGTGAATGTACTCAAACCTCCGGTCTAATCAAATATCAAAAGATCAATGATGGAGATATTAACAGAAAGGAACTGATTCAAATGCAAAAAACTATCTCACTGTTTGTCTGTTAATTTTTCTTCTATTCAATTCAGGAAGCTTGTTTTCTCTTTATGCATTCATATGGAATGTATGTTCTCAGTCATGTTAACATATTGATTATTTTGTCACTGTAGGATCAGAGCACTAATCAGCAATGTGAGAATGATGACATGGGTCCTCTAACTCTAAATGCATTCGACATGATAATTTTATCTCAAGGCTTAAATCTTGCAACCTTATTTGATCGCGGACAGGTATTTAATTGTGGTAGTGTTTGCCATTTTTTGAATAATCATTTGTGCAAACAGCCAAATAATTGCCCATGTAACCTATTAATGAAACTTCGCATAAGCACTGCTTGAACCTGTAATGCTGACCAAGTATTGTGACATGCACAATAAAATACATCATTACACATCCCATCTTCTGTCATTATCTTGAGATGTGAATCATGTTTGTTTCTCTTTTATCTTTCCTTACAGGACTCTATGAAATACGAAACACGCTTCATCAGTCAAAAGCCACCAAAAGTGGTTTTATCAAGTATGGAAGTTGTGGCACAATCAATGGGATTTAAGACGCATATTCGCAACTACAAGGTTTGTACCCTGTAATGCATGCTTAGTAAATTGCATCGGTTTACTGTTACGCCCCCCCAACCTTAGTTGTTCTTAACTATTTTATAACATTTGTTCACTTATCTACTCTGAAAAATTAACTGATAGAACACTAATTGAACAGTATTATTAAATCACATAAAATGCTTGGAATACCACAGTATTTGCTCTACTCCATGCAGAGATGAATTCTCTGTCCAAATTACAAGACAACACACATGTATTTCACCTTTACGCACATGTAATTGCTCCTAAGTTTCTTCCCTGAACTTTTAACGTGACAGTCACTATTTGAACAAATTATAATAATACATAAATGCTAATAACAGTTATTATTATACATATTTTGATAAAAGTTACTACTACTACTACTACTTTCTACCAATTAACTGTCATAATTGCCCCTAACTATTGGTTCCCATCATCAACCTAAATACTTAAAAGAGTTAATTCTTCTGAAAATAAAACTTGCCAGAGTTTCTTAATTTTATTAATCTGAACCGATAATGCTTTACATTTTCAGATGAGAATAGAGGGTATTTCAGCAAACAAGGCTTCTTATATCTCAGTAATACTGGAAGTAAGTTCGTATTTTCTTCTAGATTTTCGAAGTCCCTAAACATTGTGACTAACAGATTAATTCATTTTCTGGTCGCCCTTTGTTTAAGTAGGTTTTTGAAATTGCTCCTACTTTCTTTCTGGTGGACATTCAGAAAGCAGCTGGAGATGCCGGTGAATATCTCAAGGTCAGTTTTTGAGGAATGCTTTCATTGTTGGTGTGGTCTCATCTCCCCTTCCCCCCACATTTTTTTATTTGTAATTTATGACAAAAAAGTAGCTTGCGGATGTTGCAGTTTTACAAGAATTTTTCTAGCAATCTGGACGATATCATGTGGAAACCACCTCATGAAAAAAGTAAATTGAGGAACTCCGAGACTAATTGCCAAGAGCAGTAGTTCCATCTGCTGTATCATCTACTATGATTGAAGAGTGGAGAAAAAAAACAAGACATGGTTATGGAGAGCACCTGAACCTTGCACATCTTCAAGGTTAAAAAGTCAGCTTGACTAAGCCCCCTCTATAGTATCTTTAACCAACCCAAACTTTTTTTTATCCCTATATAGATAGAAAGCCAAATTCAAATTCTAATAGAAAATAGGAATCAGGTATTAAAAAGATACATCTACAATTTTGTAAGGTTAATATTTGTAAATCTCTGTTTATCGCCGTTTTTTGGCCCTGCCACTACATTGTATCATGTTCGTATAGTGAGCAGACTAGTGTTGATTGAATTGTACCAATCTTATTTTCAATTTCAGTTACCACTGTTGTAACTATACTGATATGAAGCACACGTTATGATAGTTCATATGTTCTTTTTCTTTCCTTTCGGTGCATCACTAAAATTAGCGGCAAAAAAAGATACAATTTATCCATTGTTGTCCTGTAGAGATATAAAATTAAAGTACTGGAACCAGCCCATCATGCACATTTCCCCTTTTGCTTTGAAAGTGCCTATCTTGGACTACGCTGGGTATCACATTTAAACTTGATATCATTTATTGTTATTTTACGGAACTACAGGGACAATAACTTGATCGTGCGTTGAAAAATGTATTTCTATGTAGAAATACTTATGTTTTCGTAGAGTGTAATTAGTATGGCACAAACAGATGGTTTATTGTTGACATTTTAGATTATTTCTGAACATAGAACAGTAATACAAAAATTTCAGTAAACTCAAGAATCCAATGTTTCACATGTTCTGCAGAACCAAGATAATATTAGATCATCTTACACGGTAAGCCATTTTTACATTGTTCAATACATGTTAACGGTTTCATGTGTGATCTAGTAATCAATGCTCTAAATTTTTTTGGGAAGCTATAATCACAATAATTTGAAGCTTATCAGTGTAGTTTGAAACGTTATATGTGAAAAAAAATCTATCAACTTTCAATTCCAACACATGAACTTTTAACTGCTGCTTTTAGAGAAAACCACAAAAATTTCCACAACAGCATTTTCCATTGACAAATTTGTGAAGCCGCTTACTATCTTTAACGATTATTTCCCTACCACTCAGGGTTGAGACATACTTAATAAAATTATGGCTATCCCTGCATATTAAGGTAGTCTTGACAACTCTTACTGGAGAAGAATTTGGCAAGTTCTCCAACCCAAATGTAATGGCCAACTTCTCACTGTGATAAATGGTAGGGGAGGATGTCTTTTCCCCCTCCTCTTCATCAAGTATTTCCACACTTTCTAGCATCTTATATCCAAGATTCTTTGCTTTGGCAAGTAAATCTTCGAATGATTTACATATTAGTGAACTCTCTGGGTGTGTTTTGTCATGGGTTTTAAACGAATACACTTTGTCTTTAATACTAATCCAGCTCCAATCCTTCAATTTTCCAACATTTTCCTCTTTCATCATCTTCCTCACCCTTGAGACATCCTCAAAACGCCCAGCTGAGTGGTACATATTCAACAACAATACATATGTCTCCGTATCTTTTGGTTTGAGACTTAGTAACTGTTCAGCAGCATAAAACCCCAATTCCAGATTCCCATGGCTTCTACAACCAGCAATGAAGATTGACCAAATAGATTCACTAGGTGCACAATCCATTTTCTTAATGAAATTCAGAGCTTGGTCCAACCGTCCTAACCTCACAAACATATCAACCATGATATCATAGTGGTCCATAATAGGCTTAATTTTATATTTCTTTTGCATAATCTCAAAGTAGTTGAGTGCTTGACTGAGCATTCCAGCGTGGCTGCATGCTGCTAAAACACCCACAAAAGTCACAGCGTTTGGTTTAACTCTTGCGAGTCTCATATCCTCAAAAAGATGCAATGCTTGTTGTGACATACCATGGTGTGAAAAACCTGTAATCATAGAAGTCCACAATATCAAAGTTCTATTAGACATCTCTAGAAATGCTTTGCTGGCCCTCTCAATGCTACCACACTTATTGTACATGCTAACCAGTGAAGTACCTACAATCACATCCGACAAGAATCCAGCTTTCATAATCTGTGCATGAATTTGTTCCCCTTGCTCTAAAGCCACCATTCTACTACAAATACTCAAGACACTAGAGAAGGTATACAGATCGGGTTTCATGCCGGACCGATTCAACTTGGAGAAAAATTTCAGTGCTTCACTTGCACTTTCGCATGCAGAAAGATTATCCTTTGTGAGTTCCATCATCTGTGCATGCCCGGCAATCATTGCATTCCATGTAACCAAACTGACATCATCCATTTCATTAAACAACCTTCGAGCCTCACCAATAAAACCATTTTTTATGTACAAATACAACAAAGAATTCCTAACATGTAGGTTTGATTCATATCCAAATTTAACACACAACGTACGAACCTGTGTCCCAAATTCTAGAGACTGAATTCCACAACACTGGCTCAAGACACTGGTTAAAGTGAACTCATTAGGCGTTATGTTCTCAGAAATCATCTCAAGAAAGAGTTTTAACCCTCTCACAGCTGCACCATTGGCCCCACAAGCAGAAACAGCTGAAGTCCATGAAACAACATCCTTTTCCCTGATTCTCCTAAATGCTTTCAGAGCATATTCCAACCTGCCACATTTGGAGTATAAACTACAAAGCGCATTGCCAACATTGGTGTCAAACTCAATATGGTATTTGATTATGTAAGCATGGAATTGATCTCCTAACTTAAGAGAGTATAAAGAAGCACAAGCATTTAGAACAACAGCAAGAGTGTAAGCAGAAGGGAAACTTCCTGCATGCAACATCTCTTGAAAAGCATGAATGGATTGCTTTGGTAGCGAGTTCTGCGTATAACCCACCATTAACGTGGTCCATGCTACCACGTTTCTTCTAGGCATGTTGTCAAATACCTTGCGAGCATCATCCATGTTCCCACATTTGGCATAAACGTTGACCAAAAATGACATGACATAAACGTCTTCATGAGCACCCGTTTTCATGACATGACCATGAACAATTTGTGTGTCTGAATTGGAGCACTTGTCTTTGCATTGTTGCAACAAGGGAAAGTAGAAAGATTGTTCCACCTCCTCTGTTCCCTCTCTGGCCAATGAAAGTGCTTCCCGAAAATCCAAATTCGTGAATCTGTGGCTTTTCTGTAAAGAAATGCTTTGACCCTGAAAGTTGCATTTGTAATCTGAGTTTTTTTTTTTTTTTTGTCTGAACAATGCTTATGTATTGAATACAACCAATTACAAGTTTAAAACGATACTGAAATAATTCACTACAAATTTCAACACTTATTATTATTTGTAAACACTGAACTAAAATTTAAGATTTGTTCTCTGAAGCAACAAGCAATATTCAACAGAAAAATGGCAGCACAATAGACCCAAATATAAAATTGTACGTGATGTGAGTTCTTGTTTTGTGAGCATCGTTAAGCATACAACTTTAGAAGGTTTGAAATGACGTCAAAAAATTTCGGCACAGATTTCAAAAGCTTATACTTTTATAAACAAATTTATGATTGAAACAATTTAAAAATTAAGTAATAATATCATCATACTTTTAAATAAATTTTATCACTTGCTTCAAGAGTAATTTAAATAATAGTACTAGCATACTAGTAAAAACTCTCCTAAAAGTAATAGTGTACTTAAATTTAGAGACTAAAATGAGAGACTAACGGTACTACGTTTTATATTTTGAGACTAGAAAGTGGTTTATCTCAAGTAAAATGTGGTTAACCCCTTCAAAAATATGTTGGTTAGAGAAGTGAAGTAAATGTTCTGAATAAGTAACAGGAAGAGAAAGTACCTTCTCTGTTGGATAGGAGCTTGGCGGGTATTTTCTGAATTGTGGGTGGAGCTTGAGAGTTGCAGTGACAGCAGTGGAAGAGAAAGAAGCCATGCTATGATTCAATCTATGACTGTGAAAGAAAGAAAGGGGAATTATGGCACGAGTTTACGATTTGTTGCATGATTTTTCGTTTTCTGTTAGAAAAATATCAGTTCTTGGTCGGATAAAAATTGTGGGAAGGAGTGGAACGGATATCCTATGTCCACCACTCACTGGGTATGGAAACCGTAAGTAGAAAATAAGGTTAAAATAATATATTGTTATTTGAACACCCCTTAGATTTTGATCCGTTTTTTATTCTGAGTTAGGTTTTTATAAACTTTCCTCATTAATATATTGTTTTCTTTTTTTTAAGAGAATTGAATTTCACTATGATTATATTTGAGGGGACCAGATTTAAATGAGTAATATTTTAAGAATTATCAACGAAAATATTAAATTACAATATTCGAATTTTAATTAAATATAATTATAGTTATCATTTCAACCATCAATACAAATATTTTGGTTTAGGGTTTTATTTTAAATTTAGTTAAAATATATCTGTAAAAAATTTGACATCATCATCCAATATTTATAATTTTTTTTTATTTTATACTATTTTTAAAAAATTTATTTATGATGATTGTTAATGTAAAAGTATTCACAATAAGAATAAATAAAAAATATTAAACTTTTTACTTTATTTTGCCCACAAGATTGTTATTGTGTATAAAATGGTCGATTGTATATTATATACATTTTTGTGTTTATTAATCCAAACATTTTTAAAAGTTATATTTATGAAGATTTTTATTGATTGATAATGTAAAATTATTTATAAGAATAATACATAAAATTAAATTATTTTATTTAATTTTGCCTACAACAATGTTTTTGAATATGATCGATATAATATGTCCGATTGTATATTTTTTTTATTTTTGTGTTCTATTAATCCAAACAGCACATTATTTACTATATTTATATATTTTTATTACCATTTATTATATTTATATATTTATATCTTTATTTTGTCTATTTATCTTTTAATCTATACATTCACAAACAAAATCCAAATTAACACAGCAAATGGAGTAAAAATGAGGATGAAAAATGAACCAAGTAACTACAGATTGTGTTGTATATCAAAATATTTGTATAAATAATAAATAAAACAGTTTGTCCACATAAACTAAAAAATAGTTCACGCAAAATAACTACATTAAATTTTTTAGTCCAATGAACAACATACTACATTTTTTAACTGAATTATTTTTTTTCTCCAGAAATTAAATTGATTTAGATATCGAAAATAGGATGTTTTAAAATAAAAGTATTGATAGTTTAATTTTGTTTGAAATTAAAATTCAGGGTTATTTTTTTTGGAGAAGTATTCCTCCTTTATTTCATATGATTTTTGCAGAGATAAATATACACATTTTAGATTTTATTAATGAGTTTGGTTTGAGCCACTTTTGTATTATATATATATTAATTTTTTTAATAAATAGTTAGATCATTCGAAAAATTAAAAAATTAAGTCAAACCAATAAAAAATTTTACTGTTTCTTTTTTAAAATTTAATCAAAATTAAGAAAACTAGTGCATCCTTTTTTTAAAAAAAAAGAAAAGTGTCATTACGTCATTATATATGCTGTAATCCTACTCGAGTTAATATCAATCATATACAATATTCTTAGAATATATATATATATATTAATTTATATAATTCATTATATTTAAAATAAAAATTCAATCATTAACATAACTTAAATTTTAAAAATATATATTTTATTTTTCATTTTTTATTTAAAATTGTCTTGGATCAAATATAAAAATACCGACAACTCGTTTAATTAATTTTAATTATATTAAGTAGATCTAATTTATAATACAATATTAATATATTAATAATGTTATCAATATTTTACATTTGATTTCTTTTACTCTCCCCAGCGGACATTGTATGTAACATAAACTGTTAATTTTTTTCAATTTTATCTTTCTTCTCCTAAGACACGCCGTCAACACCGCCACGCCATGTCAATCCCAATTTGCACCTATTTGTTGCCACCACATTTGAAGCTACAGGCCACCACCACACCATGATGGAATTGTGGAGTGAAGTTCTTCCAAGACTGCATCTATTATTATGAAGCGGAAGAGGAACAAGATGATTGATTAATTTGTTGAGAATCTGTCGTTTTATTTGAATATTTTAGTGTGAAAAAAAAAGTAATTTATATTGTATTATTTAAGTTTTTGTTTTTAGCATGGAAAACATTTATAAGGTGTATCGACCCACTATCCCACAATCATGCACCACAAGCTCAAAAATGTAACTGAGCAATTTTTTTCCTGGTCAACTCGTTGTGACCTGTTTTTGGAGACCATACGCAGGACATGCCACCTCTCACTTTGGCATCCCTAAAGAGCTTAACAGACTATTCTTTTATAGCTTGGGGATGAAAATAAGAAAGTAATTAACCATCAGTAGAGAATATTCTCTCTTCTCTTCTATTGCTACTCTAATACTTCTTCCTGTACTTGGTTCTGATTATCAGACCAATATCAATAACCTTGTTCTCTATAAAATAGTACAGAATATTACTGTGCAAGTTGCTGAACTGCTATGATTGATATAATTTGAATAGCTAACACTTACATTAAATAGCTTTAGGGGTAAATAATAGAACTTAAGTGAATTTTTCGTAAATTAGATAGACATAGAGAGGATGACATTTGTAAATAAAGGAGGATATAATTGACATTTTCATCCAATACTCCGGTACAATTCATTGAGCAACACCTCTAATTCCCTTTATTAATTCCAAAAGCATCCAAATAATACTCGAGAAGAAGCTCCATGTCATCTTCACTTACCATACTTCATAGTTTCTATCTCAAAACCAATTGTGGGAAACTGCTTAGCATAATCCTCTACTTCATGACGGAGATTAGCAATCTTCGATTGAATTTGTTCATCTGATTGCATCGCTGCCACAAAATCCTTCAACTTTGTACCTGAAATTGATGTAACCAACGAGAGTGATTTACAAGACATTAAGATACTTGCTATGCTTTTGAAACTACAAGTATTACAAAGAACTCAGATGTCAGAAGGTAAGGCAGGCTCAACCATTGGTATTTTCCTTAATCTGCAAGGCTAACTTGACAGCTGCATCAAAGTATTCAGCTACTTTTTTAAAATCTTCCTCAACAAATCCCCTAGATGTGAGAGCAGGGGTTCCTGAATCACAAGAAAATATTCATTAACATGTTATATAGATACAGTAATACACATAAAAAAGGATGAGCAACAGCCTGTACCCATCCGAATGCCTCCAGGAACCATAGCAGATACATCCCCTGGAACGGTATTTTTATTGGCAGCTATATGAACTGCTTCTAGTACCTTCTCAACCCTGGAACCATCAATGCCCTGTCAAACAGCACACATTGGAAACTGATTTCTCCTTGATGCTATAAAATGGAAAATATTACATATGAAATTGGATCCAATAAAAATATTAACAACTTTTACTATCTCCGATTACCAAATAAACATCTTAACCACAACATCTAAGCACTGGAAATATTCCATAAAATAACTCGGTCACTTCACAAACATTGGAGAAGCTGTTGATTTGTTTGCCTGTAAACAACTCTACTACAATGTTCTTAAAAGGCATGTAATGTTTGTAGTGGTTTCGGTTAGTAGAATAACTATAATGATACATGTTAGATGCCAATTTCAAACTACTTAGGAATTAGATAGCATAAATATCATTTTTAGCCTATCAATGTCTATTGGGTTTGTATAGTCAGCTAAAGAGGAAACTATCTTCCAGTGCAATCCCAAAAATACTTTCTTTACATAAAACATAATTATTTTAAAAATATCCCAAGGAAGTATCTATATGTCGTCAAACCATTCCATGTTCCATATAAAATATATTCTGAAGCCAATTTGTCCATAGTAATAGTTAATATTTCATTCTCCCCAAGTGCCCAAGACAGGATTTAAACAAGCATGGAAAGGCTGATCTGAACAGGTCCATATGACATGTAAAAACAATTTGCCACTATCTCGGTTTCTTTTTGAGACAAAAATATAACCAAGAAATTTTCAGAGGAACGGATCACACCATTTACCTTGTTTCTTAAGTTCACTAACACTAAATGGTTCTCAGTTCCACCAGATACAAGGTCATAGCCTTTCTCTAACAAACTCTGAAGTTGAAACAACAAAGCAAGCAAATGTTAGGCTAAACACTTAATAGAAGATATAAGTAATAAAAAGTTTGTAATGGCTTCATACAACTTTCGTGTGCATCAAACAAATGCCATTCATTTTACCTGTGCAAATGCTGAGCAGTTGCTAAGTACTTGCTTTTGGTAATTCTTGAATTCTGGTGTCATAGCCTACATTTACAGAAATGAAGAAAGAACTGAAGTTACATCAGCCTGGCAACAAAAGATGTACAAGAATGATCATTATGCTTCTATAGAAAAATACATTTTGCAAGGAAAACTATAATAACTACAGTTTCTTTGATTAGTCAATTAAGAACCTGCTTCAGTGCAACTGCTAAGCCTGCAATAGTGTGATTGTGTGGACCACCTTGAAGTCCAGGAAAAACAGCCTGATTTATTTTGTCTTCATAGTCATAATACACCTGTATGATGAATTCAGCAAATATAGAAATTTTTCAGGTTACTCAAATTTGAAATGGTTAGAAATGAAAACAAAAACGAGTCTAACTCAACTTTCAGAACAAACTCAAGTGAAGAAGTGTTGATCAAGTCATTATAATGGGTACTTTGCCGGCAAAAACACCAAAATGGTGTAATTTCTTTTCAAATTTACCAAAATTTGTAAATTATAAGAAAATTGTGGATTTAGGTAAGTCGTATTTACAAGCACGAGTTCAGCTTTAAAAGAATCAAAGTAAAATGCTTGCATCCACAACTTATCCAAATTCATAATATTTTTAAAATTTATCCATTTCGGTTATTTGAAAAGAAATTGAACAATTTTGGTGTTTTTGCTTACTTTGCCTATATACCCAACCAATGTGAATCTTAACACAAATTCTCACACTCAAGCCTAGACATCAAAAGCATAAAGTTCGCTATCTCTAAAGATTGCCCAACGTAGACTTTGATTAAAATGTCAGAACTGAGAACAGACATGGCCTAACTCAAAGCTAACTTAATGAGAGGATTGATCAAGTAACATCTGTTACCCATATACTCTGCCAATGTGGATCTTATCATATTGAAAATACTGGGAAATTGTTTGAAGAAAGTATTAAACAAACATATCCATGAGCAAAGTCTACAACTACTACAAATGGAAACTTAGACTTTTAAGATAAAAAGTATTTTACATTCTTGAAGTATACTGTATACCCTCTCTGGACTCACGTACCCACAAAAAAGGAATAGAGAAGGTTTTCCTTTTATTATTTAATGCCCTTATAGTTGATTAGAAGTGAAACTTTTTACTTTTTAAATCAAAAGGATCACAAGGCACATGCACAATCATGAGACCTTACCAATACAAAAACAAAAATTTAATTTTATGACTTAAACACCCTGAAGTTGGTTATTTATCAGTTAAACCCCCACCCCTTAGAGTAGTTCAACCCCCTTGAAGTCTGGATTCAAGTGTAGTAAGGTTAACTTCCACTTCATTTATCTGAAAAAAAATAATGTTTTCAACTTAAAACTAAACTACAGGACAGTTAAGTAATAACAAAAAAAACTTCAGAGGAGTAAGTGCATTTTACCCTATTTTTCAATTCCTTTTCTCCTGTAAAACATTAAATTTATAGTTTAAAACTCACTTCCTTCCCTTGCTTGTTTATCTCTTTCAAACCCTTCCTGAAGAAAATCATAGCCCCACGTGGTCCTCGAAGTGACTTATGTGTTGTGGTTGTTACAACATCTGCATAATCAAAAGGAGAAGGAATAACACCTGCAGCAACCAATCCACTGATATGTGCCATATCAGCCAACAGAACTGCCTTCTGCTTATCACAGACCTATAAAAATTCAAGTATAAAAGATTCACACCACCATCACTAAATTGTTCTAAATATTAAACACCTAAGTTTCTGTATCAAATATAATATACCTTGCGAACACGTGCATAATCATAAAGGCGAGCATAAGCACTAGCACCAGCAACTATTAATTTTGGCCTAAAAAGTGCTGCACTTTTCTCCAACTGCAAATATTAAATAAGAATTCATCATATAATCTCAACAACAGTATGCATGAAACAGGGGCTTTGCAAATAAATGTGAATCTAACCTACACTACATTCAGAATAGATAGAAGAACAATGAATACTATGGCATTCTGCTACTAAGAGGGCAAAATTTCAATCTTGGCCATGAAATGATTAATTTTTTAAAGAAAGAAAACATCATTTCTTCTCTTTGTTCCTAATCCTTTCCCACTAACCAATTCAGCCCTCAGTCCCCACCCAATCCTCTCCTAGTATTTATAGCTTAAATTTGTTTTATTGGAAGCCAATTAATATATCTCTAAAATTTAGTCACTGCAATATTTTATAGGATAATGATTTTAACAAGATAATCTTTACCAGAACATTCTGTAATCAAGCATCAAATGAAAAAAAAAAAAAATACTCAACTCACTGGAAGAAAAAGTAACAGTGAATAGCAACTGAAATAGAAACAGTTTGATTACTTAAATGTTTCTCTTTTGATAAAAAGAAAATATCTACTACACTATCGTACCTACCTACCTGGTCATAATCGATATAACCAGTGCTCTCATTCAATCTGTATGGCATTGTTTCAAAGAATATAGAGACAGCTGATATCTTCTTGGTGTCTGTCTGCAAGTTACAAACAAATAATCAAAAACTATTGTACAAAGAATAGATAAAAAAATGGTTGTATTGGGAAGGGCGGAGCCAGGAATTTTAGGTGGGGGGGCCGGACCGGGTCGAATCGGGTCAGACTGAGTTGAATCGGGTCGGACTGGGTCGGGTCGGAGTAATTAAAAAAAATAATATATATACATTAAAATTAATTATCATGTAAAAATCAATATAATAAAAATTATAAATCATCTATTTGATTCGCAGGATAATCATAAATTTTTGGACGTATTCCAGGATCACGTATCAAAATATCAATATCAATTTTTTCTAGTATCCTCATAATTTTAGAAGGAGATGGTTGAATAGATTGATCAATTGTTTGGCGGGTGGGTTGCTCATCAACATCATTTTCTTCAACATTACTCGTTGAATTTAAATTTGGTAGATTAGAGGTTTCATCAATCCTATCAATCTCTCTTTTCTTAAAAAATGAGTCTATAGTTCTCTTCTTAGAGATCTCTAGAGCTCAACCTGAATTTTTAATATTTTAAAATTGAATCAAAATAAAGCATCATAAAATATTAAAACAACCAAAGAATTGATAACAAATAAAAAAATTTATATTATACATGTTAATATGCTATAATAGTGAACAAAAATAATAAAGAAAGAATTTTTCTTACCTTGTTTCTTCACTCTAAGAAAAATATAGTCGACGTCTTGTTTGCTTTGATCTTGAATTTCTTAACTTTTAGTTTCTAATACTCTACAATTTTCTAATATATATAATATGTACATATATGATATAAAA